>JAJEKV010000059.1:3718570-4318570 GCA_021234155.1 Isoetes taiwanensis | reverse complement strand
TCGCATATTATTTTCAATAAGATATTTCACAGGATTGTACATGTTAATGCATTAATCTTTCTTTCTGCCATACTCTACTAGTATTTGATCTATTGTATTCTGATTTTTAATGTAGTTGCGGTGGCGGCAGACATGTAGTATATCAGTTCCATCACATCTCTCAAACTACGAGTGCACTCAAACTTCTTCTGGTATAGATATTACTTTTGATATCCCTACTATTCTGGTGTAGATATTACATGTGGTACTGCTAGCACACTGAATTCCTTCTTTCAAATGCTCACTAATTTTACCTCATCTTACTGCAACACATATGATGTTATACTTGGTGACTTAAGGATGCCTACTGTGGCTTGCATTGAAATGCTGTTGTATTGAAATGATGTGCTTTTTTAATGAGCTGATCCAGTTAAGCCAGTATGGTATGAAATGGAGAAGAACAATTCAATTCGATAAATGTAGGACTTAATCCTCAACGAGCTCATGTCCTGGTTGATGCAGCAGTTGTGGCTTACACATGATCTCTAGTGAATTATTATTTTTAAACAATGAAGATAATATAACCTTTCTTTCAGTCTAGCTGCATGAAAATAGCGGTTTAACAATCTTCTTTTCTTTCTTCTTTATGTTCATCTTTTTGAGTTGTGTTGCAGATAGCTCTTCTCTAGGAATATTCATTAAGTTTACTTGCATTCTTTTTTTACTTTAACACATTGTTTTCTACTTGTATTTTGTAACGAGCCACACACCGAAATGACAATTTCAATTGCAAAGCAAGATTCAAACTTTGCATTGAAAATGCACTAAATAAAGATACTTTTCGACTTTAATCTCTCGTTTTTTTATCACTCTAACATCCCCCAAATGTTTACCAACATATAATTACTATTAACATTAAGTAGCCCCGAAGGGGCAAAAAAATTTTTTAACCTATAATAAAAACCATTACATTGCACGCCTTACAATTAAATTCCCCCTTAAACCCCTTTTTGTTTGGGTGCTTATTCACACGCCCTTATAATTATGTTTTGCACGTATAAAATCAACATCATATAGTATATTGCTTGAAATTTTATAGTATCTTGCAAATCTTGTTATACAGTATAGCAATTCTTGTACATCCATACCCCACAAACGAGGAACTTTAGGTACGGTGTAGATTAAGTCTGATAGGTCTAAAACTTATGCTCAAAATGTCACCCTTAGAAGCAGGCTTGAAAAAATAGATATAATCTAAGGTAAGGTAACGATAAGCTTAAGTCTATAAGCGGGCATGCTACGAATATATCATAGAAGTAGTTTAACTTTGTCAAGCATAAGTTGGGATAAGTAGGGATAATTAACGTAGCAAAATATTAAATCCACTATAGAGCATACCTCAGTCATATTGTATACAACTGCAAAATTGCATCATGCTTGCCATATAGTATGCTATTTTCGTTTTGGGGTTGTGGAGGGTTTTCAGGCAGTGGTTTGGCCTATGATTTCTGTATAGTATTGTATTGAAAATGGTATAATTTGCCATGTGAGAGGAGCTTGGATGGTTATTACTATTTTGGGTTGGCAATTCTTTTTTTGCAAAGGCTCTTTGGAAAGGTTAAGAGGAGTAGGGAAAAACATTGGCGCCTTTTTTTTAGGGCGTGGATAAGAAGGCATGCTGCCTTCTTTTTTTGGCAAGGGCAGCGGAGGAGGGGCGCAGGGCATGTAGGCAGACAGGCCGGAGTGTGCAGAAAGTGGAGCGGCAGTAGCATCGGCCTGTTGGAGACGAACTGATTTCTCCCCTGGTACACATGCAATTTGTTGTAGCCTAAGTTCTGCTTGTACAGAAAAGGGCACAAATTCCTCATGCAATGAAGCGGCAGCAGCACATACTGAGGGATGGGCGGTCTGGGCTGATTATCTGTTGAAGCAGACCGCCGTGGTGACTTGAAGAGCGGAATTTGCAGGAGTGTTGTTGGCAGACCGGTTTCATGTTCTGCAGACCGATTCCGTAGTTTAGGGGAGTGGGAATTCGTGGGTTCAAATCCCTCATTTCGCTACTGCAACAGGGTTACAGCAGAGATGCAGTTGTATGAACCATGCTTCTTTGGCTGTAAATCTATGTAGTTCTGAGCCATGGCTTTATGTGATGTGTATATCGAAATGAAGTTTCGAACCATATGTTCGATTTGCACCATAGGAAGTGGCTTTTTAATTTGTGGTCAAAATTCTAATGGCCATTGATCTGGCACAATACCGGGAATATCCGCCAGATCAATGGTAGGGAATAAAATTTGAACTAAACGCTATAATACATGGAAAAAAAAATCAAGTTGTAAAGTCGATACTTGACATTTCTTAGAAGAAAAATTGTACAAACAAATATAAACTTGTCTTATCAATGATTTGCTCTCTAACACTCATTTACATAATGTCTTAGAACATTACTTATTCGAGCTTTAAAGAGAAAGGCACATATGTATACATTAGAAAAGTAGCATACATGCGTGTGGCAATTGTCCAAATGCTTTAAGGATCACAATAATATAAAGGAATGGTTAACATTATCAATTTGCTATAATGGCTTTTTCTTATAGTACAACTTCCATCCAAGAATATGTTATTACAAAGACACGTTCCCATAAAAACATTTGTGACAGAGATTGCGCATTGGTGACAAAGCAAATGCTTCGTTCTATCCAGCTGATCTTCCTATATTCATAGAAAAAAAAGCTTTTATAGTAGTCCACAAAAATCAAAGTCATACAGACCATAATGAGAAGATAATGTAACTTAATCTATGTAGATGCAATGCAAACGTTTGCATTCCATGCCCCCTTTTAAGGTTGTCCTGAACTTGGTATCTTGTCTTACCATTAGCGGCCCTAACTCGTGGCATAAATCTTCGGAATGTTGCTTTAGAGATTCGCAACCTCTTTTTGAAATCTAAATCAAGATAGGTCCGGCGAGAGTAGCACCCGATCCAATCCAATGCCTCTCATATACATCCAAAACCACCTTGGAGTGTTTGCTCTAGTAATGGATGAACCAAATGATGAGAAAAGAGTCATTCTTCGCTCTCAACCAAGCTATAGCCCTCACATACAATTGGTAGGAATCGTCACTAATACATAATTGTTTCATTTGAAGCAAAAAAAAAAAAAACCTTCCCATTTTCATAATTACTTCAGCTCTACTACCTCCACCAGTGTCTTCTGATAATCTCGAAACTTGTATCTCATTTGGAGAATGTGGATTGCATATGCCTTGCTCCATCTAGAAGTGATGTCTAATCAGGTAAATTGGATTTGGATGATGCAAGAAGATAAAATGGCTTAAAACTTATAAATTGCAAGGAGAAAGAAATTACCTGTGTTGAGATCATCTCTGAAGCAAAATCTCTATTCGTGAGCATTCAGAAGAAGCCCACAAGAAGCCCGTTGCCGCCAATTTACATCTGATTGCGTGGAGGATTGCGTGGAGATGACTTTTTGAATTTAGGCATGCTATAGTGTGATGAGGCCCGTCCGAAAATAAGGTTTCTTGCGTTTTTCCCCGCCCTAGTATAATAAAGCAACAGTATTTAATCGGTCAAAGTGTTTCGGTTATTGTCTTAAGCACTGTTATGTTTATCAAACTTAGATGTAATTCTTTTTTTCCTAAATGTCCGTGGTTTTGTAACCCATTACTTCCTATTGTTATCATTTATAAACTAGTATCGGTTATTATCTTAAGCAATCATTATGTTTATCAAACTTAGATGTAACAAGAGTTTTTCCTAAATGCATGGTTTTGTAACACATTACGCCCATTGTTATCATTTATAAACTAGTAACGTTATCTAGTTTAAAGCATTTGAAGTTACTAGTCTAAAGCATTTCAATTACTGCATAGAAACCATGGCGATCTTTTTCACTCAAGGTGTACTTGTAAGGTTGACAAACCACTAACGATTTCTAGTCTTAAGCTTCTTAGGTTAATGCATAGAAACAATGGCGATCTTTTTCACGAAGTTCTTACATGGCTCTAAGTATTTAATTTTGGGCGGGCGTGGTGTGATTTCACCCTAAGCAAGCACAAAACCGCCCATTAACCCCAACCAATAGGATGAGAGGGTCCGGATTGAAATCTAGGCGTTTACCTCGCACAACTCGGCCATTGGATTGGATGCGTGTTTATCAAAATGTGAAAATGCTTTTTATTTTTTATAATTTTCAAAGTGCCCTCTATTTTTGCATTTGTTAAAATGCCTCTCTTATACCATCACGATCCGATCAAATTATATTCTACCATTTGGGTTAGACTCCCAAGGACCTGAAACCTCCCCATTTTTTTCTATGGAAACCTCCCCAACTTTCCTTTGAAGCCCGGGATGTTTCCATAGATGCTAACTTAGGGAGATTCCATAAAGTTATCTATAATAGCCGCAAGTCATAACTAGCCCAAAATTAATGTGGACAAATGATTTATTCCTTTTTGTAGAACTTTTCTATTTTCATTCAATATTGCTTTTTGAGCCCACAGCTCCATGTTCGATTAAGAAGAGAAACGCCTGAAGAAACCAATCAAATTTGTGCAGGATTACAGCTTTGGATGGTTTTTCAACGATCCATCCAAACTCTAGAATTTTTTCACCGGTTTTTAGAGCAGTTTTGGAGCACAACTGTAGGCAAAAACTCAACGGGTTCCTCAAGCATTTCTGCGCCTGCCTTCTACTCCTCTTGCCATTTTGCTCATATCTGATAATGCTTGGTTGTCTATAGGAAAATTTGTAGGTTTTTATAACATCTTTGTGTGTTATTACTGATGATCATTTTATGATATTCGAGTCACGATTGCTCTCTACAACGAGGATGAACTATAAGCCCAATTTTCCTGATCTCTCTAATTTCGCAGCTGCTACAACATTCTAAGCTCAACAATGCGATGATTAAACTTCATGAAGGTACAAGGCATACCTCCAGGTCTGTTGTGCAACTTTTAACCATGGGGCTTAGGTGAACAACACATATAGACTAACATTTTCAAAATCTTACCTAAGATCACATCAACCCAACAATTAATCTCTGTCTCATTTGGACATTGACAATTTTAGATTGCTCGAGGGTTGGATCCATGTAATGTAGTCCATTTTCACAGTTGCACTTCCACAATTGCAACTCCATCGCCTTGCTTAAGCATAGGGTTATGACCAAATGCCAAAATTTGAGAAAAGCAACACCTATGTTCTAAAGTTTCTAATTTGTTGTTCTTATATGCATTGTGAAAAAACATTATTTGTTGCACTTCTACATATTATATTACACAATAGTTTCTAATTCATAGTTCTTATAATTACAGAATATTTCAAACTTACTATTAGTTTTTTACAATGCTTGGAACATTTGGCATAATACCATTTTGGATGCTTGGATTCAAACTTACTATTAGTTTTTTACAATGCTTGGAACATTTGGCATAATACCATTTTGGATGCTTGGATTTTGTTTTTTACGATGCCCTACGTCACCCCCCGTGTGAATATGCACTCAAACCAAAGGGGGTTTTCAGGGGAATTTAATTATAAGTGTGATGGCTAATGGTTTATGTTATGATTTTTTTTTTCACAATTGTATAGAGGGTTTTTTAATTTAAAAGCGTTGGATGTAATAGTTTCTATTATTTTTAAATTTTTTTGGCCCCTTTGAGGCCTAAAGAATTGTGTAGGGATGTTATGTTACATCTCTATAGGTGCTCATGCCTAGAACAATGTAGCCATATATTTAAAAAATGCCATCTTGTTAAATCCTGTGCTTTGCACTTGCCATATATTTAAACATCAAACATCTCCGCAAGTGGATTATGTTAAGATTTCCTAAACACAAGATCACCATATTTGCATAATTCTCAACCAATATTTGCATTGCACGAGGTGTTATTAAATCACAAAGGAACTCAAATGGATGGGCATAAACACCAGAATGAAAGTAAATACTTTGGCACTTCAACTTCAGAATAAACACAGCTTTTACAAGGAACTCCAAGGAACTCGCAAGAAGAAGACATGGGGTGTTCTCATCTAAATTTTGAATTGGTTAACACTTCTATAGCTTCAAACATAAATCAAATTGTAAAAATATCCCCAATCATATGAACACTGCAATCTATTCCATTTCAAGCGCAACATATGCCATTCTAAATACAACATAGTTCTTACATTGTGGATGCCAATTTCCTGTGTGTCAAGCACCCAAGCTATAGAGTTCATCTTTGATTATTTCCAATCTCTACTTGATAGGTCAAATACCATGTTCAGGCAATATAAAAGGCCAATATGTTATGAGATATTAATGTTCGTAGGCAATGTAAAAGGCATACATATAAAGTGCCAAAAGATCTGCACAATTAGAGGCTCGAAAATATACCAACGTGTAAACAAACAAATTAGCATATCAAAAACATCATGCTCATCTGCCAGATAAGGATACGAAGCTAATAGCATACAATATAAATGGAAAATAGAGAAATAAAATTTAACCTAAGAAATGAATTGGTTGAAGTATGCCTTGTGTTGCTGCGTGCCTTGTGTTCAAGAAGTCCACAAAACAACGTTTAGAAATAAGTACAGAATCTAAGCTTTGAGACAAAGCATAAACCAATTGGTTTATTTGCTTTGCGCATATAATATAGAAACCCAGGCTCAAAATCTCTCTCTACCATGGTATCTCTCTAAAAAATCTAGTTTGTTAAACTAAAGAACACTGTGTTTCCCCAAATCAGAAACAGATCCGGCTAAAGAATCGGCTTGAATCTTCCAAATAGCTAAAAGACCTATCTGGCAGAAACCTAGATCTAATCCGGCAAAACTTGAGGCAAAATTCAGAGTTGTGTAGAAGCAAGAATCCAGGTCCCTTTCGGCCTCGCTGTTCCTGCAAAAATGGAGAATACTGTAACAAAAACCAGTTTATCTGAAGGTCCAGGCCATTGAAGCTCTAGCCCGTTGCTAATCTTGCTATCTCGACTACACCAATCGCAAGCAAGCAATCAAATTCCGTTTTTCTAGTGTCTTTTAGACCAAATCCCCATGCTTCAAAGCTCAAATAAGCTCAAATACCTAAAAACTGAAATGAAATAAATGGATCATGTCACTCACATTGAAAGAAGCGGACATACAATAGATGTTACTGTGGTTTCACCAATAGTTTCTAGGACCCCCGTATTTGGAGTCCGGATCCGGTCTTCCTAGGACAGATTTGACTTCAGTATTTCGGACTCCCGTGATCAGCCACGCCATGCCCATCGAACGCGATGGGAGCCATCAACTGGGCCATGCCATTCCGCATGCACCCGTGCCATTCGGGCATGCATCTGAATCTAGCAGCGGTTCAACCGCGCCATGAGCAAACCGGTGTCTGCTTTGCCTCGGTACTTCATTCTCACAAGTGTGGCGGTCCGTGGTACTGCGGGCGTGTGCATTCAAGAGGGCCACGTTTGAACGGACGTGAGGTGGGCTATGGGAACGGAACCGCCATGGTTTTTCCGCCATGGGTAACATGGTATTTCTTGCCCGAGTGACATGGTATTTCGTCCATGAATAACATGGTATTTCCGGCGTGTGGCAATTGTCCAAATGCTTTAAGGATCACAATAATATAAAGGAATGGTTAACATTATCAATTTGCTATAATGGCTTTTTCTTATAGTACAACTTCCATCCAAGAATATGTTATTACAAAGACACGTTCCCATAAAAACATTTGTGACGAGATTATGCGATTGGTGACAAAGCAAATGCTTCGCTTCTATCCAAATGATCTTCCTATATTCATAGAAAAAAAAAGCTTTTATAGTAGTCCACAAAAATCAAAGTCATACGCACCATAATGAGAAGATAATGTAACTTAATCTATGTAGATGCAATGCAAACGTTTTGCATTCCATGCCCCCTTTAAGGTTGTCCCTAACTTGGTATCTTGTCTTACCATTAGCGCCCTAACTCGTGGCATAAGTAATCGGAATGTTGCTTTAGAGATTCGCAACCTCTTTTTTTGAAATCTAAATCATATAGGTCTCAAGTAGAGCACCCGATCCAATCCAATGCCTCTGCATCATACATCCAAAACCACCTTGGAGTGTTTGCTCTAGTAATGGATGAACCAAATGATGAGAAAAGAGTCATTCTTGCACTCAACCAAGCTATAGCCCTCACATACAATTGGTAGGAATCGTCACTAACACATAATTGTTTCATTTGAAGCAATAATAAAAACCTTCCCATTTTCATAATTACTTCAGCTCTACTACCTCCACCGGTGTTCTTGATAATCTCAAACTTGTATCTCATTTGGAGAATGTGGATTGCATATGCCTTGCTCCATCTAGAAGTGATGTCTAATCGGTAAATTGGATTTGGATGATGCAAGAAGATAAAATGGCTTAAAACTTATAAATTGCAAGGAGAAAGAAATTACCTGTTGAGATCATCTCCTCGAAGCAAAATCTCTATTCGTGAGCATTCGGAAGAAGCCCACAAGAAGCCCCGCTGCAGCCAATTTACATCCGATTGCGTGGAGGATTGCGTGGAGATGACTTTTTGAATTTAGGCATGCTATAGTGTGATGAGGCCCGTCCAAAAAATAAGGTTTCTTATGCTTTTCCCTTCCTAGTATAATAAAGCAACAGTATTTAATCGGTCAAAGTGTTTCGGTTATTGTCTTAAGCACTGTTATGTTTATCAAACTTAGATGTAATTCTTTTTTTCCTAAATGTCCGTGGTTTTGTAACCCATTACGCCTATTGTTATCATTTATAAACTAGTATCGGTTATTATCTTAAGCACTGTTATGTTTATCAAACTTAGATGTAACAGTGTTTTTCCTAAATGCGCATGGTTTTGTAACACATTACGCCCATTGTTATCATTTATAAACTAGTAACGTTATCTAGTTTAAAGCATTTGAAGTTACTAGTCTAAAGCATTTCAATTACTGCATAGAAACCATGGCGATCTTTTTCACTCAAGGTGTACTTGTAAGGTTGACAAACCACTAACGATTTCTAGTCTTAAGCTTCTTAGGTTACTGCATAGAAAGAATGGCGATCTTTGCACTGAAGTTCTTACATGGCTCTAAGTATTTAATTTTGGACGGGCGTGGTGTGATTTCACCCTAAGCAAGCACAAACTGGCCCATTAACCCCAACCAATAGGATGAGAGGGTCTGGATTGAAATCTAGGCCGTTTACCTCGGCACAACTCGGCCATTGGATTGGATGCAGGTTTATCAAAATGTGAAAATGCTTTTTATTTTTTTATAATTTTCAAAGTGCCCCTCTATTTTTTGCATTTGTTAAAATGCCTCTCTTATACCATCACGATCCGATCAAATTATATTCGCCTGATTTGGGTTAGACTCCCAAGGACTGGAAACCTCCCCCATTTTCTTCTATGGAAACCTCCCCAACTTTCCTTTGAAGCCCAGGATGTTTCCATAGATGCTAACTTAGGAGATTCCATAAAGTTATCTATAATAGCCATAAAGTCATAACTAGCCCAAAATTAATGTGGACAAATGATTTATTCCTTTTTTGTAGAACTTTTCTATTTTCATTCAATATTGCTTTTTGAGCCCAAAGCAGCTCCATGTTCGATTAAGAAGAGAAACTGAAGAAACCAATCAAATTTGTGCAGGATTACAGCTTTGGATGGTTTTCAACGATCCATCCAAACTCTAGAATTTTTTCACCTGGGTTTTAGAGCAGTTTTGAGCACAACCAGAGGCAAAAACTCAACGGGTTCCTCAAGCATTTCTCACTTTGCCTTCTACTCCTCTTGCCATTTTGCTCATATCTGATAATGCTTGGTTGTCTATAGGAAAATTTGTAGGTTTTTATAACATCTTTGTGTGTTATTACTGATGATCATTTTATGATATTCAGAGCTGCTGATTGCTCTCACAACGAGGATGAACTATAAGCCCAATTTTCCTGATCTCTCTAATTTCGCAGCTGCTACAACATTCTAAGCTCAACAATACGATGATTAAACTTCATGAAGGTACAAGGCATACCTCCAGGTCTGTTGTGCAACTTTTAACCATGGGGCTTAGGTGAACAACACATATAGACTAACATTTTCAAAATCTTACCTAAGATCACATCAACCCAACAATTAATCTCTGTCTCATTTGGACATTGACAATTTTAGATTGCTCGAGGGTTGGATCCATGTAATGTAGTCCATTTTCACAGTTGCACCTTCATGGCTTGCTTCCACAATTGCAACTCCATCGCCTTGCTTAAGCATAGGGTTATGACCAAATGCCAAAATTTGAGAAAAGCAACACCTATGTTCTAAAGTTTCTAATTTGTTGTTCTTATATGCATTGTGAAAAAACATTATTTGTTGCACTTCTACATATTATATTACACAATAGTTTCTAATTCATAGTTCTTATAATTACAGAATATTTCAAACTTACTATTAGTTTTTTACAATGCTTGGAACATTTGGCATAATACCATTTTGGATGCTTGGATTCAAACTTACTATTAGTTTTTTACAATGCTTGGAACATTTGGCATAATACCATTTTGGATGCTTGGATTTTGTTTTTTACGATGCCCTACGTCACCCCCCGTGTGAATATGCACTCAAACCAAAGGGGGTTTTCAGGGGGAATTTAATTATAAGTGTGATGGCTAATGGTTTATGTTATGATTTTTTTTTTCACAATTGTATAGAGGGTTTTTTAATTTAAAAGCGTTGGATGTAATAGTTTCTATTATTTTTAAATTTTTTTGGCCCCTTTGAGGCCTAAAGAATTGTGTAGGGATGTTATGTTACATCTCTATAGGTGCTCATGCCTAGAACAATGTAGCCATATATTTAAAAATGCCATCTTGTTAAATCCTCGCTTTTGCACTTGCCATATATTTAAACATCAAACATCTCCGCAAGTGGATTATGTTAAGATTTCCTAAACACAAGATCACCATATTTGCATAATTCTCAACCAATATTTGCATTGCACGAGGTGTTATTAAATCACAAAGGAACTCAAATGGATGGGCATAAACACCAGAATGAAAGTAAATACTTTGGCACTTCAACTTCAGAATAAACACAGCTTTTACAAGGAACTCCAAGGAACTCGCAAGAAGAAGACATGGGGTGTTCTCATCTAAATTTTGAATTGGTTAACACTTCTATAGCTTCAAACATAAATCAAATTGTAAAAATATCCCCAATCATATGAACACTGCAATCTATTCCATTTCAAAGCTAACATATGCCATTCTAAATACAACATAGTTCTTACATTGTGGATGCCAATTTCCTGTGTGTCAAGCACCCAAGCTATAGAGTTCATCTTTGATTATTTCCAATCTCTACTTGATAGGTCCTAAGCAAATACCATGTTCAGGCAATATAAAAGGCCAATATGTTATGAGATATTAATGTTCGTAGGCAATGTAAAAGGCATACATATAAAGTGCCAAAAGATCTGCACAATTAGAGGCTCGAAAATATACCAACGTGTAAACAAACAAATTAGCATATCAAAAACATCATGCTCATCTGCCAGATAAGGATACGAAGCTAATAGCATACAATATAAATGGAAAATAGAGAAATAAAATTTAACCTAAGAAATGAATTGGTTGAAGTATGATTGGGGTTGCTGCGTGCCTTGTGTTCAAGAAGTCCACAAAACAACGTTTAGAAATAAGTACAGAATCTAAGCTTTGAGACAAAGCATAAACCAATTGGTTTATTTGCTTTGCGCATATAATATAGAAACCCAGGCTCAAAATCTCTCCCTACCATGGTATCTCTCTAAAAAATCTAGTTTGTTAAACTAAAGAACACTGTGTTTCCCCAAATCAGAAACAGATCCGGCTAAAGAATCGGCTTGAATCTTCCAAATAGCTAAAAGACCTATCTGGCAGAAACCTAGATCTAATCCGGCAAAACTTGAGGCAAAATTCAGAGTTGTGTAGAAGCAAGAATCCAGGTCCCTTTCGGCCTCGCTGTTCCTGCAAAAATGGAGAATACTGTAACAAAAACCAGTTTATCTGAAGGTCCAGGCCATTGAAGCTCTAGCCCGTTGCTAATCTTGCTATCTCGACTACACCAATCGCAAGCAAGCAATCAAATTCCGTTTTTCTAGTGTCTTTTAGACCAAATCCCCATGCTTCGTCAAGCTCAAATAAGCTCAAATACCTAAAAACTGGAAATGAAATAAATGGGTCATGTCACTCACATTGAAAGAAGCAGACATACAATAGATGTTACAGGGTTTCACCAATAGTTTCTAGGACCCCCGTATTTGGAGTCCGGGATCCGGTCTTTCCGGACAGATTTGACTCGGTATTTCTGGACTCCCGTGATCAGCCACGCCATGCCCATCAGAACGCGATGGGAGCCATCAACTGGGCCATGCCATTCCCGCATGCACCCGATGCCATTCGGGCATGCATCTGAACTGCGCGGTTCAACCGCGCATGAGCAAACCAGGGTCTGCTGCCCTGGTACTTCATTCTCACAAGTGTGGCAGGTCCGTGGTACCTGCGGGCAGGTGCATTCAAGAGGGCCACGTTTGAACGGACGTGAGGTGGGCGGGCGGGAACGGAACTGGCCATGGTTTTTCTGGCCATGGGTAACATGGTATTTCTTGCCTGGAGTGACATGGTATTTCTGTCCATGAATAACATGGTATTTCTGGCGTGTGGCAATTGTCCAAATGCTTTAAGGATCACAATAATATAAAGGAATGGTTAACATTATCAATTTGCTATAATGGCTTTTTCTTATAGTACAACTTCCATCCAAGAATATGTTATTACAAAGACACGTTCCCATAAAAACATTTGTGACAGAGATTGCGCATTGGTGACAAAGCAAATGCTTCGTTCTATCCAGCTGATCTTCCTATATTCATAGAAAAAAAAGCTTTTATAGTAGTCCACAAAAATCAAAGTCATACAGACCATAATGAGAAGATAATGTAACTTAATCTATGTAGATGCAATGCAAACGTTTGCATTCCATGCCCCCTTTTAAGGTTGTCCTGAACTTGGTATCTTGTCTTACCATTAGCGGCCCTAACTCGTGGCATAAGTACTGGAATGTTGCTTTAGAGATTCGCAACCTCTTTTTGAAATCTAAATCAGTATAGGTCTGCAGTAGCACCTGATCCAATCCAATGCCTCTGTCATACATCCAAAACCACCTTGGAGTGTTTGCTCTAGTAATGGATGAACCAAATGATGAGAAAAGAGTCATTACTGCTCTCAACCAAGCTATAGCCCTCACATACAATTGGTAGGAATCGTCACTAACACATAATTGTTTCATTTGAAGCAGCAATAAAAAAAACCTTCCCATTTTCATAATTACTTCAGCTCTACTACCTCCACCAGTGTCTTCTGATAATCTCGAAACTTGTATCTCATTTGGAGAATGTGGATTGCATATGCCTTGCTCCATCTAGAAGTGATGTCTAATCAGGTAAATTGGATTTGGATGATGCAAGAAGATAAAATGGCTTAAAACTTATAAATTGCAAGGAGAAAGAAATTACCTGTGTTGAGATCATCTCTGAAGCAAAATCTCTATTCGTGAGCATTCAGAAGAAGCCCACAAGAAGCCCGTTGCCGCCAATTTACATCTGATTGCGTGGAGGATTGCGTGGAGATGACTTTTTGAATTTAGGCATGCTATAGTGTGATGAGGCCCGTCCGAAAATAAGGTTTCTTTATTTTTTTCCCTTAGTATAATAAAGCAACAGTATTTAATCGGTCAAAGTGTTTCGGTTATTGTCTTAAGCACTGTTATGTTTATCAAACTTAGATGTAATTCTTTTTTTCCTAAATGTCCGTGGTTTTGTAACCCATTACGCCTATTGTTATCATTTATAAACTAGTATCGGTTATTATCTTAAGCACTGTTATGTTTATCAAACTTAGATGTAACAGCGTTTTTCCTAAATGCGCATGGTTTTGTAACACATTACGCCCATTGTTATCATTTATAAACTAGTAACGTTATCTAGTTTAAAGCATTTGAAGTTACTAGTCTAAAGCATTTCAATTACTGCATAGAAACCATGGCGATCTTTTTCACTCAAGGTGTACTTGTAAGGTTGACAAACCACTAACGATTTCTAGTCTTAAGCTTCTTAGGTTACTGCATAGAAAGAATGGCGATCTTTTCACTGAAGTTCTTACATGGCTCTAAGTATTTAATTTTGGACGGGCGTGGTGTGATTTCACCCTAAGCAAGCACAAACTGGCCCATTAACCCCAACCAATAGGATGAGAGGGTCTGGATTGAAATCTAGGCCGTTTACCTCGGCACAACTCGGCCATTGGATTGGATGCAGGTTTATCAAAATGTGAAAATGCTTTTTATTTTTTTATAATTTTCAAAGTGCCCCTCTATTTTTTGCATTTGTTAAAATGCCTCTCTTATACCATCACGATCCGATCAAATTATATTCGCCTGATTTGGGTTAGACTCCCAAGGACTGGAAACCTCCCCCATTTTCTTCTATGGAAACCTCCCCAACTTTCCTTTGAAGCCTGGGGATGTTTCCATAGATGCTAACTTAGGGAGATTCCATAAAGTTATCTATAATAGCCGCAAGTCATAACTAGCCCAAAATTAATGTGGACAGTCAGATTTATTCCTTTTTTTGTAGAACTTTTCTATTTTCATTCAATATTGCTTTTTTGAGCCCACAGCAGCTCCATGTTCGATTAAGAAGAGAAACGCCTGAAGAAACCAATCAAATTTGTGCAGGATTACAGCTTTGGATGGTTTTTCAACGATCCATCCAAACTCTAGAATTTTTTCACCGGTTTTTAGAGCAGTTTTGGAGCACAACTGTAGGCAAAAACTCAACGGGTTCCTCAAGCATTTCTGCGCCTGCCTTCTACTCCTCTTGCCATTTTGCTCATATCTGATAATGCTTGGTTGTCTATAGTAAAATTTGTAGGTTTTTATAACATCTTTGTGTGTTATTACTGATGATCATTTTATGATATTCAGAGCTGCTGATTGCTCTCACAACGAGGATGAACTATAAGCCCAATTTTCCTGATCTCTCTAATTTCGCAGCTGCTACAACATTCTAAGCTCAACAATACGATGATTAAACTTCATGAAGGTACAAGGCATACCTCCAGGTCTGTTGTGCAACTTTTAACCATGGGGCTTAGGTGAACAACACATATAGACTAACATTTTCAAAATCTTACCTAAGATCACATCAACCCAACAATTAATCTCTGTCTCATTTGGACATTGACAATTTTAGATTGCTCGAGGGTTGGATCCATGTAATGTAGTCCATTTTCACAGTTGCACCTTCATGGCTTGCTTCCACAATTGCATCTCCATCGCCTTGCTTAAGCATAGGGTTATGACCAAATGCCAAAATTTGAGAAAAGCAACACCTATGTTCTAAAGTTTCTAATTTGTTGTTCTTATATGCATTGTGAAAAAACATTATTTGTTGCACTTCTACATATTATATTACACAATAGTTTCTAATTCATAGTTCTTATAATTACAGAATATTTCAAACTTACTATTAGTTTTTTACAATGCTTGGAACATTTGGCATAATACCATTTTGGATGCTTGGATTCAAACTTACTATTAGTTTTTTACAATGCTTGGAACATTTGGCATAATACCATTTTGGATGCTTGGATTTTGTTTTTTACGATGCCCTACGTCACCCCCCGTGTGAATATGCACTCAAACCAAAGGGGGTTTTCAGGGGGAATTTAATTATAAGTGTGATGGCTAATGGTTTATGTTATGATTTTTTTTTTCACAATTGTATAGAGGGTTTTTTAATTTAAAAGCGTTGGATGTAATAGTTTCTATTATTTTTAAATTTTTTTGGCCCCTTTGAGGCCTAAAGAATTGTGTAGGGATGTTATGTTACATCTCTATAGGTGCTCATGCCTAGAACAATGTAGCCATATATTTAAAAAATGCCATCTTGTTAAATCCTGTGCTTTGCACTTGCCATATATTTAAACATCAAACATCTCCGCAAGTGGATTATGTTAAGATTTCCTAAACACAAGATCACCATATTTGCATAATTCTCAACCAATATTTGCATTATTAAATCACAAAGGAACTCAAATGGATGGGCATAAACACCAGAATGAAAGTAAATACTTTGGCACTTCAACTTCAGAATAAACACAGCTTTTACAAGGAACTCCAAGGAACTCGCAAGAAGAAGACATGGGGTGTTCTCATCTAAATTTTGAATTGGTTAACACTTCTATAGCTTCAAACATAAATCAAATTGTAAAAATATCCCCAATCATATGAACACTGCAATCTATTCCATTTCAAGCGCAACATATGCCATTCTAAATACAACATAGTTCTTACATTGTGGATGCCAATTTCCTGTGTGTCAAGCACCCAAGCTATAGAGTTCATCTTTGATTATTTCCAATCTCTACTTGATAGGTCCTAAGCAAATACCATGTTCAGGCAATATAAAAGGCCAATATGTTATGAGATATTAATGTTCGTAGGCAATGTAAAAGGCATACATATAAAGTGCCAAAAGATCTGCAATTAGAGGCTCGAAAATATACCAACGTGTAAACAAACAAATTAGCATATCAAAACATCATGCTCATCCGCCGATAAGGATACGGCTAATAGCATACAATATAAATGGAAAATAGAGAAATAAAATTTAACCTAAGAAATGAATTGGTTGAAGTATGCCTTGTGTTGCTGCGTGCCTTGTGTTCAAGAAGTCCACAAAACAACGTTTAGAAATAAGCACAGAATCTAAGCTTTGAGACAAAGCATAAACCAATTGGTTTATTTGTTTTTATGATATAATATAGAAACCCGTGCTCAAAATCTCTCTCTACCATGGTATCTCTCTAAAAAATCTAGTTTGTTAAACTAAAGAACACTCGTGTTTTCCCCAAATCGTAAAATGATCCGGCTAAAGAATCGGCTTTGAATCTTCCAAATAGCTAAAAGACCTATCCGCGTAAACCTAGATCTAATCCGCAAAAACTTGAGGCAAAATTCAGAGTTGTGTAGAAGCAAGAATCCAGTCCCTTTCGCCTCATTGCTCCTCGCAAAAATGGAGAATATTGTAGAAAAAAACCAGCTTTATCCGAAGGTCCGTGCCATTGAAGCTCTAGCCCGCTTGCTAATCTTGCTATCTCGACTACACCAATCGCAAGCAAGCAATCAAATTCCGCTTTTCTAGTGTCTTTTAGACCAAATCCCCATGCTTCAATCAAGCTCAAATAAGCTCAAATACCTAAAAAACTGAAATGAAATAAATGGGTCATGTCACTCACATTGAAAGAAGCGGACATACAATAGATGTTACTGTGGTTTCACCAATAGTTTCTAGGACCCCGTGATTTGGAGTCCGGATCCGGGTCTTTCCCGGACAGATTTGACTTCGGTATTTCGACTCCCCGTGATCAGCCACGCCATGCCCATCGAACGCCGATGGGAGCCATCAACCGGGCCATGCCATTCCCGCATGCACCCGATGCCATTCGGGCATGCATCCGAACTGCGGTTCAACCGCCGCATGAGCAAACCAGTGGTCTGCTGCCTCGGTACTTCATTCTCACAAGTGTGGCGGGTCCGTGGTACCGCGGGCGCATTCAAGAGGGCCACGCTTTGAACGGACGTGAGGTGGGCGGGCGGGAACGAACTGGCCATGGTTTTTCCGCCATGGGTAACATGGTATTTCTTGCCCGAGTGACATGGTATTTCTGTCCATGAATAACATGGTATTTCTGGCGATGACCACTGAGGTTAACACAACATAAGTTGTTTTAGAGCAATACAACTATTGCCACCTAAAAATGTACATAGTCCTAAGGCTGTGACAACATAAAATGTTTTACATCAATAGAACTATAAAACTTTGACTAGACCATTGTATTTCTTGCTATGGTATTTCTTGCCATGGCACCATGGTATTTCCAGACATACATAGCCCATGGTATTTCTTGCCATAGACCATGGTATTTCTTGCCATGGTACCATGGTATTTCTTGCCATAGACCATGGTATTTCCAGACATAGACCATGGTATTTCCAGACATAGACCATGGTATTTCTTGCCATAGACCATTGTATTTCTTGCCTTGGTATTTCTTGCCATGGTACCATGGTATTTCCAGACATACATAGCCCATGGTATTTCTTGCCATAGACCATGGTATTTCTTGCCATGGTACCATGGTATTTCTAGACATAGACCATGGTATTTCCAGACATAGACCAAGGTATTTCCAGACATAGACCATGCAATTGAATATGTTATTACTAGGAACACACCATGGTATTTCAGGCCATATATCATGGTATCTCTGGCCATATACCAATGGTATTTCTGGCCTTATACCATGGTATTTCAGGGCCGTGAAAGCTTTATTTATGATATTCTCAAACATTCTGGTATATGTCAATTTCTGTCATCTGGCCTGTCAGAACTATCATCATCTGATTTTTAAATTGGGGCGTATCTAATGATCTGACAATAGTTGTCCTGCCCAAAAACACCTAACTGTTGTACCAGAGCACTCTTTCAAAAAAACAGGGCTGTTGTAGCTCTTTCGAAAAAACAGGGTTCTATTGCTGTGCGCTAGTGTGGATCGATTCCGGCGACATTGGTGTGCGCTATGGCGGCTTCGGGTTCCGGTAGAGCAGGCGCCATGGCAGTTCCGGCACAGCAGGCACAGCAGGTGCGCTATGGCGGTTCCGGCACAGCAGGTACAGCAGGTGCAGCAGGTGCCCAAGGGCCAGAAAATGGGAGTGAGGATGATAGTGGGAGCTCATCCTACTTCTATTCGTCAGGGGAAATCTCCGCAGAGGAAGGGGATGAAGCAGATTGGTCAAAAGGAATGGAAGTGGAAAGTGAGGAAGAAGAGGCAGATCCGGAGGATAGTGATCCGGATTATGTTGTAGAAGAGAATGAGGGCAATGAAGAGCATTTGTTCCCAGAGGAGCAGGAGATGATGGAAGCAGCCCGGGCTCGGGCTCTGAAAGCCAAGGCAAAGGCAAAGGAGGAAAAACAGATAACTCCTTTGCATCCGAGCTCATTGAGAGTGATCAAGAAAGTGAAGCGGGCAGAGAGGGTCAGCCCAGTTCGGGGGAAACCCATGCCTTCTGAAGTGGTAGCAGCCTACTCAGATGAGGACTCGGAGATCGACGAGGCAGCTTGGGAACGCAGGTATTACTACAGTAGGAAGAAGGCAAAGCATATTTGTTTGTTTCATGGTTGTGTATGGTCATCTGTAAAAAAGCAGAGGCTGCAGGAGCACCTTCTTAAGGTGCATGAATGGGACGTTATTGTAGAAGGCGCTCCAAAGGGTAGAAAAAGGCTTCCTGTAGTGAAGCAAAAGAGAAGGGAAGGTCGGGACATGCAGCAATACTTCTTGAGGAATGCCTTGGATCCGGAATACAAGTACAAGGTGAATCTGTACAGATTTTTGAAGAGATGTCGGGAACTAGCTTTGGGTTGTGGTCGGGCTATGCTGGAGAACATTCCAGATGGTGAGGAGAAGGAGAAAACTTTGGTGCAATATGCCGAGGATTATGTTGCTCGGAGGAAGCTGGAGTGGGAGAGAATGAAAGAACAAAAAATTGCACAGTATGAGAGATACATTGCACAGAATTATGGCCTGGATGAGGTGGATAGAAAAGATTGGGTGGACCGAGAAGCTTTGGGTAATTTAGAGGTATGCAAGGAGGGATTGCAGACGAAGTTACTTCACTGTGGCAGATTTGAGTGGAGCAGCAGCGGGCATGGATCCCCTTCCACACCGGTTACTCAGCTAAGCAAATCTATAGCTGCTGGTATGACTTTCAAAGCACCTCAAAAAACAAAGTTGAGGATCGGTTCTGAATTTCTCTCATCTGAAGAAGTGGGTGCTGCTTCATCACCCGTGCACCAGATATCCACATACTTGGTATTGGAAGATGACAGAGGTATTGGTGATCCCGAGGTAATCAGGAGAACAGTGGTGACCATGACAGATGACTTCCTTCTTTCTTTTGATTTTTTTATGCACTTGGATGACCTCATCACTTTGGAATGGGCTAACCAAAAAAAGAAGAGGAAGAGCACCAAATCTGCTCCAATTCTCGCCTACAATGCACAATGGCCTGTCCATTTGAGGAGCGCACTTTGGCCTACGGTCTCGGATCCAAAAGGTGAATTTGTGATAGATCAAGGTGAGGCCTTCTCATTCGAGCATCCTGGTACGGATATTCCTGAGAAGATGGGACAATCTTGGCTGAATGAGCAATGCGTGGGAGCGTATCTCATGTAAGTGTCACTCTTTCTCATTTATTTCATTCTTGCACTGAATTCATAAATCTTACAGGGTTGTCTCTCATACGATACCGGTCTCGAGGAGAAGATCTCATGTCTTCTTCCACCCGGCCATTGTGGACCTGTACATGAAGAAGGTTAAGTCCATCTGGAGGAAGCTGATTCCTGCCAAACCCCGAGAGCCACCCCTCTTCTATTGGCTGCCTGTTTGTAGAAGGTTATCCTTTCCAAAGACTTTGGCTATTCATAATTTATGATATGTTTATAAGTAGTAAATTCTGATTGATTAATTGCAGCCATCATTGGAGCCTATATGTTTATTGTGCCGATTGGGAAGTCTGCCGGACTCTTGGAGCTCCACATCCCACTTTGCTGCATTTTGACTCCCTCAGGAATTGGCATTCTGCTGAGATATCACGTGAAATATGCGAGTATGAATCCCGTTGCTATTTCTATCACTATGTACCCAATTCTGTAGTTATATAATTCTGAAATTAGATAGTTCGACATGTCTCCAGGTTGATGAAAGAGGTCCATCAAATTTGGGACACCCCTGCCCCAGAATGGGTTGACATCCAACCTGTGGAAATGCGTTGTCCTGAGCAAGAAAATGGTTCAGATTGTAGAGTGTATACTCTTGTATATACACGGTGTTTCATTAGGGACTTTATTCTAAATGATCTGCAAATTCGGCCTGTTCAGGTAAAAACCATGTATTGTATGATTTTATAGAGTTCACTCTATTCATTGTTTATGCTAAGTACGCTTCACTATGCAGGTGACCCCTGATTGGTTTGGAAAGGTGGATGTTGCAAACTGCAGGTGCACTTTCAGTATGATGCTGGGCAAGCTACATGAGGTCGTGGATACGTGCAAAACCACCAAAGACCATTTGAAATTTTCAACTTTGATTCTGAAATGTGAAAGAGATCTCGCTGCTTGTTTAGTTTTTGAACATCTATTTGAACTCTTTTTCAAAGAATTGTTTCTTGAAGCGCAGATTTTGGCAAAAGATTGTGGCGGCGATTTTTTCACATTTGTTGTGGCGATTGGCAAAAATAGAGATTTTGCGCGTCAGAAGATGGCCTTCTATTTCACATTGCAGGTTCCGAACAAAAGAACCATGCTTATGTATGGATGTGCTACCGAAATACCATGGCTTTAATTGCAATTGTTCCGAGTAATAAACATTTCGCCGTAAATACCAAGGTATTTGGCCGAAATACCAAATCGGCCGAAATACCAAGGTATTGGCCGAAATACCAACCGCCGCGAAATACCAAGGTATTGGCCGAAATACCAAGGTATTGGCCGAAATACCATGGTATCGGCCGAAAATACCGTGGTATTTCATAAAAACCAAGGTATTGGCCGGAAATAGTAGCGTGTTTTGGCAAGAAATACCAAGGTATTGGCCGTAAATACCAAGGTATTTGGCCGAAATACCAAACTGCCGAAATACCAAGGTATTGGCGGAAATACCAAGGTACTAGCCGAAATACCAAGGCATTGGCGGAAATACCATGGTATCCGGGCCGTATACCGTGGTATTTCATAAAACCAAGGTATTGGCTAGAAATAGTAGCGGGGTTTGGGCGGAAATACCAAAGTATCTAGCCGAAATACCAAGGTGTTGGCGGAAATACCATGGTATCCGGCCGTAAATACCAAGGTATTGGCCGAAAATACCATGGTATCCGGCCGAAAAATACCAAAGTATCCGGCCGAAAATACGGGTATTGGCCGAAATACCATGGTGTTGGCGGAAATACCAAGGCATCCGCCGAAATACCATGGTGTTGGCGGAATACCGAATGTTGGCGAAATACCATGGTGTTGGCGGAAAGACCATGGTGTTGGCGGAAATACCATTGTGTTGGCGGAAAGACCAAGGTGTTGGGCGAAATACCATGAATATGACCCGGAAATACCAAAATTTTGTCCGAAATACAAAGGAACAAGATCAGAAATACCATATTAGATTACGATATTGCTCTGAAGCCAAAAAAATAACACATGAACATGGGCCAAAATAAAGCCGGAAATATGAAGTCACCAAGTATTATAAGGCAAATAAAGGATTATGAGGCCTATAAACGACCATGGATTAGAGTATGTATGCAAAACAGGATACCATAACATTCAGAAATATATTGATAGCAGATCTGTGTCACCCTTTCACCTAAAAGCAACATGGCATCATCACCTAATAGTCCAAACATTGATGACATTAATGTGGCGCTTCTGCAGTGCATCCATTTGTACCTAGAATGGCATGACATGAATTTGAGAGATAAGAATATGAATCGTTTCAAAAAGTATCTATGGGAATAAATGCAATACCTTCACATTTTGTAATGTGGTTTTCGCATTCCTTCGCGAAAACACTAAGTGCACTAGCCTTCTTCCTCTTCTTACGGCTCTCCACAAAAGGGATTGGCCTAACAATGGTATTCCCACTAAAGTCTTCAACCATGGCTAGATCAGGGGCCTTGGTGTTGTTAGTTTTGCTATCACTTAGCCTTGCCAACTTGTTGCTAAGTTCAGCCAAAAGGAACCTAGCTTCTGTCAATAGTTGGGGCCTCATAGCTATGGTCTCCTTTATAGCATGCATTGTGTCATCTATGCTCGCTAGTACCTTAACCTTTGGGTTTTGACTCAAACAACCAGCAATGCTTGGGTCCATAATTTCTTCGTCAAGTGCAAGACCATTGCATGGCCCTTCTTCTGAAGAAGGCAAGATATCATCATATGCTTCGGCAAAGCGCCTTAAGTTCGACAACCCGCCAGCCTGAGATCCATGTAGTGTTCCACAAAACCTTAAAATATCTTCCTCGTTGTACTTGGCCATCATTCGGATTACCTTAACTTGGTGCTTGCACATATTCCCTTCCATACCCCATGGACAATCACAAGTGGACCAATGCTCATGTGCCACATCCACTAAATAAGGCAATGCCTCCCTGTTATCATCCCAAGTATCCATGTTCTGACTCCACACCTCGGCCCTGCCTTCCTTGAAATTCAGCCACCTAACAGCTTCATCAGGAATGTCTCTTGCACCTATAATGGCTGCCTCAACTATGTGTTCCTGTCTCTTGTTGGTTTTAAAACCCTCGTCCTTCATGAACCTGTTATATGACATGTGGGTTTGTAATATGTTTGTCAACATGTAAATCAGCCAATCAATTCGCCTTCCTCTCAAAGCATACTTAGAGACCCCTAATCTTCTCTTCATGTTGCCATGGTAAGACTCTATGCCAGCATTTGTCTCCTGGTTGGCGTGAGGATACATCCTTGTCGCAATTATCCAATGTGTGATGTTATTGGTCCAAACCCTTTTCCACACCTTGTACTTTTCCTTGAATTCATCCAGTTTTCTCAATGCCTCCTTACGACAAGCCTCCACATAATCAGCCGTCCTTCTTGGATCACATTCCACACTAGTGCCATACATAATATGCCCGAGGTCCCTAAACTTTTCCCCTCTCACCTTCTTATTCTTGACACGCTTCAAGAGCATCTTCATCCAGCTTCTTCTCACATGCCAGATACACAACTGAATATTGGTTGTAGGCCACACGTCCTTCAAGGCATTTATCTCAGCCTGTGCATCATCCACAATGAAACATGAAGATTCCCATGATGGGTCCTCTCTATGTATACTGGTTCTTCATTGCCATCAGCCAAGGGTGGATGTCTTCCCAGGTGGCACTAGAGGTTAGAACCCAAACAACAGGGGACACCATTTCCATGTGTGTCATATACTAGCGGTGGTATACAAGTCGTAACAATGATCATTGGTCTTGAAGGTTGAGTCCATGGCTACAAGATTCCCCTTCCATGTTCCAACAATATCTTCATTTGAAAGGGGGGTGATGATGCCCAAAATAAAAGGAACACCCTCCCCGATACAAGAACACATCCTCCCGGTGTAAGTCAACCCACATCCTCACACTTGTGGCCACATCCTTGTGTAGCATCCATGTGTCAGCAGCGACCTTGCGGGACAAGTTATACAGATCATCCATAGCCAGGAATTCATCTCTATTCTTGGGAGCATTGGGATGCATCTTATGCTTTAAGGACCATTGCTCCTGGTGTTGACGATAGACTTCCCGGGGGAGTGTGGTTATGGATCAACCGTTGGTATGCCCAAGTCTTCTTACCCTTTGATAACCATGGAGCTACATCATGCCTTGTTCTAAAGCATTGCGGATCCTCCATTCCATGGCGGAGACCATGCCTTTACTGTCAATATGTCTCATCTCATAGAATGTAATCTTACATATCTCGGGCTTCAAATACAACTGTTTGACCTGAAAATGGCACCTGCAACCTCGTCTAATACTCGGTCCTCTACACCTCTTTGAGTAGGAAGGATCCTTCCTCTTAGCTTCAGCAATTGCAGCTCGGGATGTTTTATCTTTGATATCACGAAAAGCGCCACGATAATCCTCGGGGCCATAGCTGCACCAAGAGCTACAAAGAAGAAGAACACTACTTTAATTATTAACAATAAGCAAGGAAAAGTAGGGCCAAACTAACTGAAACTGATTTCTTCACTAGCAAACTTAACTTGTGTATCTCAAATAATCAAACCAAAGAAGACAAGAAGCTACAAAGAAGAAGAAGACCACTTTAATTATTAACATAAGCAAGGAAAAGTAGGGCCAAACTACCTGAAACTGACTTCCTTACTAACTAACTTAACTTGTGTATCTCAAACAATCAAACCAAAGCAGACAATCGGACAAGAAATGGCTTACTTGGTTAATTTCAAGTGTGCATGCTGGTCAACTTTTTTCTTGGCTGATCCCTCTTCTCTCCCCCGAGATCCACGCTTCCGGAATGTGGTATTGCATCCTGGCAAATTTTGCTCCCCTTCCACGAAATCCTCAACCCTGTTTGACATGAACAGGAACAGATTGGTGTGGAGTGGTGGATTTCGCTACACAGGAATGATGCTCGATCTCCCACTGCAATTGCAAACTAGAAAAGCACTGTGGGCGGGATCTTGAACTGGGAGCATCAAAAGCTTAAAATCACAAATGCAAAACATACCTAAAGACTCAAAAAATGCTCCCACGAATAAGTGCCCGCTCTATCAATCTTGCTGCTCTATCACAATAACTTACCTGGTCCAACTTCGGGTCGTCCTCCTCTGCCTCCATATTGCCGCTGCTGCTCAAATCAATTGGCGCTTCAATGGGTCGGAATGAAAGGAGCGTCAAAAATTCGAGGAAATTGGCCACTTAATCCAACCATTGCCAATTCCGTTGCCGCTTGGCCGAAATACCACCTCACGTCCGCTTCAAAAGTCGTTCCCTCTTGAATGCACGCCCGCAGTACCACGGACCGCCACACTTGTGCGAATGAAGTACCGTGGCAGCGGACCTGGTTTTGCTCTTCGCGCCGGTTGAACCGCGCGAGTTCAGATGCATGCCCGAATGGCATCGGATGCATCGGGAATGGCATGGCCGGGTGATGGCTCCCATCGCGTTACGATGGGCATGTCGTGGGTTGATCACGGAGTCCGGAAAGACCGAGTCAAATCTGTCCAGAAAGACCGGATCCCGGACTCCAAATACGGGGGTCCTAGTTTCTATGTGTACATGTTCAGCCATGGATGAAAGCAATATACCAAGGCCAAAGATCGGGCGGTTTCTAATTTGCAACACACGTAGAAATCCATCTTCAGTTTGTTGGGTTAAGCATCTTAATAAGAACCTTCCACGAATCTCTGTTGCTCCACAAGTATGTTATAGAAGAGAGTAACCTGTACAAACAAAGCTGCTTCAAAACAAAACACAAATGTTCATCTTCAAGTTCAAGCATAGCTGTATGAAAATGCCACTTAAGTTCAACCTCTTGTATAAAGTTCACAAAATATCTTAAGGGCATGTAAGAAGTCCATAAATAGCTTAGAAATACACCTTTGCGTTCAGGCCAAATGCTTATACCTCCATGAATCATAAACCATGAAGTATCTCGATCAAAGTCCAACCCATCTCTGCAGAATCCACTGCCATACCCAGTGTAACGATGGCCTTGTTGCTCGCCCACCGGAAAAAAATACTGTTTGAAAAGGAAAACCCAGCGAAAATATCACTTTCAGGTACCAAAAAGCTGCAATCGGTCAAGTTCATATCCAGAAGATAAGAGATGAAAATGTGGGCTACAAAAAATTTACCTGAAGCTCCAGCCCATTGCTATAAGAAACATAATCTTTGCTGCTTTGAATTTGTTGATTCTTCTAAACTGTTGTGGCGATGGATGAGCAGCTTCGTCAGCCAATTTGCTCCTACGGTTTGCTATTTCTTAGCCTAAAACAACGATGTAAGGAGGAGGTGGGGATGCGTTACCCACCATCCAGACCTTCTATCGTCCTAAAACGACCTCTTGAAAGAAAAAAGCGCTCTTCTGCTCTGCGCTCTCGTAATGCTAGGATCCAGTACAGACGATAAAAGCTGCCCGGTTTGTGCAACAATTTAGTTGCCAAATATTGAAACTCAGTTGCTATAAAACACCAGCATTCTAACATTAGGCTTTTTTATATTTTCAAATGTGCCATCAAAAGCCGACCTTAACGCCCCGGTTCTCGGGTTTACACGGTCAGATTTAATCTGGACCGTTGGCTTCATTAGGGGTGTTACCAATTTGTTACCTAATAACGAGTCCGTGTCTCAAAATTTAGGCAGATTTCTTGTAACACCCTTGGATAATCGGTTCAAAATGGCATAACATCCTAGGGCTTTCTTTTTGCTCTGTTCCAGCAAAGCTCTAGAGAAGGTCGATGGCTCTGTAAGGCATAAACCCAGAAAAAGAGAGGAAAGGCAGAAAAAGCTCCTTGCAGGGGAAGATACATTACAGGGAAAACCCTTTCCCGGTGAAGCTGCTTTAACAAAGCTCCACCATAGCTCGCAATATTTGCAAGCTCTGAAGCAATTCTGGAGCTTTATAGCTCGGAATCTCTGGAGCGAAAACCTGTGAATCTCTGAACCTCTGCAGAAGCTCTATGAATCCGAATACCTGGAATTTCTAGATCTCTGCAGAAAAACCTTGTGGCAGATTCATGCATCACTTTTTTGACAGTCATACTCACCGGAATGGGGCCTGCCGAAGCATATTGCCGGAATGCCGGATCTGAAGAAAAAAAAACATAAGAGAAATGGATTTGCGTTACCAGATTAACATCTACAACGAAAGAGGACTAGAATAGGGCGTAGGGTGAGCTTTGCGAGCAGGCGTTGAAAACCCTCGAACCAGTTAATTAATAGCGATAACGCCGCCCCTCAGCGTTACCTCAAAAAAAAAATTGGGCCATGGCCAAAATGGCTCGGGTGTGCTGCGCACACCCTCGCCATTTTGGCCATGGCCCTCAAATTTTTTTTTCGATAACGCCCTCGGGCCAGGGCGTTATTCAAATCAACGTCTGCCTCCTTTGTCTCACTTTTTGCCCGCCTCTGGCTCATTCTGCAATTGAATAGCTGTCGACATAGTCTTTCCAGCTTGTAATATTGTCTTTTGATCAAGCCCATGCCCAAGATTGTAACTTAATCCTTCGCTTCACCGATTCCTATTCTTCAGCGACTCCTGCTTCAACAACTGCAAATAGAACTAAGAGTTGCCATAGCCAATTAAGACACGAGAAGAAGTATTTCTTGAAAGGATTTATTGATATTGCCGAAGAGTTAAATACAGAGAGACATTTAGCATGTGCAGAAACTGGCAGATTTGCCACAGCAAAACACTAAGATTTGCCACAGTAAAACACACCTCTGTATAAACAGATAAATGCACAGGATTTTAGGTGCATGGGTTTGAGGGCTGCACAGATAAATGCTTCCGCGACTCCTTTTACTTCAAATGAATGATCCCAAACCTGCAAAATGCAAGAGTTAAGGAAATATATGTTTCAAGCACTCTATGTCTCAAGCACTCATGTCTCTGATATGTTTCAAACCTGCCTGCTTCACCAACTCCTCCTCACTGCAAAATCCGCAACAAAATCCTAAAATTTAAAAATACGGTTGCTTCCTTGCTGGCTTTCCTTTCCTATAAACTTAGAAAACTTAAATCTAGTTGTAATGAAATTGGCACATATTAGTGCAAGTTCAATCATCACACAGAGCCGCCCTTGCCGTTTCGAAGAGAAGAGCGGAGGATGCAAAAAGAAACGGACGAACAGGCAAATGCACGAAATGTCTGCCGGAAAATTTTTTATTTCCCAAAACTCATGCTTTAGCCAGAAACTCACGCTTTTTCCGGCGTCACTCCGTGAGCCCACCGCCCAAAAACTTTTTAAGTAAATAGACTAGTAAACATGTGCCCAGCAATGCCGGGCTAATGTCATGGCATGTATTTCTACTCGGCATTTAACATCTATGTACAACTTTAACAACAGTGCATGTTGACATTGGCAAGAATGGACATCATATGCTTTTGTAATAATCCTATATTATAATGTTTTAGTGCAAGTAATGGACCACGCCTAAATCGGACGGCTAAAATCGTTCAATCAAATCGGACAGCGTAGATGTTAGGTTTTAACTTGCTTTAAGTTTTTTTTCCAAGAGCAGCGTGGGCCGCCCGTTCTGATGCCTACTGTAGCCGTGGAGGTGGATCAACTGCTGCTTATGGCTTGGACATGGCTATGGCGAAAGCTTTAGCTTTTGTAACAGGAACATAGTTGACTGTTGCTACAACATCTCTTGCTGAATCCAGTGAGGCCTTAAAAGTCGGGCCTGTAGATCATTTTGGTGAATAGAAAGCAAAGATAAGCCATCACGATTTGTTGCATCTTTGTTAGCGTGAGAAAAACCCCAACAAATTGATGCACTTTTGAGTTATCGAGAACTGGCATCTGATGTAGAAATTGCAGCAGTGGCAAAGCCATAAATGTGATGAAGTAATAACCATCTGTATCATCCTGTTGTGGCATGACATTCTTGATTCAACGTGGTCTCAATGGAGAATGCTTATATTTAAGCTCTGATCCTGCAAAAGATTTGTCATCGGGATTTTAAGCTGAAAGACGTATTGCTAGATGGAAGCATTGCTCACCAGTTAAAAATTTGTGACTTTGGTTATTCAAAGGTAAGCAGCTTCCTACTTTGCATGTATATTCTTTGATGGGCGATGTTTAAAATCAACAGTTGGGACACCAGCATGCATAGCACCAGAAGTGTTATCTAAAGAGGAGTATGACGGTAAGGTATGTGTGAATCTTCTGGATATTTTCATTCCAAGAAGTTAGTTTTTTTTGTCAACGCAAATGACCAGTTCTACATATTGCAGATGTCTGGTCCTGTAGCATCACTCTATTCCATAGTTCCGATTAAAGGCAAAGTATGACTATTGCAGAATGTGGCTAAGAACAAAGTTTAAATTGAAACACACTTATTTGCTCCAAACGCACTTCAAAAGGAATCTTTGAAAGATCCCCTAAAATTCCCTTAAAAAGTCCATTTTTAAGGTTTTTTCATGACAGGTGTGACAATTTAGCTAATTTAGGTACCCTTTTTGAGGGGTTGATTGAACATAACTTCTATGCAAAAATTTTAAATAGCTATTTTCATCCTCCTAGTTTAGAACAAAAAATAGGTACTTATATAAAGTGTAGCAAAAAATGGGCAATAAGAAAGAATAGCAAGGGTACTAGAGTGACAAACAAGTGATATATTCAAAGCTTGTGAAAATTTTACAAAATTATGAACAAAATTGTCAAAAATATAGGACATTTTGACAAAACCTCATCACCTGCAGTTTCTGTTCTGTACATGTTCGTGTCATCGGACAAACTTACATTTTGCAGCAATATTAGGATGCATGGCATCCTCAGACTCATTCAATCCTTGATCACTTGAGCCTTCATCCTCACCTTCACTCTCAGAACTGGGTGTACTCGAACGATCTTCTTCCTCACTGTCTACAAGTGAGTCTTCATCATCATCTTTTTTGGTCACCTTTCTAGGTTGTTTGTCTAATCCACATGCCGACCTTATTAAAGTTTGAGTGACCATACGTAACTTATTAGCAACAGTCAGAACAAAGTCATATGCAAGAACCTTTACTTCAGCTATATCTATGACATCAGTGTTTGCTTTGGACTTTGCTCTCTTTCCCACTCCTGTTTTTACCATCTCCAAAGTATAACTCCCACTGAAAGCATTGGCAACATTTGTTCTCATCCAAGTGCACTTTTTAATTGAGTGGGAATTCCATCCTCTCTTGTTACCTCCAAGACTCTAGCTAGCCGTAATGGCTTCCCAGATTCATCATTATCACCGACAGCTATGAGCATTCCTTTTCGAATCTCAGAGGATCGAACCAGGATACCCGAAAGCAACTTGTTGTGCCGTATGGTCCGGGGCGGTGTACATGACTCTATCATCTTCATCTGAGCTAGCCATTAGCTCTACATGTTCTTCTTGATTCTCAATTTGCATAGGGAGAGTTTGCCTAGATGGCCAGTTGAATATAACTGGTCTTCGACCTTGTAATGAAGCTTGTAACATGTCACGTTGCCGAGCTGAGGCCACCATAAAGCATCTGCCTCCCCAAAGTGGTTAGAGCATGACTGAATACTTGTCTCAATATAATCCAATGATTTGTTTGAGTCAAATGCTCTTCCCTCCTTTTTACTCATTGTGATTTCTTTCAAGCTTTTTAGAGGCATTTGCTCTGCAGAGAGCATAGAACTAGTATTGGGGATGGTGCGAATTAATTGAATACCAGTTGCTGGCTGCCACGGCAAGGATGTGGCATATTTCTTTCCTTGTAAGATAGCCTTGCCATCTACAAGTGAGAATTTGATCTAATGCTGAAATGTAATGTTTCTCAAGGGCTCAATAGCACAGTGGCCTAATTGATCTCTCCGAAAAATCCATTCCTTGAAATCATAAGTTTCTTCTAATAACTCGAGGATTGTAGGAATCTTGGATAACCTCAATCATTGCTGGTAAGCTGAGAGCTTTTTTTTGAGCAAGATGTTTAGAGAACCTACTGAACATCTGATCAATTTGATCGTGTGTATGACCAACAAGCAGGAGACCAATCTTCACCTTCTTGAAGATTTGTTTCTCAACTAGCATAGCACAGTAAGCAAACAATGCCTGATTCTTATTTTCTCTTGTCGTGTTGTCTAGCTGAAGATATAGAACCGGTGGTATATGTTCTAGATTGGAAAGAAGCTTATTCAATATTGTGATAGTGAGATTTGGATCAGCATGAATGTTTGGATAGTTCAAAAATGCCTTGCAAGATAGTTTCCCATTAAATACCATAGCACCAACAACATGTAGGTGTATGAAATCTTCTTCAGGAGCATCCTTAGGCACATTGACAAAATGTGGTAGGGTGGTCTTCTTCTAGTATGTAGTTGAGTGGTTGTTCCAGTGCTTTCTTCCTATGTTTTGTCAATTTTCTCCTTTCCAAAGATTGTTGTTCTCTGTGCTTGTTCAGTTTCTCTTTCAATGCATCTGAAATGAAAGTATCTTCAAAAAAGAACCTACTATCAAGTAGAACTAAGCAAGAACACGTTGTGGAAGCTTACTTTTAGTGTGAAGTGTCTTTGCATTTTGTCTCTGAGCTTTTAATTCAGAGCATGTAGCACAAACAGACATCCGGTGCTTTCTAGGAATGGACATGCGAGAAAACTCTTTTTTCCAGAGCACAGTGAAGTAAGAGTAGCATACATGGTGTTCTCCAGCCTCAACACACATGTCCTTATAATTGTTGTAGACTTCACGTTTCGTGAAGTTGTCACTCAAGTGGTACATCGGGCTGTTAGGGAGTTTCTCGCAAGACTCCTTAAAGAAACCTTCCATCCAGGAAACACATTGAAGGGCATGAATTTTGGATATACTTCCTGAATGGCAGTAGTCATTAATGCCTGGATTCTTGTCAAGCCTTTTCTTCAGGCGGTCAAGTCGTCTGCTGCCTAAAGCATGAATCAATTGAAAGGCTGCTTGACAGACGGTGTGGCCACCAGCTGTATAAGTAAACCTTTCACCATAATCTGGCGTAATATTGAAGGCCAAGTAGCCCCTTTGGTCTAGCAGAGTCATTGAACTGTAACTATCACGAATCAACCTCAATTCCTTTAGTCCAATCTTAAGCAAATAACGCTGAGAACAACAGTGCTTTGTATGTGTTGCCCTCAAGTGAGCCTCGTCCATAAGTTTCTTTCTTCTTTGGGATGTACATGCTTTCTTGTGTAAGTTTCGCTTAAGGTTTTTACTTGCAGGAGCTTTGAATTCGAACATAGAGTCTTGTTGCTTTGGTAGGTCCTCGTCTAAGAGATCAACATGAGGTGTTTCTTCGTCTGACACGGGAGCAACAGATGGTGTACTAGTAGATGCTGAGAGGTTTGGTGTGGGCAAGTCTTGGGGGGAGCTGCTAGCCCTCTCTCTAGGAAAAAGTAGTCAAGGTTGGTGACGTAGTTAACCAGCTCCTGAAGTGTCGTAGAATACAGGAGTTGCTTGGCACTGACTGCTTCTACTTATTGTAGTATCAACTAGCGAAATGGATGGAGTTGGTGTGATTTGCCTTCGGGGAAGCGGTCTACGCTGGACTATGGGAGACGAAATAAAATGAACTGGAAGAGGGAGTCTGAGCTCTGAAGGCTGTGGTGGAGTAAAATGCATTGGTGGGGGCAAACGACGTTCAGGAGCAGGCTGTGGTGGAGTGAACCGAATCGTGGTGGAAGCCGATGTGGTGGTGGTGGTGGGGGTGGCGAGTAAACCCCCAACCGGGGCTTTGAATATCGGAGGCGGAAGTTTCGAGGCTACTACCTGGGGACATTCGAGGAGGTGTGAAAACCATCGGAGGAGGAAGCCTGCGAACAGGAGATGGAGGCTCTGCAGCTCTTTTCTCTCTAGCCATAATCAGCAAGTAGCGTGAGACGGTATAAATTTATACGACACAGAAGCAGGAACGACACTTGGTATAAATTTATACAGAGTTGGTATAAATTTATACAAATATGGTAAAAAAATTTACAGAGGTGGTATAAAGAGATGGTATAAATTTATACAGAGAAGGGCAACGGTGAACGCAAAAGGTATAAATTTATACGAAAACTTACAGATATTCGTATAGGAGAATTTATGGAGAACCGCTATACGAAAAGGCTCTGAGCAGAGGTACTTAAGCTCGGCGCCGGTCGTTCTATTTTCTCCATACGCTGTTCGGAGTCGAAGCCGCTCGCCTGCGCCTTATATACTCCCCCTAATTTGCTCTGCCGAACAGCTATAAGCGAATCCATACGGTCATGGCCACGTAAGTCTCTAATGCGTACTTTTTTAGTTCCGCATCTCTTTTAGTCTGTTGAGCCTAAGGTCCCTCTGTGTAAATTTAAACTGAGAGGGTTCTGCAACGGTATAAATTTATACCGCTGGTGCTCAGACGGTATAAATTTATACCGTTGCAGAACACTTGCGGTATATGCAACGGTATAAATTTATACCGCTCATGCTCGGAGCGTATAAATTTATATCAAGAATATTCTAATCCGGTATAAATTTATCTGCTTCCGAGCACCAGCGGTATAAATTTATACTTGTTCTTGAGAACCCTCTCTCAGATAAATTTAAACAGAGGGAGACCATAGTCGTTAAAACAAACAGTTCGTAAACACTTTTGGTATAAATTTATACGAGCGGACAACCGACAAGGTTTATATTTTCTAAAGGGTGTGGTGTGGCTAAAGCAAAATCCAAAACCATACTAGTTGAATAATAGTGTTGTGTTTTAAGGCCATTTTACATGGAAAAAGGGTTAAAACAGCACGAATTTGAGGTTCTTTAGGCCACTTTTATTACAGTTAAAGTGTTTAAGATAGTCTAAAAAAACTATTTTTCTGATGTGAAAATGTGTTTTTTTTGCCGTTTCAGTCAAGAAGATTATTATCAAACACAAAGGCCAACCATTACAGCCACCAACACCAAAGATAAATACCTATGAACTGAAAGGTCAAACATGGTACGTACACAGGGGAGCGAGAGAGCGCTATCCCACTGAGGCATACCTGTATTTGTGTTATCAGTCAGGGAGGGGAAAGTTCAAGGTTGATGATTATTACCTCGCTGGCGAAATGACAAGCCTCACTGCTACAGAAAATGAAGATGAGATATAATGAACTGTCTAAATGACGACGGGGACGTTGTTTACATTTTAAACAGTACAATGCTGCGCATAAGCATGTGCAAACCTAAAGACGTCCACGATTACATTGCAGACAATTACAAGCATGGCTATGTAAGTTGGTCTTCGTTGCTTTACCGTATAAATTTATACCGTCAGCTTCCTAATTTATCCTACATTACAGGACATAGTTGGCATTTTGTCCTCAGTGACACTATGTGACGAAAAGGTTTTGACAAAAGGTTTTTGGTACCCCCGTGCTAAGGAAGATGTGGAGAAGGAAGATGAAGAGGTTGAAAAAGAAGAAGAAGAGGAGGAAGAGGTGGTGATAAGGGGGAAGGGTAAGAGGCAAGCATTGGTAGTAGATACACAGCCTCCTACCAAAAAAAAGTCAAGAACCACAAAGGCCTTGACTATAGAGGAGTCAGCAGAAGCGCTTCAAAAGGCTCCTGGAGCAGATATTGTTGTGCGGCCCTCAGATAAGTCAAGTGCAATTTTAAAGAGGGTTAATGAGACCAAACTCCTTAAACAAACCATTTCTTTGACGCTGAGCACGATTAAGAGACCACCAAAAAATGAAGATGGGGTCAGACTGCTTCAGGTAAGGAAGTTGTACGCGGCACATGTGGCTATTCTTAAGCAAAGAATGAGAAGAAATCCTCATGCGCATGTGTCGCCACTAGTTGTGATGGTAGACAGAAGTCAGGTCACCCAACTTAAAGATTACAGAAAGGCCGACTTCGAAGATTACACTTATTATGTTCTTGGAGGCACACATAGTTATAAAGCAAGAAAGGAACTATCAAAAGAAGAAACCCGTAATGAAGTCTGGAAGAGCATGGAAGCACATATCTACGTGGGGCTAACAGACGAAGAAGCAAAAGTCATTGCCGTAAGTCACAATCTAGACAATGACTTCAGATTAAAAATGAGCCTGATAGACAAGATCCGCTTTATGCACCGAGAGTACGTGGAGTTCAAACAAACGCATGGAGAAGACTTTAAAAAACAAAAGAACAAACTCCAAGAGCTTCGAGAAGCCTGTGTGACAGAATGCTGCCTCAGTTATGATTCAGATAAGAAGCCTATAATGGCTGTAAAACAGTACGACAATTACTTCCAGCTTGCTTTCCGAGATGGACGAGTAAGTAAAAATTTTAATTTAGTCTTTCTTAGTTTGTTTAGCGTGGTTTGAAGTGTTTATTAGCCTCGAGTTTTATAAATTTATACGAACAATGGAAGCCCGCACCATGTTAAAATTGACACAGGTTCAGGTCACGGTATAAATTTATATCGCGCCTAGGCACGGTATAAATTTATACCGTGCCTGGTCGTGGTATAAATTTATACCGCGCCCAGGTCCCGGTATAAATTTATACCGCGCCTGGTCTATACCGCGACCAGGTGCGGTATACGGTATAAATTTATACCGAGCCCTGTTTTGGTATAAATTTATACCGTGCCTAGTCACGGTGCGCAATTAGACTGTAATCAACACTAAACTACTTGACATTGACCATTAACAGGTGTGGGATCTTCAAGAAAGAATTTTTTGTATGTTTGAGGATGGCGAGCTTAAAGAACAAGCTAGCTCCGCAGGAAAAAAACCAAAAAAAAGTGGTGAAGCAAAACAAAAAAATATGAGCATTGTACACTGGACGCAGCTACAGGGTCTAAAAAGCAAAGAAATTTTTGTGCGACTCTTAGAGAAAGTTGTGGCCAAGGAATTCACTCTAGACGAAATGGCTAAGGAAGCTAAGACGTAAGCCTCATTTGCTATGCCGTGTTCTTCTTTCCCTTACTTTGTCTTACAACATTTTTACCTGTGCAGTCAGAAAGACATTGTCACCAGCCAGGCCGAGTTAATGAAGCAACTAAACCTAGAAGACTGGGAGGAGTGCAAGCTTCTTTACCCAACTTGTACCACAGATAGTATAATCGAGAGAACAGCTTAATTAACCCGGTTTTTGGGTAAGTTTTGCGTAAAAATATGTTATGTCTTCGTGCCTTTGTCTCATTGTTTTCTTACAGAACAAGAAGAAAGGGCTATTTTTAAACCTGGTTCGTAGGGCCAAAGAGGAGAGGCAGAGACTGAAGGCCATTGAACAGGGAAAAGAAGTCGGCACTAGCAGTTTTGACACTAGCTATGAGAGATTTACAACTTTTGGTCAGGACTGCTTGTACAGGGTCGTTCAGGGTGATTGCACCAGGCTGGGGACTCTTTTGGACAAGCAAAATTTTACATTGTGCATTGCAGATATTCCTTATGGCTTTAAAATTAAAGATAGCGCCTTCGACGACGAGGCTTTCACGCACGTGCAAGTCCGTGCTTTTTTGGACGGTTTAAAGGAAGTCACGATATCTACAAACTGGAGGGTTATCATTTTTCATTCCGACCTGTAGACGATGTCGGTGCTTACATGGGAGCGGTCTGTAACGCCGGCTTCAAAAACTGAGTTTGGTAAGCTTTAAATTCGTTGCTTTTCTTTTTACTGTAACTCCATGGTATAAAGTTATACCACAGTTGCCTTAAGGTTTAAATTTATACAGCTGGAGCAACGGTGGTATAACTTTATACAGCAAGGCAACCTTCGTATAAATTTATACGGCATGGTACCGTGGTATAAATTTATATAGCAAGGCAACCTTCGTATAAATTTATACGGCATGGTACCGTGGTATAAATTTATACAGCAAGGCAACCATGGTATAAACTTATACCGCCACACCACTGGGCTAACTTATTTTCATTGTTTTCTATCTACTAATTTTTAATTGTTGCATTGTTTGGCAGGCTAAAGATGAACGTCAAGGGACATGGTGGTGGTCCGCGCTTAGTAAGCTGTTTTGAGCATTTCCATATAGATTTTTACAGCGCGGACACCAAAAAAACCATGGCTCATTTCAATACGCAGAATAAGAAGACTCCTCCCTGCAATGCTTTTCATTTCCCGGCTGTTTTGCAAAAGTTAAGAGACCCACAGAGACAAGGCGCTGTGGTGTCCCATTATCAGAAGCCACAACGGCTAATTAATAATTTAATACAGTGGTTTTCTCGCCCGGGAGACTGGATTTTGGATGCCTTTTCTGGAACAGGCACCACAGCAATTTGCGCCCTTAAGCAGGGGCGCAATGTTGTCTCTGTCGATATAGACCCAGATAAAATAAGTTTCATCAGGACCAGGATAAGCTCCTGTGAATCCTTTCCTGATGAAAATGAGGAACTGGGAGCAAAGAATGGTGCTGGCGATGTTAAAGGCACTTATACAGAAATCCAGCCTCCAATTACGGGGAGAAAAGATGTGTTAACCACCTAGTGGTTAACATTGTGCATGCACATGTTAGGTGCATGCACATGTTAGGTGTCAGTGGTGGCAGACTGACACTTGGCATGATTAGGTTAACATAAGTGTAGGGATTAGATTTAGTTAGATGTACGGCTCAGATTTGCGGTCTACACTATATTAGACCGGAGCCTCTTCATTTGTACGCAGGTTTATCTCAAATTTGGAGAGCCTCACTTGGCCACGTTTCCCTCATTCTTTGTTCATATTTGTTTGTCTTGTTCTTGTTTTGTGATCATGAGCATGGCAGCCTTGTAGCATCCGGCGGTCATAGACTGCTGCTGCAAGGTGCACGCCAAGAACTCAAACTAACACTGGCGCCGTTATGCCGGGTTCGCTCGTGATCACTTTCTTCAGCCTTGCTGTCTTGCTGTTGTTCTTGCTGCTCTCATCATCATCATCAGTTCTTGAATACTCCTTGTATATTACTCTCAACCCTTTCCACTCCCTTATTTGGCCCAACCAATTGTTGAAATGGTCCGGCTGGAGGCCCCTTTGTCAAATCCTTTCCTTTGCAATTAGTCTAGTTATGAAGTTTTCAAAACTCTGTTTTTTTATGGTGCAGCAAGCTCAGTATTACAGTCAAGGGTCTTTGGAGTGGTGACAGCACTCCTTTTCTGCCAAACATATCAGGAAAATCACGTGTTATCTTCTATCTGCTGCAAAACTATCAAAAAAATGATTATCCTTCTTGTTCTTTTTCTGCTATCTCTGTTTATCTGCCAGTTTGTGCACTTTGCACAACCAAAAAAACAAAAAAAAAATCATTCTGTACCACATCCCATGATGGGCATATCAGTAATCTAGTGCTTTTCACGAAGCTTTCTTTTTTAAATTATTTGGCAGAGGGCCAGCACTTTGGCTAGCCCTCCCTTATGGTTCACACTCCATTATCAGAACAGATCTCTCAAGGGAGAGTTATTTGGTTCTTTGTGTCGTTCATCTGCAAAAAAAAACTCGTCCCTGCATATTCAAACCAGCAAGCATCAGAGTTGTTCTTTACCTCGTAGCATCAGAGTTGTTCTTCACGTTGTATGCAGCATGTCTTCTCCAGCATCTATTAGTACCTGCATCAAGCATTTCAGGACTTCCAGATATCATTCCCGCATCTCAGGAATTCGCCTCTGGCATACCTTCAGTCTGCACATCACGAGAGAAGCAAACGATGATTTTTTCAATAAAGCATCATCATCTTGGGGAGTTATATTTCGGCCTCAACTTCGTATGCCTTCTTGAATTCTTTACAAGGGCCAGCTCTGCGGCTCGCCCCCATCTCTTCTTCACCAGCAACGAATCCATATCTGTACCTGCATCCGATACACTGGGTTAGCAGAATTTATCGAGAATCTTTGGAGCAGATCAAGTCACGCCTTACAAGCAAAGCATTCAGATTTCTGCCCTGCCGCTCTATTTGAGACTTGCATGAAACCCTGCAGCACATTTTTCATTATCATCTGTTTATTCCTACTATGCAACAAATGCCTATCTATTCAAATCAGCAAGCAAGCACCAGGTTCGCTCTGCAGGAAAAACATCAAATCATCCTTCCCATTGTCAACATCCGGCCGTCTATCCTGCAGAAACATGCAAATATAGTAACTATTCTCTGCTATTCCAGATCAAATCCCTTTCAGATTCAATTTCGGCACCATATCAGAATCCCCCTTCTGCAGATCTCTCTTTAGCATGCACATTTCAAGGCAAATATTAAGCTTCATTCGACACCCTATTTTCTGGAAATAGCAACAGCAGTATATCTCGGCAGCCCGGAGAGCTTCACCGCCATGCCTAGCCGCCGCAAAACCATTTTAGGGTTCGAACTTTTTAGGGTCTCAGCCCTCATTATGCAGGCCGATCACGGGTGACGCCGTGGGTCAACCCTGCTCACGTTCAACTCACGGGATTTAAGGCGTCACGCTAAGGGGCCCCACGCCCACGCTCCACGCCCACGCTTACGCTCCAGTTTTCTTCCCACGGTCCACGCCCCACGATCCACGATCCAGCGCTTCATGCCTTTTTGCTTTCACGGGCCATGCTTAGTAACAATAAACCCACGCCAACCCACGCTTTGTCACGCAAAAGCCACGCTCTTGTCACCTTCCTCAATCTCACGCACGCCCATGCCAAGTCCACGCTCCAGCCACGCTTTTATGCTCCCACGCTCACGCCCATGCTTATGGCCATGCTTTTAGCCCAAGATCCACGCTCTGCACAAGCTATCATCACGCATAGCCACGCTCTTCTATGGCTGATCACGGGGAAAGCTTTCTTGGTGTTTACATTTTTGAAGACCCCTAATTGTTTTTAAGTGACATTTTGGGCCATATTTGTTAAAATAGACTTACCCATTATATAAGGGGATGGTCTTCATGTTTTTTTGGCCCAAAGTTCCTATGATCCATGTTCTCCATCGACATTCATTCGGATCTTATTCGTCATCGACGCATTCACGAAGATATTTTTCGGCGACACAACCCAACCATTACCATTATTTTCACCCTTCATTTTTGGCACCATGTTGTAATTGTCAGACTTGTCTTATAAAAGTCTGTACATGTTTTCGTGCTAAAAACTTTTAGGGGGAGGCAGTGTTAACCACCTAGTGGTTAACATTGTGCATGCACATGTTAGGTGCATGCACATGTTAGGTGTCAGTGGTGGCAGACTGACACTTGGCATGATTAGGTTAACATAAGTGTAGGGATTAGATTTAGTTAGATGTACGGCTCAGATTTGCGGTCTACACTATATTAGACCGGAGCCTCTTCATTTGTACGCAGGTTTATCTCAAATTTGGAGAGCCTCACTTGGCCACGTTTCCCTCATTCTTTGTTCATATTTGTTTGTCTTGTTCTTGTTTTGTGATCATGAGCATGGCAGCCTTGTAGCATCCGGCGGTCATAGACTGCTGCTGCAAGGTGCACGCCAAGAACTCAAACTAACAAGATGAGGAGGTGGAGTTTGTGGACCTGGAGCCTGTGTTGCCTGTGCCCGAGAAACCGCCTGTACCATTAGCATTGGAATCAGAAGCAGGCGTCTCTGGTGTTGTGGCCTCGCAAGAGACAGAGCCTAAGGGGGATGAGAGTCCTGTGGACTGGGAAGAGCCACCTCCCGTGACAGATTGAAATATCTTATTATCATTTCTAGAATGGGACTCGCAAGAAACCAATGGTGGACAGTGGGTAGCCGCACACATGCGAACTGCCCACGAAAAATAAAGGGAAAATCCAATTATATCATTTGGACCCCAAAAAAAATACAATGCTAATAGATGAGTGGCTGATGTACCTGCCGAAAGCTTATCACCGGGATTAAAAAACCCCGCCCTTTCGGGTTTTCGAGGAAAAACCCTAGTGATAAGCCTTCGCAAGGGCTTAGACAAACGTAAAGGCATAGAATCGCTCCCAAAAACCCCCGCATGGAGAAGTCGAAACAGATGCCGCTCGCCAACCTGTACCTGCACATCACCAACACAACAAACGAGACAACATAAACATACCAGAGAATAGCATCACCCAGGGGGTGGAAAAAAAGCATCACCCAGGGGGTGGAAGAAAAACATGATAAACAGAAACTTGTGCAAAATACAATAAACAAAGAAGGGGGGGAGGGTGGGTTCAAAGAGAATAAGGTACTGCTGAGAGAAGAGGAAGCGCCGATGAGATGTGGATGCAGAAACGCGCCTGAAATAGCGAACTCCCAACCAAAACGGGCATGCGCCGCCCGCATGCATGCACGACATGCATGCTCGTCCCATTCTAGAATGGCGATCCGATGTCTCGGATCGATGCGATTCTAGAATGGGACTCGCAAGAAACCAACAAACCGCCCGACTACCAGAGAACTTCCTTACAAACTAGGATCGAGGGGCCGAAGGTCACGGGACGAGGCCAAAGGCCTAAAAGGATAGCAAGAAAGAAACGCCAAATTGGTTAAACCAGGCAGAAGAAGCCCCTCCCCGCACCGGAAACAATTCAAAGAGAATAAGGTACTGCTGAGAGAAGAGGAAGCGCCCATGAGATGTGGATCTTGTAAACACGCTGAAATAGCGAACTCCCAACCAAAACGGGCATGCGCAGCCCGCATGCATGCACGACATGCATGCTCGTCCCATTCTAGAATGGCGATCCGATGTCTCGGATCGATGCGATTTTTGATTGTATAAGTGCCTCTAGTTTCATTGTAAACTATGTGCTAAGAATTGTTTATGAAAATTTTTAAACTGAAAGCTTTGTATCTTCAACAATGCTTAATTAGATCAACTCTCTCTTGCTCCATGATTTCACACTCTTTGTCTTTTATATGTTTGATTTTAGTAGTACTTACATTAAGCGTGCAAAAAGGCAAACTATATTTCCTTCTATTCTCAACAATAAGAACTTATTGACTTTTCGAACCTAATGTTTCTCTCCAGCATTTTTTTTTTGCCCTCTTTTAAAAATGAAAAAGCTTAAAAAATGTTACTTTTTTGTGGGTATTCCGAACGCTAAGTGCTCAACAATCTATTTTGCTCCCTATTTTGTCTGTTTTTTTCAAGTTTTCAATTTTTATAAAGGAATCTTTCAAACGCACTTCTTAAATAAGTGCGTTTCATTTTAAACCTTGTTTAAGGTAATAATTAAAACCCTAACATCTTTGTTGGCTTCTGCCACATCCTTGGCCATTCTCAAGACAAACATGGATGAAAGCATTTTGCAATTGTAAGAGTTTGGTTACATCCCTCCTGACATTGATATCATCAATTATTAAGTGTGTTATATCTGATCTGTCACGTCCCATGCTATGTTTGCTTCTGAGGCATATTAAGTGTCAATGGATTTGAACCTAGCAACTTGCAGGATGAGATAATCATATGCAAAACTGTATATCATGGAACAGGTAATTGGACAATGCTCATTAAATACATGGCGCATTTTATACACATCCTACATTTGCCTCTGCACTATTCTCTGTGATATAGTTAGCATTTAAATATTAAGCCTGAGGGGACTGCATATTAAAGATGTAACAAGAGTAAGGATTAATCTTTTTTGAGAATGGATATGATGGAAAATCAGAAGAGCAAACCCATGCTTCCATGCTCTTATACACCTTATCTCCAAAACTAACATGTTCTACTTCATTTTGTTTTGCAAATACATCTGTGTTTGCATGTTGTCTTAATGTGTTTGCATCTGTGTCATAATGTTGTCTTATGCGCAATAAATACATTATATACCAGCAATACTGAACGCTATTTAGATTCCATATTAGGTTTTATTTCAAGGACAAAAAATTGTAAAGTTCATGTTTAATAGAAGTTGTATAAATCGTTATATTTAGATGAAACTTAGAGCCTCGCTACATTTTCCACATATTGCCCAACAATAATCCACAAAACACTCAACAATAATGGTATACATCTTTTCTTTTTATTTGGCTATCATTTGCAGGTTCGTAACGTTTGCCCAGCAACGCTGGGCACCGTAACTAGTTTTTATTATTGAAATTGTCTAATGGCAGCCAATATATTAGCTTTGCGTTTATGGATCGATTTATAGACCCTAAAATACATTCCATGATATATTCCAACACAATGCCGAGCTTAAGCTAGGATGCATCTTAAAGACATTGCATCTTAAAGACTTTGCGACATCAGGACTTATCGATTCTAGAGGTTCACTTCATTATATTGAGGACTCATGGTTCCTTCCTTGAGTGAAAGCAATGTTCAAAAACAATTTATCGATCGAACCTTAATTGGCACCCAATACACTCATTGGATAAGGGCAATATATGCTAGAGAACAACTCTAATTTCATACTTTAAACCTTAGCTTCTATGTTGGAGCAAATGGCACCCAATACACTCATTGGATAAGGATAGTGCATGCTAAAGAACATGCTTAAATTTCATGCTTTAAACAATAGCTTCTATAATGAATCGACCATGTTAAAGGTTTTAGACGCAAATGTTCAACAGTCAAGAAGTAATTGAACTGGAGCCACAATATGTGAAACCAAGCATGCAATAAAGTTGCTCACATTTTGGGGGAAACTAAGATGTGGCTTTTTTACCGAAGTGTTTTGGGTGTTTTTTTTTCAAAAAATTGAGATATTCCTTTCATCTACATGCTTTCAAATAGTTACAACCATTGACACATGCAGACCACATACTTTGCGGGTGCGGCAGTGCGGGAACTACCAGGTACGGCACTATCATAGTTCATTGTAAAGGCAGGAAAATAGAGTAGCAGAAGAGGAAAGAATAGAGCAATCCCACAGCAAACATGGTAACCACGAGGCTTCAACGGGGAGAAAATGGGCTACGCATGCAGCGATCACTCTCTGAATCGCTTCTAGATAGAATGAATGGCTTACAGATGGAGATCCTAAGAAAATTTCAAGAAAAGACACAGCACCGAGTTCCAATTCTGTGTTAGTCGACTAGAGAAGGTGGGGGCTCATACAGGAGGAGCAGACAAAGAGGCAGACGCAATGGGGAAGCAAGAACAAGTACATTACATTCTACAGCTGAAAAGGGAAGTAATCAAATGCAAGGCCCTGGAAATAATGCTGAAAATGACCGAGCTATGGCTGAACAATGATCAGGTGCCATTTCGATAGAAACTACCACCTCTTCCAACAGAAAAGGGAAGCACATGTGCTATTATTGCTGAACAGGACGCAGCATAATGCAGAAGTACTCGACAATCTCTTGCGATCTTCGGCAACAAACTGGACTACTCAGTCACACTGGAAGACATGATATACGAAAATGAAAGCGGACCATTGCCGCAAGGATCAATATAGATGAATCATGGTATGCTTGTAGACCAATGTTCTTGTGAAACCAAGCTTGTTCACTTTTTGTTGATACTATGTTTTAATAGTTATAAATTACAAAGTTCAAAAGTATGATGGCAATTATCAATCCATGTCATTCCTCATCTGCCTCATCATCTACATAAATACATCGTCTTATCCTCTTTTTTGCTGGTAACAAAATTGGTGACTCAATCAGCTCCATAAAATAGGCTGGTCTGCATAAGGTAGCAGCATGCTGTTGGCAATGGCATATCAGTTAGTTAAATATCTGCAAAAAAGAATGAAAGGACATAAAATATTTTAAAATCAAATACCAACTAGTCATCTGGTTCATCCACATCCTCGGCCATAATGTCTGCCTCATCAACATTTGCAGAAATATCTTCAATGACATGTTCTTTAACAATTTTTTCATCAATGTTTGCGTGTTTGTAAGACAGCCGATTATCTTTAACATCTTCATACATGTCTCGGTCTTGCTCTAAGCCATAATAATGTCTACCACGAATGGCACATGCCTCCATAAGTGAACCAACACCGGGCATTAGATCCAACACCAATGAATTTGTCGGAGAAAAGCTAGATACAATGAACTCCATGAAACGGACTGATTTCTCAAGATTGCACCTATCATTTCTTTTATTGGACACAAATAACTTCTCTTCATCTGGCAAGTAATGCACAATTGTCGATGCATGCTGATTAAGGTCTGCACTGCTGAAGACATTCTTAGAGATCCTTGGTGTTTTCAGCCCTGCTCTAGAATACACTGACAAGCAGAGGTGATTATTGTTAATTGTACCAAGCTCATCTGTAGTGACGCCGAAGGGTGTGGAACTGTATATATGGTACAGTCTCCTTTTCTGCAAATTTCTTTTCCTTGCATTGAAATCGATATTAGGTAGCTGATCATCTGTGCATATGACTATGAAGAAGCCATTGTCATCTATACATAAATTTGCAATGGCAGTGATGTTTTCAATGAAGATGGAGTCGCATGAATTTCATTGTGGATTTGTAGAATGACCCCATGTTGGGTATTGATTTGTAGGAAGATCACAGAAAACGATGTGGCAACCCCAATCCCTGTTCTTCCCATTCCTTTTATAAGCATGATCAGCTAACTTATTCTGTTTTCCAAATTCTTGAAGTACTTTGAAAATGGATGTCTCTGATTCTGAAGTGAAATTTGCAGTCAAAGCAGATGCACTTGCCCATACGTAACCTATAGAGCAACTACCATATTTTTTTAAATCATTTTCAGCACGATCACCATGTCCTGATATTTGAGAATCCTTACTAAATCTATTGAGGATGACATCTTGACTATCATGAATATGTGCCAAGTTTTCATCATTCTCTTCATCTGATATGACAATATCACGTCTACGTTTTTTGTTTTTGTTTTTTTTTAACTTCTCCTTGCGTTTTCTTTTGGTATTTTCCATCTCTGGACTTGACACATCCTGCGAATTTGATGGATTAATTGAGTCTATATCTGTTTGCGAACATGCCGCCCATGTATCCTTCTCTTCCTTTGGATACTCACTCTCTGGAAAATCTAACCACCAAGGACACTCTTCAATTTCAAATTCTACTAATCTTGAATTGAATCTCTTATTCAGATTGTCTGAGTACATCCATCCTTGATCATCTGTTTGCTTCCATGGTAGGACAGTACTTGGTAGTTTGTCCACGTATTTCTTATGAATAGCATGCTTAATGTACCTGGAAATGGCAAGAAAGAATAATTTTTAGTGAAGCAAAAAGTATTGAATTTAGATCAATAAGATTCTATGTTAGAGTACCTGAAGACTGTTCTTTTGGCACAATTGAGAAGATCATGTGCTTTATCGTAAGAAACGGTGTGGGACATGTGTTTCTCATTGTTGACGAATATCTTCTTCCTGTACTCCATTTTCATGTAACGGAACGAAGTATGTACTGTTTCTGTGGTGTTCTCTAAATGAACAAATTCAGGCTCATCCTCTTGTATGGCATTTAGAAGCTCCTTGCTTTTTTTTATACATGCTCCAATTAAGTTTCTTTTTTGATCCATTCATGAAAATCCCTGTCATTACCTGGCATTCTGTAGCTATTCAAGAGGTTTGACTCAGTAGTGATAAGCAATATCCAATTGTTTCTAACATCATTGTCTACTGTTGCCTTGGCCATATCATATAACTTTTCTAGTGTCAGTTTAAAATCGTTTGTGCTCACATCTTTGGAGGTCACTGCCTTAAGCCATGTTGGTCCTACGGTAGGACAAACAATTGCTAAGTATTTATGTAGCTTATTTGTCCATCTTCTTCTAACTTCTTTCTCGGATTTTTCTCGTGCTTTTAACTCTGGCATTTTTTATGTGTGGACCTTCATCAACAATTCAATGTCATTTTCAATATTGGCCTGTACATACTCGTTGTCAGTTCACACAACAATTAAAATAGTATTTGCGTGCCACATTTAACGTACCTTGTATAAGATCTGAGCTAGCATGAATCTAGTCAGAGGGTACCAAGGTTCCTCTCCAAGTACTTTAACTTCTTTAGCTCTAGCTTTTGCTATTTCTTCTTCTGTCACTTCTTTGGTAAACATTCTCAAGTCTCTGGTTGCCACTTTGTGCACTGCATACAAGTCCTTGAGTGTCTCTCTTACAACTCCTTTCTCATTCAGTCTACACGGAAAAAGCATTGAATTAGTACAAATACTGGCAAACGATTTATGACAGGCTCAAATTCTGATCTTACTCATTAATTCTTCTCATTGCAGTTATGAGTTTCAGCTTCTTTTTTTCTATCAACCTCCACAAAGGTTGCTTGAACTCTGATGTGCATGTTCGGGGCATATGTGTATCTTTCAGAAATTTCCTCCATCCATGCATTAGTACGATGGTTCCCGTCCCAGCACAAAAACATCTTACCTGATAGATCAGACCAATGTGGATTAGTGGACAGTTCCTGCTCAAAGTTTTCGTTCTCCACTTGCCAATTATCACTGATCAATTCCTCGGTAACTGGAGTCTCTTTACCCTTGGGTCCCTTTATGGACAGTATAAATTGTCCTTTTTAACCGTCTCTTCTTAAAGTGTCACGCACATGGAATAATTTAAGAGCTAAACTTAGCTATTTGGCGATTTTTTAGCACATTTTAAAAAAAAAATTGGCTAAAGTAAATGGAAAAAATTGGAAAAAAAATAATAATTTTAGCTTAACTTTTTTCGGGACTGCACCATCCCTGGAGCTCTTTAGCCAAATGCTAGAAAGTAAGAGAATGAAATTTTGTATTGTTTAGCCAAACCATATAAACTTTTAGAATGAATTTCGGGCTAGTTTAGCTAACATTATTCTAGTTTATATGAAATATATGATTACTGGTTTAGTTTCTAGCATTATGAATTAATTTGGGTCCTAGATTTGCTAATTAGCATTATTTTAGAATGTTTTCACAAAGAAAATGACTAAAATAAGTGGAAACGATTGAAAAAGGGTATACTAATTTGGCTTAATATTTTTTGTTGGCCACACCAAAGAAATTTTTCGGATGATGTTTGAGTTAGTTTAGTTAAAGGCTAGAAAGTATGAGAGGAAAAATGTGTAGTGTTTAGCTAAACCACAGAAAGTTTTGGGATTAATATCGAGCAAGTTTAGCTAAAGTCATTCTGGCTAATAAGAAATATGCGATTAGTAATTTATTCCCTGGTCACGCAGCTGTTGACAGTTTGGTGTAACCATTCTCACAGCCTCATGTATTTGTATTCTGCATAATGGAATGAGGGGTGTGATAGAAAATGAGAGTCTGCAAGATCTTATTTGCTTCTAACAATTTAGAGACACCTTGATCAGGTCAATAATGCAACCTTTACTAATATTCAAGAAACAATGGAAGTTAAGAAATTTTTCTATGAGATCAAAGGAGCCAAGTTGGGGTCCCTAATCCTTTGATTTAAAACTAACTTCCCATAGAACATTGACCATTGAAGCAAATCATAGGCATTAAACCATTGAGGTACTGTAGCTAAGGGATCGGGTCGAGAACTTAAGCACTTTCGACTGTCTTCGCTGCTTCAACACACAAACGGTTCCAAGTATATCATTATAGTCATTCTCCTGTGCTTATATTTGCTCATTCCGACGGTTTAGGCAGGATCTTAGCCGCCACAGATGGAAACAACAGTGCTTGAGTTTATCCCACAGGCAATACGTAGAAAAATGGCTTCTTCTCAATTAGAATTATCCCACATGCATACCCCTTAAAAAAAGCTTATTCACAACCATTGGAATTTTCGATTTTAAACAAACATTCCCCCTTAATCACTACAACAGAATATAAGGTTTTTCGTCGCGCATAGTGTCAAGCAAAGTGACGCTATGCATGTTCTCAAATTCCCACGAAATGTCACAAAATTGACTCTAAAAGTATCATACTTTGATGTCGCATGGACGTCAACTTTTGCGTCAAATATTGCGTCACAACTACATAACGCAAAAATGACACAATGACATCAGTTATGTCACTTATATGACATGTTTGTATCAAGCTTATATCAAAGTTATTTAATAATTGCGTTCCTTTTTGTATCATATCAGTCTCGACTATGCGACTACATTGTGGCACTATTTTAACATCTTTATCCTTCTTATGTTAACATCATTTGCATCATATCTGTGACTCCCTCCCCCAACCCAAAACGAAAACAGCATACTATATGTAAGATGCTTTATTGTGCAATTATAACAATCTTTATTTTATTTTTATAACATAATTGTGACCTTTAGTTAAATAATTATGACAAATTTGTTTTATTTTTGTGATATTTGTGAAACAAAATTGTCTCTTTTGTGGCATCTATATCTCAATTTTATGGGCACCATAGTCAACTTTGTGTCCAAATTGAAAGTATTCTTTGTAGCAATTCTCCCTTCAAGCCTTGTCAAGTCCATAATAAACAATGAAAGAGAGAACTGAAAAAAGAGTGATTGCACGAAAAATGATTAAGATTTTTAATCATAAAGTTGTTGAACAATAGTTTAGATTCAAATAAAACATTATTCTGCATTTACAATACTTTCAGCATGAGAAAGTTACTACAAAGGCATGCCATGTCAAGCCGGGCATTATTTCTTTTGTTACTTCCCATCTCACGAGTCATTGCTACTCATGTTCTGAAACCATTTTCTGCAACTTCACTTTTCTTGCTTGATATACAATCACATGCCTCTTAACCTTTGCAGTTTGTCATTTCCATATGGGATAGCTGCCTTGCCAAAGTAACATACAATGATGTGATCATTCACTGCTTTCCTAACAAATGAATGATGGACAACTCCAATAATTGAATGCCAGCATGGCCTTTTATACCTAAAATGCAAAGTTTTCAAATCAGACCAGTCAATATTTAAAAAGCAGCATTAACGCACCTATGAAACAAAATGTCGATATAGATACTTTTCTCAATCTGCCAAAATCCAGCATAATACATGAATTTTATGGCAAGCCGTGATGCCAAGTTTTGTTCAGCCTAAAGCAACCAAATACATACAAAAAATGCACCAAACTAAGTGCCAAGAACAAATTTCAATGAGTGGCCAGAAGAAATAGAACAAAATCGTACCTTAGCACCATTGTATGGCTATTTGGTCACTAAATTTCAAGCAATGGGCATGAAGTTTATGTCCACCATTCGATGCCAAATTCGCCATCTGCCAAATAAGTGTCCAAAATTTCAATGGACATGCAAAATCCATCTACATTATAATTTATCCAAAATAGGATATGCAAAAACCATGCTTACAAAGTTCTCAGCTATACTCCTAAGAAATAACATGATGCACATCCACTATCAACTAAAGATGCAGAATATTGCCCTGGTATATGAGTTCCGGAAATTTTGGTTTATTGGTTCAAATCTTGATGTCACCTGCTTGAGATTGGTTTATTGGTTCAAATCTTGATGTCACCTGCTTGAGGAGTGCTTTCTAAAAAGTTCAGTGCTATTAGTGTGGAACCTCCGTGTTGTCTAAAATGAGGATCTTCATCGAGGTGGTGATCAAACGCAACTAACAAAAATAGCATCTCCATTTTCTAACATGAATAGAATGGCTGCCTGCAATAGCATAAGATCTGAGAAGATCTTAAGGAAATCACAACAGTTAAACAACTCGTAGATAGAGTTACCATGCGACTTTTAGGAAAATAAGGTGATTAAGCAGGGAAAAATGGATCAAAATTGCTCGAGAATGGTATTCAAACATCTCTTCTACCTTACTCTTAAGCAATTTCAAAAGAGGCAAGGAATACACACTGTTACATGTTCATGCAAATCCAAATCATCACAAAATCATAAGAATGTTATCTTCTAATGCTTTTTTCCTTGTGGACAAAGCTAGTTGTGCGTTTACCATCAATAAGGCTGTCAAGAGTCCCTGCTTGCTCAACATAAACTTGTTGCTAGTTTCTTCATTAGGCGTCTGCTGATTGCTTGCTGCAGCGGCTCCTTCACTTCCAGAATCTGCAGTGAACAACTGTCATGATGAACATATTGAACCGGACAGGCCCATAATTATTGACAAAATAAGAATAGAATACACTTGTTCATGAGAGGAACATGCAAACTTGAGACATAATAAAAGGTTTAGAGTAAGCCTCAAAGCTGCAGCACATTGATCAACTACAACCATTCTGCCATTTCGAGGTACATTTCTGCTAATTCTTATCCAATTATCACATTATATTGTCGAACATAAAAATTAAGATGGAGACGTTGAGCTTACCTAGAACATCAAGCATAATTTAAAGCCCTTGCTGCTTTGATGCAATGTAGAGACTTTTTGCGTCTTGACTTAAAGAAGATGATGTCGCATGATACCACTTAGGACGTACATCCGCCACCATTTCAGTAACCTATAGAAATTAATGGGCATTACTGAAGCGATCCGTTCCTTGATGGCTATATATTGAAGGCTTAGCTTTAGCATCACGCCTGCAGCCTGGCAAGACAATAATTAAACAAACAGATTTTTGGAGAGAGGTCATTTTTACCACAATGATTTCTAACCTTCTGATATTTCGCCACTCTATTGGCTCCGTAAGTTGATAAATGTATGCTGTTTGAAAGTTATTAAAGAATAGAATACGAAAGCAGACTAACAGAGAAAACAAACCTTACAAATGCAAAAATATAATCTTGCAAATGATTGCTCCTTACCTCTCTATACCAATGACGTGCGCCCTGCCTACATGTCCAGTATGTGAATCTAAATGGTTTGTTAGATGCTTCTCAACCCAATCAATAATCTGGTTAATCTCTACGCTGAAGCTGAACCTGCAATAACTGACCCAATTATCCTTGACAAACAAATTTCTCCAGGTTTAAACTGTGTTAGCTGTGTTGAACGATAGTAGCATATTGCAAGTTGAAGACAACTAGACATGCAAACAATTTAGATAGAGAAATGAACAAAGTGATATTTGCCTGTGTTCTTCGTGCATGTGCTTTGACCTAAATCTATGCGCGACTAAAATCTACCTTATAATTTCATGCTTTATATGCTTTCTTACAAACAGTAGATACTTCAAATGATGTCATTTGATGCAGCAGATCATACATGGACCAAAATATTGGATCTAAAAAAGGGATTCATGATAAATTAAGCCATTCGGTCCGATTTCCAGAAGTAGGCTTTGCCCTTATCTTTGCCTTGCCGACCAGTCACCGGAACAATCAAAAGCTTAAAATGAAAACTCACATACAAAAAAGAATCATATAAACTTACTGGGGAGAACTTGGAAGGGCTTATTCGGAGCAAGCCAAAGGCGTTGGATGGTCGACGAAGGAGAACCGATCTCCGCTCTAAGCGGGAGACCAACCGAATCACACTTTCTATTATTGGATTGCATAAATTCGAAATATCAAGTTAACCATAGAGGACCGTTGTATACCTGGAAGCTCATTATTTTGGGGGTCGTGGTTTCCCATGGGATCAGAATGAAGGTGGGGAGAGGGGGGATCACCTCAACCTCAGACTTGCATCATTTCCTTGGAAAGACAAACCTTTCTTGGCACAAATAGATAAAAAATGGCACAAATTGACAAAATCAGGTCTAAGACTTCGAGAGTCAAAAAGTGGGTAGTGTTTACTTGGGACTCAGATCCTAAATCTAAATCTCCTAATGGGAATACTAGAGCTTTGCACATGACCTCAAAAGGTTTTTGTCCAATGGGAAAGCACCGTTAACCCCCAAAAAAAAAACCAATTCCATAGTTAACCCCCGAGGGTGTTTCTTAAGCAATTGTAATTCGGTGGGGGCAAAAGCGTTCGTAATGCCGTTGACGCTCGTGACACCTCCCTCCCCAATAAAAGGAAAAGATGACACATGGTGAGGCATGGTTGGTGGATGGCTATTATCCAATTTTACATTTGTCTTTTTAAAAGTGAGGGGAGATATTCATGTTATGTATGTTGTTATTTTGTGTTCAATGGTGTTTTTCCGGCGGCACATGGATATCACAGATGCTGCTATTTTTTGCTTTTGAAACAAGGGTTTTTTTCTCTGTCTATTACAGAGAATGAGTTTTTTCTTGGTGCTCTCATAGACAACGTTGTGGCTTGGGCATGACCATGATAATGATGTTTGGACTGCTGATAGGTAACTGTGTCTTAAGGGGGGCATTTCTCTTGGAGCTGATTGTTGGTACAATACATGGCATGGTAGTATTCTTATCATGTTTTCGCACTAGGTCTAACACTACAATAATGCATATCAAAACTAAAGATCATGACAATGGAAATGAGACTAAAGATCGTGAAAATGAATTTAAAGATGACCTTCAATGCCTAAAACTTTGCTATCGTGGGCCGAATGACACCTCCGTGTCCTTCACCCGGGCATCTTTCTATAGATGGTCCGAGTTAGACGGAGGGCCCTGCTCATGGTGAGCTGATTGCCATGGGAGGGGGAAATCCCCGTATGTATACGTCCGGAGCGCCTTATATATTCAGGGAGCGTCACAGATAACGGATGCAAACAAGTGCAGATGCGCACAAGAAAATGGAGTAGAAGGAGCAGAGACTGGGCAGATTTAGCAGAGCACGCAATTCCGGCGAGGCAGAACTAGCAGTCCGTAAACGTCCACAAGGACGAAATTTCTGGTTTTTTATGCTTTTGTTCAAAACAGTAAACAACCTGCTGGGAGCTCAGGCGGCATCGCCAGAGCTCCGCCAAGAAACCTCCAGAAGGTTTTCTGATTTCAGTACTGCCCTGGCTATGGAGGTCGGCTATGGAGGTTTCGCTTTGGAAAGCTCTGGCTATGGAGGTCGGCTATGGAGGTTCCGCTTTGCAAAGCTCCAGCTATGGAGGCCATAGCTTCGCCATACTATTGTTTCATGGCAAACAGGGCTTCCTCTGCCATAGCTCCGCCACAATAGTTCCCCACTAAATCTGTCACAAAACAAAAGAAACCACCGAATCTGTCACAAGCAAGCAAGCTTGCAACCGAATCTCACTAAGTCGCTGCCGGAAATAAAGCTCACTCCGTCGCTGCCGCAAAGCTCACTTCGTCGCTGCCGGAAGAGAACAAAAAATTTTCCTTCTTATTTTCTCACGTAGCAAAAATTTCGTCCTTATGGACACTCAAAAAGCGCCTCCTGGGCGATGAATTTCTATCCAAATCATCTGAGGATTTTAGATAATCATTGATCGGTCGGTTTTAATCAAGTATTTTTCTTCCTTCCGATCTCTTCTTTTTTTGTTTGGTTTTTGTTTCTTTGGGTTGGTTTTGTTTATGAGATTGCGAAATCTCTGGCTTTGCAATGCTAATTTGCTTTGACTCAGCTCTATCCGCTCTATCCTGGTAGTAATACGCCTGTTGCTCTCTCTTTGTACTTGGGTCCCATAGGCCAGTTGGTCTCCGTGGACGATAAAATCATATTCTATTCTATTCTATTCTATTCTATATTTGGGGCTTAAAAGATTGCACCCGACCCAAACTTGATGCTGTTGATAATTTCGCTAGACAGGCATTAATAATTGCCGCATTGAAAACATATAAGGAAATTACTGATTCAAAAATGCACGAAGAATAACCAATTCCGTCTATTCCATTTTTTCGGAGCGTCTAGCCATGGAATATAATCTATAAATCTGGGCAAATATATCATATTCTCTGTTTTATTTTGAGTCGAAGATTCATGTAACTTCATTGAATTGGGCCATTTTTTTGCCTCTTTTCGCTCAAGGCAAACATTCCTCTTTCAATCGATGTCCCAGATTGAGATTTCGCCAACTCCAGTCCTAATTTGGGTATCATTTCAAAGAAATCTTTATGGTCTCACGCTTGAATCACGTAATTTTTATGCCCCGAAGTTACCGGGCTTTCCAAAACGAGCTTTCCTCTCTTAGACACTCTTGAATAAAAACTTGATAATTTCTTGCATCCGGACCACGTAGTAATAAAAAAAAGGATTTTGAATAAAGGCTCAAATCTATGTTTTTGTTTATGCAGAGTAAGCAAAGATTGGCAAGAAAGAATGGTATTTTCGGACACTTAGAGATCGAAAACATCCGATTAGAATGTGGACCCAACCGCTTTACTCAACCATTTTAGCTTTGTTTCTAAGCTTTAGATAGCGGTTTCTCGCAAATCCTTCTCTCGAGCCACCCCAAGCTAGTGCCGTATCAATTCCCTCCTTCCCAAAGGCTGATCGTCCCTCGATCATCCGCCTTTAGGGAGTAACGATCTTTCCCAAAGCTAGTCAACTTGCTATCCGCTTTGTCTAGAATCTTTCCCAAAGCTAGTCAACCGGACTATCCGCTTTATCTGAATAACCACCTTTCTTTCTAAGCTAGTCACCTGACTATCTACTTTGAAAGGATTTCTTCTGGGCTGGTAATCTTACCATCTGCCCGATAATTCTAAGGGTCTGGCTTCTGTGCTGCAGTCACAGTTGCCCCCTTCTAAATCTAGAGCAACATTCATTTGAAAAAAAACTTTCATTATTTCAAACCAAATGAATACAATGCTCAAACCATTCACACACACATGTCTACACAGACATTTTACTCTACTTGTTTTTACCCACGTAGCCAATTTGAAGCCGACTTCTTTCATAGTCTTCGTACTTTTCTTTGTCAAACTTAGCGTTAGCGTGGGAACTTTCAGGAACCTTTTCAGGAACTTCTTCTGCAATACGAACATGGGCAATCTGCGCAGATGTTCGGGCTTTTGCTCGAGTATCCTCCTTCGGTTGCTCAGGATCCCCTTTGGATACAACTTTTGGACATTGATTCTTATAGTGTGGACCTCCACATATAAAACATCCTCCCGGGGGTGCGTTTGCTTGAGCCTTGGCCATCCCGCGTTCTCCGTTGCTTCTCTTCGTACGGGGTTCTTCATTACTAGGCAAAGCACTTGCTCGATTCCGCTTATTCTCTCTTTCAGATGCCTTGCCATTGTCTGGCTTAAAATTTTTCTCCTGAGGGTACCCCTCCCATATATCATACCGTATTAGGCCAGGATTGAGTTTCATCAATAGTTGATGGTTCTGCAAAACATAGCTCGGCATATAATGGATCTCGCAGTCCTGCTATGAATTTTCGCGTCACTTCACTTTTAGATAGTCCTCCTGGCTGTAGTTCTCCCATATGTACAACTAAGTAGGAGAACTTGGAGTAAAAATGATGTACTGATTCATGTTCCCCTTGTTTAAAAAGATCCCACTGTCTTTTAAGATCTGGGTAATAATTTGCATGCAAGTTGTGCGACTCGAATGCTTTTCTAAAAGCTGCCCAAGTTTTTATCTGCGGTAACAACTTTTTATGCCCTTGCCACCATATTCTGGCTACGTCAGTTATATATTTGTCCATAGCTTGCAGTTTCTGCTCCTCCGTAGCTTTTACTCTTTCAAAGAAGCTTTCCCAACTGGCCAGGAATCCTAGAACTGCTGGCGGACTCCGTTTATCTCCTGCATATGACGGCATTCCTTCTACCTTCTCCAACCATTTAATTCGACCTGTTTTGGCATTGGCAACTTGTGAGGAGAATCGTGGTGGTGGAGTAACCGGGTGGAGTGCTTGCGTGCAGGAGGAGGTGTTGGAATATGTCCGCAAGTGCCCATACTGCACTGCTACATATTCAAGTTTCCTCCGGTTCTCCCCAAAAACTAACGGATGTAGGCATGCCAATTTGTCTTTTGCCTGCGGCAAAGATTCATAGCCCCGATTATCTTTTGGTCTACGTGAAGATTAAATTTGTTCGGGCCATTTCACAGGATCTTAGGATGCAACAGCTCTGATACCACTTGATACAAACGGTTTACCTGTCTGCAAAACTTTCAAACACTGTTATTCAAACAACCTGGAATCTCCAGAACTAGATCTCTCTAAGACAACTTATCCACCCAACCGCGCTCTGATTTGCAAACACGGCAAATCTTAGCTCAAACTCCTCCCAATTCTGAGAGTCTGCTAACCAGCTGGATAACCTCTCTGGGATTTTTGGAATTCTCTAGAGCTAATGGAAACACTTAATTCAACTACACTTTATCAAAAGATTTCTGTAGACAGACTTCTATCACATGCTAGATTCTTTTCGGATGCTTTAGATTCTTTCAGATGCTTCAATTCAACAGATCCGATTCATTTATAATACTCTAAAAGGCATGTTAGTCTAAATCTGGGTTTACCTTTTCTTCTTATGCTAATTACGACTGCCTTTTTTATCAATTCGGCCTGCTTCAAGGCCCCAGGAACTAATTTCAGCCACATCTGACCTTTTTCTGCTATTCTTAACAGTTCCGGATGCCCTTTTCCTCGCAATCCGCCCGGTCCGCTGATCCAATAACCATTTTTGTACAGTCTGCCCCCTTTTTACAACAAAGGACTCGGTTTTCAATTTTGTTTGTTTACATGCTTCGTTGTTTTTATCTAATCTGTTAACTCGATTCCAATAGTTCCTTTTAGTTTAAGATATTTGACTTTTCAATGGTTCCCTTATTAAAAGTGCAATTTAAAAACACCTAAGGCTATAATGATCAAAGTTAATAAAAGACCCTTGCCTCTCGTGTTTGTTTCTCGCAAATCCTTCTCGAGAGCCACGCCCCAAGCTAGTGTCAGATCACCTATTGGGTAAGTCGGAAGTACTCGTAAAGGCGCACCTTTTGGCACCTTTATTTTCATATGGGTGCCAAGGCTAAGAAGCCTCATGCATCACCAAGTCGGTGATACAATTGAATATGAAGGTGACTCTCGAAATAAGGCTAGGGTGCACAAACTCGACGAAAGTACAAGATCGGGTACCGGGTATGTAAAATTAAGATAGTCCGTAAGTACATCTACTAAAGGGGCGGAAACGGCCTTTTCTATTTACATATATAGGGGGTTTTCCACCTCTAAAAAGTCGTGATACTGGGGGTTTTATGTTGACCCTTTGCATGCGGATGAGGGTATCCCCATATGCCTAGGTGAAATCCCCGATATAAATACGATAATGTCTAATGATATTTTTGTAAGTTTAGAATATTAGCATTCAAAACGTATCGTCAGTAAAAATAACAAATAATATAACTATTTGCTAGGATTTTGTTCATCATATTACATAGTGGCAAACTTAGCCCTTTCTACATCAAGATATTTAAGTATTTCTACTTTGCAATGTCACGACATTGACACTTTCTTGATGCAATAACAATATTTCATAGAACACTAAAGTAGGATTGTCAATATATTTGACACTATAAGATGACATAAACCTTTTACAAATGATGACAAAAAAGATATAACAAATATTGACACAACCGTGTATCAAAGTTGACTCAAAGCCTTAGCATGAATGACATTGTAACTGCCACAAAACTATTGACATGTTTGACTCTAAAATATGTCACAAACCTTACACAATACATGACACAATTAGCACTATAAAACTAACATAAAATTATCAAAAACTTGAAACAAATCTTTCAAAAAAAAGACGTTATAGCTGACACAATTATAATGACATAAGTTTTGACGCAATGAGATAAATTTGTGTCACTTTCAAGCTTGTGACACAAATTTGACAAACCTTAAAATGTAGTGACGCAGAGTTTGACGCAAAAGGACTATCCTCTTGTAGTGAATCATGTTACCTCTTGCTCCATTGACAACTTAATATTGATCTTTCAAGCTTCAAACAATCAATCATCCCTTTTATCATCTGATAACTCAACATTTAACATTCCCCCTTCAAATGATATAAGTCTGCCATTGTACTGCACATTATTTCTCAGTTCTTAAAACCTGCTAACAGTTAATGCTTTAGTTAGAATGTCAGCAAACTGATCTAATGTTTTAACATAGGTTAACTGCACTAACTTTTTCTGAACTACATCTCGAATAAAATGCACTTGCATCTCAATGTGTTTGGATCTTTCATGTAGTATTGGATTCTTTGTCATTGCAATGCAACTTGTGTTGTCACACAAGATTTGTGTTGGACCAGCTTGTTCACAGTTTAATTCTGCCAGAAGTCTTCTTTCCCATATTAACTCCTTTGCTAGAAGTGAAGCTGCATTATACTCTGCCTCCGCACTAGAGAGTGCTATGCTGCCTTGTTTTTTGCATTTCCATGCCACTGGTGCTCCACCTAGCAGTACAACATATCCTGAAGTTGACTTCCTCTGATCCAAATCTCCAGCCCAGTCAGAGTCACAATAAGCCTTCAAGATGAGATCAGTTGTACTGTACATAATTCCAATTTTCAATGTGCCTTTAAGATACCTTAAAATCCTCTTTGCTGCTATCCAATGTTCTCTACCTGGATTATTGTTATATCTGCTCAGTAAGTTAACTCCAAATGCTATATCAGGCCTTGTGCAGTTAGCCAAATATGATAGACATCTGATTAGAGATCTATAGGGTACATTCTCCATAAGTTTTTGTTCTTCAAGAGGGTAAAAGCACGAAAGGATGTACGTACATCGTACTGAATTGAAGGACGAATTTGTGCTTTTTTGGGGTACATTTTAGATGTACATCAAGATACTATGGTTTGTCGTTTTGTGTCGATATGCAATGATTGCAAGATCATCCCCGACATTCCCCGAAATTCTTGGTTAACCACCAAACCACCGAACCAATTGAATGGATCCGTCCCTCCCTTCCGAAATTCCCCTTTCACGGGGATCGAACACCGAACGAATTCCGTGCAAAACACATGCCAATTGAATCTACAAGAAATACAAATCAATTTCAATCTGCTCATGGAGGGTGAGAATTCCAATGGAAGTGATGGTTCTAAGCGTAAGTATCGACATTGGCCGGTGTTATGCCACAAAACAAATAAAGCAGCGTGTTGACAGGTGGTAGATTGCATCCTCGATTCTTTGGCAAACGCTCGGTCGAGATCAAAGATTAGTTTTTGTGATCGTTTATTGCAAGATGACGTGCTTTTTCCCCGTTTTGAACCTCAGAATTGGAAATCCTTCCGGGTTATTGTTATGAAATCAATGATCGAAACTTGAAAGATGGGCTTCAAGAAGTAAAGTCCGCTAATAGCAAAGATAAATTGGTACAAAACATTCATCATTATCAATGATTGTTGGAAAAAAGGAGATATAAACAAGAATGTTTCTTCAAAATTGCTAAAGATACTGACCAAGAAATTTATCCAAAGCCGCAGCAAGAAGGAAGATAATGTCATTAAGTGGAGCAAATGTATGGGCTTTGGCGGTGAAGGATGCCAAGATCAAATAGAATCGATGATTCAATCAAATGTCGTCTTAAGTGAATTTTGGCTTGACAATACCAAAGTTTCACCAAAGGTTAGAGATGTCATGAAGAGGAGAACACAAGCAATACAATACCTTGATATCTCACAGTTTGCTCTTGTAATTGAATCAATTCAGTTTTGGAGATTATGTTTTCTTCCAAAATTCTTTCATGACTTTCTTCCGTACATTCTAGTTCTCATTCGAAAGTGACCTTTGTTAATGAATACACATGGTTTTCATGAAATGTATTGCATTTTACATTGTTTACATTTATACATTGTTTACACAAAGAGCGTAAATCTTGCGGTGATGTGCTATTAGGTACTTTTTAGATGTACATCCATTAACACTTACATGTCCATGCAAAACCGCATTTACATGTACTTGAATATCAAAATTACATCATTTTAAAGTTTAGTGTACTTTTCGTAATGAAGCCAAACAAATCGACATATGTACATTAGTTGTACTAATATTGTAACATTAATGTGATGTACTAATATTGGAACATTGATTAGATGTACACCGGATGTACATTGGATGTACAATAAATGATCGATGGAACTGCTATGGTCTGTACATTAGATTACCGATGTACATTAGATGTACATTAGATGTACAAGATGTGATCGATTGAACTGTTGGATGGACATTTTATGTACATAGACCATACATTAATTGTACAATAGTATAGCTCAATACTCTTTTGGCATCCGGTTGCCGACATCATTTTGCTAACATGGTCTTTAATGGTTTTGTTATTGCAACCGAAGCTTTATCATCAGTTTGTATATCGTAATCCCCGATACCAAAATTAAGCCGACGGTTCGGTATCTGAAACCTGATTGCATAAGGAAATTGAAGGAGAGAAACACATGTTGTTGTGTCAAACATGAGCAAGCAGATCTGTACAGAAAGGCCTTCAATGATATGAGGAGATCCCTACATGTTAATTGCACTTGCTGCTGCAGTTGTCTGGCATCCCAAAAAATCAATGGAGTATGTCAAGCAAACAAGAAGACTTTTGATAATGTTAGTATCTTGTGGAGGTCAACAGGTTTAGAAATTTGTGACGGATGAATGGCATAAACTAAAATGCATCAAAGGCGAATGTGATGAATGTGGAGTGAAGAAATTCGACATCTGTCCAAACGAGGAAGATGGAATTCAGAATGTGGGTAGCAAGTATATGCATATGTCAATGAGCCATCCAAAAAGTACATCCGTAAGGCTTAGATTAGTTGATCGAATAATGACAAAGCATCCGTTTTGTTAAAGAACATGAAAAATCAGCTTGCTAAGTTTACGATCATAACTTTACGTTAAGACACCGGCAGAGCAAAATGTTTAAAAGATGTGTTGAGAAACTCCTGGATAATAGTGTGTTGTCATTTGTTGACTTTGCAGAGAACTACACATTGAAACCAGGGGACGTAGTGCAATCCGGCATTGGAATCCCGATCAAATTAGTATTTTGGTCCATATTTCAATGATGAAAATAGAAGGTAAGCTTAAAAAAAAATTGCATTTCTATGTTTCGGATGACGAGAAAGCATGACACTCATTTTGTGCAACATGGTTTTAAATTACATTTGGGGTGGCTTAAGAATAATGGAGGTGGACACATAAACCTTCATTATGTGTGGTCGGATGGTTGTGCATCTCAATCCAAATCAGACGGCATGGTATGGAATCTGTAGATACCATGTTGAAAATAAAATTCGAAAGTGATATGGAATTTCTTTGGATCTGGCCATGGAAAGGCACACATGATGGCGAGGCTGGTATAGCAAAGTTGTGGCTTGAGAGTGAGCAGAGAAAACAAAATGGCATGCCAGTGACAGGTGCAGAAACAGCTTGTGCAGTTTTAAGGGCCAAGGAATCGGATTGTGAAAGGGTGTTTTGGGAGGTTGGAAAAATAGATGTGAACAGCAGCAAGCATTCAATTGCAAGACTTTACACAGTACTTTCAGCCAGATACATTCTGCGGTCAACTATAAACCAAAGCCAGATCCAACAAAGTTGCTATCTGCATCTCACTCTAGTGCTTTTGTGATGCTTGCATTAACTTCAATTGGTTGAATTGTGAGAACATTAAACATTGTGGAGAATGGTCTCTAAAAAGTTTGGAGCCCACAGATCATATTGCCTCTTGTGGTGAAGCTGAAAATGATGTGGATGTTTTGTATGCAGAAGACGAGGCTGGTTTAGATGACACTGTAGGAGTTTCAGATGTATTTGTGTCTTTTGCAGCACCAGACAATGTGGAAGGTGTTTCATACTATGTTATCATGTGCACCAGGGAAAAGCATGCATTGGAAGAAGATTCAATTGATGACTATGGAAATGATTACTCTGCTGGCACTAGTGTCATTGAAGGACAATATTATGAACTAATCCCAGGCTGCCACAATAAGTAGGAGCCTGAAAGTGAGCATGGCTCATAATTCATGGCCTAGCTTCAAAATGTCAGTAGGAGCCTGATATCTTATGACTATTGCATCATGTCTTCCAGCCCGCCTAGAGGCTGTAGAGATATCCTCTAACGCAGTAGTCCATGCGGTTTCTATAGCTCGTGCCACCGGCAAACCTTTCCATCCTACATGGCCTTCATCTTCCTGACCGCGGCCTTCCCCAAGGGTTGTGCAACAAGTGAGTTGCTGCCAATATACATTTTGTGGTTGCTCGTTCCTCATAGTTTTCAATTTGGTCAACCTTTTCCCACAGTCCAGGAACAGCAGTATAGAGGCGATAATCGGTCCCCAACCCTATGTGCTTGCAGCTTGTGTTGGTTTCTATTACCTCTGGGTGCAGCAGAACTCTATCTCTTAGTTTCATAATAGTATTTTGTGTTTCAGTCCATTCATCTACAAAGCAAATGAAGATTGACTTAATTATGTATACACACTCATAATTGTACCAATAAGAAAGACAGTAAAAACAGAGTACTCAAGTGCAATGAACAAAAACTTTCATACATATATTCATAACATTTGAATTTGTACATCAGTTTTAGTCTGTACCAACAATGGGCCACTCGAGAGGCCAATAACATGGCCGCATTTCTCCATTGCTTGCTCCATATATTGACTAAATTTAGGCGTGAGCACCCAAGTTGCTTTGCCATAGTTTGCCAAACAAAATATTTTCCACCGCCTCGATATGCTATCTGCTTTGCATTAGTCATTGGATGCTCTTTTACATACACTATACCATCTTGACCATTTTCAATCCATTAAGCCATGGAATGAGCTCCATGACAAACAAAACCGTCGCCCGGCTAATATTGGTGTCCAAGAGAAAGGACATATGTAGCTTCCTACGGATTCGAGTGGATTTGTATCTCGTCATCGATCAAAACGTATTTCCATAGTACTGGGGTACTCTTTCCATACCACGACTAATGGCTTCACAAACAACCCCTTTGAGGTTCGATAGGGTGTTTGTGTGGCGAGTCCAACATCTTGCCTGGTCAAAACAAACTTCACTTTATGGAAAAAGCATCACAAATTTGATCCACAATTGGTAGAAGATTTTTAGAAGTGAGTGAAGACCGGATGGCAACATCAAACCCTTCTCTTACAAATGCAAAAAAGTGATGCTAACCCCGCCTCGCAAAAAAAAACACTGCTTCCTATATTGAATTGAAGCTCATCTTTCGGATCTTTTGGTATCTTGAGTTAATATTTTCATTCTTGTCCACACTCTTGCCCAACCACGAATTTAAGTCAAAGATAATGAGCTTTCTCCTGATTAGATGATTCACCACGGCAAAAACACTTGAGAGTCTATTCACAATTTATAATTACATTTCAGATTACACAATTGAGAAAAAACACATTGATAATTACACAATTCTTATTTGCACGGTGTAAGTGAGCCAAATAAATTAATATTTTCATTACTTATTGAGTACAAAGAAGCTCGAGCATGGCTTATACAAAACGTAAATTCACAAACAAGTCAAAGGGACTATCTACCCTGTAGGAACAACCGCTTGTATATTCATCTAAGCCTTCTACAATTAATGCCTCCATTAGATGATCCCTCCGCGACTTGGCATAGGCATCGAACCAACCGGGTGTCATCCGCATGGTGCACAAGTATTAGAGGACTATACCAACAAATAACTAATAGGAAAATAACATGTTCTACTTACAAAAATGGAGCTTGGCGCATCAACCACGGCATCTATGAATTTGTGCATGTAAGCCACAATGTACATGCAAGGGTTCTTTGGTACTAGTTTACGGCATTTTAGGACGTAACACGGGAGCATCAAAGTTCTTCCTACCATGATTTAAGCCGTTGGATCCTAGCATCATGTTATTGATCACAAGCTTATGAAACCCGCAAAATTGCAATGTGAGAATAAATCAAGCATAAGAAATTGCAATATGAGAATAATCAAATCATAAAACTAAAATGCGAAACTCATACTTACTTCGGACCACTTTAGCATCGGGTACATAGCCTTTGACAGAGAGAGGATCTCAGATACTTGGGCTAGCTATAGATGGACAAGAGCTTTTCACCGACCAAAGCAAGCACAAGTATTGCCAATGCCACATTTGGGCCTTGCAGAATTGGAACAAATATGTATTGGCATCTTGCAATCAAAATGCCATCCAGCCTTCCTTTATGTTAGTGTTACGTGCATCACTTTGCTCTTGAGGGAATTCACAAAATTGAAGGTGTCCTATCGAACCGTAAAAACTTGTGTTTCCAATCGGATGGAAGATCTGCTACAAAGGTACACGCACACAAATCCGAATACATATTAATACATAAGATGAGTGACTTAGGGAATGAAATAACATAAATATGTTGAAATGCTAGCCTACCTCCATAGACATCTACCATCTTAGAGGTCAAGTCCACTTCCAGTGAGAACTCGTCAACATCACTTTGAAAGATAGAGGGTGCAGCTTAGGAGGACAAATCCCTATAAGGAGTGAATGGAACCAACCTTTTGATTAGGTTCACTAAACTGTATAAGGAAACAACAAAGATTAGCAAAAGAATATATCTATTGTAATCAATTGTATATTACTCACCTTGTAAATTCATCACCGCTTCAAGATCTTCGTGGACTCCTGACCTTATTTGTTATCACATCAATATTTGCTTGTAGATCCTCATCCTCTTCCTCTTCCGTTCGACTTCGGAAGGATCGGGATCAGCTTCCTTCACGGCTGTGATCGCGTGTCCTATGTACAAAAAAAATGTGGTTAATTATCATAAATCTGAGATGTTTAACAAAATTAGTTCATCTTGGACATACCTCTTTCTAGGTGGTGGTGGCACTTTTTGCCCGGAGATTTTCTTTTGGAGGACATTTTTTTTTGCTTTGGAGGAGATTTTGCTGTTTTTTTCCTCTTGAGTGCCATCACCAGCATTCTTTTGCCTCCTCTTTGGAGTGGACTCAACTACCAACTCGACTTCCTCTTCCCCGGTATCTCCCGGGATAAAATCTGATCCCGATTCCTTTGTAGCTTCTTACGTAACAATGGTCCGTGAATCGACCTCCGCAGATGATCTTTGAGAAAGTCAATCTTTCTTAGCTTCTCCAATTACTAATTTAGCACTTGGTAATGAAGGAGTTTCATTTGCGGCAAAGCATCCATTGAAGGGTCTGCACCCTAACCGCTTTAGCTTTCTCAAGTGCCATCCTCTCAATTTCCTCAACTTCACTTTGCCATGTTCGAGGAGGCATTGTGCATTGTTTGTTCTATTAATGGCACTCGTAAATGTCATTGGTGATCTGAGTTGGAAGGTAGAGGGTCTACAGATTCGGTCCGCTTATTATGCTCAGTCAAATCAGAAGAAGAGTCGATCGCAGATGGCTCAAGAACATCAGCCATTAAAGCCGCCGGGATAGGAACGACCTCATCCGCAAAACAAACAAATGATCTAAATTTCAATAGACATAAAAGAACATGAAAACGTAACTAATGAGAAATATCGGTACATTCGCCAAGCATGTACATTTCATGTACATAAATGTACCAAATGTAAGTAACTACATTTAACTATAGCCAAATGTACATGTACATGTTCCTCAATGTACATAAAGGTACATCAAGATACCCAGATGTACACCGATGTACCTAGATGTACCTGTGTATCCGCTTAGGGAATGTAGATCTATGCCCAAAAAAAAGCACATATATGTAAAAATGCACATACTTATGAATCCATCTACGGATGCACTCTAAAAATAAATGCATATACATCTATTTGCGGATGTAGACTCCATTAGAGACATGTACAACCGATACAACCGCAAATCCAAGCTCAAAAATAAAAGCATCAATAAACAAGCAAATATATGCCTATGTACCTACGCTACGGATGTACACTAAAAGTTATACATGTACAAGGAATAGCAATGCACCGAAAGCCATACATGTAGAACTATGCAGATTACAATAACAAATATGAATTAAGTGAAATATAAGTTTAAATTAGTTGAGAGCAATGCATACCTTTCACAAAGGGGAAACCAAGCAATTTGAATGCCCTCATCCCGGATGCAACCTTTTATGCAATTAAATCTTTTCATGGACCCGATAACACAAGCGTAAGAGGCAATAAGCATCTCTGCATGGAGCTAGTAAAGAACAAACCCGGTTTTGCCAAAGCCTTGGCCACAACAGGTACATGAACCTGAATGTGATGAACTGCTCTATAGAAGTAGCTCCCCTCTGAGGGTGGGGCCTCGGTCGCGAACAATAGGTCCCGCTCTCCCCATGAAATCCAAAATCACGGAATGCCTTTGCTGAACCAATTCAATGCAATTAAGTTTTTCCTTTGCTTGTTCAATTGAGATTTCATGCCTTTCAATTTCTTTAGTTGCTTCCTCGCAAACCAATGTCTAGCTTAGAAGAGTGTTTGCTCTTTATCATGTCTACTCATAACCAAGTCTTCCAACTTGTACTTCAACACCAACATAACTTGATTTCCAGCCAGGATCCTCGGGACAATTTGTCAAATTCTGTTTTGTCTCATCTATTTTTAAAGCAGATCTGCTGCCGATCTTCTGATAGCATATCCTTTCTACCCTCAATCCGGCTGATGACCTTCAATGCATCCCTCCTTCTTTCTTCCAATGCTTCTACTTCATTCAATAGGTTAGTTTTCTCCTCCAACCCATGCTTAAGTAACTGCTTTATTGTGTCAACATCTGATCTAGAATAACCCAGGGCTCTAATATTCTCACAAGCAATACGATGTCCCTGTTTGATAGTTGAGGATTTTGTTGTAGGGTCCTCTCAGTAACGCCCGAAATGAGGGTTTTGGCAAGATCTTTGGCGGTCCTAGCCACGCCCATCCAATCAACAAAGCCGCCCCTTCAAGTGAAGAGCAAATGCTCGCAAAATAGGTAGAAATATAATGGTTTGTAACCCGCTTTCTTGCCATAAACCAATTCATAATATTTAAAAAATCATCTTTCCATGCGTTGGATTCTCCCTTCCTTGAATCCTCGCCTGCTTTTTTGAGCTGCACCCCATACCTCGCTCATAACCATCTCTAGGTTGGGTATGTGGGCCTCTGCATATTTATCACGGAGGTCTTTGGCTTGGATCACCTCGGAACCCAAACGTAAACTCCTTGGAGGTAAAATCCATTGCGGAAGCACCGGCTTCTTGCTTAGGCTGTGGTGATGAGCAAGCACTCATCCGGGGGCGTTTGGGGCCATAGCTAGATGAAGAATTCGTGATCGAATTCAAGCGAGAGAAGGCAGGGGCGGGATAGTGAACGAGAGGCAAACCAAGAAAGAATTTGGGAAAGAATTTCAAAATCCGATAATTAAGGTTCGTGTAGTGGATAGCCATTAATCATGGCAGTTACTAGCGGATCATGATGACAGTTATTCCAAAAATGTGCATTTTGTACATATGTATATGTACAAAAAGGGCTACATTTATAGACACCCTTTCATGCTTTTACCCAAGAGTCTTTGGGCACATTAATGCTGATATCTTATGCCCTGGTACCAGTGGAGTGTTTGCAATGTTGCATTCACTCATAACAAATTTTTTAAGCATGTTGAGGATCTGGGTTTCTTGACTCAACATCAAAAGTTTGTTTTTCTTATCTCTAATCATATCAATACCCAAAAATCTCTTCAATTCCCCTAGATCTGTCATCCGAAACCTATTCTTCAACAACTTTTTACAATGACATAATATTGATGTATTATTTGCAACCATTATATTATCATCTACATATAGGGCAATAATACACCAATGTTCACCATCAACATCACATTGCAATTTCTGAAAACCTTGCTCCAAAAGGTAATTATCCATACACCTATACCATTCGCTTGGAGCTTGCTTCAATCCATAAACCGCTTTGTTCAACCTCCAGACTTTGTTATTTTCTTCTTCAAAACTAGATGCAGGTTTTAAATAAATTTCTTCCTCTAATTCTGCATTCAAAAAGGCTGTACTTACATCCATGTGATGTATTTCGAGCTCATGTGCATTTGCAATTGACAATAATATTCTCAAACTATTAATTTTTACCAAGGGAGAGAATGTCTCTTCAAAATCCAAGCCTCTCTTTTGAGTAAAGCCCGTGCTACCAACCTGGCCTTAAATTTATTTAGCTTCCCATCTACTCCTTGTTTAACTCTGAAAATCCACTTGCTTCCAACTACATTCTTATTTGGAGGTTTTTCTACTACTGTATAAGTGCCAGTTCTTTTAAAAGCATGCATTTCCTCTTCCATTGCCTGAATCCAATGATTTGAATTTCTACTTTGCACAGCCTCTTCAAAGGTAAGTGGCACATCATCTGTTTCTAAGATCAGAATATCAAACAAGGAATTAACTTCAAAGATTTCATACCTTTTGCTTTTTCCAGTTTGACTTCTTCCAAATAACTCTATATTGACCCTAGCTTCATCAGCCAAAATCTGAGCTTCAGATCTTCTCTTCATTCTTTGTCTTTTTTCAGGGACAATTATTGGCAAAGGCTCTAGCAACTCCTCATGTTCATTTTCAGATTGTTCAACTGTTGACTCAACCTCTTGCTGTATTTCTGCATCAGAGTTAATTTCTCTTGTTTGGTCAGGTTCGTCTTCAGAGTCACTATCATTATCCAATTTTACACCTTGTACAACCTGAGAAGTTGGTTCAGCAGCCTCTGCAATCACAGTATTAGTATTTTCCACATTTATATCTTTAATCTTTTCATTTACATTTGGAATGGCCTTGTAATATTTTTCTTCATCAAACACCACATCCCTACTGATTAATATTTTCCTATGCACAGGATCATATAACCTATAGCCTTTAGAGTTAGGATCATATCCTACTAAGTAGGCAAACATGCTCGATCATCAAGCTTTTTCCTTATCTCTTCAGGAACATGAACAAAAGCTAGACACCCATATGATCTTAAATGCTCATAACTTGGAATTTTTCTTGACCACAACATATTAGGTATTGTTCCTCTTGTGCTAACTGTAGGCCGCATATTTTGAATGTAGATTTGCGGTTCTCCGCCTTCATCCACACGTAAAATTAGGCAATCCTGAATACTTTAGCATTGACCTCGACAAAGATTCAACGTAGTCCTATTTTTCCTTTTCGGCTACACCGTTTTGTTGGGGTGAAAACCTACAAGTCAATTGTCTTTTATACCACGCTTTGCACAAAAAGCTTTAAACTCACCTGACAAATACTCTCCTCCTCTATCAGACCTTATGCACTTAATTTTTCTTCCTCTTTCTAGTTCAACTTCAGCCACAAACAGTTTGAGTGCATCAAAAGCCTGATCTTTGGTTTTAAGCAGATAACATTTTGTCTTCCTGCTAAAATCATCTATAAAAGTTATGAAGTATTTGTTTTGTTGCATACTTGTGATATTCATTGGACCACACAGGTCTGTATGGATCAAATCCAATATCCCTTTAGCTCTCTTAGCAGACTTTTTGAAAGGCAGTCTTGTTTGCTTGCCAAGCTGGCAACCAGCACATAATCTTTTCATATCTCCTCCCTTGACTGTTATGAATTTATTTTTCTCTAACAACTCGACATTTGCCCTGTTTGTATGACACAATCTATTATGCCATGTGTCTCTAGTTGGTAATTCAACAATATTAATACTTGGAGTCTTTTCTTTTTGAAAGCCAAATAAATTACCAACCCTTCTGCCAATAAATTTCAGAATATTGTTTTGATATATTTTGCATTGAAGTTTTTCAAATACAACCTTGAAACCAAGATACACGAGCTGGCAAACTGATATTAAATTCCTCACTAGGTTTGGAACACACAAAACTTCCTTAAGTAATACACTTTTCCCTTGTAGATCAAAAATCTCCAAAATTCCTGAATCTCTAATATCTTGCACTCCACCATCACCAAGTTGTACTTGACCCCATTTCCTTTTGCATTCTTTCAATAGTTTAGGATCATGTACTACACTCTTTTCTGCTCCTGAATCTATAACAAGGAATTTGTTGTCAAATTTATTCAACTTCTGAACAACACTGAGTAATTTTGTTACCTCTATTGTATCATCCAAATTTTCTTCTTCTGATTTAGTATCTTCAACTATGTTGATGCTAGATCCTCCCCTGGGCTTTCTTCGACCCCTTGAATTTTGAAAGCCTCGACCTCGACCTCTTCCTTTCCCACTTATGCCTTTTTCGACCCCTTGAGCCTCGACCTCGACCTCTTCCTTTCCCACTTATGCCTTTTGGACTTGGGCAATCAGCTGCTAAATGACCTTTTCCATCACAGTTAAAACATTTAAAACTTTTACCTGCATTTGGACAGTCTGATTTCAAATGTCCATATTGATTGCATGCAAAGCAAGGTCCCACTTTGTCTCCTCTTCCAAAACTAGCATTTCCTCCTCTTCTTTGTTTCCCTGCAAACAACAACTCAACAGATTGATCATCATCATCATATAGGCCTTTTGTTTGCTCGAACTCAGTTCGAATCATTCTCAAAGCATGCTCCTTTGATGTTGCTATATTCCTTATAAGGGTTGCCAACTGAGTATTATGAGAAACTGCCCTAGACAAAGCCAGGATCTGATATTGATCACTTCCCCTTCCAAGTCTGCAACAATCGAGTCAAACTTTTCAAGAAAATCTGTGAAATTATCTTTCTCAAATAACTTTAATTTCCTCAATTGCTTCTCCAACACATCAATTTGAGAAGAACTTTTGACTTCATATTGACTCACCAAATATTGCCACATCTCATGTGGTTTCATCCCTCTTAATCTCAACTTAAGAGCAGTACCAACCTTGCTTAGAATAATTGCTTGTGCTTCTTTAATCTTTGCCATATCAGAAACACCTGCTGTTTGAGTTGAAGAACCCCCTTCAGCTTCTCCACTTGATGCACTTGCACTTGTGCTTACACCAGGGCTTGACCCTCCAGAACTTGCTGTGGTTCTAATCTGTCCTCCATCTACTAAATACCACAAATTTTCAAATTCAAGAATAGACTTAATACCTTCTTTCCACACTTGGAAACCCGTATCCCCCTTAAATACTTCAATTTGATTCAACAAATTTGCTGCAAATCTAATAGACATTTTAACACCTGAGCTCTGATACCAATGATAGAAAATGAGAGTCTGCAAGATCTTATTTGCTTCTAACAATTTAGAGACACCTTGATCAGGTCAATAATGCAACCTTTACTAATATTCAAGAAACAATGGAAGTTAAGAAATTTTTCTATGAGATCAAAGGAGCCAAGTTGTGGTCCCTAATCCTTTGATTTAAAACTAACTTTCCATAGAACATTGACCATTGAAGCAAATCATAGGCATTAAACCATTGAGGTACTGTAGCTAAGGGATCGGGTCGAGAACTTAAGTACTTCCGACTGTCTTCGCTGCTTCAACACACAAACGGTTCCAAGTATATCATTATAGTCATTCTCCTGTGCTTATATTTGCTCATTCCGACGGTTTAGGCAGGATCTTAGCAGCCACAGATGGAAACAATAGTGCTTGAGTTTATCCCACAGGCAATACGTAGAAAAACGGCTTCTTCTCAATTCGAATTATCCCACATGCATACCCCTTAAAAAAAGCTTATTCACAACCATTGGAATTTTCGATTTTAAACAAACATTCCCCCTTAATCATGTTACCTCTTGCTCCATTGACAACTTAATATTGATCTTTCAAGCTTCAAACAATCAATCATCCCTTTTATCATCTGATAACTCAACATTTAACAGGGTTTAGGAGATTCCCTGTTTATCTCTAGCTCCTTTAATGTCTGTGATACTTGATTCACAATGAATAAAGCTGGTAGCTCGTCATTATCTCCATCACATTGTTGTGTGGCCCCAACACTATCTCCTTCTTGTTGTTGTATCACATCTATGGTTTCTCCTTTACCTTCATCCGAGTTTACTACATTATCATCCTCCTGATTTCCACAATTATGGGGAGTAGCCACATCAAGATGAGGTTCATTAGCATCTAATGCATCATAGTTAGTACTATGTGAGGCCATGTCTGTGCCAACATCAGTAGCCTCTGAATTCATTTTTCTGTTAGTATCTGAATTCATTTTTCTGTCAGTAATGATAGATTTTGACTGGGCGATAATCAAAGATTGAAAACTGTCTGCTGAGTTTGTTGTTGTTGTCTTTTGTTTTCGAGGCTTTCCTGGACCTTTATAATCAAGATTCTTGCGGGTGAAGTACATAACCTTGAACTGTTGCAACATTAAAATCATCAGGAAATAAAAATGTACCTTAGGAAAGCAGAAAAATACTTACTGAAAACCAGAAGCAAAACCAAAAAATATTGAACAACACCGTTCAAGAAAATTTGAAAATTTTGAATGTGCTAATTCGAACATAAAACTCTGCAATGAAAACTCGAATGGCACCGTTCAAGAAAATGTGGATGGATTGAATATGCTAATTCGAACATAAAACTCTGCAATGAAAACTCGAACGACCCCGTTCAAGAAAATGTTGATAGATTGAACATGCTAATTCGAACATAAAACTCTAGCATGAAAACTCGAACGGCACTGTTCAAGAACATGTGGATGGATTAAATATGATAATTCGAGAATGAAACTCTAGCATGAAAACTCGAACGACACCGTTCAAGATAATTTCGATAGATGAAATATGCTATTTCGAACATGAAAATTCTAGCATGAAAACCCGAACGACACCGGTCAAGAAATGAATGAACTTGAGGAAACTAGAAATTTCGGCCAGATACATGAAATTTTTGAATAAGCTAAAGAAGAAGAAGCCTCAAACGATGAACGGTACCGTTCAGCAAGTTCAGCTACTGTGATAAAGGGATAGATTTGAAAATGATATCAGGTTTTAAGAACTTGGAGTTTGAACATTTCAAACAGAAAACCTTGAACGGCACCGTTCAAGAAAACATGAGGCGGGTTTGAAGATGTACTCAGTTTCAGACTTCCGAGACATGAAATGAAAAGGAGAAAACCTTGAACGGGTGCAGTGAGATGTTAGCAGTGCACTAGAAAGAAAAGATGTTATACCAACCTGTGTTCTTGCTCGCTCGCCTTGGTGATGGATCAATCGAAGAGCACATCATCCGCTTCGGGTATAAGATTTACTGTTCAACCGATTCAAATGTTTTAGTGAAAATACCCACTTTTTATATTTAGGTGAGAACACTAAAATACATTATTGCTTGGTTAGATGGATTGAAATTCACTAGCCATTGGTAATGTAACTGACAGTAGTGCACCCGTGAATTACGCAAACATAATTTCTAATTAACCGTTGAGACTATACTATTAAAACGAGTTTAACGGGAAATACAAATTTTACCATGCCATATGGCGTCTTACCTCGCACTGAAAGCCTCTGGTCTACAACAAATATTATTGCTTCCTTTCCAAAATGGAGTATGTGAGGTTAGTACAACAGATTTGTCTAGAACTTTCAATGCACTTTCTAGCAATTTATGTATGATTCAAAGTTCGACAGATGTGGAATCTAATGTAGCTAGCACTGTGGTTGTTGAATCTGTTAGTGCTTCTGGACTAGGAATTTCTAAGGTTGATGAAAAAAATGGCATCGTAGTAGAGGTACATGGTATTCCTGCTGAAGGCAAATCTCCTCTCTGTCCAGTTGTCCTTGATTCCCCCCATTTTTCTAATGGAGCAACTACATCCCAATGCACTTCTACGTACTTAAAGATAACATCATGTCCCATAAATAGCAAACTTAAAAAATTGTTATTGGAGATTGGAAAACCTAGGCAGGTGGAGTGTCTGCCACAATATTATAATGGAAAAATTGTTTTTGAGTTGCCAGGTCAGTCCATCAGTAAAACACAAATGGAAGGTATGCAACATTCGGTTGATCCCCATGTATGGATGCATACCAATAGGGTTGACATACCTAGTTTTGATGGGACAGTCAGGCTATCATATTGTGGTGGTCACTTGCAATGTAAAAACATGTCTTGTGATCATTTATTGACTAAAGGCAACCACAATGAGTTGCACTGGAGAGGTGCATTGCAAAGATGACCTGAGATTGGTGAACTAACTTCATTCCATGGATCTATAAGCTGTGAATATTGTCATCTGGCATCAACTTGTGTGGCACGATGTCTGGTGTCCATGTACTATTGTTTGTCTAACAGAATTACAGAAACAAGACTAGCTGTCCATATTGGGGAGCACACACGTCCCATTAAAAAAGCAGAATGCAGGAGTCAAGTGAAGCGCATGAGGGACTTAGTTAATTCAGACACAACCTTACATCTTAGTGGGCCAAGACATAAACAGAACAAATTAGCTATGGATGAAATTGTTCGTTCAATTATGGGCTCATCGGAGGGAGATAGTGTTGAGAAGATGGATACGGATCAAATAAGTGAGTTATTGACAAGGTTGGAACTAGGTTGAAGAGATGGATTGATGATGCGAGGAGAAGAAATAGGCAGTGTTTAGATGATATCTTAGGATGATTGGAGTTAAAGAAAAGAAGCAAATATGAATATTTCCATGGATCTAAATTCCCTTACCAGCTTCATGATCCGCTAAATGAACGCTGTTACATTTTCAAAATGTCTACAACTGGTCCTGGATCAGGGTTTGATTTGGTCAACAGGATGAGACCTAGTGGTGATCTTTTCAGCCAACATGGTTCAGCCAACATGGTTCAACAAGTGAAGAAATAGGTAAAGCAACACATAGCAGAGATATCATTGTGAGTAGAAAGCTATTGATTATGGACCTCAATAGTGTTTTGGTTAAAACATATTCAAAGTCTGAAAAACTTGAAATACCTGGTCCACACATTATAGAGTATATAAAAAACAAGATAGTTTTATTCAGGTCTGGTGTTACAGAATTTTTAAACAAGGTAAGTGTTTACTATGACTTGGCTATATGGTCATCTGCTTTCAATACAAAGGAAGTGTTAGAGAAGTTGTGTCCATTACTTGTACACAGGTTTGTTTTTATTTGGGGACAAGAGTTTTGTGACAAAATGCCTTTCACGTTTCCTGGATATGTTGGCAAACCAGTGTTCATGAAACCCTTGGAAAAGATGTACTGCCAGTTTCCTCAATACAGTGAAAGATGTATTTTGGTTGATGACTCAGTTTATAAGACATTCTTGTGTCCACCTTATACAATTGTTATTGCAGCAAGCATGAGGATTGAAGAATTTAAGTCAAGTTCAAGTTTGCTAGTGGATTCCATATTTCCATTGTTGTGGTCACTTGTAGTGGATGATAACTGGAAGACATTATTGAAGAGAGCACAATATGTGGATTTCTTTGATATGGAGGCCGTGGACATTCTTGAGAGGTTGGATGCAAAGAATGTTAACAGCTTCTCAAAGAGGTTTCTTTTAATCTCTATTACTCTACATTTGTGAAGTGGTCGATCGAACAAAAGTGATAGCAAGTTCATCAACAACTCTGCCTTGCAACACCTGAAACAATTTGTAAATAGTTAGGTGAAACAAATTGTAAATAGTCAACTGACAGCCAGCCATTTTTGTTGTTCATGTAGGCTGGCCAATTTTGTATACATTTTGATATATACTTTGGACCTGGATATACTTATTAAGTTATCAATGAATATTTTTATCTTCTTTGCACAATTGCTGCTCCTAAACTGTTATCAACTTGAAGGCAAAGCCTCATTATTTGTTGGCATGTCCGCTCATCCATACTATACTGTGTTGTCTTTCACCAAAGTCATGTCAAATTTGCAAAGCCTAACGAGGGTGGTCGTATTAATCGTGAGCTGGTTTGTCTAAAAGAAGTTGAAAACTTAATTCACCTTCCAATTGTTTGTAATAGTAGCCAGAAAGTATGACCTCACCAATTCCAAAAACATTGCCCCAGAGTAATGTGTTCTTTGTCTCAATACATTTCAGGACATAAAAGTCTACACTCTCAGCATTGCCTTCTTCGCATTTAATTGCAAAATTGTCCCCTACTTCTACATTAGAACTGATCCGGATCATGGTCACCATCATCTTCACTATCCGCCTCCTCGCCTTGGACTCAACCTCATTCTCGTGAATTTCACCTTGCGTGCTTTTTTTTGGGACCAACTCATTTGTCTCCCAACCTCCTATACGAGATTTAGTGCTACAGGAGTCCCATTTCCCTTGCTGGCAAGACATGCAAAACATGACAAAGGTCTATGTGCAAGCTTCAAAGGATTTTCTATCAAAAGGCCTGATGCAATGAATTTTAGTTGTCCCTTTGAGAGTCTGAGCATCATACCTTTCTGATCTATCTATACTATGAGGATCAATTTCCCAAAAGTACCTTCAGGCAACAATTATTCAAGTGCTGTAAGTGCTTAACTGCTGTAAGTACTGTAAGTGTTGTATAGGTAAGTAAACATTCCAATAACAAAAAAAAAAAAAGGTTCAAAATATCATATTTATACATAAATGGCCTTCAATATGTACAAAACTAGTAAACTATCACCAAACATACATAAAAATCATGCACAATAATTATTATAAAATACAGGTCTAAGTGCTTCAAGTGCTACAAGTGCAGTACTTACCTGTGTATATCGGAATCAAATGAGCTGTTGGTAAAGAATTCATTTAAAAATCGAACGACATCTGCAGCAAATTGGAGTTTTCTCCCATTATACTTCAGTTGTTCCTTTGTGAGAAATCTTTTTACCACTGCTCCTTGGCCATCATGCTCACCTTTTCCATGCGAGCTGCCAAAGAAATTCCAAATAATCTCCTTCCCAAGATCTCTGTACCATCTACCCAAGAAATAGAATGGTCTTGAAGACTTAAATTGAGATGAACAACCATCTGACCATACGTAATGCTTGGAATATTGAATACCATTTGTCTCCAACCAAGTGGCATTTTAAGAGGCAATGCTGTACAAATTCAGTGTCATGAGACTTCTCATCTGAAATATAGAAGTGACTCTTTTATAATTTCTCTGTTATCATCTTTTTACTTCATATCTTTTCTTTTCTTCTTGATGTCATTGCCATCCACCTCTTGTTTCCTTCCAAACCTATAAGTGATATGAACTAAAATGGATACCTGGTCAGTGTGCCAATGACATGATTGCGCTTCCCGCTGAACTTTGAAACCATAGTTTTCTGCAAAGTCAATTACAGAAACTATTGTGTCTTCTCCGTCTGGGCGTTTGGTCTAGTGGTAACACACTAGTTCCTTAGCAATGTGGTCTCGAGTTCGAGACCACCCAGAATCGCACTCGGTACTGTTGGGGGTCAAATCCTAACAGACGCAATGTAAGGTGGTTGGGGGCAGGGCCCAACCGAGCAATGCAGTGTGGTGTGTGGTCACATGGTTGGATGCTGCCTAGTGGCGTGACGTTAAAATACTATCTATCTATCTATCCAAAACTTGCCAAACATTGTCTGAATTGTTTTGCTTGCCAATAAGCCTTGTAGTTGTGTGGCACAAATGCTGCCATTGTTTTTCTTGCATGTTCCTGAAATTCAAAACGGGTACTAGTCTTGTAGGCCAATCTTGTAACTTTAGTTGGTTTCTTCTTAGGGTTTCTCTTAGAAACAGCTTCTTGCTGCAAGTAGTAGAATCAACAAATTAGTATAAATGACGTGATCCTTCTAATACAAACTCAACACTAACTTTTTCAAAAACTTTCCAATCCAACAGGTGTTCTAATGATTTACTTGTTTCCCTTGGACATTTTGGAATCCTGTATAAAGTGGATTAGAAAAAGTACTGTAAGAGAATATTGAAGCTAGATATCATAGAAATGAAAAGTTAAACAATATATGAGATATGTTATCTAGATATCATAGAAATGAAAAAAACAATATATGAACTATGTTAATAACTTACCTCTTGAGACCACATTTCTTGCAGGTCTGCATCAAGCATGCATGTTTGTGCCATTCATCTGCTTCTACTTTGGGGCATACCACATTTCTCTAATACTCACTTGTAGATTTGAAAATATTGTCCTTAGCATTGCATGTTGGACCTGGACCACATACCACGCATGCGCATTTGCAATCTTTGTGCACACTATAAGGATCAGACCTCATGTTATTAATTGCCCCGCATGACAAAAATCAAGGTGCATGTGGTAAATCGGCGTGACAAGTCTCTCTTTCTTGTAATCTCCTAATATAGCTAGGTTTAAGCTTGTCAAAAGTTTGGCATATATATTGATCTCGGGATACTCTTTCCGAATTGAAGATAAAGTCGCAACTGATCATAAACACGATTCAAAGAACAATATCATGCAAAATACTGAAAAAGAGGCGAATGTGCTTACTTGTGTCACCTCCAAAGAAATGAATAGGATGGTCAATCTTTTCACTGTTTCACTAACATGTTTTCTCACATGTTTTTTATATGGTGAGATTCTAGTATTCTCATCCCAAAAATTCTTTATCTTACCTATTGCTTCATCCGAAAGTGCATCGACCTTTTTCTCCTCCTCAAACATTGACCAGGAACCTGCTTCAAATTCTGCATACACACGTCTACGAAATGTGCTTTGCCGCAGTTCTTCTTGGAATAGATAGAAGCCTTGCTATTGCTGATTGATTCACTCCCTTTGTTGAAGATGCAGCCATTTGCAGTGTACTCCTTTTTGCTTGAAAAACATCAGTATTTCTATCATATTTTTGAGCTTGAAAAGTCCCCGGGGGTTTCACCTACTATAAAGGTGATACGCCACGTGCGTTAATGGGGTCAGCAAAAAACCCTCCGTATATGCCTTGTCCAACCGTCTAAACGCCCCTTCCCGTATACATATTACACTGGATTCCCCCCAGAAAATCCCCTAGCCAAGCCCCTATCCGTATTTATACATACGGTTTAGGGTAAAAAAAAACCCACTTCTTTCACTCACATGGTATATACGCCTTAAACTATGTGACATCCCCGGGGAAAAGTCTCTCTTTCACATTCAAAATTAAATCCCTCATAAGGGCATTTTCTTTTGGATCTGCTACATCAACATCGAGTGGAAGATGTTTAATCTTCTTGAAGAATCTCGATGCTAACTTCCCTTTGTCCACATTCGAGGCAAAAGTATTTGTAATTTTATTGAAATAATGTTCCAAATTCTTCGACAATTCCTATAATCTTCTTTCACTCAAAACACCACAATCTTTGGTATTGGCAGGAGGATTGTTTTCCTTCTCTCTCTATCTCTTTCTTTCTCGGGATTTTCTTCTATTTTCAGCTTGAATTTGCAAGAAAATCCTTCTTCTACTTGAATCGATGCTTTCAAAGGAGCTTTCCATTGAAATTCACGAGACAGATTTCACGACTTGAATTACAATTCCAAATTGAGAATTCAATTGAAACAATGCAAAATTTGTTTGAATTGTATGAATTGGTATTGCAATTCTCTAATTGCAATTCCGAATTCTGATTTTTCCCGCCATCCACTAAAGGAAACTCCATCGATCCTCCCCGCCAATGGAGTTCCCGCGTCTTTGGAGATCCTAGTCACTGATCCCTGCCATTCCGTTGCATATACTATTCTTGGTGCATGCCAATTCTGTTTTAATTCGGTTGGACGTCACATGTCCAGGAGGTACTAAGCACTTTCACACACGTCTGGACAGTGCTTTCTGTACACCACTATAGAATTTACACCCAAAGGTTCATAATTATAATATGAAAACATGTTCATACCCTGATCACCAAGTCACATCTTCCATTACTGCATTATTTTAAATGGTTTCGTGTTATCATTATGTGCAATGAACTGCCAGATTATATGTTGCATAACTTCAAATAGGTAATACATTGCAAAAATGAAGCTACATGTGACAGATCCTTTAGCTCCTTCACATTCAAATTCGTAAGGCATCAACTGCATCACAACTAAGTTACTCTTGGAACCACGTGTACGAATCAAAGCAAGTTTGATACAGATCTTATGAACTCATATGATGGTACTCTGACTCGTTAAGCTAGTTCTTACTGTGGAATCATAGGCGATGATAAGATCATCTTAAATGGTCCTTAAGCTTTAATCTTATGGGCCACGATCGGGTGTAGGTAAGTAGGGGTAAACTTGAGCTAGTAGTTCAGCTCAAGGAGGTAATTAGGGGGATGGTCCCTTTAAAACCACAACTTATAAATTAAACTAAAATGATGTACTACATATTGCAGGCCAGTAAAAGGGGACATCAGGGAGGGAGCAATCACGAGAAGAATAAGAGTTATAGATCTTGTACTTAATTATAAACTCCTAAACATCATGTTATGGCATTATGCTATTACCTTTATAATGATGAACTATTAAGACTATATAATTTTGTACAGGTATATAAGTATAGCCTTTACAACTATTGTTATAATGGAGCATTGGAAGTCGTCACTTTAAATTCTAAATGTTACATCCATTATTGTATAATTAAGGTTGATGCAGGTTCGTTCACCCTATTGTAATGCTAACGACATCATTATGTTTGGGGAGAATGTGACGCCCCTAAAAATATATGGAATAAATGCATATATGTTAGGCCACGTCACCATACAAACCTACCTTAGTAGGTTTATATACATTAACGTGGGTAAAGGGAGCATGGCTAAGTCATTATATATAACTTAGCAAATATAATTCTAAACACAGGTGCCATCTCACTTATCCCCAAGGTCAAGGATCCTCAGACTATTTCAGACTGGCGGCCCATCACCTTATTGTCATCCGTATATAAGATCTTCGCCAAGGCTTTTGCAGAAGGGTAAAGGACATCTTGGCGTAGAGTCCATCTCAACAACCCAAAGGGTTTTTCTTCCAAAACGGTGCATTTTGAATAATGTTGCTGCTGCTTACGAGGGAATTTATTGGGCACGTAGGCAAAACCTTCCCAGTTTGTATACCTTAAGCTTGATTTTGCAAAAGCTTATGACGATTCATTTGGAAATTCATGCGTCGTTGTATGCTAAGACGGGATTTGGGGAACAATTCACATCGATATTATGAAGTCGCATATCTCTGCTTTCGGGCGATCTGTTCCATGGTGAGTCATCACATGCCTTTTCACTTTCGGTGTGGTATTCGCCCGGGGATGCCCTTTAGCACCATTGCTTTTCACAATTGTTGCGAGGCTTTATCACGCTTATTCACCATTGCAACGATGGAGGGACTTCTCCATGGTCTTGCGGTGGGGAGGATGGCACGCAAGAGGTTTGCAATCAATATCACGGCGACACGTTCCTCTTCCTAGTCGCTAATGATGAGAATCTTGTCACTTTGCCAAAATGCTTTTAGACACTTTTTCACCGGCTTCCCATTCTTGTGGGGGTGGCGTAAGTGCGACTTTGTGGACATTGGACAATCCGGCTCCGGCATGTGTTCACGATTATCCATGGAAATTACTTGCGCATGGACAGGCCGTCAAGTTGTTGGGGATTCCAGTTGGCATCCATGTTACTATGGGAGCTGCTTGGGAGGAGATCATTAGGGGTTTGGAGAAGCACTTGTTCGGTGGTCCACTTGCTAAGTTGTCTCTCGCAGGTCGCATTACGGGGCCAAGTCGGGTCCTTAGTAGTACCCATGTTTATATGGCATCCTTCTTGCTAGCACCACGAGATCAAAGTCGCGTGAGCTCATTGCAATAGTTGAACTTTATTTGGGTGCGGAGGAAGGTGCCGGGTTAAGGTGGCTTGGTCGAAGTGCATCCTTCCAAAATGGGCGGTGGTGCGGGTATGATGGACTTCTTCTTTGCAGAGCAAAGTGCTTATTTCAAAGTTCATTTGGAGACTTCAATGGTGGGGATGACTCTCCTGTTCACGCCTTCTTAGACAAGCTCTTGGTCACCAGTATCCCTCTAGGCAAGAAGGTCATCAAACCAATCCTACCTTGGGCTTTATTTGGACTCTTGACCTTTTCCAAAGCGCTTCTCCATTTTTGCGTGGCTTGTTGGCGGCATGGGAGGCATCGGACATCTTTTCTCGCCATGCCCTCTATCCACACCCTATTGGAGACTCCACCGTGGTGGGCACCACCCGCTGCCTCCGGACCCCTCGGCACCTCCATTGGCGACCTCGGTTCATCCCCTTACCCAGAGACGATGGGTTCTTGCGGTGTTGTCTCTATTCAAGCATGGTATGAGGAGGGTAAGCCCTCTTGTCTTGGCCTGAATTTCGGGCAAAGTTCCTGCTCTCGTTGGGATGTATCTCTATGGGAGAAGGTCGCGAAAAATTTGCCTCTTATAGTGCAAGTTGGTGTTCTTTGAAAGGGTGCCATGGGGCTGTCATGAAAATATTCACAAAGGCAAGCAATTTGTCGGATCGATATCGCCTTCTTTTAGCACCACAACCCTCCGGTTGCGGATCGTTGGCACCTACATGTTCCACAACCCACTTTGTGTCGTACGTGGCGATGGCTTTGGGATAGGTTGCTCCACCCTAAAGTCTCTGTACTGTGGTGGCAGGTTATCCACAGGTGCCTGCGGGTTAATGCCTTTCGACATCGCTATGATCCTCGCATATCTGCGGTATGCCCGCTCTGCCTCTCGGACGTTGAGACTCTTGAGCATTGTCTCTTTGATTGTCCTGAGGTTCAACCAGCGTGGTCCTGGCTACAAGGTTTGTTTAATTAAAGATTACCTTTGGATTTGCCGATGCATCCTTTTGGCGTCCTATCCCAATGGATGGCCTTCAGCTAAACAAAGGGCATTTCACCTTGGTTCCGGTTGGCTCCTATGGTCGATATGGGAGCGTCGCAGACACCACATCTTTCAGGGCATTTATTCATCTGCACACAGTGTTATTACAGTGGCCCAGAAAAAGATATTGACAGCTTACGAGTGTTCTTCCCTTGACTCGTAACCGGATGGATCGTGATCGGATTCATATCTCGAATTGATTCTTATCATTAGTCTCCTATTCTGGAGTAAGTACATTGTGCTCCAGGCTCGTGCTCCTGTGGCATCTTTGTGTGCTTACACAGTTAGATGAGACATGTAAATTTTGTACTTTTTCTCTGATTAATAAACTTTTTGGCTTTCGTCCTTCAAAAAAAAAAAAAAAAAAAAAAAAAAAAAATTATATATAACTTAGCCAACCTTAGGTATAGAACCATTTCCACATGGCTCCATCCTATTTGTGACCTGCCACATAGATGCACTCTATTGGAGCCACATGGCATATGGCAACCCTAACTTACTAATGGCCAAACCCTAAACCTAGGCCATTTTCTGGCTCCAACGGTCCTTGAACCCTGTTTGTGCTCGAAACTCTATTTGGAGACATCACTATTAATGCACGAAGTTTCAAAAGAAAAGGATATAGTCATGCCGACCAATTCGTCGATTGTAACTAGCCAAGTCATGGTTCATTAATTGATTGATGAACATTTTACAATGTAGGACCCTTGGTGTATGTCATCATAATAAATGTCAATGAGCATAACTACGTCACTCAGTATTTAATTAATCAAGGGAACCTACTTGCTTTAAAAAATATTCACCTACGTGGTTGAATTAAAAGGTCTTTTATCTCTCTCCATAATCTTGACATCACAATTATTCTATAGAGATGCACACGTAACAATTTAAAATAAGTTTTACCTTGAGTTTTAGAATTCTAAGATTTCAAGTCCATCAAAAATATTCAAGAGCTAATGAACTACTTGAATGTTTAAGGTTCTTCGAATCCTAAACATCATTACTGCATTAATATATTAATCGAGGAAGAAAAGTTAAAATAATATATATATATTCCATAGTTGCGCGCAACTAGCCATTAAATGACTTTAAACTCAATAAATTTTAAAATTTTGTTGCACTTTCAACTCAACAAAAGGACCACTCCCATTAACATGGACCTTGTTATCATATAAAGCAACTCTCCAATCGGGAAGTTTTAATGAAAGAACGAGAGAATAAGATGGGTTTCAATTAGGCCCGTGATCTTCTATCCCAGCTAGAAGAAGCTTTTGTACAGATGGCACTGTAAACAATGGTATGTGTAGGGCTATATGTCTTTAGGAGACGTGAGGCTTCCACTGTACGTATGCTTGGCACCAGTAGGGGACAAGCCTGCTGGAGTTAGATGCAGATGGACTACACTTGGCTCTTAATTCCAATACAGGTGTTTATGGTGGTAACTAGGTAGTATTCTTCTATCAATCATCACTTGAATAGTTGCAACTTTCGGAGGGAGGAACTTCATGGGAATTTTAGCTCCAGGTGTTGTAGCAGAGTGGAGTCCTTTGCATAGTATTGTTGTCCGTGGCAATCTATAGAAGCAAGCTTTAAATTGATTATCTTAGGGCCAGTTTTTTTTTTAGGTTAGTGGAGCATTATGGAGGTTTCATAAGTAGCTGATTGCAGAAAATTGAGGAATTATCTTCCATAGTACTTGGACATTGGGAAGAGGTTGCAGCCATTGCTATGGTACTTTTTGGAATAGCAGTGGCCTCCATAGTACTAATGAGCAAGGAAGAGGTTGAGAGAGCTCCAATAAAGTACTGCATTAGCTGGTTGTGTATCCTACTATGTCCTTCACTAATTGGGTGAATAAGGGCCTTGTACCATTTATATATTAATAAAAAAATAAAAATCTTACCTAAAAAAAATAGAATAGAACAGAATAAAATTTTTAATGTCCACGGAGACCAATAGGCCATGGGACCCATACAATGCATTAGAATAACCAGAATATCATTATCTCGTTAGTAGGCACGAGTTGTAGAGGAAAATGATATGTTGCTTCATTATAAAGACCAAGCATAGCAGCGAGCAACTTCTAGCTATTAATTAATTAAGTAATTAATTTTTCCATGTGAACTTCTTGAATAGGAATCAAGTTAGGCGAAGGACTTGGCCAGCTCCTCACAATAATCTGAAAACATGCCAAGTCGTCAACCTCACAGTAAAAACTAAACCAATTCAATTCAACTCATTTCGGACAGCAAAGTCTCAAAGAAAAGAAGCTTTTGTGATCATACTTGCATTGAGGAATTCGCGTTTGTTTCGACAACATGAATCTTTTGTTATGGGCAATAATGTTTCTATCGTTCTTGGTTTTTTCCTATGAGGAAGGAATCTATCAGATTCCACTGACCATATATGTAACAGATTATTCTTTGACAGATCTGGACAACGGGTTGAAGGGCTACTGGACAGGTCTTTTTGCAAATCTGAGCAACTCTGATTACAATTATGGTCTGTTTTTTTTGGAAAATGAAGATGCACGATACAGGTTGTCCATAGTTGTCTATGATAATACAATTGACGATGGATACTTTGGGCAGGAAATGTGGACTGCCAATTCTTCTCGTGCTATCAGTGACAAGGGATTTTTGAGTATTGGTACAGATGGAAACCTCGTACTGTATGATGATGGAACTGAAGCATGGTCTACTCAGACAAAGGGTTATGAAGTACAACGGTTAAGCATCTCAGACAGAGGAAACCTTATCCTTTGGGACAATAATTCTCATAAGATATGGCAAAGCTTTGACAATCCCACAGATACTATGGTCTGCACCCAGGTTCTAAGGCAGGGCATGAAGTTGTTCAAAGGGAGTTATAGCCTACAAATGCAAGAGAGTATGCTTGTAGCTCTATATGGGGATCAAATCTATAAAAAATGGAATTACACGGCTTCTTCAGGAAATTATCTAGTCTTCTGTTGCAATGACACAAGACTTTCTCTGCAACTCCGCTCTGATTTGGATCATGTAACACAGAACAACTTCCTTAATAGTACACATTGTCAAGTTGGAGCAGATAGCATAACCGAGATAATGGGACTTGAAAGTTCAAATACTTTTTCATATGCAACTTTTGTGAGGCTCAACTCCATGGGCCAATTAACTGCAACTAAGTGGGCACCTAGCAAGGGAGGTTTCGAAGATTGCGACTTGCCCACAGTTTGTGGTTCCTATGGCTTGTGCACCAATGGCTCCTGCAGCTGTACATATTCTAGCGATTTCACATATGCAGATCAGTCCAATCATGCAGCTGGTTGCAAGGAACAAGAGCCTCAGGTCCTGTATACAAGTTCTTGTAGTAATAGCAGTTTGACCAAGCCTATTGCAGGAATTGATTATTTTGCCAATCAATATATCAACCCTGAGATCAATGTCACTAGCTTACAAGATTGTAAAGACGCATGTTTGCGGAATAAATCTTGTCAAACAGGGTTCTTCATTACCGATAGCTGTTTTCTCTATAGTCAGGTAAGTAGTCTGAAGGAAACCAATAACAGTAGCCATTATGTCTTTTTTAGGATGTGCCATAATATCTCAACTACTCCATCTGTGCATTTGCATTCGAACTCTTTAAAACTGAAAGTTGTTATATCTATCTGTGTTGTCCTTGGACTTTTCCTTGCTTTAGCAGCGCTCATAGCATGTTGGCTAAAGAAAAAGATGCAGAATTCAGATTCTGAGGAGGAAGACAGTATTTTAGAGTCCTACATCTCAGAAGCAACATTAAAGAGGTTTTCTTACAAGGAACTTGAGGAGATCACAGGCGAATTCAAAGACGAGCTAGGCAAGGGAGGCTTTGGCACGGTGTACAAAGGAAGACTGCCAAATGGAAACTTTGTTGCAGTGAAGAAGCTTGATGGTTTGACTCAAAATCCAAAGGAATTCTATGCAGAGGTGTCAATTCTCAGCAAGGTTCACCACTTTAACCTGGTACAGTTAGTTGGTTTTTGTGCTGAAAGACGAAAGAGAGCATTAGTCTATGAATATATGATGAATGGTTCTTTAGACCAGTGGATATTTGGTAAGAAATCAGCTGATTTGAACTGGCAAACTAGACTAAATATTGCAATGGGAGCAGCTAAGGGCATGGCTTACTTGCATGAGGAATGCTCTGAAAGAATTATGCATCTGGATGTGAAGCCCCAAAACATACTTCTTGACCACAATTTTGAAGCAAAGGTTTCTGATTTTGGTTTGTCTAGGTTCATTGACAGGGGCCAGAGTTTTGTGATGACAATGGTAAGAGGAACCCGCGGGTATCTGGCACCTGAATGGTTCACACAAGGTGCCATTAATGTCAAGGCAGATGTCTTCAGCTTTGGGGTTGTTTTACTAGAGATAATTGGATGGAACACTCAAAACATTCTACAAGAAAGTGGCACAATGTTCAGACTAATAAGTGAGACAAACTTTCTGCGCAGTCTACTGGTTAAAAATTTTGGGGATTCATTTGATTTGGAAGAGGCAAAAAGAATGGTTAAAGTGGCCTGTCTATGCGTTCAACATGAAGTTGATGATAGGCCAAACATGTCAATGGTTGTGCAAATGTTAGAAGGCAAAGCGGCAATTCCAGAGATCAAAACTAACCATGGTTTCCACCGAAATATAAGCGCTCAGACACGTGAAAACTTTATGAAACTGCTTGAATCCAAGTCCTCCTTTGCAGCAGGTTCTTCTACAGTGGATTTAGTATCAAATATAGATCCAAGGTAAGAAAAGATAACAGGAATAACAAATGACAACTCCGTGATTCTGTCAATGGAAATGTCCATGGAACATCACATGCTGCTTTAGCCCTAATATGTAACATTATTGCAGATATGTAACACTACTGCAGATATATAACATTCCTTCAGACAAAAAATTCCTAGTATGGTGGAAAAAATCAACGTAGCCTGCAACAATAAATGCTGCGGTTTGAGTCCAGCGACTTTGCATTACCACTGATTTTTTTAAGGGAAAATTCCAAATATACCCCTCAAGTTTGTGAAAATTCCAAAAATACCCTCCAAATGAAGAGCAGTTTTGGAAAAAAGGTAATAGAGCTTTTTTTGCTCCTCAAATGCAAAAGTTGTCTTCACAAACATTATAGATCAGGAGAAGATCTTCCAAACGACGTCAAATTCATCGAAATCGGAGTTGAAATTCACAAGTTATGCTTATTTACGTCATTTTTTATAGCACTTACTTAAAACATTATAACTTGAAGATTCCAACTCCGTTTTTGACGATTCTACTGCTATTGGATAGCGCTCACTCATATCTATAAGATTTATGAAGGAGATTTTTTTAGTTGATTGATCACAAAAAAGTTATTGCGATTAGAAACTAGGTATACAAACAATGCAATGGATGAGCTACGTCCAAAATTTATCCACTTGCATCACGTATTTGCTCCATTTGAATCGATTGCTGAGCTATTATACTTTCATATTTCACGATTATGTAACAAACAGGCAAGGTCAGAAATCACTCCATCACCCAAGCTCACATTTGCCTTATAAACACAACCAACACAGAATAACCATTCACTCTAATATGGAAATAAAGGTGTTCATGCCGATGGTTCTAAGTACTCCCTATTTGGGTTGGGCTCTCATAGAAACCCTTCCAATTTTCCATGGAAAATAGGACCTTCCGGCTCCCTTCCTGGTTTTAATGGAAAATTGGAAGGGTTTCCAATTTGAAAATCGGAAGGGTTTTCTAGGAAAATGGGAAGGGTTTCCATTTTTTTTTTTTTTTTTAAAGCGCGCCTTAACCGCATGGCCGGCATTAATGGTGCACGCTCATGCACTCATAAATATGCCGCGACACTCAAGAATTTAAATTTTAATTCAAATGGAAACCCTTCCTATTTTCCAAACCCATGGGAAAATAGGAAGGGTTTCCACAAATGGGGGAAAATAGGAAGGGTTTCCACGTTTCATCAAAAAATTTGAAGGGCGCTTCTTGCGCTTTGCTCTCCGCCATTGCATCTCAAAATTTTTAAGGGCGCTTCTTGCGCTTTGCTCTCCGCCATTGCATCTCCTTATGGATCCGGAGCATGCGAAAAAGTAGTGTGCGACTCTTCAAATGTGGTTTGAATTCAACAACACAATTTGATATATGGCAAACAAACTATGCTCAGAGTTGAAATATCGTGTGGAAATGCATAACTGCTTGGCCTCAAAGTCCCATCTATTCTCATCCACAGGTTGGGGCAAACTATTGGAGAGAATTGGAGAGGACAAATTGTTGAAAAAGATTGGAGAAAGAGGGAACAACAAGATAGAATGTGAATAGAATAGAGCATTTAGGCTAGTTAGAAATTGTTTAGACCATGATACATGTGCATTTTCACAATAGACAATTTCTTATATTGGATCAAGCATGAATACATACAATTGATGATCTGTTCACGAAAGAACCAAAAAAATTTGCTTTCCTGAAAAAAGCTCTTCGAGAATAGCCGTAGAAATTTAATTCTAAGAATTAATTACAGGCGGATATCGTGCACCGACAAAAAAATTATATTCTTGTGGAAACCCTTCCGGGAAGGGTTTCCCAATTTTTTTTTTTAATAACCCCAATCGGGGGGAGATAGTGTGAGCGTGTTCATGCCTTCCATCTAAAAGTTTCGGGTGCTAATATTGGCTCCCCTCTTTTTAACCACGGCCCTGCATGATTCACAGAAAAATGACGCATCAATGAAATGATTGCCACATTTATTACACATGTATGCTATGTCAATGTGATTAGCTAATCACGTATTCCGCATGTGTGAGCATGTGTGCCCGTTAAAATTATGTGTGCGCATTAATTAAATGTTAATGACAAGAAGTCCAAAGTAACATTTCAATATAATGTAAAATTGAAAATAATTTTGACTTAGTCTGAAATGTCCACAATGCCAGGCCCAAATCTACACTTCTTGGCAGTTGGGTTCTCGTCATCGCTTGCCCTACATAAAATATAACTTGTGTTTCAGTAAAATCTCAAAATGTGTTACTCTAACTACGTATATACTCCAGTTGACAACATTGGTGGCTCAAATTGCGCGCCACAATTTGTGGAGACCTTTTTAGCAATAGATAATTTCAAGCAAAGTCACTAACAAGTAAAGTCAATAATCTAATCTTCTTCATACCCATAATTGAGAGGTTAAACTTGAGGCATCTAACCTACTCTTCATACAAAATAGAGCAGCATTTGTATGAAATAATTTCATAGAGCAACTAGACATCACATAAAAATCTGAGATTAGCTTCCTTACTCTTGATGCTTCAGGTATGCATAACTTGTTCTTGTGATATAAGAGATTGCCTTCCTTTTTAAAGAAGAAGACCATTCACGAGGATGTCTTCTTCGAGCAGGTGCAGCAACTGCGTAATCAGTGGGCCATTTATGGAAAACCAAAGAAAGGCAAACCCGAATAGTCACAGGTTGGTCCATATTCGGTGAGTTTCTCTCTTAATTATTCGTGCCTTTGCCACCCACCTTTTGTCAAATTGGGTGGGTGTTTAGTTCAGTCTTTGGGGGCATCCTCCTTGTTATGCAAGTAACCACCCCCTCCCTCCCGGAGGAAATTGGGCGTCCGCCCAGTTTGGCCCTGGAGGGCTTTCCCCCTATCATGCCACTAACTATAACACCCCCGGACGAATTGGGCGCCCGTCTAGTTTGGCCCTGGGGATACATTTTTGTCCAAGGGTTCTTATGGACCCCATGGGCAAAGTGGTCGACATTCACGGAGAAATTTTTTAACTCTCAGTAAACCTCTAGGTCTTGTCTTAACTCTAGGGGCGTCCCCCCAATTTCCCGACAAAGGGCTAATTCTTCCTTGTGTCAATAAGAGGTCAACACTACAAGAGAATGTTAGTTCTACGTCAGAAAATTCCTCATAATTATTTTCTGAGTTTGTTGTGTGTTTTTCTGACGATTCAAATGACGTATTTTTTGACTAATACGGTGATGAATCTTTCTGAAGATTTATATGACTATTAGCTTGACGAAATATTTTCTGACATAAATGCTAATGAAAACATGATGAAAACTCTGATGAATTGTTTGATGAAAGTTCTGACGTTAAATATGACGCGTAAAAGTGTGACGATATTATGATGCAAAATCGGCCCGAGAGTGGAGTGATGCAAAAAGTCGTGAAAGTGTGGACGAAAATATTGATGAAACATGTGATGAAATTTCTAACGATATATTCGTCAGATTATTCATCACAATAATCGTCCACTTGGGAGATGGCATCAATTTAGCCAAGGGCAGGCCATTAACTTAATTTACCTTATAACACCAAGGGTAGCCACATATGGGAATTAGATACTTTTGTTCATTGATACAATCTATAATCAAGTATATTGAATTCTATTCTTTTGGCTTAGTTTGAACTGTTTTGCTTATTGAACTTATTATATACTGCATTCATTTGGAAACTGATATTGAATACTATTGTCTTGGCTTACTTTGATCTCTTATACTTGAAACTAATTTATCTTACATAGGACATTGAAGCCTAGACACAATTTAATTGCAATAAGCATCCTCTCAAAATGGTCTTGATGATCACAAATGTATCGAATTTAATGACATAGAAAGTTCAAGTTCTTACAATAATATATAGCAAAACCATTATATTTGCGAAATACAATAATATTTTCAAAACATCAACTTCCAAAAATTGAATTATGCATATATGCGTGTTTGAACTTAACATACAATGAAATATTATTCTTCTTCATTTAACATCAAATCATTGACCAAAAAGTCACGTTGAATGTCCTCCCACTCATCGTCATCTAAATCGTTGGATTATAAGGCTCAATATCATTCTCTTTCTCCATATAATATATGTGTGCCACTGACCTATGCATCAGTGACCTTAGTTCTTCATTGCTCATTCCCTCTTGAACTTCATAATCTTCCACATCAATTGGCTCTATAAATTCAATTTCTTGTTCATGTTCTAATCTTCCTCATGCTCCTCCTCTTCTATCTCAAGGACTGGATTGCAAATATGCCAACGTGATTCTGGTTATGTATAAATTACAATCCACCATGCATTGTTTACCGAATTGACATGGATAGATAGATAGATAGAAAACTTGTTGAACTTGATGTGAATACACATAGGGCTCAACTTAGATCTACTAAGACATTCATGGAATCAACTTCGAAAAACCCAGATGGATGTCTCCGCACTATTTGATTTCTTCCACGATATAAAGGTTGTTTTTTCAGAACATCAAAGCCAGAAGAGGTGGATTTTTGTTGTGAAGCAAAGAACAAGAATGAGATTGTTGGAATGGAAATAAGCAATAGAATTTGATTGTGAAGTTTTGGGACTAGGTAGTAACAAGAAATAAAAGAGACTATAAGCATGAGACAATTTGTACTATGGCTCGTCTTGCGCAGTGGAAGATTGAAAAATTAAAACCAAATATATGGTTCAACTCTTGCATCTTTAAAATGGGCTCCTAGAACTGGTGAGTTAATCTATAGGTAAACAATACAAGCATAAGTATTTCAGTTCTCTGACTAATATTTCTTTCTGAAATAGGCGCTTGCATGTCAAAAAGTAATTTATTTGTTTGATTTTGATCCTCTATATCCTTAAAGCCTGCTTTAATGTATATCTTGAGACATCTATTATAACTGCAACATAATAGTTAGTCTGTAACTTTTTAGCCTTAAGGGCTTTTTAGCTTGAAGGGCTTTTTAGCCTGAAGGGTTGAATTTGACTATTTCTGATTATGGACTTAATTGGGATTGCCATTATGGACTTGGTTGTGTTAATTTGCCATATCATTTCTAGATCGAGGATGATCAATCCCAGGAAGGGGAGGAATTGATATGGTAGTGCAGGAGAGTGGCTATGGGAGCAAGAGAATGAGAAAGAAAGTCAAATTGTCTACGTCAAGCCTGAGAACCTAAATCTATGTTGAATTACCCAATGGTTAAAAGATTAGTGTGAGCTACGGTCTTTAGAATAGGAATAAAAGGACGAAGGCCTTTGTTCTAAAATTAAGAGATTATAGGAAGATAAAAAGGCAATGACCTTTTACAAAAGGTCGAACCTCTATATAAGAGATAGCATCGAAAAGCATAAGAGGGGGCATCGATATCTCATTATCGATGGACACCGGTAGTCTTAAGCAATAATTTTGGACTTTGCTACAATAAAAGATGGACAAGCTACAATACTTCCGGTCATGTTCCCAACAGCTGCGACTGTCGACTCGGTAATCCGGCTTTAGCGAGACCGTCTTCAAATATCTTCATCAATTCTTTGATTCCTTGATATTCTGATATTCTGGCATTCTAAGAGTTGGATGAATTGGGTGGATCCCAAACCAAACCTTATCCTACTCTAAATCCTTACTTCTTGACTTGAATTTGAGAAGTTCTTTGCAGGAGAGTCCTCTAGTGTTAAATTGTTTTTTTCCTTAAGCCAATCCTTTCCAAAATTCAATCTTTCTCGAGATTCCCTTGCTCAGGATAGCCCAGTTGGGTGGTGAGATTTGCCCCTAAGGGGTGGATTTGTGTTTATCGGCTTTACGTCTTAATGATTATTTTGCAAAGACAGCCTGGAGTTTACACCTTCATATCACTTCACGAACAACAATTGTCGCACTTTGAAGCCGATGCATCCAATGGACTTGCATAAACTAATCGCTTGCGAGATCAAAGCGGACACCACCTTTCTTAGAAATGACAAATTCTATCTGGGGAAGAAGACCATGGCAAGTGAGAGGGTGAGTTAAAGAGAATTGGCATCACCCTTCTCAAGTACTTAAAAGTTGTGAGGAAAGAGAAGTTCCAGGACATGGTTGACGTTAGGAAGATGCATCCCATCTTTACAGAGAACTTAATGCAAATAGAGTCAGCAGATGGATAGAGAGCCAAAATGAAGAGGAAAATGATACCCTTCCAGAAGACATAGTTGGCAAGGTAAACCAGTATCTTCTTGGTCCGGTGGAGGAGGGCAGTAATAGTTTCACATGTTATCAAGTTAGTCAGCTGGGGATGTGGGTTGACATAGTCAATACATTAGCACGCTTCATAGGTTGTGATTTCAGGAACTTAAGAACTTTCAAAAGCATAGAAGACTATCATAGGTTCTAGGACCAGATTAGCATATTGACTAACAAGCAAATTTACTGGATCAGTATATATTCATTGCACTAGATGTAACACACCTAGGTAAATGATTTTTATTCCTAACCTTAGGCCAGGAATACTAAGGTTGGGAATTGGTGGGAAACAAATTGAATTCGGCGTCTATATTAAAGTATGCTAAATATCTAAGGAAAATAGGGGGAATATCTGAACTAGAATACTATCGCTATGATTAGAGGAGATAAACTAGATAAGAATTTGTAAGAACAGGAAGATATTTCCTATAATTGGAAAGGAGAGGATATTGTTCTAATTTTGGAAAAGGCAGATAGTATAAAAAAAAAGGAAGGAAGGAAGGAAGGAAGGAAGTATATTTTAACGCCCACGGAGACCAACTGGCCTATGAGACGGTTTTACAATATAGCGGAAAGTTTCCAAACACAAAATAAAACCACGGAAACCACAACACAATGTGTCTCTACCACCGATGAAAAAACCCCGTGTGGGAGGAAAAGCCCTTGTAGTGGGCATTGAGAGGCCCTATTTGGCTCAAATTCCACTGTCTTTGTGAGGGACTCCCCGGCCGGTGGAGATTTGCTTGAATGTAGGGCGCAAGGCGTGCCACCATTGGCGAAGCCAGCGGTTAGTGAATTGCTATCTCGAGCATCACGAGATCGGCATGAAGCTGCTTTCGGATGTGTGCATATCTTTGGGCATTCTGTAGAGCATGGTGTTCATCTTCTACTATCTGCATGTGGCAAAGACGGCATAATCTCTCATCTTGGGGATTCCACGCCCTCCATCACGTACCCATTGACTTTGTCTCAATTCGAGATGGTGGGACCACCTCCTTATTACAGCTATAGCTCTTCGTTTCTTGGTGGAAATGTGTGCCTTCATATATTGGTGGGAGGCGTGTTCAAGCGGCGGATTGACTGTATGTGGTAGTGCTCTGTTTTGGGCTTTGCAAGAGTGGGCATCCCACAAAGAGGCAAAAGAAAGCGCGCATTCAAATCGCAGCTCCTGCTGCGATATCCGACATATCCACAATGTGTTGATAGTCTATGGACCATCGTCGCGAACCATCCCCTACAATGCTCTTGCCATACTCTCTTGGGGCGTTGCGGTCCTTGTCCCAATAATTGAGCCGGGGAGGAAGATGTTGTGCATCCATTTAGGCCAACCTTATGGAAATCACGCCAAGGTGCACAGCATAGCGAATCTTTAGGGGCAAAAGCCGATCTCATACAGCAAAATTGGATAAGGCACCGTGTCCCTTGGCGCCTAGGATGTATGTCGGGGAAAGCCTTACGCACCCTCTCTAGCTTATCCCAAGTACCCTTGTAATCGGCCCCCGGACCTCTACCCCATCTGGCGATCTTTGGTTCCCGAGTGCTTTCCGGAACAAGTGTGCTTTTCGCGTGCCCAATCGCAGATCTGATACGTGATAGCTATTACGCATTGCATCACGGGGCCTTCCATCCCTGGTGACCCTTCTTTCTACCGTCATCCCATAGCATGTTAGCGAGAAATCGATTCCCGGATACTTAAAGGTCCTTACAACTTCCATCCTTTGTCCTCCCTCGTAATAAAAGTCACGGGATATCATCTTTGCTTATGACGCAGATTGGCAACATCTTGGTTTTCTGGCGGTTGGTATCATTCTGCTATGTCCGCGAGAATTGGTAGAGAGCATCAAATGTTCTGCGCATACTCCTGGATGTATGGGATAATAAGCCCGGATCGTGCATAGAGCAATTGTTTTCTTGTATATGCCTCTCGACAACTCACGGGCCACCACCTCCATGTTCTTGCATCCAGGTCTCCAACTTGTCAATATAGAGTCAAAAGCGTTGGAGATAGCGGGCATCCCCGTTTAACACCTATGGTGCTGTTCACCCGTTGTGGCGAGGCAAAGTGGTATATATTCCGTCATACAGCCGGTAGATGGCATTCTGCAAATCCCGTGGGACATGTAGCTCTTGCAAGCGTTGCCACAACAGTCCCAGGGGACCGTATCATATCTTGATCTTAAAATCCCGCGAAACAACAATACAGTCCGCGTCGTGCATTGCGGCTAGCTTCCATAAGGATTACGAGGTAAAAATATGATCACTTTCGTGGAGGTGGGCGGTGAAACACCGGCCAAGCTGCGCGACTCGGTTTCCTCCACCCATTCGCGTTAACTTCTTCTCCAGCATCCCTGCTAGAAGTTTTGCGAGTAATGGGCTCACCATGATCATCACGGTAGTTGGTGGAGTCATCCACGCTTCCCCGTCTTATGAATAGGGTTGACCTTGCTAACCATCCATTCTGCGGGAGGCCCTCTCGATGGCCTGATTGATTATCCAATCCAAGGTCCGAACAAAGCTGTCCCACCCCATTTCAATAGCTTCGGCTGAAGTCCCTGCAAGTCCTTTGCTTTACCATTAGCAAGATGCCTAAGACCCTGGTGGATGTCCGCCTCTGAGAGCTGCAGTGTTTCTCCTAGTTGATCTGGCACGTCAGCAATTGCTCCTGGGGGGTCATACAACTCCTCCAACCGCTATCTCCAGCGGTGCGGTAACATTTTTCAGGTGGTTGATGCCTCTTATCAAAGCACTCTCGCCAAAAGGCTTTTGGCTCGATCATCGATAGATCAAACATCGTTCTTGCTGATTTTTACGCAATGTAGCGGGGTGAAAGTATGCTGGTGGGTATCAAATAAACGCGGTGCTGAACCCAGCACCAGGACCCTTCATACTATTTTTTCCACCCTTCACCAATTGAAGTCTAACCTATGCTATGCCCGTCACTTCACATAGGGCGTACCCGTTTCAATCATAACACCTTCACGCCCACCGTAACTAATGACCGCGGAAGGGATTTTGAATTTGTAATTTGCAACCGTGCTCCCCACCTTTTGCTACTCCGCCAAAATAGCCCGCGGAGAAGAAGCTCGAGAATTTCCACATTCACTCTAGTATTCCAAAACTCGAACGCACTATGGTGAAGAAGGTTGTTAATCCCCGGCTCGGCCGGCAATTCCAATGGATGCCATCGCGCTAGGTAAGCAAAATCACGATTACCAATTTTGATGGCTTACGATGCCCCTGTTAATTTGTTTTCCTTGCTTTCTTTCAGCCCGAAGGAACGTGCCCTAAGACCGGACACGGGTGATTGCCAACCGGGGAGGACTTCCATGCTTATCGCGGGTCTATCAAATGAGGGTGTGCATCCCTCTCAATTTTTGAAACGGATGTGATATCTGCGCAGCGAGTATAATGAGGTTTGGGACACCAATGGTGTCATTCCCAACAAGAAATCCATCGACAAAGTAAGGCGAGCATGAAGAAGCTCTAATTGAACCCATTGAGCAAGATATACCCGGAAGGGTTGAAGAATAGAGAAAGTAAGGAAGATGGTTTCCTTTTTATTTGCATTCAACAACCGCCCGGAGGGCCAGCGGGATCCCGAAAATTTCAAGGTTAATTGGGCAGCATGGCGACAAAAGCGAGCCTATTCGAGCAAGGTCAAGAGTGAACCCGGACTACCCGTACCCGGTGAACACAAATGACCCAACAAATCCAAATGGAACAACGGCACCTGAAAGCATAGCGAAGGCCCAGCCTCGGCAGAATCTGCTGTAAAATTAGAAGGGAGGTTGTCATTCAGGAGTACTGCAATGTGTCCAGCAGCATTCTCAGCTTATGGGGAAAATATTTCCCGTCTGGAAAGCATGATCCAAGATATCGCGAAGCCCTAAAAATGCGGCCAGTGACCTAGTGTCAAAGAAGGAACAGTTTGCACAATCTCGAACAAAGGGCACCTTCTTCTCCATTGCAGAGGGGAAGTTGAAGACCATAAAGGATAATATTGCCCGTCTTCAAACAATGCGGATCCTAATGTAGGTGTCTCTGGCGAGATTCATTCTTTGGAGAGGGAGAAAGATATGGCGAAATATATCTTTGAAGTCCCTACTTGAAATGGGGGGTGGGCCAATAGATCAAACCTGTGTAGAAAAGGTGGCTGCACTAACTGTTGAGATTGCCAACAACGAGTCCCTCCTTGCAAAAGCCCAGCAGCACTTACAGAATGTCACCAGGCTGAGGGAGATGACCAAGAGAAATGATCAATGATTCGGCATCACTCCAATACCATTCCGGTTGCCAATTGGAGATGAGGAGATGCTCCACCACGTGGTCTTGCATTCGGGGATGATTACACCCTCGGCCCTGCGGATGAAATGTGGACATCATTATCATGTTAGCTGCACCGGTTTGCTCATGGAAAAAGGATCTTTGCCTCGGTTGCGAGACCATTCCCTCTGGGGGTTAGTCGCGAAATAGGTAAGCTTAATGATGCGTGAAGTGTTGCATCTTTGGAACATCTCACAAAACCGAGAAGAAGATAATTGATGTTGATGAGCATGTAGCCACAACTCGATAGCGGCGGGAAAAGGAAACAGTCAACACACCAAAAGTAAAAGGACCCGGGGATCGGTAAAGCACAAGTCCACAAGGGTTCACACTCCACGGCCAAGACATGGGAAAAAAGGTACATGCCCGTTTTGGGGCTCGATTTTGAATTGGCAGCATTAGAAGGTCTTTGTAGACATTGAATGACAAACTACCCGGCCATCTTCAACACTACTGCGCAAAGCGGCACAATCTTTGGAGACACCAAAGCATCACGAGAATCAAAGGGAGATTCAAGTAGTGCCGATGGTGCCAACAATTATATTATAGTTCCAAATTACGCATTTGCCTCTACAAAGGCCTTCTCCTCTTTGCGGGGAAGGAAAATGATGGCGAAGATGTCGGCAATCCAGTTCAGACGATCGTTAAGCGGTGAAGCGAGTTGACACGGTCAAGGGCGGGGAAGGTTGTGGAAGAAGAAAGTGAGGGTGAGTCGGAAAATGACCTTGATGAGGGCGTCCCTATAGAAGTATCATTTGGAAAAAAAAAACAAGGCTAATGTAATTTTGCCTTATGTATTTCGAGGCCACAAACCTTGATTTTGTAAGACAACCCTAAACCATCAGCCAAAAGGTTTTTGTTCAAACAATTAATATATTTGATCCTGTTTTATTCCACCTTTAATGTGCAAATTTTGGTTTGGATTATTCATTCAACTTAGGCTTCGTAAAACTTGTCTCTGAGAAAAAGAAGGCGACCAATGGTTATACTTAGTGAATCGATGAAGAAGACAATCTGAGATAAAGAAGTGCCTGAAAACTCTAACATACAAAAGGTGCACATTATCTGTTACATTTCGAGCGTGTATTCTCTACAAATTTCGGTTGTTAATTGGAGCTCATCCTTGCATGCGGGAGAACAAGGCAGTCGTGAATGAAGAAACCGAGGACAAAGGCACCGCAAAGGGTTCTTGATAACGAGGAAACACCCATACATTGGGGGCGGGGAGATACTAATAAGGATGTATCGACTATGGCTATCGGCACTCTCCATCATCACGGTAGCAAAGATAAAGCCGAGTCCGGCCGGTCGCGGCAATGTCCAAGACCTCCCGATAGCACTTCCAGTGAGAGTCCGGCCACATCGCGGCCGCCGGACAAACACGATCGTACACACATCGGCGATGGTTAAAAACGTCGAGGGATGGACACCCAGCGGAAGTGCTTGGTGCTTGACATAAATGGTGTACTGGCACAGACACAACAGAGGAGAATGAACGGGAAAATCTTGCCTCCACCACAAACGAAGCATGTTGTAAAAGAAACTACAAGTAAGTACCTCATTTGCAGACCAAGGTATCATGAGTTTGTGGAGTGGGCACTGCAGAGGTTTGATATTGTGATTTGGAGTGCTTCTCTACTTTGGAATACAAAAGATATGGTGGATGCATTGTTCCCTGATTTGCAGACCAGATTCTTGAAGGTATATGGTCAAGAGCATTGCTATGCATGCGAGCATCCAACCAGCAAAGAAAAGCAACCTTTTTTCAAGGAGTTGAAGGTTGTACTTGAGGATTTTCCTCAATATCATGGTATGATTTTTCTGGTTGATGACAGCCTACACAAAGGTTTCTAAACCACACACACACAACCGTTCTGTTATGCCTTTCAAGGGGCAAGAAGAGGACAACTTTTTCGCAAGTGCATGTGTCCAGCTTTGGAATACTTGTCTTCTCTTCTGATGCAGAAAGCGATCTCACAAATTGACATCTACGATGCATGGTTGGACAAGGAGAGCGATTTGCGGTCTTTGGATTCTTGCCTCAACAACTATCTTGTCTCGGCCTACTATATCCTCAATGCTCCATTAGAAGTACAAAGGTAGCTGCTGGGCACCCTTCCTGGCGAGGAGCATGACTCTAAAGACTTCGATGACTCATGAAGTAACCATTGTACACTACTTTTTTGTAATATATATGTATGATTACTTTGTCTTATCTTGAGTATTGAGTGATCTTGAGTGATGTCTCTAATCTTGAGTGTACAATTTTTTGTAATATATATCAAGCTTACTCTCCAATACTACAAGCATTGTTTCCAATACTAAAATACTCCAATCAAAGATCCAATACTACAAACATTGTCTCACAAGCATTGTCTCCAATACAATGATCAAAATTTGAGACAAGTACACAAGTAACTACAGACCTGTTACAATGATAAAACAACTAGGTCAAAGCATATTCAACCTTCATATGGCGGTATCCAAGGATCATCCGGTGAGTAGCTTTGTTCAAGGGAAAATCTGTTGGTGCGGGAATCGATTCATCTCAAACTTGATAGGCGATCGTGATGATGGTGTCTTTGGAAAGTCAGGCCTTTGTCTTCAAGTAGCTCCCAACTACCATCTGGCGGACATAGTACAAACCAGCCAACACATGTTCATCCACATTGAAGGTCTGACCCCAAAGAATCCTTGACAATTACATCAAGGATATGCCTCGACTTAACACATTTGACCACATAGAAATCTGCATTCTCCTGCGATTTCCCTCCTCACTTCTAGCGGACAAAGTTATCACCTTCCTCTCGTTTCCACTAAGCCATTCTCCATCACCTTCAAAAATGCCTCATCGATTTAGTCTTGATTACCTTCACCCGGTGGGCTTATCGGCTTTAGTGTAACATATTTCCAATTCTTCAACTTTGTGCTTGTTCACACAAGATGACCCGTTTCCTTTCAAGCGGTTACCCGCGAAACAAGTTAAACCTCTATGAGCCACCCTTGTGCTTGATTTGGCCAAGTATATCCGGATGTTGTGTATTTGCTTGGTCCCTTCCACCACAGCGCCAATCCGGTAGTGCATCCTATCAACATCATCCTTTCCAATTACCCAGAAGTACGCAGGAGATAACAAGTATTGCGCAGCTCCGCGAATGACATAATACAGGCACTACTCATCACGCGTTACGAGTTCCACGGACATCACTTAAAGCGGATGAAAGCACTATTCAAACATTATTCTGGCCGGTTCTGGGGCGGCACTACTCAATGAGAATACAACGGATGAAAGCATAATACCTTTTGATGTCCCCATTGTTGGTACCTTCATTCCAACGAGTTCCAATTCCACGGGCATCAGCGACACCCCTAAATCTCACCCCATCATACTTGAGCTGCTCTCTAGTGAATGCCCCTTTAAGGACTGCCCCTTGCCCATCGTGCTCTCCCTTACCATGGGCTGTCCCAAAGAAATTCCATACTATTTCCTTCCATAGCTCATGGTGATATCTTGGTAGGAAATAGAATGGCGGCAGCAGATTTGAATTGGCTAGAACAACCATCGACCAAACTATATGCACCGGAGAAATCTACACCATTTGATACAAGCCATGAATTGTGCTTTCTAAGGCAGTCTTTGCACAAAAGAGTGTCATGAAGCTTGTCATCACTCAAGTAAAAATGGGTTTCCTTCAATAGCTTTTACGATCCCGTAACCTGATGTCCATCCTATCGTGATGTGGGCGAGAATTGTTATCGGTCATTGTGCCAATGCTGGCTTTGAACCTCCCTTTGTATTTTTTATGCTTGTAATTCTCTGCAAAAATCAATTCTGAAACAATGGTGCCATCTTGGATATTGTCTAGGCAACTCACGAATTGCATGGCCTGCCATCTAACCACATAATTGTGTGGCACGAATATCTTCAATGTGGAACACGGATATGAAATGAAATCCTTCAACTTCTTGGTTCTCTTGTAAGACAATCTAAGGACCGCTTTGGTCCTTTCTTTTTTTTTCCCTTGCCATTTGAGGTCTCGTCTTGTCTGTCGGCTTGGTGTTTGTCCCACCAGCTTCCTTGGATTTCTTACTTTTGTTTCCCTTCTTCTCAACCTGCTTTGCGACGGTGTGTCCCAATGACTACCTTGGATTTCTTACTTTTGTTTCCCTTCTTCTCAACTTGTGTGCGGCTTGGTAGTGTTGTGTCCCACCCGACTACCTTGGATTTCTTACTTTTGTTTCCCTTCTTGGTGGCATTGGCTCTTTTCTTTTCTGGCGCCACACAGCACCTCCCCTTGGTAAATGATGCAACTCCACCGGCTTCTTACGTCTCCCTTTGGAATGCGTAACAAGATGCGTAGCATAAAAGCGGAAGATTAAGCAAGTTTGAAAGCACAAAAAGTGTTGGTGGATGGCGACACATATCGGCATGTTTTCAAAGTGCAATAAAAAGAGAGTATTACCTTTTGAAGCGTCTTCCATTCAAGCAAGAACTCATGATTCTCTCTTTCTCTTGGACATATAGGAAGAGTTTTATGCCACACGACATATGCGCATCAAGCGGTCATGTTTATGCCATTCTTCACCCTCGCTCTTGTTGCAAACCCACGACCCTCCAGCTCATTTGGTTGAGTCATACGTATGTTGGTGGCGGAACACTTCTCACCAGGTCCACAGACCTCGCGGTGCACTTGCACTCTTCACCATGAAATCCGGTTTTGTTGACCTTAATGCATTCGAGGGCTACCCTGGCATACTCAACTTCATATGGTATATGCAACAACAGGTTTCCCTTTCTGATACTTTCTTTACATAAATAGGCTTCAACTTCTCGAAAGCCTTTAAGCAAACATGGTGTTCAGGATGTGCCTTTTTGTATTGTTGAAATAGCTGCAGCTGAATGGTGGCCGTTGATTAGAAATATTTATGCAATAATAGCAAAAAAAAATTTGTATGGAAACTTATACCTGTGTGACCTCCATAAGGTGCAAGGGATAAGAAATTCGGAAGCCTGACTCTCCAACAGTGTTCACAACATCTTTCTTGCAAGGAGAGACTCTGCTATTTTGTTTCCAGAATTCTGTTATGCTTTGCTTGCAAACAGGGGTGAGAGAATCGCACCTCAACCTCCTTTGGAAGCTAGACCACGGATACAAGCACTTAAAAGCATGGGCATAGAAATAGTTATTGGCAAATGACAGGTCCTGAGCACAAGATTGCAATTTGTCAATAAACTTCTTCTACGATGTGTATGATGCTATGGATCAATGGTATGGCATAAAAATTGTCGTAAATCTAGGTGGTTTAGTTTTGAAATTATATATTCCTACTTCTTTCACTATTCCTAATTTCAATTGTGCTTACTCCATTCTCTATGCTTAAATTGTGAAGGAAATGAACCAGACATCACTTATGAAGAAGAAAATTTTAACGACATTCTTACCGATGGTATTGATAACAATGGGGGAGATACTGATCCAAGTAATGTGCAACCAGAACATAGCTTAGGTAAAAGGGGAGGAAAATTATTTCTTAGCGTAAATGGGTGGATTAATTTGATGTAGAAAAGCGAGGACACTAGAATAGAGTGGAGGCCAAGGCAAGAAACCATGCAAAAGAATTTGCTGAGCAAGTGGATATACAACAAGATTACATGAAAAGCAATTTGTATTGAAGAAGAAAACTTAGATTTTTTTGCTATAGCAGTGACTGCTCAAGTCATTGCATTTGGATCCATGCAACTGCACCCAATAACAAATGAAGTAAATTTGTTGCCAATATTTATGTTTGCATTGCATTATATACATTTAATTGTATCAAAGGCTTCTGCTAATTGAAAGTAAGTGGTTTATATCCATTGTATTAAAGAGTTACTACAAGTTCAGAGTTTGTTCACCAACAACCTCACAACCCATTTGGAAGCCTATTGTAGGATCATATGATAACAATTTCGTGTATAATTACAAAATTAAATTTTGAATATTTTGTGAGCATAATGATATGCAAGCCAAATTATAAGCTGTGCATATACTTTTTCAATCTTATTGTCCAAATGGTTACATGTTATGGTTCAACATGGTCTACATGTTATGGTTCAGCATGATCCCCCCCTTATAACCCTTACACGAGGTATATTACATAAGTCGGTCGCACAACTTGCAAAGCTATATATTGATGCACCTACAAATGTCTAACTCGCTACTTTTATTATTGGAAGATATGTATGTCTTCAATATCTTACGAAGATAAAATATTTGCAAGAACATTTGGAACACAATCTTGAGGTTTAAACAACCTTTAACGTATTCAAAGATACTTTGCGTGGATATCTTCTATTTTTTGTATTGTGCACATTTTTTGCATGGATTTCTTCTATTGTTTAACTGTGCACATTTATCGGGATTTAAGTAGTGTTACTTGTTGTTTAGATTGTTTCACGTCATGAAGGTCCACTTGTGAGATTATTCCATTATATTTAAATGTTATTTTGTTTCTTTCTAACCATTTCATTGCTCATATTAATTTAGGCCAAGACCACTTTTGCAACAATGCTATTCGACATGTTGACTCGTTCCATAAAGTCTAAGATACACTAACTAAGTTACCCAACTTTTCATTTGGGGCTCACAAACATGTAACAATGAGGCAATATTACATACATATGCAATCCGACGTAATGCCAAAGGAACAAGTTAGTTATATAATCTACCTACCTTAGGCAAGGCAACCCAACATTGTCACATGGAGCCACCCCATTAGTGCCTTGCCATGTGGGGTCATCCAACTAGTATCATGTGGACCTATGAAAGTGAGCTCTAACATATAACTAGGCCTAAACCCTAGCCTAGGTCCACTTTTTAAGTCCCAAACCGTCCAACCCACCATGGAGACATCCGATCGCGCATCACGATAAAGGGAGCATCTCATCACCAAACACCTAGCGCTTAGGGAGATGCTAGCATCAAGTGGCGATGGCCAAGGAGCGGTATTTGGTGTAGATGAGTAGGTAGGCGATGCAGGATGTATCATTCTGAATAGGTTAGCATGGTAGAGCTACCGTAGAACCCTCAGTTCTAGTTCAGAAACCTTAATAAATGGAACCCTAACTATAAGTTAGATGCATGTGATAAGGATTAGTTGAGTCTATGTTATTTCTTAAGTTATGGATGTTGATGATGGTTGATCATTGTTTGCACTTCTTGTGTATAAAGGGAGGGGTATAGAGGCTTAGCTGCCATTATCATGATGCCAATAATTCCAAATCATATGTGGCCTGTGCATAGGAGCCCGCCTAGTCATGGCTATTGGGGGGCTCAATAGACTATCATTGCATGTGGGTAACGTATGAGTCTGACACCTCCCAGGTGATGCGTTGTCTCGGTGGGAGGTCCAAGTGGATGAGTGATCGTCGCCCTCTAACTGCATGTCATTGGCATGGTGTATATTAGTTAAGGTAACTCAATCTGCCTCATTGGTCCAAGGGAGATGTAACTCTAGAGGGAGCTTATGGGATCATGTTTCTGATAGGCTACCGTCGAAGCCTGGTGCTTTTTAATTGATCTGGGCAGTATGCATAGGAGGGGTAGATGGAGTGGCCAACCCTAGCCATTGTTTTATGCTAGTTAACACCATTGACACAACCCTATCTACTCACACCAGACCCTAGCCATTAGTCGTACTTCCAATTGAGTCCAACTCTAGGTAGAAGTCTTGCTATGTGTTAGTTAACATGTTGTTATTCAATGATGTGATGATGAATGGATGTGCACCACCTCTCAAGGTGGCATGTTTTATTGTTATGTTATCTTAGTGTTGATAGTATATTGCTTTTGCTATTTGTAGGATCCCTTAGAGGAAAGGTCGAGATGACACCTCTATGTCCTCTGCTTGCCTACCTGGCCATCCGAACGAGTCAGATGGAGGGCCTGCTTTACGGCATGGCCGTTGGAGAGAGAAGGTCCTATCGAGTATATGACATGTTACAATACATGAATGTCACACCATCATACATGTGAATGTTCATCATGATCTCCCCTTATAACCATTATGTGGTATATTTTACATAAGTCGGTCGCCCAACTTGTAAGGCTACATATTGATGCGCCGAAGATATGTGAAATGACTTGCCAGTAGTTAGGTAGGATTACATGATGGCATGCTATAAGTCACGCTATAAATGAACGATAATGTATGTCCTCAATATATTTTATGAAGACATCAATTTGCACACACATTTGCAACACAACCTTGAGGTTTAAACAACCGACAACATATTCAAAAAGACTTTGCATGGATATCTTCTATTGTTTTTATTGTGCACATTTTTCGCATCTTCTACCGTTTTTATTGTCCACATTTATCAGGATTTAACTAGCCTTCTTGTTGTTTAAATTGTTTCAGGTCAGGAAGTTTCACTTGTGAGATTATTCTATTGTATTTAATTGTCTATTTTGTTTCTTTCTAACCTAGTAGAACATGTTGAAGAATGATTGTCTCTCTGAATTGGTGCGATACCAGCTGATTGATCAGGTATCGTGTTGAAATATAGAAAAATCATGTTTGTAGCATACAAAATAGGAAGAAAGATCATCATGTCTGAAGAAATTTTTCATGTCTAGTGGCATAGATCGGAGAAAGCGTCAAAACAGGAATAAACTATTGGACCAGGATCAAGTAGAGCAAAACGCTCAAACAACACTTTGGTTCCCTGTTGCCATGCTGTTCTGTACCATATCCTGTAATTAAGTGTATTAGGGTCTATTCGCACCCATGGTTAAGTTTAATTAAGTTAACTTTTACCATTAAGTTAAGTTAACACTAACCGGGTGGTTGCCTTCACACCAAAGCTAGTTAAAGAATTTAGTTAGGCTAACTTAACGGAAAACCATTTCACACTCGTTTAGTTAAAAAATTTGGTTAAAAAATAACTTAACTAGCTAACTAAATGCTTTCGAACATGTCTAGTTAAGTTAGCCAAAGGCATAAAAAATAATAAGCACATTTAACTAAACTTAAAGTGACCTCTATGAGGTCATTTAACTTTTAGTGCTAATTTTTAATTTAGTTAACTTTTAGTTAATTTAAGCTAACTTAAGCGAACAAGGTCTTGGTCGAGGTTTAGTTAGTGTTTTTGGTTAAAAGAGTTAACTAAATTCTTAACTATATTTCTTAACTATATGCTAACTTAACTAGTGGTGGAAATGTAAATTTAGTTAAAAACCATATTTTAACTTAACTTAACAACAGGTCTTGAATGTACCCTTAGATTAGCACAATATACTAACATCACATTTAAATGTTAGGAAATGTGAGAACCAATCTTGAACCGTAGTAGAACATCTTTGAAGAGTGATTGTCTTTACGAATTGGTGCAGAAAACATCGTCATGATCTGAAGAAAATTTTCATCTCTAGTAGCATAGATGGGAGAAAGCATCAAAAGCAGAAATAAACTATTAGACCTCCATGGGTGGTCTCAGCCATTGGAGGAGTATTACATCAAAATGGCCAAGAGGCAAAGCTAGGAAAGATCAAGTAGAGCAAAACACTCAAAACAAGGCTTTGATTCCTGTTGCTATGTTGTTACGTACCATATCCAGTGATTAAAGGTAACAAATTAGCACAATATTACTTGAAGTTGGCATGTTTCATTTAGGAAAAGGATACCAATTAAACTCCTCATAACATAGCATATTGACATACTCAAAAATAGCTTATTCATCATCTTCAATTCTGAAAAGGGGCATTCTTTGAAGGGCGGAGATCAATCAACAAAAGCTGGGAGGAGCTAAACTTTCCTGAATCATCATGTTTAAAAGCGATAATGCCTTTGTGAATGTTTATAGAATGCAACTGAAATTGTTTGCCTAGTGTGTCCCTGCATATTCTGAATAAATAAAGTCCCGCCAAGCATTTACATGCAAAACTTGAACAAATGTACACCCTTACTTGATCTCAGAGCCATTGATGAAGATCATGTTCGGGGGCAACAAAGGCGCAAGGATCAGGCAACAAAACTCTGAGTGCATACAATGAAGGGTTGTCAGCTTGTAAGTCAGGGCAAAGCTGGGTTGCATTCATTAAACCAATTAGGTATAGCTAGAACAAGCAAGTGTGTGCAAATACTCATGAAGAACAAGGTTGATGTTAAAAACCTTAAGGAGAATTAAGTCTACGAAATTGCAATGGTCCAAGGGCTAAAAAATGCACATATGCCTGTGGGATAATTGAGTGTGAAGCTCGAAAACTTCGTCAGGCTTGTGGGATATATGTAAATGAAGATAACTCGATTTGGAAAACTTATCTGGCTCTAAACCGCCGGCGATTCTACAGATAGGAATTGATGGAACCTATATAAAGGTGGGCAGAGGACGTCTACATAGATATCGGGAGCAAAAAGGAAGAATCGTGGCCGGAATGCTTGGTTTAATGATGCTACAGTAGTTCATTTTTATGCCCGATCACAAGTACTAATATATAGTATCATGATTGAAGATTTAATGGCTTAATTGCCTTGAAATAAGTCGTATTTAATTAAAGTGGGACAAATCTTGAATTTTGGGACTCGGACTGAAAATGGGACTCACACACCATAAAAGAAATTTCTGAATTGATTGCTTGAATAGAATTACACATGACACACATAGAATTGGGTTACTTGTTTTCCTCATAAATTTTACAAACCACTAGTTGAGAAAGTTTTCAAACTTCTTAATATTATGCACCCTCATACAATGATATAGCATGGAGGTTGCTCATGGCCTTGTCCATCTCCTTTCTTGGGATCTTGTGTGTGTTGTCTTTTTGCAATGTGAGAACTTGGATATGACCATACCACACACTCCACCAATTCCCTTCTTTGAGGTCGACATAATTTGGCCTCCACTTCTTCTCGGCCCATCGGTGTATTGCTCCTTCAAGTTGCCCTTCTTGTGCCTCCCAATGGGCTCCCAATATTGAATTTGGAATCGGGGGCGCAACTCCTCTCCATCGGGCATAGTGGTGGTCACATCGGGAGAGTGCCACCCCTAACCATATTGGGCGAGTCCTCATCATCGGGCCTTACTAGCACAAAGTATCCTTCCTTGATGTCCTCAAAGGGATCCCACTCGGGGAAGATCAAACCACTTCGGCTTTGAGGCCTTACTTCCCAAAACCACTTGGGACCCAAGTGAGCATTCTTAGACGTGCTTGCACCTTGAGAACCCTCCCATCTTGACTCGGGAACAGTCTCTTAGCTCCCTCCCACATGGTCATTCGGTTTCTAAGCATGTTACAACTTTCTCCCGACTTGATTAGGGGAGTCCATTTGATTTTTTCTTAAGAGTGGAGGTGTGCTTTCCATTTCGAACATCATCCCAAAGTAAGTTATGTAATCCTTGATGCCCTTCACCCGGTTGGCTAGAGTCTTTGGTATCTTGAAGGGAGGTAGTGGTTTTGGCTGCCCTTTAGGAATGAGAACTTCACCAAAGAACACCCTTTGCCACAACTTCGATACCTTGTCACGGGCATCCACAACTTGTCACCCGGTCTCCACTTATATTGCATGATTGGTATTCCATCCCTAACCCAAAACTTGAATTGAAGTGGCTTTGTGTGTCCTGTCAACCGGGTCCTTGCCATCTAGCAAGTATCCTTCTACAAATGATTTCCAATCGCAACCTCATCCATCAAAGAAAGCCATTGGGTTGGGGTCAATGCAGCTCTCAAACACATCCATTAGTTCGGGGAGAGTGGTCACGTTTTCTCTCTTGAGCTTGGTGGAGAAAGTTCAAAGAATCCATCAATATCATCATCGTATGCCCAACCATCATGAATCCCACTTTCACAACTTTGAATACTCCCACTTCTTTGTCCAAGTATGACATTGCCCCAAACATCCATCTATTCTTGTTTTCTTTCCAACGGTTGTCCAAGCTGAACACATAGCTCCTCGGTGGTGATTTCTCTAGTAAGGGGAAATCATCCCAAGTCCTCCTTGATTCACTAGGCACCTTGGATGTGAGCTTTTTATATCGCCTTTGGTAACAAAGCGGTTGATCATCCATCAAAGCCTCAAAAATGGGTCTTTGAAGGGGAATACCTCCTCCCTTCTATCGATCCTTTCTCTAGTGTTCTCAAGCACTTGAAAATAGAGCTCACATGGAAGTTTGGATCATCTCTCCATAGATCAAGCACAAAATGACCATATGTTCCAGTTCCATGACCATGTGTTAATACACCCGCCGGACTTACTTTCATAAAAAGCGTTTTGACAACGCTTGGGTAAAGGATCTAGCTTTGGCAAGAAAGTCTTGTGTTGGTCCATCTTATCATGAATTATACACAAAAATTTGTCCCAAGGTGCATCTCGGGAAAATGTTCTCCACTTTGCCAATACAACCTGTCTACATGATATTTGGTCTCTTTGGTGATCTGCAAAATTGCTCCCTAATTGCCATTCTTTCTTTCTCTATTGCGGTTGATGCAAGTGTATCCTTGAGTTGAATGCAAGTGTTGCACTTTGAGAATGGCATGTGTTGTAGGACACTCACGTCCAGAAGTGAGTGCTCCATAACTTGCTGAAATGTGATTGAGAAAGAGGCCTACCTCCGGTAGTTTCTAGGATGGAGTTGACCTCCTTAAGGCACTCCTTTTGGATATAGTGTTGTGGCAACACTCTTTTGCCACTCGCACCGCAAGTGCTCGTTCACTGCTCGACTTGTGGGGCATAGATTGAGACATGTATCTCACAAAGCTCTCGAAAGGCTGCAATGGCCTTTAGAGTATTTGCTCTAGGTTTCAAAGTGAGTGCATTACCATGTTGGAACAAAGTGTGCCCTTTTCTAACCTGCTCCCGATGTCACGTAAAATGAAGACTTGCTCACCCCAAGAATCCATCTCAATGCTCTCATACATACCTTCATTCCCCTCAATTGATATAGCGGTAGATCACGTGTTTTCATCATATAGTTTGGAATTCCTACACAAGGAGTAAATGAAATTAATCCTATCTTTTTTTGAAGTTGTCAATGTATTGGGACCTTATCACTTGCGAGGTCATCCACATTGTAATGCCTTTGTGCAATCTAGGATGCAACACTCTTGTCCCCTAATTGCCTCGGGTTTTCTTTGGTTGGTGCCATACTTTCTATCCTTTCTAAATATTTGTCACTTCTAGGCCTCTTGGGCACCTTTGGTTTGCCTTTTATGAAAGACATAAGCGTCTCTTCCTTGTGATCAAAGGATGCTCATCGACCACCAAATCTTCCACATGGCCTTGGGTGGGCCTTGGGGTGTGTAGTTCAATGGGGCATTCTAGAGTATCACCATTCTTGTGTGTAATAAAAATCTAATTGGCCATCTCAACTGAGCTTGGGACTCCAAAGCAGCCACAGCACACAATGCAATCACTAGAGCTTCCACGGGACATGATAGTATCAACCCGATAAGAAGCTTCACAATGCCAACTCCAAGATGTTCATCTCCCGGCCTCTCATCATTCACACTATCAAATGGATCAAGCTGCGGTTATTATGCCCTCTGCAAATACCATCCCAGTTTGCAAAGGGTGCAACAAAAGGCAACCCATCCTCCTCCATTTGGAGAGCCTAGGGCAATGGCCTCCTTTGGACTTCCACGGCTCCATTTTACTCATCTCACATGCTCCCCGAATGAAAAAGCTCACATTAAAACCATATAGCCCCAAACACCACAAATATGACCATATGAACCATATAAAACCATACAAACATATTAAATATAACCATATTAAATCATACAACCATATTAACTAAAATCATATAACCATATTAAAGGATACAACCACACTCATTCTAAACCATATGTGAACATTGTAACCATATATACCATTGATACTATTCAACCATTGAAACCTTATTAAATACATAAGACAACATATATAAACATATAACTAACCCTTTCATATCTTGGCATGGCCCGTGGCGCCTCTTGAGGCTGAAAACCGGGGCCATCGGCAAGAATCCGCCTTGCCACGTCATGGAGGGCATGGCCCTGCGTGACAGTAAGTATATTATTGCACTTTTACGAGGTTGAGGGTGCGGCCGGTTAACTTGCACCCTCTTCCTCTCCCCAAACCATTCTTCCTCCCCCTTTTTCTCGACGTCAGTCTTGAGCTCCTGTTTCCTTAGGCGCTTTTTTTACCGTCGGCGATCGATCAAACCGGCGATTCCAAATACCATCTTATGACCGGCCCGGCTTGGTCGACCGATCGGGGGCGGCTTCCCAGCCCCGAAGTTCTCGCGGGTTCATTGTTCGCCGGGCGTTACCGCTGAGAAGAAAGTGAGGCCCTTTTGTCTTTGCTTTTTTAGTTTTACGTAAGTCTTTTTAGTGCATTTTTTCTTATATTACATTTGTTAGAGGCTCTTATTAATCCCCGATACAATTTACGGCCCGGCAAAATCCTTATTCACGCTTTGTCAACGACTATACCCACATGGAATCGAAGTCGGAAGCCTCCTCCTCATCCAACAAATCTTCGGGTATGTTTTTGTAATATCATACCCTTTTTTAATCTCATTTTTTACATCTTTGTTCTCCACTTTTCTGCATCTTTGTTCTCCACTTTTCTCTGTTTTCTCATTAATCTTAATAATCTTTGTATTGTTTTTACGTTTTTGTTATCTTTTTTTGCTTGTGGTTGAATTGAATACATTGTACATGCACAAGTGAGAATAGTGGTTATAGTAGCAAACAACCGAGAGAAAATCATCGAGGCTGGTGTTAGGAAGTAAGATATTGCGAGCATTAACAGAAAATAACTAGGAATGTCTTTCTCCCCAAAGAAAATCAGAATAGGAATTGCTTCCACCAGAATCTCCATTTCTAACTCCACGGCAAATCCAATTTGCGGGGGAGACATGCGAGGGGAGTGGCGAGTTGAGAATACTTCAGCTTGCCAACGATCAAGGAAGTACGAGGCCTTCTTCTCGACTTCGCCAGTCGAGAACTTCTCGACTTCAGGCGAGAAGAGGAGTGTACACTCGGACTGTTGGCGGGTTGAATTCTCGACTTCGCGATTGAGATACCTGACTACCCAATGTCTTCACATTCTTTAGAACCACTAACTGCACCTTCTCGACTTCGTGAGTCGAGAATGTGATACCGCCAATGGCTCTTTGTGCGGTCGCGAGTGCCTCCACCCGGTCAGCCACCCTCTCCTTGAACCATGCTCATCGAATATTGCGAAGAGGGGACGCTCCCGGGGTGGAGGCCTCGGCTTGATTCTTAGGAAATGAGTGACCATAATGTGGCTTTCCTATAGAATCATGATTGTAACTTGCAAAATTTATTGACTTGAGTTTGAAGGTGGATTTGGCATTAAATCTTACTAGACATTACCTAAGTGATTGTTTGTATGTATGTATGTATGTATTGATCTTACTCCGTGGAACCTTGAAGGTTATGGAGTGAATTTACAGAGTATTTACTTTCAATAATAAATCCCGGTGTAACTCCACCGCTTTAAGATATGAACCTAATGTTCTAGGATCAATATCGAACAGCATATACAAATTGTTTACATCAATATGAAACTTCACTCTAATGTCTCACGTGTCTGCCAACATTCCAATTGGGACATGTTGCTCGTCTTCAATCTCATGGCTGCTACATAAAGTGCATAGTCTTTCATCTCGTGGAATAGAAGCCCATCTCCCTGTTTCTACATTTAAATGGTGTGAAACGGGTTCTATAACGATGCAATGGTCTTCTGAGATACAAAGAGATGTGTGTCTTCATGTACCAATTAATCCGTATAGGTGAGCATTGGGTTTATCTCGAGTAGAATAAAAAATCATTCTAGTACCTTTTTTTTAGTCCATAGTCGGCTCTAATGCTTTTTTTGTAATGGATCTCTAGCTCCAATTTACGTGGTCGGGCCCATTTCGTTATATCTATCCCCCAACGTTACGCCCAATTGAGTACATCCTTGTACCATCGACTCGCCTTGGAATGTAACGATGCTTGTCTTGAAAGCCTTCCTTCGAGGTTCTTTGCCTTACCACCGGTGACAAAATTTATAGTCCGAACAGGCTTCCGCTTCTAAAGGGAGTAGATTGGCTTACGCCAACAATATAGCATAAGGGGTTTGTGCCTTTGTGCCTAACTCCTCCCTTAGGAAGAGCTTCAACACTGTTCTATCTGCGACCATTGTTTGTTTGTTGCACCCAAACCCCAAATCGGCGCCGTTACAACTGGCAATTTGCACTAGGGTTTTAAACAAAAGTTTTTTGAGCCCCCAGTCCTGAAGAGACGCACCATGGCATCTCGAGAGCATGCTGAAAAGGGCTGCCTTGCCCCCTGTTACACGTCTTTTGATGCAATCTGCCCATGTGTATTTGGCTGAGAAGTCAATACCCAAATACTTAAAGCATTCTACAGTTTCAAGCTGTTCCCCTTGATACAGGAAATTCGGTCGATCATCTGTTCCTACCACCATTATCTTTGTCTTTGCCAAATTCACTTGCATATGCCTTGCTTGGCAAAAAAGAGCAACCTGATCCAGATGCGCTTGTAGCCCTTCCTTCCTATCTGCCAATAATACTACATCATCTGCATATAATAGCAATTGGATTACATAGTCATTCAGCTTAGTACCTGCCATGTTATTCTTTCTCAACCAAGCATCCAGTTCATCAATGTATATTCCAAAAAGAGTAGGTGAGAGTGGGCAGCCTTGTCGCACTCCTATGGTACTGTGGATTTCCAAGTTTATGTCCCTTGCTAATTTTACAATTACCTCATCATACAGCTTGGAAATTGCTCCTCTGAGTGGTTGTGGGACATTCAGCCGAGCCATTCGCTCTCCTAAGTCCTTCCTGGGCACCTTATCAAATGCTTTTGTGAAGTCTATGAAGCATAAAAATAACGCCTTCCTTGGCCTTTTTGCCATTTCTATCAATATCCTCAACACCAATGCATGATCTAGGGTGCTATGATTCTGTCTAAAACCAGCTTGGTATAGTGATCTCAAGTCATGTTCTTCAGCCCATGTGCTCAACTTTCTTTCTAAAAGGGTTCCCAAAGACTTGGAAAAATACTCCCAATTAGAATAGTTCTATAATTGCTTGCGATCGTTTATCTCCGAGATTTATGGATTGGATGCACCCTATTGACCTTCCACGCTTGTGGGAATCCACTCTTAATTGCCTGGTTCAGCGGTTTAGTTACAAATTGCTTCACTTTTTGGCTGCTCCATTTCAATAGCTCTATGCATAGCCCCTCTAAGTCTGGTGCTTTCCCATTAGCCATGCGTTGAGGGGCATGACTAATGTCTTCTACTAAAAAGATATCTTCCAAGCATTCTCTCGTGTCCATGCTACTTTTCGCCTACAGGTAATTATATATGGAAATAACCAGTTTTGCAAGCTCATTCATATCCAGGTTGTCTTTGGGCTGGTTTCTTTAGGACTAAGTTCCAAAAATCTTTCGGTGTTCATATAGCTTCGTGCTCAAATCTTCCTGTCTTTTTTTCTTATGAAGGCTCTCTTCTTGCTTCTCAACAAGTCTCTATACCAAATGGCTTCCTAATACATCTTTGTGGCAACCTCGATCTTGCTTCCTTGCATTCTAGATCCCACCAACCATTGTAAGATTTTCGTCTACCAATACTTTGTGTTTGACCCGAATACTTCATGTCTTCTTCTTCTTTGCAATTGCCTCGATATGATCTTTGAGTCAAGTTCAATTTCATCATGCCATCCAACATTTTCAAGCTTTTTATCTAAAAGCTTTACATGCAGACGCATCCCTTTTTCTCTCAGAATCCACCTTAAATCTAGGCGGTCTTTTTGATATAGTGGGACTTTCAAGATTTTTCATTTGGATTTGCAAGAACAATGGAGCATGGTCCGATTCTGGCGCCTTCTCTCAAACTTCTTCAGTGGTATCAGAGCTAGAAGAATGTCTAGTAGATTTGCTGCAAGCCTGCTAAACACAATTGATGTTTACAAGGGTGGCCCAGGGTTCCAGGTTTGGAAAGATGCCATCAAATATGTTTTAGAGGTAGAAGACCTCTGGGATCTGGTGGATCCAAATGGCACGATCGATCTTTGGAGGTGCCGAAGCGATGATTCTGACTAGAGCAGATTCAACAAGATCAGCTTCTGGTACAGGGGCTCAGTCCACAGCAGGAGCTGCAGGTGGTGGAACTAGTGGTTCCAGTGAAGGCAAGTCTACAGCAGGAGCTGCAGTTGGTGGAACTAGTGGATCTAGTGGAGGCAAGTCCCTGCAAGCTCGGGCTAAAGAAGCACAAGGGATCATTTCCTGCAAGGTTAGTCCATCAATTCGCCTTAAGCTTAGATCTCTTGGACCTAGAGAAATGTGGAAATATTTGTTGAAACATTATGAGGAAAAAACTTCTTCAGAAATAGACTTGCTTGAAAATGAATTAAGGGGACTGAAATTGAGAGAAGATGAAGATGTAGGAGAATACTTCAACAAATTTGATAACTTAATAGTGGATCTGAATGGTGCTGGAGTAGTTATTTCAGAGAGAAGTCAAGTGTTGCAAATTTCAAGAGCTATAGGTGAAAATGAAACTCTGGCCCTGTTTATCAGAAATTCTTGTAGATCCAGGGAAGAAGCTGAGATCACATTAAGGACTGAGTGGGAACAAAAGAAAATTTTAAGGCAAAATGAAGAAGCACACAAGTCCCAGTTTGTCAAAAAGAAAAAGACAAGATTGTGTGTTACAATTGTCATGAGTTAGGACATTTTAAAATGAGTGTCCTAAATTAAAAAGGAGTTTAATTGCTACACATGTGGAGGGAGGGGACATGCTTTGATCAAAATGTCCAACTCCTAAGAATTTTGGTAAGCCAAGGGAAGAGGAGAATCCAAAGAGAGGCAGATTTGGAAGAGGAAGAGGGCGTGAGTATGAAAAGGCATATGTGACTCAAGAAAAAGAAACAACTCCCAAAAAGGCTGCTGAGGAAGAAGATGAGGATGAGGTAATAAATGAATTTGCTATTATAAATGGAAGTATTGCCACTAACAAATCTGATCATTTGGTAGTTGATAGTGGAGCTGAAAGATCGAGAGTACAATCAATGAATTTTTGAAGAACATATCAACTACAAGCTCCGAGATGAAAATCCAAGTAGGAAATGGAGCTCTTCAAGAAGTAAAAGGAAGAGGGCTCTTGCAGCTAGAAGATCTCAATGAAAATGTTGTGAACATAGAAGATGTGTTGTGTGTGCCAGCAATAATTAAGAACTTAATTTCTGTGAGTCAGTTATGTGATTTGGGTTTTCGAGTGGTTTTTGAAGGAGATAAATGCAATATATATATATGAAAGATGAATTGAAGTTTATTGCCAAGAGAGTTGGAAACTTATTTGAAATGAATAATGCAATTCATCATAGCATAAATGCAATACGAGAAGATTCCCTGGACCTTTGGCATAGAAGATTGGCACATACAAACTACAAAAAGTTAAAATCACTATTGAAGTTAGGTCGCATTGACTACCATGATAGCAAGGATCATAAGTATATTTGTGAAGGGTGTGCTTTAGGCAAATTGAATAGGCTCCCATTTCCAAAAAGTAAAAACAGAGCCCAGCAAGTTCTGGAATTAGTACACTCTGATTTATGTGGCCCTCTGAATGTGCAAAGTAGAAATAATAAAAGATACTTCATCACATTCACGGATGACTATAGTAGAAAATGTAAAACTTACTGCTTAACAAGGAAATCTCAAGCTTTGAGTGCCTTTAAACAGTATGTGGCAGAAATGGAAAGGGAAACAAATCTCAAATTGAAATGCATCAGGTCTGATAGAGGAGGTGAATATCTTGCCAAACAGTTCAAACAATTTTGTATAGTTCATGGTATAAGAAGGCAGCTAACATGCAGATATTTTCCTCAACAGAATGGAGTTTCTGAAAGGAAGAATAGAACTATAATGGATGCAGTTAGGGCAATGATCAAGGGTAGTGGTTTACCCAACAAACTTTGGGAAGAAGCCTTGCAAACTGCAGTGCTAATCCAAAATATGCTGCCATCTACCAGTCTTAAGGGTAATATTCCAGATCTGCTATGGAATCCTAACAAAAGAATTAATTATGACAGATTAAAAGCTTTTGGATGTTTACACTCATGTTCCAGTTGAATTAAGGAAAAAATTGGATGACAAAGCTGAAATAGGATTCCTTGTAGGTTATGATGAGGAATCAAAGGGGTATAGGATATATATTCCTGAAACCAAATCTGTCATAGTCAGCAGGGATGTGTTGTTTAATGAATTCGTCTTATACAAAGACAGGTATAAGAAGGGAGTCAAAATTATTACACCAAGACCAGAAGTACAAAATCAGCTTGAAATAGATGATATTGACAATGATGAACAAGAAAACTCAAATGCAAGTCCACTTGAAACAGAGATTCCAGAAATATCAAACATCCCAGCTGAAGAACAAAGAACAAGAATTAGTGACATTCCAAAGAGAGAAGAAAAGAGAAGAACACAGGCTGAAAGATTAATAGAAGAAGCTAAGTTAGAAGAAGGAAAGTTGTATGGCAGGGATGAATTGGGCAGAAGTAGAAGAGGAGTTACTTTTGAGCATGAGCAGATTATGTCCATTTTAGAAGATGAAGTTATTCCCCAAAGCTATGAGGAAGTGCTACAAAGCAATGACAAGGAAAAGTGGATTGAGGCTATGAATGATGAATTGAAGTCCTTTGCAGAAACCAATACTTATGAGCTTGTGAAATATGATGGGAAATAGAATATAATTGGAAGCAAATGGTTATATAAAATTAAATTAAATCCTGATGGCAGTAAGAAATTTAAAGCAAGATTAGTAGCCCAAGGATACACACAGAAAAAAGGGAGGGATTATGATGAGACCTACTCCCCTATAGTGAAACTCTCAAGTATTAGAATCTTGCTAGCTATGGCCAATGCTAAAAACTTGGAACTACATCACATGGATGTAAAAACAGCCTTTTTAAATGCTACACTAGAGGAGGAGGCCTATATGAGACAAGCTCCTGGATATTCTCAAGGCAAAGACATGATTTGGAAGCTTAATAGAGCAGTATATGGGTTGAAACAGTCACCAAGAGAATGGTATTTATGTATAAATCAGTTTTTGCAAGAGCAAGGATTTGTAAAGTTACAAAATGATGGAAATCTTTATAGATTTGAGCAAAATAATGATTATTGCATAATTGCTCTCTATGTAGATGATTGTATCATGGTTGCAAGCTCCATAAACATTTTGAATATATGCAAAGGCATTTTAAAATTCAGATTTCAAATGTCTGACCTAGGCGAGCTAAAAAAATTCCTTGGAATAGAAGTAATCAGAAACAGGGAGCTAAAGTGGATAAAGTTGCATCAAAGTATGCATATAGGAAACATGCTTAAAAGGTTCAAGCTACTTGAGGCTAAGCCTTCTAAGACTCCTATAACAGCTGGACATAGGTTGACTGAAGTGCATGATACAACAATGAATGAGATTCATGATATGGAAAAAATTCCTTATAGGGCTTTGATCGGTTGTCTATTATTCTTAGCTAACAGTACACGACCTGATATAGCCTATGCACTTAATATATTAAGCAGGAGGAATCATGATGCCACCAAAGAACACTGGGAAGCAGCCAAACGTGTTCTCAAATATCTCAAAGGAACTCAAACTCAAGGTATATGTTTTGATTCAAATGATCTAACCTTGTTGTGCTACAGTGATGCAGACTGGGGAGGAGATCTGCACACTAGAAGGTCAACTTCTGGATATGCTGTATTTTTGGGAGGAGGAGCAATAAACTGGAAGTGTAAAAAACAAACAGCAGTTGCTATGAGTTCTGCTGAGGCTGAATATGCAGCATCTTCTCTAGCTGCCAAAGACTTGGTATGGTTGAAAAGGCTGTTAGATGAATTAGGTTGCATTCAAGAATGTCCTACAGAGATTAGAACTGATAGTCAAAGCTGCATAGCAATTGTCAAAAATCCTGTCTACCATGATAGAACCAAGCATATTGAATTGAGTATGCACTTCATACGAGATTTGGCTGAGAAAAAGGCTATACAAATGGTGTATGTTGACACCAATGATCAAATAGCAGATATTTTTACCAAGGCTCTATCAGAAGTCAAATTTACAAAATTCAAACAAGGGCTGAATGTTGCAGACTGATACTATGGTGCAGACAGAATTATTATGCAGACTGAGACAGGGTTACAGACTTACAATCTGAAGGAGGAGTGAAGGGTTGTCAGCTTGTAACACTACAAGAGGATGGGGGTATAGTGTCAACCCTTGTGACAAGTCCTATGTGTAGTGACAAATTTGTGTCGACTACTACTATCTTGACACAAAGTGCTTGTGTTGTGTCAACATTGTGTCTACTGCATAGTGTCAAATCTTTTGTCAAAGCAATGACCTCCTTTTGTCAACTTTCTATCGCATGTTAAGTAGGTTTTTGCAACAACTTTTGAACAATATTTAAGCTAAGTTGTGCCAACTTTTTTTTAAGACTTATAACAAACGATTATCCAAAATTTCATCTAATATCTTAAATCTTTAACTTTGAGGAGCATTTTGTCAACTTTATATTGCAATTTAAGTGGGTTGTTGCAACAATTTTTTAACAAATTTATAACTCCATCATTATAACATTTCTATGAGGTTTATAACATAATGCCATCCAATTTGTATCTAATATATTAGTAGAATTGAGTTTGGTATTCATGTATCATTAAAGATTTGGTATTGCACTAAGGAATGTTACTTGGTAGAAAGAATGATTTGGACATAATCAGATGAAGGGGAATAGATAATGGTGAAGGGTACCTGACAACTTGAACAAGGGAGCAAATTTATAGGAAGATAAAAAACAATACTCAATGCCAAATGATCTATACCATAGTAGTCATAGCAATAAGATTAACAATGTTGATTAATCACATGTGGCAACTTCATTAAGATCATTCTCAATATCCTCTATCTCATCCTCATCTAGATATAAACAAAGAGCCAAATTCCTAATTGCTTCGGATGGATCATGTGCATGTTCGGTAATCTCTTCGTCTTCCATATAATCCTCATTATGTCCAACAATGCGAATTGGCGAATTGAATGGAGATCTGAGCACATAATTCACTTCTTTATCAGCTTCCTCTCTTTGTGAAAGTTCTATGAATGGAGATTCTAAAGGAACATGTTCATCAGTATCATCCTCAAGCAAACCACCTTCGAGATAATCTTCTCCCATATATGCACTCTCCTCTTCAATATTGATGCCAATTTCTTCCATTTCTCCTTCTTCTGCTTCATGCAATAATGGGTCATCGCCCTTGCCGCCGCCACAATCATCATCATCAGTAGCAACAACAACAGCATCATCATCATTAGCATCATCATCATCATTAGCATGAATGTCATGGGAGAGCTCTTCCATATTATTGTCAGCTACAGATAGATCAATCACATGCCGAGCTCTTGGTTGACAATGTATGACAATCCACCAGTTTGTCTCATTAGGATTCTCATGGAAAAATATCTGCTCGATCTGACTTGGAAAAACAAAAGGTTCCTTCATTTTAGCCAATACCTTTGAAGAATCCACTTCTGGAAATCCTGATGGATGAGTCCTAATTGTCTTGCCACGACCTCTGTATACAACTTTGAACCATCGTGCCTTCAAGACATTTACACGAAAGCTACGATAATCCAACTCAATAATATCTGTTAAGATTCCCATGTAATTCAAGTTACTCTCAAGAAGGTTGCGATCCCTATTGCTAGATTGACGTTTTTGTTCAAATTCTGAGTTGATCCCTGAATCAAATGTAACTCTACACTTATCAACACCATGGATGCGAAAATGTATATGCTCACATTGAGGAATAATATCGTGCCTAGACTAAAATAATAATACTTATGAGTAACATATAGCATAAAGAGAATGGAACTTAGGATTAAAGATTTATAATATTATACCTTCCTGCTACAACCAAGGGCAAGCTCATAATCATCATCTGGAATAACTTGGCCATGATCTCTAGCTTCATCCATACGAGCCAACAACCATGCATTATCCATAGCATCTGGAATAGAGTAGTCTATTGATCGCCCTGTTGATCTCTGTGCATCCTCCTTAGCAGTTTCATACAAATCCCTCCATGGTGCTAAACTTGCAGAATTATTAAGAACAAACGTTGTGACGTCCCCTACTCATATACGGTGCACTCACCGTATACAAACAGGAGTTCATCCCCCATACCAGCTCCATGCTAATACAGGGCCCTCCACGTATCACTGCAACCTTGAAGAGTTCCAGTGGGAAGAATGAAGGGGTCATTTTACCCTGTCTCCCTCAGGGCCTACCTAGCTGCGAAAGCGTAACATAACATATCAGTAGTACATACATCAACATCATATGACCATCACGAGGGATGGCTCACCACATATCTGTATAGACAGAGATCAGTACATCACATATGGGAAGTCTACCCAGGCTCAGACACAGGGGTGGACTGACAAGCTTGGGTCTCCAGAGGTCAAACAGACAAAGTGCAATAACACACACTCACCCCGGTTTTTGGTCCACTGTTGAAAACATCAGTTTTGGTAGGTCTACATGTCCTGTTTTCAAAGAATCCTACATGTGGATTTGTGGAGGTATGGTTTTGTTCGATAATGGTGTTCTTTTTTTAGTGGACTAAAACATCCACTGTTGTTTTGTAGTTTATTCTATTGTGACATGTCATTTTATAATACAATCCACTATAGGAAAGAATACTTGAATTTCTACATGTCTAATAATTCTATTGTCACATGTCTTTATAGATGTAGGAAATAATATTTGATTCTCTACATGTCCTATACTTCCATTCACATGTCTTTATAGTAGTAGGACAGAGTACTTTATTTACTAAGGCATTGTAGGAAAGAATACATGAATTACGACATGTGTAATACTTCTATTGTCACATGTCTTTATAGAAGTAGGAAAGAATACTTGATTCTCTACATGTCGTATGCTTCCATGTCACATGTCTTTATAGTAGTAGGACAGAGTACTTTATTTGCTAAGGCATTGTAGGAAAGAATACATGAATTACGACATGTGTAATACTTCTATTGTCACATGTCTTTATAGAAGTAGGAAAGCATACTTGATTCTCTACATGTCCTATCCTTCCATATCACGGGTCTTTATAGTGGTAGGACAGAGTACTTGATTTGCTACATGTGATGCACGTGCATGATCACATGTCCTTATACTAGTTTTCCATATAAGACAAGTTACTTCAACTACTTCAATTACTTAACGCCTATTTTTGCATAACAAAACCATCAAGAATTTGATTTGTATTCCTTGAGGGGGTGCAGGACCGCTGCAACAAATCCCTAAGCATTAATGTCATAGGACCACGCAAGATCATAGGACTTTAGATGTATCTGCTCCTATTGGTAGACAACGACATTTGAAGCATTCCACTCTAACCACAAGCTACCAAGCATTATTCGCAGTCTGGCTCCAGATGCCAACCAAGAGCTCCTGCATAACAAACAAAGCAACCCTGCTTATAAATAGTAGCTAAATAAATGGCATAACAAACAGAGCTAGACTTGGAAGGTCCTACCTACCACAATCAGCATGAGCTTCCATTCGCCAGAACTGTAGTTTCACAAGTTGGTGCTGAATTTCCTTCTTATACCTCTGCAATATAAAAGAGCCAGTAAAAGGGAAGAACCAAATAGCGAGAGCAGTAAGGATAACCTCAAGGTAAAGTTGCAGATCGATATAGCAAGCCCAAAGTAGTTGCATCACAATATGAGGCCCATTTACAGTTGGATGTATTTCGAAGCTGAGGAGAAAACTTGTTCTAATTCTAAATCATAGCCAGAGGGCAAATAAACCTAGATAACATTCTACTATTTTAATATTTCTACTATTATATTCCTATTTTGTTATTTAGCATGGATGTATCTCAATGTTTGCTTCTAATTAGACAATGCTTCAAACGTTTGTGTTGCTTTAAATGTATGATAATCCTCATATAACAATCCATTTTAATATGAGGGCAGTTTTTTGGTCCAGGTCTATGTGATAACCTTATGAATAAGAAAAGATTGAGACGAGGTTCATGGTAAACAAACAAAGATGTACCTACAAATAAGCCCCAGGATGCTAAACAATGAGAACATGAAGCTACAATTAGGATTGTCAAAGTCAATACCCCAGATAACATAGAAAAGAGATATTGATAGTCTAAAGGAAGCAGGTTGCGTGCTCAGTGGGGCCCCGGGGTTTTTTTTGTTTTGGGTGGGGGCAAAGTCAAATGAAAACAACATAGCATAGATATCGACCTACATGTAAAGAAACCAAGAGGAGGAAGAGTCGTCTATCATAGACGAACTTTGTCTTATGTTACTAGAGCTTACGGTAGCTAGTTCACTAGCTTGGAAGTCACTTCAATATAGAATAAGCTTATTAGTTATTGATTGATATGTTTGTCTCTGGAATTACTCTGGCATCATAAAAACCGAAAGGTTTTTTCCCTTATAAAATACATTCTATTTTTGAGGGCTTGTGTAAAACATGTTTTGACCTATGCTTTGGCATGGTGAGTACACTTTTTTTCGTTAGTTTAATATTTCTACTATTATATTTCTTTTTTGTTATTTAGCATGGATGTATCTCAATTAATTAGACAAGGCAAGGTGACAATCTTGGTTCATAGATTCATTTTTTCCTTTTGAAAGTTTCAAGCATTGTTGAGGGACATGCTTTACAGTAGTCTGACGGCAGCATTCATTACTATTGAGTATAATACTACTATAGACCCCACTTGGTTTAAGGCAAATGTGTGCCCGGCGATGTCGGGCATCAGTCATCATGGGTGCTTGTGAACTCACAGGTTATGGAAGTGCATAAACGTATGATTCTAATAGAAATGTGTTGCTTTCTAATAAACTGTCTTCGAGTCTTGTAAGTTTCCTCTGCTGAGCTTTGCAAAGGGACATACATAAACTTTGCAGATATAAGAAGACTTATTTAACATACTGACATGTGGCACGGAATATACCAGTGTGCAGAGCTTCGAGTGTACAACTACAAAATAGTTGCAATAGTGATATCCTTACAATTAGATTCCTGAATAAGTGTAAGTAAGATTCCACAGCATCGTATTATGAGCACTTAGTGACATGTTTGTTGCAAATAAAATATATAAGATATCACGCAAGGTATTGCTATGTTGGCATGATCCAAAACAAAGGGCTCCTTGATTTGTCGTGATAATAAGCTGCAGTTAGTCTATATTCGTGAAAAATGGGCACCCCTTGAGACCCAGACAAATAAGCAAGTTTGGAGGATCAAGCATCGTAGTTGCGGTTAAACTGTTGAGCAGTGCCACAGCTATGGCGGAGGGCGGATTCATGTATTATTGTAGTGTATGGACACCAGTGTGCCTAAATACTGTTTTAACCCATGGTGTTAGGTGAAGGGGGGTCCCTATTAAATGGGGCCAATTTGACCCCATGCTGACTCCATACCGGTTGGCTCGGATCTTCCCAGCCAGCATACTCGGCAGAAGGTGCCGCCATCTCACGGCCCCAAAACAATAACACACCCATTAACTATAACCCATCTGACATGCATGCATGTCCAACTAAATACGAAAACCATAGCCTAGACCATCGACCATTGAATTTTAATTTCTAAGAAAGAATGTTTTTTGAACCAGATCGATTCTTGGCGGTGCAGTTGCTGTGTTCGAATGGGCGGGAAGGTAGCATCGGGAGGGAGATTCACATCCGCAGTTGCTGTGTTCATAGGCAGGGAGATTCCAGATGATTCCAGTCATTGTTTCCGCTGATCGATCTTCAAAGAACAGGAGCAGATTTATTTTAGAGCAGATTGAGCAGCATGCAGCAGCAGAGTTATGTTTCTTGTTCTTCGCCCTCAGAACGACCATGGAGCAGGAACTAGGTAAGACTTGCTTCTAATTTTCTTGCTTTCTTGTTTTCTGTTTTCCTGAGCTTTTTTACTTAGAGTCTTGGTTTTAGTTCTGTGGGCTTCTACCGGATGGCAAAGCCTGCTATCTTTTGGCTCCTGCATCTTTTTATGGACCCGAATGGCTCTGCAAATCTTGATACTTCAAGGAATGGTCTCTTGCCCTCTCGCTCTTTCCATGAATCTCCTCTTTAGAATTGATGCCTATGGCACAAGGCTGTGAGAGCAAGGACTGCAATTTATTCCCAGAAATTGGAAAATCAGACTGCCTCTGACGAATTTCTTGACTGCTTCTTTTCTGTGACTAATTTTTGCTCCTCTGCCTGTGACGAATTTTTGCCTGTGACGAATTTTTTCTCCTCTGCCTGTGACGAATTTTTGCTTCTGCTGCTGCTTTTCTGTGACGAATTTTTTGAGGATCCAAGTGGTCCTCATGATGAATTTTTTTCAGTTCTACCAGCATGTGACCTTGCTTCCAGTTTTGGAACTAGAACGGTCTTTGCAGTGGCAAATTCTCGAGACCATCTTTAGCTGCTCTGCCTTTTGCCCACTAACTAAATCATTTTCAATTGCAATACTGACACCCAATTTTGGCCCTTCTCAGATGGACCACTTATAGCTCAGCATTAATCTTTTTACCGGCCTGTTAATGCAAGTGTGCATGGGAAAGTTTCTAGATGTAATTCCAGATAATGTTACCGGCCTGTTAATGCAAGTGTGCATGGGAAAGTTGATTCAAATTATCTTTTCCCTGTTTTTCGGTATCAATCCATTCCTTCTGACAAAGATCTTCGAATGACGAAGGAATTTTTTCCCAACTTAATCTGTTTCTAGATGTAATTCCAGATAATGAAAATAGTATGCAGGATGTTTGAGAGACTTGTCACGAAATAGGCGCATATGCTCGTGTTCCTTTTGCATTTTGAGTTTTCCCACTTGTGTCTATCTGTGTGTTGCTTATCTGCAGCTTTTCAATTTCCCTCTTTTATTTCTAGAGCATATACTTATTTTGTGATCCCCTTCTATTTCACTCATTAAAGTAGCCATTTGATTTGCGTTAAAGTATATCTGCTTTAATATGTATTTATATGTTCTGTTGATTTTTTATTCATTGATTCTATGTTCATTATTAGGATGCTATTGAGCAGCTTAAGGTAGGTGTTGACATTGTTGAAGAACTTAGCCGTCTCATATTATAGAGCCTTAAAAAGGTGATATAAGTTTTAGCTTAAATTTTGGTTCTTTTAGCTTAAATTTTGGTTCTATTATTTAAGCTTGTTAGAGTTTATATATATTAATTGTGTTCGAAAAAAGACTCTTTATTAAGTTCCGGTATATTAGCTCCGGTAGGTCTGCTGCCACTAGTACTGTCAGTTTACGGAATGGCCTTTTCAGTTTTTGGCTATGGTTATGCCGTCATAAGCTTTGTGGGCATTCTGCAGCTTTCCTCATTTTAGAATCCGATCAATCCTTTTTCATGTGGGCTCCTCCCAGCTGTTGACCCTTTTCCACGTAGGTAATCTGCTTCGTCCATTATTTAATAGTTTATTCAGTCTACAGTGTTCAATCGCAATCAAACAGAACATCATAGTACCACTCTTCCTAAACATTTTTCTCATCATTTTTTGTTCAAATGGATTTTCAAATGTTCATTTTTGTTCTCATCATTCCTTAAAGGTTTAACAAGATATTTTAATCTAGGTATGCTTTTCCAAAGGATGTCCATATAAAGAGCATGCCTTCTTCTGCCCGATTTTTGCTATTAGCAGTATTCTATTTTTACAAATGATGAAAGATTGATGCTGAACTTTTAGGTTTCTCTATTTCAGGTTTGATGGGAAAACCTCTTTTATATCTATAGGTTGTTGTTGCGGGCCTGTTTGCAGGGCGCTTGCAGGCCTGTTTAGGTTCTTGGTTGCATATAGAAGATAGTGCAGGGGGCTTGCATGCCAGTTTTAGCATAGTTTAGTGGTGCATTTGTAGAGTTTTGGGGCTGTTCCAGTTCATTGGGTAGAGTTAGTGCTGCTGGGAGGTGTTGTTCTGCAGCAGCCCTGTTTATCTTAAGTATTGATGCTAACCAGATATTAAAATTAGGTGTGCTTTTGCAAAGGGGAGCTGCTTAGAGATGACGCAGGTAAAGAATTTGAGCATGAAAGCCTCAGATGCTATAAAGACGTATTGCAGGGATGTGGACAAACATTTCAAACAAAGCCTCGCCACATACAAAAGACATTGAAGTACATTTATGATCAGTTTGGGGATGGACTTAGTGAGATGGATATTATAAGATTTTTGAAGAAAAGATGGAGACATTGGAGGTGAGATTATATTGAGATTTATTTGTCTAGTTATGATTTTATATGAATTTCTTTTTATGTAGGGATAATCTTCGAAGAAACGTTCGTGCTGGTAATGGTACAAAACCAATGCATGTGGACGAGGAGTCTTGGAAGAGGTTTGTAGAATCATGTGGAAAAACTTATGAACGTCAAAATATGCGGCATCCAAACGGAAAAAGCGACAACGCACTGGTTCTGGAGGGATAATGTCATTGAAAACTAAATTTGTAAGTAGTTGTTCTTTCTCTGTAATGCTTTTGTCTTGAATTTTTCCTTTTTTGGGATTGTGTTTTCAATCTACTCTATTGTGAACTAATGTAGTTTCGAGATTGGGGCTCGATGCCTACCGATGACATGCTGAAGGAAATATTAGAAAAAGGTGGATACGAGGCATTCAAGAAAAGAATGTTTTCTAAAGGGTTTCTGCCAGGAAAGGTGAGTTTGCTCAATGCTTGTTCTATACTTTTTCATGTAATTTATATTTTTGTTTTTCTACCTTAGCTATGGATTATATCAAGGGAACAAGCCCGGGTGTAGTATTTAAGACAAAATTAAAGAAAGGAAAAGAACCATTGAATGTAAGTATATTTGTACATTTTGTCATTTCAACGTCGTATTCATACATTGTTCTTACACTTGTACTTTTTTTTTACATTCAGACTATATGTTATGTGGATGATTCTGATGAGGTAAGAGAGGAAGCTCTATTATTGATATATAGTTATGAAATTTCTAACAATATGCTTTATAAATATAATCAACAGGATAACAACAACAAATAGAGAGCATTGAATTGGCGATATTGATTATTTTTCTTGACATTAATATTTAATACACTTGCCTCAACTCATTTTTTATGGGCATTTGTTATGTTGGAAATTCATTGTTGATCAATGAAACTTTATTACTTTGGCTTTTTTGTTATCGAATTTCAGAAATCAGAATATTTGTTATTCAAGCAAAAAAAAAATACTTAGATGTTTATCCTTTTGATACAAGATACAATGCATAAATTGTCTTAAATTAGCTATTACCTAGACACAAAACTCATAGAAATTGTTATCAATTGTCTATTTATCTATCATAATGTCGTCACAACAATGAAAATAGTGTTTCTTTAGACACCAAACTAGTCACAAAATTTCTTATTAGTTGTCTTATTGTGGATGGAAATATAGCTACTATATTGTCATTACATTGCCGTGATGTTGATGCTATGTAGTTGGTATAAGCTTTATTTATTTATCACAATGTGGTCACAACACTAGCTATTTATTAGCTACAAAATGGGTCACAAATTTTCTTATTGTTTGTCTTATTGTGGATGAATTATAGCTACTACTTTGTCACTAGCTTGCGATAATGTTGATGTAATAGTGTTCATATGGACTTCTATTTATTTATCACAATGTTGTTAAAATATTGTCACAAGTTTGTCATTTTCTAGACTGCCATATAGTTCCAAATTGATTTTGTGTCAATATTATGTCATAAATTGAAGCCACAAGCTTGACACAACATTTGACGCTATTGTGGCATGTTTGTGACAAATGATCACGACAAGTATAGTGGCAAGGCTGTGACAATAATTGGGTTTTGACAAGTTCTGTTTGTGTCAAAAAAGTTGACATTACACTAGACACTATAGGTACATTTCTCTTGTAGTGTAAGTCAGGGCAAAGCTGGGTTGCATTCATTAAACCAATTAGGTATAGCTAGAACAAGCAAGTGTGTGCAAATACTCATGAAGAACAAGGTTGATGTTAAAAACCTTAAGGAGAATTAAGTCTACGAAATTGCAATGGTCCAAGGGCTAAAAAATGCACATATGCCTGTGGGATAATTGAGTGTGAAGCTCGAAAACTTCGTCAGGCTTGTGGGATATATGTAAATGAAGATAGCTCGATTTGGAAAACTTATCTGGCTCTAAACCGCCGGCGATTCTACAGATAGGAATTGATGGAACCTATAGAGGTGGGCAGAGGACGTCTACATAGATATCGGGAGCAAAAAGGAAGAATCGTGGCCGGAATGCTTGGTTTAATGATGCTCTGATGTAGTTCATTTTATGCCCGAATCAAGTACTAATATATAGTATCATGATTGAAGATTTAATGGCTTAATTGCCTTGAAAAACTATTGACTTCATATTGCTATGGTACCTTGTGCTTGATTCTTAGGAAATGAGTGACCATAATGTGGCTTTCCTATAGAATCATGATTGTAACTTGCAAAATTTATTGACTTGAGTTTGAAGGTGGATTTGGCATTAAATCTTACTAGACATTACCTAAGTGATTGTTTGTTATATCTTTCAAACTTCTTCATACAATCTCTCTAGTCTGTTACATAGGAAATCAAGAGAAATCCAACGCTTAAAAATAATGTATGCCACAAAGGAAACGGCGATCTAAAATTGTCCACAGTACCCAAGCAAGTAATGTGGTGTAATAAATTTCAAGTAAGTATATGCGACTTACAAACTCACCGCACCTGATTAACATCATCTGCTACAATCCCATAACTATATCTTTGCTTCAACCAACGCAGCTATCAACAGGTACCAGGTTCTTGTTCTGCAATTGATTCAAGGTATTTAGTAATAGATTTAGTTATAGATAGTTTTTCGGATTATGAAAATGCAACACATAGCCATTTGATTCTACTCGAAGATCTCACACTGCCTAAAGCTGAGGTTGATCACTTTAACTAAGAAAGGTTATGCTCATGCACTTCTTGTCTACAAGTCACACGCGTTTACCTCTGTATTTAGACCTCGAATCCTCTATACTTTTATTGTTATCCAGACATGACTAGGGTGCAAAATTCAGCGACTGAACTTTTTCTCTATCCTCCAGCAACTTGGCATGGTTTTTACTAAATACCTTTCTAAGCGAAGATCCAACACGATCTTTGCGTATATAGATGTGCTCATTACGGTGCCTCCACGCTTTTCTGCCCATATAACATTGTATGATAAAACTTCTCTACTCATTGATTCAAGAGATGGTTTTATAGCTTCCTTTAATTTTGTCCACAAGACACTCATGACTTTTGCTATGTATGTCCAAAGAGATATAACACGCAATCGTTTGCCATTTCAAATGACAAATGGTAGCGATAAATCATATCCTTCTCACTCATAGTAATTAACCGAATGGAAGTAATACTAAAGAATGAGGTATATTTCACTTTGTTTTTGCCCGGATATGATTGTCTACTTCAATGCATAGTACACTGATCCCTCTGGAACAAACCGACAAGATGCTAGATTATTAAACCCATTGGACATGCTGTTTTCCTTGGCGCATTAAGCACATCATATGAAAATCTAACGGTTGGTTACCCACATGGATGTCAATTTAGTTCTTAGCGGTCTCGTCGATTGGGTGATAAATTGATGAGACCTTTGGGAAAGAGAAAGGAAACACAATAAATGGCAAAGGTTAAACTCAATTTCAAATATGTACATCGTTCTTCTCTTACAGAACTTGATGATCAAGCTGCTCCATAGCATGTAGTCAAACAGGAAAAACCAAGTCATGGACCTAAAGTAGACGCGATTTCATCTACTACAAAATTCCTCGGAAGGGTTTAAATACAATCTTATGAGCCATATTAAATGTAAGACAAAGTTTTATTTCCTGAACAGGCCACAATTTTGTCTCCAATACTACAAAGAATGTGTGAGCTTTATGGGACAATTTACACATCAATGGAATGGTCATGCTAAAGATAAGGGCATTGAGCAAAGCAAGTGCAGGTTATACCATTTAGATGTAGTGAGACTTAAAAGCACTTCAGAGCAAGAGGTTTTCTTGTTTTTGGCTCGATAGCACCTTTGTCAAAACACAGAATATGACAACGAGAGTTCTAGTATAAACCGACGCATTTGCAGTTTCATGCTTCGGGCATATATTGAAACAGGATATTATAACTTTGCCAATCAACGTTCAGTCTTTCACAGAACTTACGAAGAGACAAATTTGTATGTGTGATTGGCTGCACTTAAAATTATTCATCATAGCTAAATTAGCAAACTTTTGCTCCTCAGACAAAGGCAAATAGTTAATTATAACAGTAGAACCAACCTGCATGCTGCTGGTACGAATTGCAGCAGTCATATTACCACATTCATAAGAAACAAATTTACTTGTGGCTTTGACTGGGAAAACCGCATCCCAATCAGAAAGATGCCTGCATGAAGGTAACATATTTAATCCCTTGAATTCATGTGGCTAATCTGTATGTAGAAACTATACCATAGGCTAATGACGCATCTACCTTTCTGGAGAAAAGAGCCAACTACAAAATGACTCTCTCTTAGTTAGGTGTCACACTTTTCCAGTAATCCATTTCTGGCCTAGTTTTATTACCAGCAATATTCTATGCTGCACCCTTCCTCCGCAGAGAAAGAGATACTTCTCCTGGCATAATAATATTGGTAAAAAGGTAGCTCATAAGGACAAGATAGTCTAAATGCAAGGCAATCATGAAAACGTAAACATAACGAGAAACATAATCAAAACAAGATCAAGATGAATTCTTAGAAGCAATTGAGATGGTTGTATTTACAACACATATGGCAGCTATACAAGCTCAACAACATATCCAAATGACTGTGAAATGTCAATAATAGAATAGAATAGAATATGATTTTATCGTCCACGGAGACCAACTTGCCTATGGGACCCAAGTACAAAGAGAGAGCAGCAGGCGTATTACTACCAGGATTAAAAACCCCCACCCAAAGGGTTTTGAGGGAAAAACCTTAGTAGCAATAAGGATCTTTGACATCTTTCATAGATTATATACATAATCACAAGTACAATTTGAGGTTAATGTCGGACGGGGGCATAACTGAGTCCGCGTATCCATTACCTCCTGGAGGTACGATCCCAACAAGCCTACAGAGGCCGTGCTCAGTAGCTCATGCAAGGCCTGATGGGGCACAACTAACCGAGCATACCGAGCATTTGCAAGAGTCTGTATATCTTCAAATATCAAGTTATTTTGCCCTTGGAGTTTCGGGGCTTGCCCTTGGATTTTCGGGGTTTCCGAGGTTGTAATGGCCTCACTTTGCCTCCGGCAGTAAACCCTCTTTGGCAATCTCTACACCAATACCTTAGTTGCCTTGTATCCTTATTGTTGATGTAGTCGAAGCGGGTGTTATCACGGTGACATCGAGGGCAATCATCTTGCGTCGCTCTATCTTACGCCTCTTAGTCCTTGGAGCTACTATTTCTTACGTTGGTTGTTGCTCCCATGGCCCCCAGCCCCATTCAGTTTGATATGTACAAGTGCTACCCATGCCGCTTGTTGCTCACTGACTTCCAAGTTGGAACGAAGTTGGGCAATGCATTGACCCAATCAACCATGGTCGTATTGACTTCTTCCCCGTTCAAATCTTGTTATGACGATAGGATTGTTTTCTTGTGATAAGCAGGTGAAGTTCTCTAATGATTTTGCTTCTGCCATGAAGCCTCCCAATCCATCGGAGTAACATGCTTCTTGTTGTGTTGCTACCTCCATTCTCCCTTCTCGATTTGTGAACATAGGCTCTCCTATTTGAGTTTGAGAGACCATGTTTGCATCCTCCCAGCAACTCATGCTGCATAAAGGCTTTCCTAATGCACTGACCAAGACAGAGTCTTCATAGACCACATGTTCAGACTCGTCTAATGCACTGGTCTGTCAAAGTCCATATGCTCACGGTCTGCCAATGCATCAAACAGGTCAAGGTCCCCATCAAGCACATGTTGATGCTCGTTTTCTTCAGCCACCTCTTTTTGTAAGTTTTCCGGTAGACAAAGCATAGGCAAGGCACCCTTAGACAAGTCTTCATCAAACACATGCCCATCATCTAGAATATCCAAAGAAAGATCATCAAGGACATCAAAAGAAAGATCACCTACTTGTCTTTGAAAAACCATATCCCAACCACTTGAATCTGCTAAAGATTGGTTAAGGTCAAGCTGGTTTTCTTGTTTGGGGTCATCCCAAAACTGGAAGCCCGTTTTCTGATAAAGCATGGTCAAGTCCTCGTCAAACAAGCTTCCCGTCGACAAGACTTCGTCAAACACATCATCAGAAGCATGGACTTGGTCAGGGGCATTATATTCCAAGCTGCACAGATACTTGATTGCATCATCCATATCGTCACAGGGCGCCATCGTCTTCTCTCTTCTTCTCTTGTTTTGATAAGGAGTGAAAGGGGAGTTTTATAGACGTGGATCTGGGTTGAGGGATTGCCTTGCGTCCGAAGAATGCATCATTTGTCCAAATATAGTACAACATCGTCAAAATAGCATTGTCACTCTGATATTTTTATCTGGATTTTTCAGATACATCACTGCAATTTGCATGACCTAAAAAAAGCAGCTCTATTGGTTGACCCAATTTCTGCTTCTCATCGGTTAACCATTATTTGTCTGGAAGCTTCATCGGCAGTTGGAATCGGGAAAGGCCATTAATGTTATTTTTCCTTGCGAGAAAAAAGGATAACAGATAAGAGGGATAAGGCATATTGTGTGGAATTAAAATGGTTACCCGCTACTCTTGGGTTTCAAATCCCTAATCCATGTTTTGCACCTTAACGATATGCCACGAAAAAAAGAACTTCAAACAAAAATCCGGATATCTTTGCTTGAAGTTTCTGAAGGCTTTAAGTAACAACGTTGCAACACAAATTCAGTCACCTTACGCCGTGTAAGTAGCCATGATCCCTAGATTTATGAAGCCGAAAAAAAAACACATCGATCCATTTCATTTGCATGCAAAGATTTTAAAAAAGAAAAAGGGGGACAAGAGGTAGACCATTGACTAATGGCATTAATAACTAACTAATAATAGTGCCCAGCAACGCTGGGCATAAGTTGATTGTGTGTTTATCTCTGTAAGACTCTTGTGTGAACGTCATGCTCTAACAAATATTGAACACGGTTTGGAATAGAAAAAGTGCCCATTGTTCTTTGGGCTATGAGGCGATTGTTATCCCCATTTTATAGGATAGGCAATTGTTGTGGCTATGTCGTTGCTACGCTATAGGATTGGACTTAAATGGCTATAGGATTGGACTTAAATGGCTATATCGTTGCTACCCGATCAGATTAAACTTAAATTGCTATGTCACTATGTCATTGTTATGTTGTAGGATTTGGCTCAGGATACTCTTACCCTGGATTGAGGGATCCCGGAGGTGTGATCCCGGAGGACGGCATCCCGGGAGGACCTGTGATCCCCGGCGGGCCAGGATCCCCTTGCTATCGCTGCGAATAGCTGCGCAAAAACTGGAACCCTTATAGGGAAAATCGGGGAAGTTTTTGTGTGGCTTTTTTCTTGCTCTATTCTCCTCCAAATCGGGTAGCGTCTGTGCTAGGGTGGTCGGAATCAGTGGGAGGATAGGATCAGATATCAGCAGAGGAGGAAGGAGGGCGAGCGCCGCAGCGATGGCGCTGCCCCAATTTTGCCAAAAAATGGTCTACGAATCTGCGCAATAGCCTTTAATCAGGCGATTAATCGGGGGATCCCGCCCTCCCGATCACACGTCCCTCCCGATGCCCTCGTCCCGATCACACCTCCGGATCCCTCAATCCAGGGTAAGAGTATCCCCTGAGCCGTAGGATTTGGTACCATTGTGTATACTTGAATACTTTTAATGCACCTTGTGTAATTCGAGTCGCAATAGAAATCCAAGTTGTTGTAGGGCAAAAGTTGGACTGCCAAAATGTATTTAATGAGCTCTGATATTAAAAATAGCATTTCTATACATCCATGGCAAAGACATCAAATCATATCAATGGCATAGCGTTCATGCCACATCACATTTAATAAAGCATTGCCAAGAGCACCTTGCAAGTAATTTAGGTAGTACTAAAACGCTATTGATGAAAAAAAAATCTAGCACAAATTTAATTGCAAATCTAGACAAATTGGTTTCTTTCTCACTAAGTGGACCTACAAAAAAGAAAATAGTAAATTGATTTATCATCCTTTATAGCAAAATACTTTGTCCTCTTACAAAAAAAAATTCATGTTGTTTGAATAGATTTGCCATTGCTCAAGAAAATGCAATTGCAAAGCTCACAAATCTATAACCTGTTCTCTTATTCATCTTTGGCAAACTCGTGAGGTACTATTACGCACCAACACGAACTATATTTTTAGGCTTTTAAGTATCTATATCTCTCGGCTTATATGTCTATGTTGATCCAATGCATAGAGGTACCCATATAAGTACAAACTTTTCTAGAATATGGCTCTTCTTCGACATAGCCATTTGCACCCGGATCTAGAGCTTGTAACTGAGGATTCAAGGCTCTTGAGCTTCCGATGATTTCATCCGGTAAATCTTTGGGAAATGTCATACAATGCGGTAAATGCCATCTTCGTAACTTTTTACTTAGAAATTTTATTGGTAACATTCAGTCTAAATATGAACATCCTTAATCATAGCTACCTTTGATAGAACTCTACCAAAAATAGAAAATCTAATATTGTGAGTTTCATAGTCAAAATATAACATGGTTTAGTGTACTCCATTCTAGAGATAGTGCTATCAGAATACTTGGAAACCAAAAACTGGAGTGGTATAAAGCAAACCTTCTAAACATGCAAATGCCTCACACTATTAAGTCATGATATCCTGCAAACAAATAATGCTTCGATATTGCTATAAGCCTTTGAAGCACAAATAAATTGTAAATTGGAGAGCATGTCCTCAAATCGCATTTGATGGAGCAAAAGAAGGATCGCCTTCCATCATTTTGGCTTAAGCTAGGAAGGAAAATCATAAAATGTTAAAGAGCTGCATGTATCCATTGAAGTCTCGCTGCAAAACAGCTCGCATGGCCCATCTGCAAGACAATCAAAACGTTGGATCCCATGAACAGCTTTACATTAAATTCCCATGAAACTTAAATTCATTCCCAGTCATCCCCGTTAGCTAAGAATGACTTTAACTTGGTAACCTATAGGAATCATAAGTTAATCCAATGGCATGCATTTTTAAAGTTAAACCAGAGCAACATTACACGTTACCTGAATATAAAGAGCTGCAGTAGTCCTTTGCACCATGTTCCCATGCAAAATACTAGGCCAAGACAACCAAAATGTTACGGCTTTCTTCCGGCCTCAATTTGCTTTATTGAAATGGAGCAAGATCTTCTTGATTAATCCCATTACCCTTCAAGGAAAATGAAGTGCCCATTTGTGTTGAAATACAACCTGCTTGGTGTCTATTTCAAAATAAGCTCCTTGCTCTTCTAATCAAAGAAACGTGAGCATAACTGCCTGTATTGTTCATGTGTACTTGAAGCAGCTCTAGCAAGGAGCTTTGCAGCCTGCACACCAAGAAAAGAATCCTCTACTGCGTGTGAACCAGGGTGCTTGCTCTGATTTTGTAGCCTCAGACCTGTGGCTGCGATATTGTTTGTAGAAGCCTCCATGGTGCTTTTTACAAAAGCCTATTTCATTCTACCAGTCTGCATGAACGCAGAAGATTTATATGCCATGGCCAGCTCAGAGCTAAAGTAGCCTCAAGCAATTACCAAAGTAGGCAGCCAAAGGAATGGCTATCTCAGAATTTTTAGAATAAAAAATGGAAGAGTTCCTTGGTTCAGGCAGAATAAGATGAGAAGGAATAAGGTAGTACTCAAAGCTCGACCTGTTTGCACTATTCTGAGCTTGCTGCCTCACCGGATTCAGCAAGAGATGTAGCAACAGTTACCTCCGACTTAGCTTCCGCCATAGCCACGTCCATGCCAAACAGCAGTTGATCCACCTCCACGGCTAGAATAGGGATCAGAACAGGCGGCCCATGCTGCTCTTGCAGAAGAAACCTAAAACAAGTTAAAACATAACATCTAAGCCGTCCGATTTGATTGAACGATCTCAGCCGTCTGATTTAGGGCATGGTCCATTACTTGCAGTAAAACATTATAATATAAGATCTCATGTATACGCACTCTAGATGTACCAATTGGTAGGCTTCATGCAATACGTCCATAAATCATATTGGGACCATAGCAATATGCGTACAAAAATACAAAGGAAACCCCCTGTTATTATGCTAGACATTCATTCGAATGTTCCATTGTGGATCAATATTAGATGATTAAAATAGAACCCACTTCATTCGATGGTCTAAATGAGACATTGGAATTTTAGTATGGTTTACAAATGGACCATGTCCATTATGCTTTCTCCATATTTTTCATGTGCTAGGCCTAGCTTAAAAATGTCAACCTAAATCATTCCCAGGGGATTCATCTATATTATATTAGATATGCGATCTTCAATCCCGGGGTCAGGCCAAAGCCCCTTATTTACAACAATTCATTACAAAAACCTTGTTTTCGTACATCCTATCTATCCCTCTCCATAAAATATTTCTACATATTCAAGACGAGAAAGTAGTAAACTTTTGTATGTATTCTCCACCCATAGTCAGCCTTTTTATATATTTTTGTATTCATCATTTCTTCAAGTTTCGGCAGGTTTTGTTGAATGGATTCCCTCGATGGAGCAAAAGACTTCGATCCTTATTATTGTGAGGAAAGCAACCAAATCACAAGGATAGTTGAGGAACCTCATGATCTGTATTGGATTAGGTTCGACATTTGCTTTTTTGTTTTTTGGGTGTTAAATTGCCTGCTATTCTCAAGACCGAAGAACATGCAAGCAATACTAGATTTATCCTCGGCAAGTCACATTCTGGAATGAAGTAAATTCAAACTTTGGCTTGAATCTGTTATGTCTGTGGACTTGGATTTTTTAGATCGTATAAAATGCGTGCTTCTAGTTTTGAGAAGCTTTTATAGCTAGTAATTTTATGCATTCCTGTTGTGACCGACTCCGCTGCTGCAAAAAAAAAAAGGCGACACATGTGAATGCGTCATTCATCAGCGTTCCTGCTCGATACTGTTATTGGCGGGAGTTTCTGGCTCTGATCCTGCTTGTGCCAATCTTCCTCGTGGCAGGTAAGTGCCACTAACATTTTTGCTTTCTTTTACAGCCATTCAATCTAGGCGCCAGAATTCCTTCGCAACAGTCAGCTACTTCAGCCTTTCTTCCTATCTGTTGCATCCTATACTAGAAGATCTTGCAGAATCATTCGGCCAAAAACTGGAGGCGAATGAAACTTCAGGGTGTGCAAATCCGCTTACATTCGATGCTCCTATTTCCTCTTCTTTGATATTAGCTTTTGATTTTGTAAACTACCTTTTGCATCGAAAACAGTCCTACCATGTCATCTTTTTATAAGACAAAAAAATAGATGTCATCAACTTCGACTTACACATGCTATTCTTTTCAAGGAATGCTAACTAGCTTCTCATATTCTCATATCTGCTTCTCATTCATCTTAGTTCAATTACACCTTCCTGTTACAGAGCTCCACTGTTTGTTTTTAACCTGAGGGTGATCGTAGAGTCATGGAATAATATCTTGTGTAATTGCTTGATTCTGTGTTGTTTTACCACCATGGATCCACACAGGCATGGTTTTGAGACATGTGATGTTTTATAAATGTATGAGTACATTTATAAAGTCTCACATATGGTTGGAATATATCTGACTTCGAGTTGATTGAAATTCATATGGGGCTTTAGGGTGCATTTATTCTCAACATATGGGTGCGTCGGCATGGTTTTTGATTAATTATTTGAAGTGTATTTTTTATATGGTGCCTTTTTGCAAACGTAAATTGTTTTTGACATATATAATTCATCTCGTCATTTGTGGCATGATGGCCCAGTAGATGTTATCATTGATTTTTTTATCTAGAATTGTTCATATTAGCCCAATTTTTTTTCTTGATCCTTGTATTGATCTTTAGATAATTGTTTTCACTGTGACCTAAGTTGTTCCTCTTATACTTTACGTCTCATGGGTTGTCTATGAACGTTTGCCTTTAATTTTGCAATATCCTACACTAGAGCAACAGACATGTCGGCTGACTGATGTGCTTAGGATCTTGGCGAGGGTGCTTTGGGATAAGCCGCCCACGACAGACCTCCAGGAACACAACCTTCCCACGTAATCAATGGTTTGATGCAGAGTGCAAGGAACACAAACGCTGGCTCCGCCAAGTCACGAACCACCTTCGCCCACATGCGGTCGTAAATGACAAGTATCGCATCTTCCTTAAAGCTAAGAAAGCCGGTACATTGCGGCATCAAAGGGAAATGTTTTACCTCACCCGAACGTCACCCGGGACCTTCGGCGAAGGGTTCTTAGAAAGCCAAGACTGACCCACGAGGAATATCACTCCCGGCGGTGGAGGCAATACTTGCAACAGCTATATAATGCCCTCGGGGTGCACATGCAAAGATACCCTTGCAAGAAGGCCCCAATCTTTGGAAATCACGCATTCGGGCGTGGAACAAGCCTTCTGACGTCTTGCCAATGGGAAAGCCCGGACTTGGATGGTATGCGGCCGAAATTGCTTAAGTGGGCGGGGCCGTCCATAATACCGATGATGACCGCCTTGTTCAACAAGGCATTACAGGAAGGCTTCCCCGCTGCGGGGACCAATAGCGTAGTTGTTCCCATCTATAAGGCGGGTGACCCACCCTTGCCCCACCAATTACGAACAATCATGGTCGGTTCGGTGTTTGCAAAAGCGCTTCTTTGGGATTCTCGAGCAGCGGTTGACCGGGTTAAGCGGAGAGGCGGCAGAGGTGGGCCCTCACCCAGGCGGGGATTCAGACCCGGCACTCAACCATTGACCACGCCTCTTCACGCTATGCGAACTCGATTGAAGACAGCGGGAACCGCCGTCGGGATCTATATTGTTGCTTTGTGGATTTTGGCGAAGGCGCTTTGACACGTGCCGGGCGGGAAAAACTATGGGCAAGATCGCAATACCGGGGTTCCCAGAGATTTGCGAGAATGCGATTAATGCGTGCTATATGAAAGATGCTTTGTGGGTTCGCGTGAACAAACCAACCATTTGATAGTAGTATCGGGTTCGTCGGGGATGCCCTCTATCCCCAACATTGTTTGGGCTTTACATTGATCAATTGGAGAGTCGGGTTTGCGATAATGGGGGTGATGGAGCTCACCTTCTCTATCGGATCATCGACCGCTTAATATATCTTTGATGATGTGGACCTTCTAGCTTACACACCAGCCGGACATGCAACGACATCTCGATGCCCCGGACACGATTCATGGCCAAGCCGATATCTTGGCGTTAACACCGCCAAGACTTAAGGTGGTTTTCATATCATCTTCACGTCGGTAGAGGGTCCCTTCCTTCGATTACCAAGGTCGAATGTGGAAGTTGCATCCACATACAAGTATTTGGGAGTAGAGTTTCCTTCTACTATGCACCGATACATCCATACGACGGCAGGTTGGAAGGCACTATATGCAATGCAAAACAATAGTCATAGAGCGGAGTTGTATGATTGGGCCCATCGGTCACACCTGCTTCAAGGTCTTAGTAGAGCCCCGTCCTTTTATCACGGGGTGGAAGTGTGGGGCCCGAGGTATCATTTGCTACTTGGAATGACTTGGGGCGGTGTCCAGAAAGCCTTCTTAGTACGAAAGCACTAGGGGTGAAGTCCACAGTCCGTATCAAATTCTACTGGAGAGATGATTCTTGCCTCTTCAGGAGGGCGGCCCTTGATCGCCACATTGTCTATTTTGAGAAGGTGGTCAATATGGATGATGCTCGTCTTCCTAAACTAGCTTATATCATGGCAATGGGGCGCGGCGCCTCAAGGCCTCTTTGGAGGGAAAAGAGAGCTCAATGGTTGGCTAGATGGAATGTGCAGAGCACCGGTGCATACACGCAAACAGAGGCGATCGCCATAGCTTGAGGCAATATCTTGGCGCTTGCTTCCTCGGCAAGCTTTGGGATGCCAATGCCCTTGAACATGTCAAGGCAAAGACACTACCGCCACATAAATCCCACATTGGAGCGAGGCCCGCAATGCTACTGCGTACCCACTTACCCATGAAAAGGCGCGGACTCATTGCCCCCATTCAATGCGATCATCATCTTGGTGAGACAGGCGGATGGATTGGTGAGCCACGCCAGGGGCGTGCTCTGTCAATCTTTGCCAAATGGGAGTCGTTGAGGATGAATCTCATACCCTTCAAAGTTGCCCAACATATGATCAAATTCGGACGCTATCTTTGAGTTGGTCAAGCCCGGCCACCGTTACATGTGACATTGAGTACAAAGATCCGTCGCGGTCTTTGGGATCATACCTTCGAGGAGGTTATGGACATGCGAGATCAGCTATGTCCTCGGGCACACACTTGACATGTATATATACATTGATGTATACTTATGCGGTTTTGACATTCTTATTCTTATTATCGGTTTTCCCTCGAAAACCCTTGAGTGAGGGGTTTTTAACCCTGACAAGAATAAGTTTGTTTGCGCTCTTTATGGGTCCCATATGCCGATTGGCCTCGATGGATCTATAAAAATCATTCTCATTCTCATTCTTTTATATGGGCTTTTCACATGTTGAATTGTATGCTCTTTCACATATTTTCTATCAGGTTTACATCAATTTTGTTTCTAGACCAAATTTCTTATGTGACGAAATTTCTTATGTGCATATTATGAGTATGAATTTTATTAGAATCAAAAGCTTTGAGTCTGGGAATTGAACCCAGGAGGAAACTAAGCTCAATCTTCTCCCTTATTCACCTCCTCAATATCCACTGGACTACTGCCAGAATATCAATAAGCACAATACAACCTGCTTTCTGCAATTCCGATCTACTCCAGCATCAAAACGGCCAAGTACACCAAATCCGAGTGCAGCTCGGTTGACTTCAGCAGCTCAGTGGGCTTCAGCAAATCCGGCAAAATCCGGTGACATTCAACTCACAATAATCTGACCTTTTTCCTTTTTTTTTCTTTTTTTTCTTTTTTTTTTGGTTCATGCAAAAGCCATGTGTATATCACAACCAAGTGTATTTTAATTTAACTGCCATCTGTCCAGCATTACCACTTGGGCATGTACCCATATTAATTCAAACATTTTGCATCTGAACTTGCGCTTGATTATTGAATTTTGTGAATATTCAATTTTGGCACACCTCATCATCATACATTACTTTGTGAACTGATTCTTTACTTTTTATCTTTTTGACGTTTACTTTTGGATTTTAAGTTTGGAATGTCTTATGAACATGGATTTCGGACATCGAGGGGATCATGCATTATTCTATCACTTGATTCTGTTATTGTGGTGAGATTCATGAAATAGTTTGTTAGTTCATTGCTCGCCTAGTTCTTTGTCTTCTGCATCCTATAAGCATCTCATTCTAAGGATTAGCAGGGAGTTTATTTTTGTCATGTAGGTGATTTTGTTTTGACCTTTTCTCATTCTGATTCATGTTTCATAATGCTTACATTTGTTCTATAATTTTGCATTTCAACAAGAGACTTATAAATCATGTTGTTAGACATTTGTCTCTTAAGATGCTATGTTAAGTTTTTCTTTTGTCAATAATTTGTTATTCTTGGATCTTTATCATTTGTTATAGATTACTCCATGGTGGCACAAAGAGAGTTTTTGCTATTCAGTTTTTTGGTTGTTGAATTTCCATATATATTTTCTTGTTTGCAACTCCCCATGGATTTGTTTATGATTGAACTTAAGTCACTTTGGAATATGGGTTTCCAATTTTTGCTTAAGCATTTTTGGGCTACCGACTGGCATTTCAATTTCTGAAGTTTTGTTTTTTTATTTTCATTGTTTTTTTTTTCATTGTGGGATTTCTATTACTTGAAGCAGCTACAAGAGATCTTTATTTTTGAGGTTCATATTGTTTTCCTTTTCTTGCTATGTTTTCCCTCATTGTCTCGACACGTCAGTTGGTATAGATAGGGGTTTTGTACATGTCATATGGTTAGCATTCATTCTATATAATAGAATGTCTCAACTACTTGTCCAAAATATAAGCTAACTTCTTATGGTAATATCTTTTTTGCATATTTTCTCTCGGTTTGCAGTCGTTGGCTCGACATCAAGGTTGTCTTCCATATCTACATGTCTTGAACTATTAGTTTTTTGCATCTAGACTTGGGATTTGTCTTGAGTGGGTTTGTCATACATCATTTATATTTAGATCCTTGGATTCTCTATATATGGAGCATATTTATGTATATATTGATTTTGGAATCAGTTAGCTAGGTAGTTGGCAATTGGTGACTATACCTTATTAGAGTATTATAGATGACCTTCCAAATCGACCTCGACGTTGATGGATTGTCTTGTTTACAACGTCCATTGGACTTTTATATCCAAGCTTGATATGTTTTTGACGTTATTGATTGGCATCACTACCTGCTTCTACTCTGCTAGCTTGACCTCGACATCACCTATCTTAGTCTTTACTTTCGCTCTCCTATTCTTGTTCTTGACCATTCCACTGACCATGTGGAACTCCTTGCTAGGGAATCTGATTTGACTTCAATCTAAATTTCCTTCTTAACCTTTCTCTTGGCTTTGTGCTCGCATTGCAACAAGCTTGTCCCTTGTTCTTGTAGGTACTATTCATCTCGGGCATCTATTCATGGATTAGGCATATGGTATCACATTTCCATATGATATCTCATTTCTCTAGACGCTCCAAAACCCTAGGCGCTCTGAAACCCTAGGTGCTCTGAAAGCCTTCCACGCCTTTTCAATCATAACTGGAGATCTGGAACTCCGCTTCAAATTGAAATGTGTTGCGTTGGAAAGCCATCTCAGAGTTCTTTTGTTAGGTATGTGAGTTGAATATGTTTCAAAAATCTTTCCACATCAAAAACACAGATTTCCAGACTACAAATCGGGCCCCAAAATAACCCTAAGCCCGCTCTGGTGTTGCCCGCACATTTCCGATTGTATCTGAATATTTTGATGACTTGATCCCCTATCACTGTGCCGATGCATTTCAGCAGCTCCACAGTGAGTCCATAGAGGTCTGGTGCCTTGTTATTAGACATTTTTTGTAGTGCTATCATTACTTCATGTTTGTTGAAACATGGTTTCTTTACTTCTGGTGACACAGGTATTGGTATTGGCGTGGCCCCTGTCCTATATAACTTTTCGAGGTATCTTTTCCAGTCAATTCCTTGGGTATCTCTGACTTTTTGTTCCCCCCTTTCCTCTTTTTCAGTCCTTTCCGGAAACTCCTAGGTTGTTTCTTTAGCATATCTGCTAGCTCCCATTGGTGTTGTAATAAATTTCCGTTTCTTTTTTTACTTCAATAATTTCAAGTATACCACTTTTTCCTTTTGGTATGCTTCTGTGCCCTTCAACAATTAAACTCTGCAAAACTTATCTATTAATAAGATCATCCCGATTCACAAAGTAGGTGATAAGAATGGCCCTTCTAATTATCATATGATCATGGGCAATCCAAATTTTTTCCAAGGTCCTAGCAAGTATTACTAAGAAGAAGTTGATAATATGGGTAGAACATACTGGCATATGTGTTGTAGGACATGTCATGAACCTACGCGAAAACAAGGAAAATACGTGGAAAATAGACAAGAAATACAGAAGAAATATGGCAAAATCAACAAGGAATTTGATATATGAACAGGAATCAAGAGTACAATGGCTAAAAGGCAAGCAGGAACATGGGATATATGCCTGGAAGGCTCAAGACTGGAGTTGAACCAGAATGGTTCAACAAGAAGGAGGTGCCTCCTCCTTATTCAAACTCAGTCTCAACTGGAATTTGTTGGGTATAAGGTCTACCTTTTTACCTTTCTCTAGGCGCTCTGAAACCCTAGGCACTCTGAAAGACGGTCACGCGTTTTCAATCATAACTGGAGATCTGGAACTCCGTTTCAGATGAAATTTATTGCACTAGAAAGCCATTTTAGAGTTCTTTTGGTAGATATGTGATATGAATATGTTTCAGAAATATTTCCACATCAAAAAATACAGATTTCGGGACCGCAAATCTGACCCCAAAATAACCATGAAGCTGCTCATGGTGCTGCCCACACATTTCTGATTATATCTGGAGAATCCAAATTCCATCGAAGCCTGGTGCTTTTTAATTGATCTGGGCAGTATGCGTAGGAGGGGTAGATGGAGTGGCCAACCTTAGCCATTGTTTTATGCTAGTTAACACCATTGACACGACCCTATCTACTGACACCAGACCCTAGCCATTAGTCGTACTTTCAATTGAGTACGACTCTAGGTAGAAATCTTGCTATGTGTTAGTTAACATGTTGTTATTCAATGATGTGATGATGAACGGATGTGCGCCACCCCTCGAGGTGGCATATTTTATATTGTTATGTTAGTGTTGATAGTATATTGCTTTTGCTGTTTGTAGGATCCCGTAGAGGAAAGGTCGAGATGACACCTTTATGTCCTCTGCTTGCCTACCTGGCCATCCGAACGAGTCAGATGGAGGGCCCGCTTGACGGCATGGCCGTTGGAGAGAGAAGGTCCTATGGAGTATACGACATGTTACAATACATGAGTGTCACACCATCATACATGTGAATGTTCATCATGATCTCCCCTTATAACCCTTACATGTGGTATATTTTACATAAGTCGGTCGCACAACTTGTAAGGCTACATATTGATGTGCCTACAAATGTCTAACTTACTATTATTATTCTAAGATATGTGAAATGACTTGCCAGTAGTTAGGTAGGATTACATGATGGCATGCTATAATTCACGCTATAAATATGAGATGTATAATGAACGATAATGTATGTCCTCAATTTTATGAAGACATCAATTTGCACACACATTTGCAACACAACCTTGAGGTTCAAAAAGACTTTGCATGGATATCTTCTATTGTTTCGCATCTTCTACCGTTTTTATTGTCCACATTTATCAGGATTTAACTAGCCTTCTTGTTGTTTAAATTGTTTCAGGTCAGGAAGTTCCACTTGTGAGATTATTCTATTGTATTTAATTGTCTATTTTGTTTCTTTCTAACCTAGTAGAACATGCTGAAGAATGATTGTCTCTCTGAATTGGTGCGATACCAGCTGTCAGGTGCCGTGTTGAAATATAGAAAAATCATGTTTGTAGCATACAAAACAGGAAGAAAAATCATCATGTCTGAAGAAATTTTTCATGTCGTGGCATAGATCGGAGAAAGCGTCAAAACAGGAATAAACTATTGGACCAGGATCAAGTAGAGCAAAACGCTCAAACAACACTTTGGTTCCCTGTTGCCATGCTGTTCTGTACCATATCCAGTAATTAAGTGTATTAGATTAGCACAATATACTAACATCACATTTAAATGATAAGAAATGTGAGAACCAATGCGAACCGTAGTAGAACATGCTGAAGAGTGATTGTCTTTCTGAATTGGTACAGAAAACATCGTCATGGCTGAAGAAAATTTTCATCTCTAGTAGCATAGATGGGAGAAAGCATCAAAACAGAAATAAACAATTAGACCATTGGAGGAGTATTCTGTCAAATGGCCAAGAAGCAAAGCTAGGAAAGATCAAGTAGAGCAAAACACTCAAAACAAGGCTTTGGTTCCCTGTTGCCATGCTGTTCTGTACCATATCCTGTGATTAAAGGTAACAAATTAGCACAATATTACTGAAGTTGGCATGTTTCATTTAGGAAAAGAATACCAATTAAACTCCTCATAACATAGCATATTGACATACTCAAAAATAGCTTATTCATCATCTTCAATTACAGAAAGGGGCATTGCTGAAGGGCTAGAGATCAATCAACAAGAGCTGGGAGGAGCTAAACTTTCCTGAATCATCATGTTTAAAAGCGATAATGCACTGTGAATGTTCATAAAATGCAACTGAAATTGTTTGCCTAGTGTGTCCCTGCATATTCTGAATAAATAAAGTCCTGCCAAACATTTACATGCAAAACTTGAACAAATGTACACCCTTACTTGATCTCCGAGCCATCGATGAAGATCATGTTCAGACAGCAAAGGCGCAAGGATCAGGCAACAAAACTCTGAGTGCATAGAATCTCTCTAGTCTGTTACATAACAGCTCAAGGAAATCAAGAAAAATCCAACGCTTGAAAAATAATATGCCACAAAGGAAACGGCATGCTCCAGGCAAATGTCAAAGATGATCTAAAATTGTCCACAGTACCCATAAGCAAGTAATGTGGTGTAATAAATTTCAAGTAAGTATATGCGACTTACAAACTCACCGCACCTGATTAACATCATCTGCTACAATCAACCATGAACTATATCTTTGCTTCAACCAACGCAGCTATCAACAGGTACCAGGTTCTTGTTCTGCAATTGATTCAAGGTATTTAGTAATAGATTTAGTTATAGATAGTAAATGCAACACATTGCCATTTGATTCTACTCGAAGATCTCACACTGCCTAAAGTTGAGGCTGATCACTTTAACTGAGAAAGGTTATGCTCATGCACTTCTTGTCTAGAAGTCACACGCGTTTACCAATGTATTTAGACCTCGAATCCTCTATACTTTTATTGTTATCCAGACATGACTAGGGTGCAAAATTCAGCGACTGAACTTTTTCTCTATCCTCCAGCAACTTGGCATGGTTTTTTCTAAATACCAGCATCCAACACGGATGCTGCGTATATAGATGTCTGCTCATTACAGGTGCCTCCACGCTTCTGCTCATATAACATTGTATGATAAAACTTCTCTACTCATTGATTCAGTGGATGGTCCTTAATAGAGACAAGACACAAGCTTCCTTAATTGTCCACAAGACACTCATGACTTTTGCTATGTATGTCCAGCAGGCAGATAACACGCAATCGCTGCCATTTCAAATGACAAATGGTAGCAGTAAATCATATCCTTCTCACTCATAGTAATTAACTGAATGGAAGTAATACTGAAGAATGAGGTAATATATTTCACTTTGTTTTTGCCCAGATATGATTGTCTACTTCAATGCATATACACTGATCCTACTGCTGACAAACTGACAAGATGCTAGATTATTAAACCCATTGGACATCCGTTTTCCTTGGCACATTAAGCACATCATATGAAAATCTAACGAAGTTGGTTACCCACATGGATGTCAATTTAGTTCTTAGCGGTCTGGTCTGATTGGCTGATAAATTGACAGGACCTTTGGGAAAGAGAAAGGAAACACAATAAATGGAAAAGGTTAAACTCAATTTCAAATATATCGTTCTTCTCTTCTGTAACTTGATGATCAGCATGTAGTCAAACAGAAGAAACCAAGTCATGGACCTAAAGTAGACGAATTCATCTACTACAAAATTTTTCAAGGAAGGGTTTAAATACAATCTCATGAGCCATATTAAATGTAAGACAAAGTTTTATTTCCTGAACAGGCCACAATTTTGTCTCCAATACTACAAAGAATGTGTGAGCTTTATGGGACAATTTAGAGTGTCACATCAATGGAATGGTCATGCTAAAGATAAGGGCATTGAGCAAAGCAAGTGCAGTTTATATAGATGTAGTGAGACTTAGAAGCACTTCAGAGCAGGAGGTTTTCTTGTTTTTGGCTTGATAGCACCTTTGTCAAAACAAAGAATATGACAACGAGAGTTCTAGTATAAATCGACGCATTTGCAGTTTCATGCTTTGGGCATATATTGAAACCTTTGCCAATCATTTTTCAGTCTTTCACAGGAGGGTAACTTACGAAGAGACAAATTTGTATGTGTGATTGGCTGCACTTAAAATTATTCATGACAGCCTAATTAGCAAACTTTTGCTCCTCAGACAAAGGCAAATAGTTAATTATAACAGTAGAACCAACCTGCTTGCTGCTGGTACGAATTGCAGCAGTCATATTACCACATTCATAAGAAACAAATTTACCTGTGGCTTTGACTGGGAAAACCGCATCCCAATCAGAAAGATGCCTGCATGAAGGTGACATATTTAATCCCTTGAATTCATGTGGCTAATCTGTATGTAGAAACTATACCATAGGCTAATGACGCATCTACCTTTCTGGAGAAAAGAGCCAACTACAAAATGACTCTCTCTTAGTTAGGTGTCACACTTTTCCAGTAACCCATTTCTGGCCTAGCTTTATTACCAGCAATATTCTATGCTGCACCCTCCCTCCGCAGAGGAAGAGATACTTCTCCTGACATAATAATATTGGTAAAAAGGTAGCTCATGAGGACAAGATAGTCTAAATGCAAGGCAATCATGAAAACGTAAACATAACGAGAAACATAATCAAAACAAGATCAAGATGAATTCTTAGGAGCAATTGAAATGGTTGTATTTACAACACATATGGCAGCTATACAATCTCAACAGCATATCCAAATGACTGTGAAATGTCAATAAGCATTTGCAAGAGTCTGTATATCTTCAAATATCAAGTTATTTTGCCCTTGGATTTTCGGGGCTTGCCCTTGGATTTTCGGGGTTTCCGAGGTTGTAATGGCCTCACTTTGCCCCCGGCAGTAAACCCTCTTTTGCAGTCTCTACACCAATACCTTAGTTGCTTTGTATCCTTATTGTTGATGTAGTCGAAGCGGGTGTTATCACGGTGACATCGAGGGCAATCATAGTGCGGCCGCTCTATCTTCTGCCTCTTCATCCATGGAGCTGCTATTTCTTCTGTTGGTTGTTGCTCCCATGGCCCCCAGCCCCATTCAGTCTGATATGTACAAGTGCTACCCATGCTGGTTGTTGCCTGCTGACTTCCAAGTTGAAACGAGTTGGGCAATGCATTGACCCAGTCAACCATGGCTGTGTTGACTTCTTCCTGTTCAAATCTTGTTATGACGATAGGATTGTTTTCTTGTGATAAGCAGGTGAAGTTCTCTAATGATTTTGCTTCTGCCATGAAGCCTCCCAATCCATCGGAGTAACATGCTTCTTGTTGTGTTGCTACCTCCATTCTCCCTTCTCGATTTGTGAACATAGGCTCTCCAATTTGAGTTTGAGAGACCATGTTTGCATCCTCCCAGCAACTCATGCTGCATAAAGGCTTTCCTAATGCACTGACCAAGTCAGAGTCTTCATAGACCACATGTTCAGACTCGTCTAATGCACTGGTCTGGTCAAAGTCCCTATAAGACATATGCTCAGGGTCTGCCAATGCATCAAACAGGTCAAGGTCCCCATCAAACACATGTTGATGCTCGTTTTCTTGAGCCACCTCTTTTTGTGAGTTTTCCGGTAAACAAAGCATAGGCAAGGCACCCTTAGACAAGTCTTCATCAAACACATGCCCATCATCTAGAATATCCAAAGAAAGATCATCAAGGACATTAAAAGAAAGATCACCTACTTGTCTTTGAAAAACCATATCCCAACCACTTGAAGATTCGTTAAAGTCAAACCGGTTTTTTTTGTTTGGGGTCATCCCAAAACCGGAAGCCCGCTTCCTCATAAAGCATGGGCAAGTCCTCGCCAAACAAGCTTCCCATCGACAAGACTTTGTCAAACACATCATCGGCATGGACTTGGTCAAAAGCACCATATTCCAAGCCGCCCGCAGATATTTTGATTGCATCATCCATATCGCCACAGAGCCATCTCTCTTCTTCTCTTGTTTTGATAAGGAGTGATATTTTGATAAGGAGTGAAAGGGGAGTTTTATAGACTTGGATGTGGGTTGAGGGATTAAGAATGCATCATTTGTCCAAATATAGCACACCATCGTCAAAATAGCATTGTCACTCGATATTTTTATCCGGTTTTTCCGATACATCATTTTTCACGCCAAATACGGTGATTCATTCCAATTTGCATGACCTAAAAAAGCAAACTCTATTGGTTGACCCAATTTACGCTTCTCATCAGTTCACCATTATTTGTCCGAAGCTTCATCTAGCAGCTTGGAATCGGATAGGCCATTAACTTCATCAAGTTATTTTTCCTTTACAAAAAAAAAAAAGGATAATAGATAAGAGGGATAAGGCATATTGTGTGGAATTAAAATGGTTCTGCTACTCTTCGTGTTTGAAATCCCTAATCCATGGTTTGCGCCTTTTAACGATATGCCTTTCTTACCCCATCTAACGCTTTGAAGTTACGAAGGCTTTAGGTAACACGTTGAAACACAAATTCAGTCACCTTCGCTTTCAGAGCCATGATCCCTAGACGATGAAGTCGGAAAAACAAGGTGTCACAAGACGAAGGGTTGCCCTCCGCTGGGTCCGAGAGGGTGTTTTCATGGTTTCGCTTTGTCATTTCGTGTTAGGTCTATTTTGTTTTGTGTCGAGGCTTGTGGATGGTATGAACATAGGTTGCTGCTTTTGTAGCCCAGGAATTTCGAGTTTTGTTTAAAAAGCTATGGAGGTCAATTCATAGAGACTGAGGAAGGAAAGAGGAATTACCTAATCAAGATCTTTATTCAACAAATAGATAGATAGATTTGATCTATATAAGGAATCACAATTGTATTTAATTTTGTAGCAGCCTCTTGACAAATTTTTCCATGTCCCCTTGAGTGGTCAATCATAATAATTGTCTCCTTCAAACTTTATAAAAAATTATAGTGCTTCTTTGTAGTTCATCTTTCTTGTGAACAATTATGGTGCAATCACACGATATATAGGGGAATCGAGCATTCCAAGAAGCAAAGAGAAGTGGTCTATCTAAATCATGATATGAATTCAAAACCTCCATGCTTAAAGAAACAACTTGAAACATCCTTTGCTCCCCTTCTCGCAACAAGTAAACATAGGTCAGGCGCCCACAACAAGCTCCCCGATCCAATCAACTATACCGCATCATGTTATATTGCATGTAATCTTGTACAAAATCCACCATATTGCACCACATGGTTTTTCAAATTGGTTTCTTATGCAAAATTCATTTCTAAAATGAATTCGAGGAACTAAACACACATGACACATTAACTAGAATTTAATAACCGCACGAAGCCATGGCAAATTTCTTGAATTAACATGACAATTGAGCGCCTATGACACATCAAATGAAAAAGCTAATATGGACTACAATAAGAGTTACCTGGGCATCAATATCAATTTCAATCTCATCCATTTGTTGCATTAAACGCATGATCCTTTCTTGCAATAAAGGACGTGGTTAAGGTTAGTCAGAGACAAACATCCTACGCTCTAATAAAATAACATGGAAGATTCCTTACGAGCTATCAAAAATTGCCCGAGATATTTTATAGTGATAATAGGTAATTCACTTGTTTGCATACCTAGATTCGAGAGGCTTTCCAATGCTTCTTCTCCAGCCAGCTCTCATTTCTCGCAGCTATTTGCCATCAATTTTCATTGTTAATTCCAAATTGGTATAACAATCGTTGTTCCAGCAAGCACCAGACAAGGTCATCCAAGATATAGAAATTGCATCAGAAAACATATTTTTGATCAGATCCTCAGCTTTTTCAATCTATCTAGATCGATCAAGGAGCATTAGGGTTTTTTTGAGATTAAAAAAGGGCCTTCAAAACATGCCAACTAAGCCAAATGAAGATAAATAAACTACCAATCGAAATCGAGAGCACGACGGGTCCAAATAAAGAAAAGCTGTTATAACTAACTCACTGGATCATATTTTCTAGCATAACTATTGATAGAAAAGTCCAAATGAGCTCTCGTTTAGTGCAATAGATAGATCTCGTCGAGATCTTTCTAATCTTAGGTGCTTTGAACATATTTTAACCACTTATGATTGTCAAAACCCCAAAAAATATGGTTTTTACCATTTTTTACTATCTTACGAGACTAAAAGATATGCAAAACCACCCAAGGTTGGAAAGATCTCAATGAGACCTATCTATTGCACCAAACAAGAGCTCATTTGGACTTTTCTATCAACACTTATGCTAGAAAATGTGATCCAGTGAGTTAGTTATAACTATTTTGGTCGAATCGATTACCGCCTGCTTTTCCGATTGGTAGTTCATATAGCTTAGTCAGCAGTTCTTAGAAGGCCCTTTTATGATCTCAAAAAATCCCTAATGGGTCTGCCATGCAAATGTAATGATCTGATACTAGCTGGATTTTGCAATGCATGCTTGTGCAAAGGAAGAAATGACAACATCGTCAAGCTGGCCAATATGACTACACACGAAAACAACAAGAGTCGCTTTTATTTGGCATCATGCTCGAGATTTGCATGTCTTGAAAGAGCTGAAGGGCCTTTTTTCCATCCCCATTTTGATCATAGGTTGTAGTAATAGTATTCCAAAAGCCCAGATCATGTTGATGCATTTCATCAAACACAATTTGGGCTTCGCTTAGATATCCTACAACTGCAATAAATACTGATAAGTGTATTTTCAATGTTAACATCTCCAACAAATCTTTTTATGGATGGCATACTCATGCAACCTTCTAGCTTTATCTAATACCCAATGCTCGCACAGCATCTAGCATTGTTATGCACAATTACCTTCGAAAAGAAGTATACCTTCTAGCTCCATTTCCTTGAAAGCTCAAGTGCTTGGGTGCCATATTTTCCTTGAGTTTACGCAGCAAGCATGGCATTCCGTGAGACCACATCTTTAAGAGGCATTTCATTGAACAATGCATTTCATTGCTATAGTTATCGCAATGGCTACTAAAAAGAACCAATCACCGAAATTATTGAATCGTGGATAGTAAACAAGAGGCAATAGGTAACTAGGTGTGGTTGAATTTTTCCATATTTGTTGCAATGTTTTTTTGTCTTTAGGAAGAATTTATACTTTCTTGCATTCTCTTTGGATGATGCAACTACCCAAAGGTCATGGTACTTTCGTAATTCAAGATCCTATCCGCTTGAAGGTTTTTCGATTTTAAAAACTTAAAGTCAAGTGTCATGGTACTTACAAATGCATGTGTCATGGTAGTTTCGTGGTTCAAATCCCTATCTCGCTTGAAGGTTTTTGGTATTTTCAAAATTTAAATCCATGTGTATGTTTAAATGTTTCTTCTCATTTTTTTACAGTGTTTGCTCCTTTTCTATCATGTTTTTCCATATACAACAATGTTGTAATTATTATAATAAATAGTTACAGCACATCTCATCTCATGTACAAGACATGTATGAAGGCATGGCCATTAAGTATATCTACTTGAAATCTTAAGGTATATAACTATTCAGTTGTACCCCACAAATAAGGATCACTATATGCGGCTGAAATCATGGCATAAGTCACAAATAACAGTTGAGTTGACGAACATATTTGTTTCTCTATATCTTTATCTCCTTGTCAATGATTCTGACTTAATATGACTCTAGAGACAATGTATCCTCTTTGCTAACTAGCAAAAATATGCATCATTCCAATTTTAAACCACGAAATTGTGCCCAATAATTTTAGCATGGAAAATAGATTCTTGGCTTCAAAATACATGTTGTGCATATCTGACAACCTTTTTGGAGCTACATCCAGAAAATGAAATACAAATTTGTGCTTTGTGGGGCCATCACCGTATCTAGCATTACTGACTTGACCTTTACCAATCGAAAGCAACCTCACATATTCATCCTTTGTCACCAGATCATTGCAAAGGAAACATAACCAATTACCTCATCCATATATTTCACATGCTCCATTAAATTATTCAGATGCAAAAGACAGGATGGCAACAACAAGAAAAGAAAGTAAGGAAAGAATTAAACGATGAATAGGGGAAGGGGAAGAGATGAGTTGAACTGTACACGGACTGTACATTGCTTCTGTTCTTTGGGTTTTAGTGTAGAGAGCTTAGCATAAGGAATTTTGTATATTAGAGTAGAAGAATTATCCTGCTTTTTGTCCATTTGCTTCAATCTGAGGCTTCATGATTCCGTCGGGCTTCATGCATGTGGTCTCACCGGGCGGAGCAGAGGTCTTTTCGATTTGGGTTTTGGCATGTGTATGGTATGCTAACACGCATTAGATTATTGGCGAAATTTCACATCCAACTACCGAGAGGACTTCTTGAATTTTTTTTTGAAAGCAATCGAGAGTTAGCAAGCGATTATCTCCTAAAAAGGTTATAGGCTGAATTGTAAATGTAAGTTTTAATTAAGAACCGATAAAATTTCAACCTAATTGAGATAACAAATTCTCCAATCTTCACGTTGTTTTGGAGTACATAATGAAATGGTAGGAACAAAGATTTCCCACAAGAATCTTGGGTGGTCACCGACCATACTATGCATCTCACAAATCTTGACCACTAGAGCCCATCCCTTCCTCTAGATGCGTATGATATGGCATACAATTTCAGCAGCTTTCCCTTTGACTTTACTTGACAACACCTCGTACACCGCATAAGACCGGGAGCAAAGAAACAACAATTGCTCCTAAACTAATTATATGATGTCCAACAATGCTCATTCATCAGATCTCCAAATATCCTTGAGCAAACCACCTCCCCTACCGATATTTTAAAACATCTCGTGAAATCGTGTCCTGTGCATTTAACACAAAAAGGGTCATCCAACAGCTCGATGCTCGGGTTGCCTTCGGATCCTTTCGCAAAGCAAATCGAATGATAAATTTTTTGCTTCGAGCTCAAGGTATCCGTATGGGTGGAAGCTCCCCACTCAGTACTTTCACTAACAACCCCATCTCAGGAATTATAGCATGTCAAAACCATATACAAATGCTTTTATTCTCAGAAAACGGTAACCTACTCACAATGTTGGTGTCACCAAGGTGGTTTTCCACTTGCCATTTCAAGTACTTGTACAACCTAAACTACCAAGTCTGGCCGGGAGGCCATACTTCCTCTTATCGATGTCTCTATAACCCGCAGACTCAAGTTAAGAGTTGTGCCCCACACACGAATGATATTTTTTATAGAATACTGAACGACTTTGAGATAATATGATATAGTTCCATCAAAATGCAATACACATAATGTACACATTAACAAAATCACTTTCATTGATGTAGTATCTGGGTGGCAGAAGACACTCATATGGTCAGTGAGATGGATGGAGGATCCCAAGTCAAAGAACTTAGAGTTGAGGAAAAGGATAGATGAATTTGCTAACACAAAGAAGAAAGACCCATCGGGAATGCACATCACCTAGTTGTAGATGCACGGGCGGCGCTTAAATGCAAATGCATAACACATGCATGATGTACCAAACCAAAAATATAAAGAACTCGAATGCAAAAGCAAGTTTTATTCACTGTATTAGCAAAGGGATGAAGCAGAAATTATAAGAGATAACATGAGAGCAAGGAAGCTTGAGCTGAAGCATCCAATGTTGGAAAAACTTAGGATTTACAATGAAGTGATAATGCCCAACAAATAATGGAAACAATCCTCAAAGGTGGCCTTCCCTATGGAAAAGTAACATTAAGAAAATCTAGAATATGAACAAGGGTATGTTCTCATGAGCTCAACCCGTAGCTTTCTTTAGCACAGACATCGAAAAAGAGAAGATCAAATTCTGCCATAATATGCAGTGAGCATCAATACAAGACAAAGGCAGATCACTAACCCTTAATCCCAGCAGCACCAAATTTGAGTGTCATGAGCTTGAATCTACGGCTCACAGATGGTCACAGAATCCCTCCCGAATCAGCCTAAATCAATCTAATTGACTTGTTCAATAGCAATTCCAAGAGGTGCAACACCGCCTTTTTCTAATCGCTTCATTTTGCAAAGAACACGAGGGTCCCTTTGGAGCATTGGGCCACATTGTTCTTCACCCGACCGTATCCAACTTCTTAGCACCCTTTTTTTCTTTAGGAAAACGAAGCTTCTTTTCCCTAAAATACAATCACCGTGTCACAAGGCTTCATGGTGCTAGAAGAAATCACATAGAATTTAACCCTACCAGAATAAGAAAAACTTAAACAATTTAGAGCGGATACAATCCTTCCGCCTGGCCACCGTAATGCATGGCACTACTCTTCTGCTCGGCCATGGCATTTTAGGGCCCAGTATCAGAGTGCAGGTTTGGTCTGCGCTGCCAGTTACCGGTTAGAACATCCGCCATCTAGAACGCATGAGACCGCCAGTTTACAGCCTACAATGGGTTTTTAGCAGTCACCGGCATATCCTAGGTATATTCTAACATATACCTAGAATATACCATAAACCCACATAAACAAGGGTTTGCCCCCCTAGGGGCAACCCAAAAACACATCGATCCATTTGCATTTGCATGCAAAGATTTAAACAAAAAAAAAGGGGACAAGAGGTAGACAATTGAAGAATGGCATTAATAACTAATCTCATGTATACGCACTCTAGATGTACCAATTGATAGGCTTCATGCAATACGTCGATAAATCATATTGGGACCATAGTAAAATGCGTACAAAAATATAAAGAAAACCCCCTGTTATTATGCTCGACATTCATTCGAATGTTCCATTGTGGATCAATATTGGATGATTAAAATAGAACCCACTTCATTCGATGTCTAAATGAGACATTGGAATTTTAGTATGGTTTAAAAATGGACCATGTCCATTATGTTTTCTCCAATTTTTCATGTGCTAGGCCTAGCTTAAAAATATCAACCTAAATCATTCCCAGGGGATTCATCTATATTATATTAGATATGCGATCTTCAATCCCGGGGTCAGGCCAAAGCCCCTTATTTACAACAATTTTTTTACAAATCCTTGTTTTCGTACATATTCAAGACGAGAAAGTAGTAAACTTTCGTACGTATTCTCCACCCATAGTCAGACTTTTTATATATTTTTGTATTCCTCATTTCTTCAAGTTTCGGCAGGTTTTGTTGAATGGATTCCCTCGATGAAGCGAAAGACTTCGATCCTTATTATTGTGAAGGAAGCAACCAAATCACAAGGACAGTTGAGGATCCTCATAATCTTATTTGATTAGGTTCGAGATTTGCTTTTTTATTTTTTTGGGTGTTAAATTACAAGACCGAAGAACATGCAAGCAATACTAGATTTATCCTCAGCAAATCACATTCTGGAATGAAGTAAATTCAAACTTTGGCTTGAAGAAGCCATCACCAGTGTCGAGGTTCTGGCTCTCCAAATATCATGGTTCCTTTGCCTCTTTGTGGCTGCCATTGTCTGTTTCAAGTTGTTGAGCAGCACCCCCGCTGCCTTGCACTCCTTTGGATTTGGCAAAATTCCAGGTTCTGAGATTTCCATTTCGTGGTGATGAACCACCCTCTTCATCACATCGGCCTTGAGTTCGGGTGAATGCTTTTAGGTGAGCTTGTTGAAGTAATCAACTACAAGCTTGGCTATTTCTTGCCTGCGTCTCGTGCTCAGATCCTCCCGTTCAACCACTGCTTTCCTCATCTTATTCCATAATCTGTATTCTCTCTTTCTCTCTGCATCCAATTTCTTGTAAATTGCAGAGGAAACTGGATCTTCACGTGATATTTCCTGTGTTGCATTGACATCCAACAAATCGAAACATCAGATTGGAATTCATCGTGCCGAAAAGTCCAATGCTAAACGTGTGATTGCCTCCCGTGCCGGTATCGTGGGAGCCATGAAATTCCCCGAGAGGGAGAATAAGTGAATTGGAGGGAGAATTTTCGTGGACCATGAGGTCGTGGTAGTTCTGGGCTCGATCGAATTTGCAACGTACTACCCAGCCAAAATCCCACAATCATTTTCCTAACGGTTCGTTGATGAGGTGGACGTGCGAGTACATGAAGGGCGTCAAAAATATGACGAGCAGTTACGCCCACCAGCACCCAAATTAAGCAAAAGCAGGGGTGCTTTAAGCGGGCTAAAACCCTGCTATAAGCATGCGTCCGGACGCATGCTTTTGATACCCACCAGCATACTTTTACCCAGCGATGCTTTTTGGATTTCAAGAATGCCTTATAGTCCCTAATGGCCTGTGGGTGGAGCTGTGGATCTAAGATGGTGCGTAGCTGACTCTTTAGAGCCTTACATTCTACGTCAAACCAGGGGTTTTGAGGGAATTGCACAGTGTCCCTGTGCGGGAGCTTTCTTGCTGCAAAGCATTTACTAGCTGCTGCGAGTAAAGCCTTCATCAACCATTCACACTTATCATGCAATGTATAGAGGGCATCAATCCCCCTCAGCCTCACGCTCAAGCTCCACCTCATATCCCCGCTTGCTTCCTATAGTTCGGGTTGTATCCCAAACCCCGGGTGCACGTCTGCGTGGCCACGCAATCGAAAGTGCCTCCAATCCAAAGTGATATAAAGTGGATAGTGGTCTGACAAAGTCTCTTATCTTGTTCCTGTGCCTGTCGCAAAATCACGAATGATATCCAGTTCTGGCACTGGAGCTAGGAGATAGTCCACCACACTGGCTCCCCCATCGCCCCCGTCGCTTCTATAAGTGAAGCCCCCTGATCGCGGCCACCTGAGCATACCATTGCAGATCACCATGTCAAAGATCTGACATAGCTGGACCAACTCTCTTCCAAACGCTCCGGAGAATGTATCCTAGGAGCGTCTTGCATGCTGGGATGCCTCTGTTTCTAACCAAAGTGGGTTGGAGTCAGCATTTCCCTGAAAGGTGACCGACCGGCACTGTGCCGTACGTGCATTGAAATCTCCCAATAAAAACACATGACCCTCCTGGCGATACTGCTCTATGTCATCATACAATTCCCTATAGGGCATATACACATCTGTGTCTGCCTGATGCACCCTGTAGAACTTAGAAGTTTCATGGGGTATATAACATCCTGCGATAAACTGTGGGCGATGGTGAGGCTGCAGCACTCGTATCCACAGGTAGCGGTTGAGTCTATCAGCCTTGTGGAGCGAGACTGTGGATGCTATAGAATCTTTGACCCTCCATACCCTCGCTTGCCATGGCGCTCATTGGCCAGTGAGAAATGATGGTACCCTGGGATGTCCGGCAACAGATGACCACTATATTCCCATGTCTCTTGCAAGAAGATGATGTCCATGCCTGCAGCAATTTCAGCAATGCCGCCGCCAAGGCCTTCGGTGGAAATCCCCTACGCCCACGACACACCAAGGCACTCTTCCTATGCCGCCGGTGGTGGCCCTTCGCCCCAGTCCCCATGGAGGGTGCAGGGAGTTGGGCCATTGGCGTGCCGGGGCTCTCATGTCCCGCTCAAGCTACCGTGGCGTGGTGCCCGCACGTGGTCCCGGTTTGCGTGGTGCGCGATCCGCCATTCGGAAGTGGGGGATCCGTATGCTTGGTCCCCCTGGCCGCCGCCGCCATTGTTGGGTCGTGGAGACACAAATACCTTCATCTTGCCATTCACCGCCCCCGATCCCCTACCCGCCCGACTGTCCGATCCGTGTCTAAGTACACCGATGTCCCTTCTTTAAGCGACTGCGGGCCACAGCATCAACGCTCTTCGGACGCTTGGTCGAAACCTTTGTGAGCTTAACTAGTCGGGGTCTCATGCTTGGCCCTCCCACTCGTCGGGGTTTCTTCTTGTCAAGTCTTTTGCAATTGGAGCCTTGCCAAAACCCGGGGGCATGGAGCTTAGGCGGGAGATCTTCCCCTGTTCTTCAGGCAAGCTGACGACAATGTTCGGTCGGACGAGGCGGTAGTCCTTCTCCTCCATAAGGACCCGTCTAATTCCCCGCGGCAACCTACGCCTCAGGTATTGGGCATGGTGGTGGTCTTTGCCCCCGTAGTGGTACTTATGCCTTCATCGCATCGCAGCGATCATACATCTCCAGCCGGAACTTCGACCATCCTCTTCTCTCAAGGGCCCGAAGCACAGGCCTGCCTCTTGACTTTCAGTTGCCTCTTCTCCAAGGTGTCCACCCTCCCATCCGAGACATTGTAGCCTCCCAGTGCAACCCGGCCGCCTAGGGCAACCAATTGTGCAACTGCGCCCTTTGCTGTCTAAGCTTCGTTTTGCAGCTGTACCACATCCTCTGACATTTGCCGTTGGAGCTGCTCTAGACGTCGGGTTGCATCGCTGAGAGTGCGGGACATCGCTGTCACTTCACTTCTTAGCTGGGCGACAGTATCACGTGCTTGTCTGCGCTCAAAGTCAGCGAGGCCAAAGCGGTCATCCAAAGGCCCTGATCGCTCTTCCAAATAAGAGATACGTTCTTTCTCTTTCGCCAACTGTTTCTTGAGAATAGCTGCCGGCTGGGTATCCCTTTGCATCTCCACACCTGCCAGCTTGTCCTGAATGGCATTCAGCTTTCCCTCCAGGACATGTATTGCCTCTGTCTGTGTGATGAATTCCGAGGGGGAGGAGCCCTCGGCATTACGTGCCCGCTTCTTTAGCGCATGCAGATTCCCCTCCATCCTTGTGTGCTGACTTCCAAAGGCTATGGGGTCTCTGACTGTAAAAAGTGTGCTCAGAATCCAATTTGGGGACCCAAAATCGCGGTCAGAGCACCTTTTGGGGGTTTGGGGGTTTTGGGGCTAGAGAGAGATTGTAAACCCTAGAGAGAGAAAGTCAGAAAGGGGCAAATCAAGGGGGCTCAGGGCAAACTATGAAATGTCATAACTCGGCGAGAAATTATTAGAATTGAGCGATCTTGAGCATTTCGGAAAGTCCTCGAAGTCTAGTTCAGAATTGGGATGATACCTCTCGTAACTCCGGATGGGTAAGTAGAAATTGCAGAAAAGGTGGACAGAGATCAAATAAGACTACACATGGAAGATCCTTTTGTGGGTAGCCGGAGCCAAATCTTTGGACTTTCTGTTGGTTTGGGGTTACCTTTTCTTTTGTTTGGTAGTTTGTTGAAAAGCTTGCATGAATATTTTGTTATTGATTATTTGGATTGTGTTTGCGAATATAATGGAACATTAAAGAATGAATCTATATGAAAGAACCCACCCCTTTGTCCTTGCCGAGGGGCTGGGTGGTAGAGCAACGTGCATACCAAGTGATTGGCCTATTCGCCTCAGGTTAAGGTAATAGTTTACCCACTTAGTCTTCCCCAGGACTAATCCCAAATTTCTCTTCTTCTTTCTTACAAATAGAGTTAGTAGCTAAGTGAGGTTTGCACAGCGGAAAGCATGGAGTAATAGCGGGCTTGTCAAGAAATAGAAGATGATTAGTCGGAAACATAGAAACGGAAACACGGAAATCAAGTGATTAAGAGCATAAGTTCTCATACTAATAAGAATATGTTTAATATTTGAGTTTCTATTGTTGCCCTAGGAGCGTTTCATTTGGTATCAGAGCTAGAGTTCTCGATCATTAACCATTGTTGGTTATTGGGCCAAAGGAAGTTGGTTATCGAGCCATGACTTGACATTGAGAAGTCATCAATATTGGAGTTATGGGAAACCAAGAAGGAGGAAACTTCTTGGGGAAGTCATGTAGCCAAGATATCTAGCCGTGGCCAGAGTCAAGAAAGGGGAGAGTATTCATGTTCCAAATCTAGTACCTGTCCTTGAAGTCCCCCAAACATTAATAGTCGTCCAAATTAATCTTAAATGTTGTAGTGGTAAGGGTAGTCAACCCTGAAGGGTATATGGAGTGGAACATAGTCTTAGATGTCTCTTGTACCTTGGATATCTTTGTTCACCTATAGAATTTAATGAGGGTGATGATGGAAATGTTGTCGCTCAAATGTTGGGCCAAATATTGCAGAAGTCCAAAGAATAGTCTACACCAAAATCAAGTTTCTCTCCCAAAAATGCAACAGAAATGAAAGACTTCCAAGAGGAAAGTAAAAGAGAGAGGAAATAGAGGTCATATGTAATTTACAAAATTATTCCTACAATTTTATGAAAGAGTTTTCTTGGACATAGCCAACACAGGTTATTTTGACATAGAATATCAGAACAACTTTGGTAAGTGTGACATGGGCTTGATGATGAGTTCTCCCAATGAGGACATGGGTAAATTTTAGTATGGGAGAAAATGTAACACACCTAGGGGGTTGAGGGGGAAGTGAATGATCAGGAATACTTATGAGAATTGCAATGGTTAAGAAACAAATTGAATATGGTGTCTATACTAAGGTATGGTAGATATTTGAGGAAAATAGAGGGAATATCTGAACTAGAATAGTAGAGATATGGTTAGAGGAGATAAACTAGATAAGAATTTGTAAACAGGAAGATATTTCCTATAATTGAAAAGTAGAGGATCTATTGTTCTAATTTTAAAAAGGCGAATAGTATAAAAAAAGGACAAACTTTGAAACGTCATAACTTGGCGTGAAATTATTAGAATTGAGCAATATTGAGTATTTTGAAAAGCCCTCGGAGTCTAGTTTTTTAGAATTGAGGTGACACCTCTCGTAACTCAGTACGGTCAAAGAGATATAGGTGGACATGTGCCAAATAAGATTTCACATGGAAGATCCCTTGGTGGCTAGCCAGAGCCAAATCTTTGAAGTTTCTGTTGGTTTGGAGTTATTTTTTGTTTTGTTTGGTAGTTTATTGAAAAGCTTCCATGATTACTTTGTTATTGATTATTTGGATTGTGTTTGCGAATATAATGGAACATTAAAGAATGAATCTATATGAAAGAACCCGCCCCTTTGTCCTTGCCAAAGGGTTGGGCGTTAGAGCAATGTCCATATCAAGTGATTAGCATGTGGACGTATAGTTGTGTCCAGAATGATATACGTGTGAACCCGAGTGAGGGATTCATCATCCCTGAATTACAGTAAGTTATAAGAAGATGTTTTATGTGTGACTAACATTTATGAGACTAATATATGACTAACGATTCGCCTCAGGTTAAGGTAATGGTTTACCCACTTAGTCTTCCCCAGGACTAACCTCACCTCTCCCTTATTTCTCCTTACGGATAGGGTTGATAGCCAAGTGATTTTTACGCAGCGAGAAGCATGGGATAATAGCGGAGATGTCAAGGCATAGATTTTCTATGGACTATGAGTAGTTGGAAACTCGAATTTTGAGTTTCAGGGAACCGTTGTTACCGAAGCTCTCATAATAAAAGAAAGTTATACATTATTTTATTCCCAATTATATCTCTGTTTGATTTTCAAGTGTTAAACACCCTAGGAGCATTTCATCAGATCATCTAAATGAGTGCTTCGCTGCCATGAGGACTATAGATGGTGGTAGTCGTGTATCAATTTGTGCATACCAAATCCTAGCGTGAAGATTGTCTCGGTGTCTAGAGTACTCGAGCTTCAAAGTCTTGTGCTGTTGATATATATGGCAAGAGAGCAAGCGGCTGTATCGGTCTTGAATGAGCTGAATCTTTGTTTCACAAGTGCTGACTATCCTTAGCATCATTCAAACTTTCCAGAACATCTCAAGGAGGCAACTGACCTTGAAAAGAATTTGCCAGACGTTGATTGCGTGACATGTATAGTTTTAGTCAAATTGGGCGCCCGCACTATTTCATCATGCATCTTTGTTAAATTAAGTGTGTATGTCTCTTGCAGCATATTGGCATATACCGTCCTTTATGCGAGAAGAATGTTAGCGGCAGGGAAGGGGCTCTAGTGCCGAATCAATTGGAGGCGAGGATGTGTGCATATGTCGTACGCAAGTTAATGATGGAAGGTTGCATTGTCAATGATTTCTTTTCTGGTGGTGCATTCAACAGGGCCGCGCCATGCCAAGGGTATAAAGCCTTAGCCTTTGAGGTGGATGGGGTGCGATGCCAAAAGCTCGTTCAAATATTTGAACAGCTTAAGATAATAGTGGACGAGAAAAAATCGAAGACTCGAGGCCAACATCAATTATCAATGGGGAAAAGGAAACAGGGAGCATCCAAGCCCAAGAAACCCCTAGGTCCCCAACATAGCCATATCCTTTCTCTCAAAAAACAATAGAGGAGGCACAATCCATGCATTGGTTAAGTAAGAGCTCCTTGGTCAAGCAATTGAAAAGCCATGGGCCTCTGGATCACAACAGCTTCAAATCTTCAGGAAAAATAGAGATAACATTAATGCTCTGGCAGAGACCACCTTGTGTGCATCCAAGATGTTGTTGAGGGTAGTTCCAAATTCCAGGAGCTATTTTTTAAGGACAGGCTCCCGAAGGCTGAAGACCAGGTCCTGGAAACTCAAGAACCTACCCACACAGAACCAGAGCAAGAAATTGAGAAGTCGCCTCTACGTGAAGTAGAGGAGGGGAAATGAGTTCTTGGGCTCTCAAGAATTCATGGAGAGGATGGCAAGTATGAAGGATGCTGCAAAGCTAGCTCAAGCATGTGTTGAAGAACCCGAAAAGAGTATGCAGAAGGAAGAGCCACCTGAAGCATGAATAGAAGAGCGATGTTTCTTGAAATTGGGTGCCCACCTAATTTCAACCCATTCCAATGTACATTCTCTTTGTAATTTTAATCAAATGAGAAAATTTCAATAGAAGTATTGCATGTTATATTATTTTGTCCCCTTACATTGTATAATCATCCGTCTACACACCGAAGAGCATGTCAGGCATTTGAGTCACGGTAGTTGGTTGTATTCATGTAATAAAGAAATACATAGTTCTAGCAGCTAGCCATTATCAAAATATGTCTTCAACAATTTCAGATTTCAGAGAATTGCTGAGAACTGTTCTTGGAGTCCTGTAGATATGAGATAGCAGAGATTAAAACAACTCCATTTCTGCCCGAACAAGGTCTTCAAGCACGAATTCTTCAATATTATTTTTGCATTACAGGTTTAGCCAGGTATCCAAGTCATTCACAGAGTAAGTAGTGTTGTCCAAGAGCATGATCGCCAAAGCTTCATGTTGCCTATACTGCTTCTAAAAAGGACTCTAAAAATCAGTTTGAATTGTAGTTCTATAAGTCCTCCATTCTCAGCAGCCTCGTGAGTGTCTTTGCCCTGTAATGTAGGCTTTTTGAGATACTAGGTTTTCCGAGAAACTAGATTTTTTTGCCAATTGCACCCTGGGGAGCTGATCCTCTGCATTTAACTACACTCGAAGCAACCCTTGCTCTTGGAGTTTTATGGCTGAGCTCTGATCTCCTTCTTTCTATGCTGATTGATTTCCCTTTTCACCTCTTGCCGCAGCTGATGGCATGGGCCAGAATGGGTTCGGAGACCTGGCACTGTATTTCTGACAATGTATGATCCTCTCTACGCCTAGTTACAACCGACTTTGGAGCTTGTAGATGAATCAGGAAATCATGGATTTGCACAACTTCACCATCTCTATGATTTTAGTTTGCCTTTAATGTACCACTGACATGTATCCTGGCATCTTACCTACCTGGCAGACCCCAAAGTAAGATACCTGTCCCCTTGCTTCATCTTCACTTTTGCCTACTGTTGCCACCTCACGACAGAATCCTGCTAGCATATTCCATTGTTTCGCCCTAAGGAGTCTGTATTCTTAATAGCAGCTACCATTTGGGATACATATGGACTTGACAGAAGTCCATATTTAATGAAATTGTGCCTATGTATCTAGGTCTATCATTTCAAGGGATTCTTATCTTGACAGTCTTGGGTCCGATGAAAGAGGCAGTCTAGGATAGCATAATCATCACAATCGGCTAAAATCATAGATTCCTAAATTGATAGTCAAAGTCATAGATCCCTCAAAATAATTTAGAATATCTTCATCGTGTATCGGGGTCGAACCCTGACTATTGGAGCAGATCGCCCAAGTAGTTTCTGCATCAAAGCGTCCATCTGGGTCTCGTCTGCCCTAATCTTGAAATGGCCAAATATGCAGTACATGCTCCGCGTTAGTTCTCTAGTGGAGCTAGAGGAGCAGATTAAGGAGATGTCGTCCAGGATCAAACAGTGAGGAGCTTATGGAAGAGACCTTATCTTGAACACTCTCTTAAAGTCAGAGTTGTTTCAACAATAGGATACTTATGCCACAAATCAGTTGGGTCAAAATCTAGTAAAGGAAATGAAGGCTACTCTTATGTTGCAAATGATTATCTCTAATGGACCCAATAAAAAAATTGGCTACAATAAGGTGCTGAGTGAGCCAAATGGGAATGCGAGAATGAAGGGTGGCAAGTTTGGGACAATGACAGTAGCTAGCTGCGGTATGATTTCAGACAATATTTACTCAAACTTGACAGTGGGTGATTTTTCAAGTTTGAGCATGTTGCAAGTATGTGCAAAGAAATATGATTATGGGTGATGGACATAAAACACGACATCTAGAAAATGGATGTTCAGTAATGTTATGCTTTATGTATTATTGCCATCTGCAGATCAACCTCATATGAAGAGTATATTTAATGCAGAGGCCATCGCAATCTTCATGGGAACTAGGATTTAATTCACTAGAAATGAGTGTTCACTAATTTTTTGTTTTATGTATTATTGCCATCTTCACATCAACCTCATATCAAAAGTTTACTTTATTACAGAGACCATTGTAATCATCATGGAAACTAGGATTTCATTCACTAGAAATAATGCGGCCTATTATTTGTATTCTCAAGCAAAGCAAGACTAATCAAGATTGATTTGAAACGTTTCTTTGCTCTTCGGCAATAGTGGTCAAAGTTCTTAACTATCAATAGCTCAAAAGAGCCATATACAGTATGATAATATTTAGTGGACATGAAGCTTGCAAAGGTTTTCTTAAACTATCCATTGTCCCATCGTTGCCATGTAACTGGACTCCTCGCACTCCTGCGTAACAAACAAATTAGTGGCGGGCATCTAGAAAATTAGTGATGATTAGATCTCTAAATAGTTTGATTTCATTATCGTATAATTAGGCACATCTGGCTGACAATTTTCACTGTGGTACTTGCATGTATGCATGCATTTGGTTTAGTCCATAATCCTGCAAACTAATTAGCATCAAGCCCTTCTTATGTCGTCATTTAATTGCTGATGCATTACTAACTCCCTTGTGTCCGATTTTCTATCAAGTTTCCAGGAGAATAATCCTAACTTCCACACAACAATGCATACACAACATCTCTTAGGCGAGTTCTATTTGACATTCAAATCATCCATTCTGCTTTTCTATAGGTTGGACCATTGCATCATTTAGAAAGATACTAGCTACAATAAGAGAAATATTGTCGTGGGAATAAGTTTCTTGTACAAATTTATAACTTAAGAAGTTCATAAGTCCCGAGAATTAGGATCAAAAGGAATCATTGTTCTATGCATTTTCGTTCAGTTAATGAATGTTCTCACATATAAAGAATGTAGTTCATACCAAAGCAAGACAATCAAAGGGCTGAATTTGTTTATTGAATTCTATGATTGTGGTACAAATAAGGCTGGTTTATTCAGCCATTAGGGATTTTTTGAGATCATAAAAGGGCCTTCTAAGAATTGCTGACTAAGCTATATGAACTACCAATCAGAAAACAGAACTGGTAATCCAGTCAGCAAAACAGTTATAACTAACTCACTGGATCACATTTTCTAGCATAAGTGTTGATAGAAAAGTCCAAATGAGCTCTTGTTTAGTGCAATAGATAGATCTCATTGAGATCTTTCCAACCTTAGGTGGTTTGCATATCTTTTAGCCCCTTAGGATAGTAAAAAATGGTAAAAACTATATTTTTTAGAGTTTTGACAATCATAAGTGGTTAAAATATGTGCAAAGCACCTAAGGTTGGAAAGATCTCAACGAGATCTATCTATTGCACTAAACGAGAGCTCATTTGGACTTTTCTATCAATAGTTATGCTAGAAAATGTGATCCAGTGAGTTAGTTATAACAGTTTTGCTGACTGGACCCGTCAGGCTCTGATTTCTGATTGGTAGTTCATTTATCTTCATTTGGCTTAGTTGGCATGTTTTGAAGGCCCTTTTTTAATCTCAAAAAAACCCTAATGAAGACAAGGAATAGGATATATCATAGCTTCATACACTTGTAAACTCATAAAAATTTCAAAGATTCAATCACTCATGCATGATAGGTTTTGTATTTTATATTCCAAAAAACATGTAGATGATTACCCTTTGTTCTTCACTTGACTAAGCTGTTCCAAATGTTTGCTCTGCATCTATATGGTAACATGCAATAAGTTTAAGATTGTTGTCGTTTCAATAGCAAAATCCCAAGCACTTTATTAACAAGGTTCGAGCATCGTAATAAACTCCAAAGAATTCTTACAAGCATGCATACTACGGACTTTGGACCGTACTAGCAAATTGAACACTCTCTTCTGTTATTGTAATACATGCCGCAGAGGACAAAAGATTGCAGTCAAAGGACAAAAGATTGCAGTATAAGTGTGCATAACAGGGCCTATAAATGCAGGTGTTCATATAGCAATGCCCATAGGTTAGTTAATCTTATCAATCATGAAAGATAAATTGACCTTGCAATGAAAACGTTATGACATATCAAGTGTAAGGTGATGCACACTAAAAATGATGGCCAGATCCTCCTTAAAATACCCCCTTTTGGAAATGGGGGATTGACGCGCAAAGGATAATTTGTCAAGGAGAAGGGGATCTAGTTTTATGATAGGGGTACTAAGGAAGTAACAGGGGATTGCAATTTAGAACATGGGGATTTTCTATACAAAATTAAGAATAGGGGATGCGGAGAAATGAAGTGAGATACCGCATGTAGCAATCTGTCTGGTCGAAAACATGCTGGTAGTTGTTTCTACTATAAAAAATGGTTGTTGGCCTAAAAATGGCGAACCTTAGGAGCAGATCGGTCGACAGAGCTGCAGATCCATTGCCTCAAAGGTCATAGGAGCAAAGGCCATGCTTTTACTGCATATTAATCCACCATAATCAAGTTGAGAGGCCAATGCCAACCCATGCATGTTTAAATAGCTATCTCGATGCTTGTTCTAGGTTTGTTCAGACGTTTTTCATCAGTTTTAGCTGTTCAACTCATCTTGCAAGTTCAAGGGATATTGAAGTTGAATTTCCGGCCAGAATTTTTTCTCTCAGAAGATAATATACATGCTCAAACTTCTTCCCTTGTTGGTTTCTGCTGCATCTGCATACGCAGGTCAGAATGGAAGTATATGCGTGTAGGAAAAGGCGGTTTTGTTTTAGGGCAAGATAGCATTCTTTGTTGCAGTGTACATTTTCAAGATATTTTTTAGATGAGTATAAAGTTGCTTCGATTCCTTTCCTGCCAAATAATAAAGGCCAATAATAACAAAAAAATGGTTGCACTTTTCTGTGCAAAATTGCATATGGAGATCAGTTGCTGCGGCTTGCAACCCTCTAGGTTGGGTGGTTCAGTAATATGAGATAGATGTACGAGATTCAAGAATCCAATTTGTTCAATTCCGGCACAGTAGCATGCCACATTTGGGTTCTATTAACATGCCTGGTTGAGCAACAAGGCAAGGCATCAATTCGCAAAGGTTTTTAGTCCTTGGTCATCTTCATTATACATTAAGTTCATCATGTTCAAATCCTATCTAAAATGCCCTAATAGACAAACAACCAACTGAAGTCTGAATGCTTATTCTTAATGACTATATAACTATGACATGTGCATTGTTATTTTATCACAGTTTAATGATACATATTTGATTTTGCAGGCTATTGCCACCATTTATCTTCAATTACGGGACATTGGATTACAGGTATACGCTCAAGCAAATGATAATGTTTTGCCTCTAGCTGAATTGAAATTTCGTAATCTAACTGCAGAGGTGAAGGTTAAATCTGTCCCCCAAGTAAATGAACATTTTCAAGAATTGAGATATGTTCACTACTACTATAGAGAAGTTCATGTTTTTTGCCGAGGGTGGTAGTTAGGTACATAAAGTTCAATTGATGGATTATCAGGCAGATATATGCACATTTCTTCGCAAGCTCTGGGATGCAGATGCTCTGACGCACGTTAAGCTGGCACACTATCAGCAGCAAGTCAATCCTAGGCTCACGAGAGGCCCACACCAGTACTTGTACACCCATTTGCCCATGAAGAAGTGCAGACTTATAGCTTCCATTCGCACAGGTGCACATCGTCTCCGCATTGAGACAAGAAGCCACAGATGTCGCTACAACATATTCAGCTAACTGTTCATGGATGCTTTGTGGCCTGTATTTTTAAATATTCTAAGAGCATGTAGCAGCATGCAGAGGTTCCGGATTCGTCAGACATATTTATCCATACATGAAAGTAGAAGAACTTGTAAATATTCGCTAACTGCACAATACCTTTGATTGATAACCAGCATCTAGGTACAGCTTAAGTGCCTTGTGATCCTTTTTTGTCCGTACCTGTACGCATCTGTTTGCCTGTACACCCCAACGTGAGAACCACTGAGCTTGCTTGTCCTTCCAAAAGGTTTGAGGCATTGGGGACCCATCGCTATGGCCAAAGCAAGGTTGGGCAAACGTGTATCACCCATAGCGACCACCTTCTGGAAGTAAATAATATGGCGCTCCAATGCAGCCCGTTGAAGGGGTAAAAAACCTGTCTCCTGGAGTAGGATCTGGTATGGAACTGTGGACTTTACCCCAAGGGCCCGCCAAGAAGGCTTTCTCGCACCGCCGAGGTCATTCCGTGTGTTGAGAGATATCCCATCCCCACACTTCGCCCCATACAAGAGGACCGGCTCGACCAAGGCCGAAATAAGTGTGATCGGGGGCCCCGTGCATACAACTCTGCCTTGTGGCTCATTTGTTCGCATGGCATATAGTGTTTTCCAACCCGCCACCGCAACCCGATGGCAAAGATCCCAAAGGGTGGTGGGGGTATTAAATGACTAAGGGAATATTAAATTACAAGATCACAAAAGGGTTATTATTTAGAAGAGGGGTATGAACGGAGTAATAGGATATTAAACTACAAAATCACAAAAGGGGGATTATTGAGAAAAAGGATATGAACATTGGTTGCAAGAAATGGGGTACATATATTGCATATGTTGAAATGGGATATAAATAAAAAAATTTCAAGTAAGGGGATATTAAACTATAAAATCACGAAGGGGGATTGTAGATAGAAAGGGGTATGAAGATTAGTTGTAAGAAAAAGGGGTTATGAACATTAGTTGTGAGAAAAAGAGGTATGAACATTGCATATGACAATGGGGGATATAGAAAAAAATTCAAATAAGAGCATATTAATCTACAAAATCACAACGGGGGATTGTGACCAAATACCCCATTTTTTAAAATCATGTCCATTCCACGAAAATGGGGATTTTGAGGGGGTTTTCATGGGGGATTTTAAGGAGGATTTGGGCATCGTTTTTGATGTGATGTAACCACTATATCATAAGTAGATGTGTCATTAGTGAAGCATTTGTGTTTTTCTATATCCTAAACCTGATTGCCTAAGTTTGCTACTGCTCAACCTCGGTATTAGTGCAATTTGAAGATTGAACAGCGTGAAAATGTGGAAAATTCTTTGATGGATCTATAATGGCTCTTGAGCCATTATTGCGACAATTCCACAAATTAGTTTTTTGTGAAGGTAGCATAGATGTTCGGTGATATGGTTTAAGGTTAATAACTAATAATGGTGCTCGGGGGAGTGGCCTTGCATGGAACAATATTTATTGATATGATCAAGTAAGAAAGTCATCCAGTATGTCTAAGCCTTGCTATTATCAAAGAGAGAGCTAAAAATAAACCTTGACCTTTATTTAGAGGCAAAAAGGCAAAAAAAGGTATTGTTGCCTATAAATAGAAGGACAACTTTGAGATGTGATATCTCCGCAACCACAACACAGAAATCGGCGATCCTTACCTTATTGGAAAGCTCTTGAAGTCTAGTTTCCAGATTGGGCTTGGTTGTCCATAGATTCCTTACGGTTTGAAAGTTATGCCTAGAAAGGTGCATAGGGGTCTGAGTTGACTGCACAGCTAGATCTGCTTCTTCCTATGTTGATGATGAGCCTAGCCTTACCTTCTAGGATCTTCTCTTGTTCCTTGCTTGATCATATCATTAGAAGGAGTTCATGTAACACCAGTGGTTGGTGGCTAGAAAGAGTTTGTTCTTATACAGTCTTGCGGAGTAGCTTGACTTGGTGATATCTCTTCTAGTTGGTCCGGTTGGGTGGTAAAACGAGTACCCTGTGGTGCTTTACTTTCTAATAAGTTGATGAGTTTTGCAGGGAAGAATAGAGCATTCGTAACATTCGGATTGGTCTGGATATTCAAATTTTGTCCCTTCTGTTTGTCCAACATTTCTTTGAACTTGAAAAGAGATCAGTTGGAATAAGTTTAAGAGCATTATAAAGCACTGTTTCATTATATATGGACTTTCCCTGAGTCCATACGCCTCCGAAGTTGCCGCAAATTTCTGGAATATTATGGTTTTTTTTAATAGAATGATGTAAATTTCCGAGAAACGTGCAGGTAGGTGAGATGGCAGGTGTTGTTTCTATTAAGCCCTCGGGGTCACGGAAAAGCGCCTTCTGTACAAGAGGTGTTGCTAGTCAAGCTTTGTTTTGCAAATCTGTGCAGCATAGATTCAGAACGAAGCAGTGAGAATGGTTGAAACGAGATGCCGGTATGGACTCACAATGACTGAAATGCAGTCCCATATTAGTGAGCCAATTTTAGCCCACGCGAATCGATTCTTGCGTGTTGAGGTGCGTAATGAGATAAACCAGAATGAAAGAAAGGAAATCAGTGGGCAGGTCATGAAGCTCCTCCGTGGGGAAGGGTTGTTAAAGGAAAGCAATGATCAACTCAGTAGGGTGGAGCTGGAAGCTTGCCTGATATAATTGAAACGACATGTTTACAGGGGAGAGGCCCTGAAGAGGCTACTCAAATTAGAGGATGTTTGGCTGCACAACACATTCAGACCATTATTTACGAAGCTTTATAAGAAGGAAAAAAGGCAGCATGAAGCTTTGGTAACCAAGCTCATTGTCAACACTCCTCACTCGATCCTTGAATTGGATGACTGGCTGGATATGTATAGCAGAAATTACATTGATGAGTTCGATCTGGGTGATCTTATTCAGGTAGAACTAGGCATTGACTGAAACCTGGCTCCCTGATATTTTCTACTCTTTATTCTGTTTGTGTCGAACTATCTACGTCGAGGCATAATGTTCATTGGTTTTATAATATGTGTACCCCATCTATGTGCTGCATTTCTATTTGAATGGAACTGGTTCTATCTATTTTTATGAAGGAGCATAACCCACAATTTCAAGACACCAATTTGTTGTGTGCAAATTGGGCGCCCGCCCAATTTGCCCTGGCAGTCGTCTGAACAAAGTTTCCTAGATGCCTCCAAAGGACCGCCCAATTTCGTTGGAGTTGCGAGAAAATGGAAATACAGACTGTCACAAATATAATTAATCCAACACAAATAAAAGTAATTGAACACTATAAGATCACGTGTGAATGCTACATAATACAGTTATATCAGATATAAATTCTCATGAACTTATGAATACATGGCTCATAGATTGTAATTATTGGTGATTTTATCAATCTCATAAGCGTCGCGCTCCGGAACAAAAAAAATATGGATAGTAACATGGTACTCGCCGGGGGAGTCTTTCGGTCGGCCAGTAGCTATACTATGCAGCCAGGGATCAAGGGTGATCCCTTTGAAGATGCATGCATGAAGATCGTCGAAAGTCATAAGGCAAGTGAGGGTGTCGAGATGCTCTGGAGGTGGAGGCAATTGCGGCCTCTGAAGAAGACGGCGAGACATAGCAAAGGAATGTGCTATGCACTCGAATGCGGCTATACTTATAGCCATGGAATTATTGATGACCACTGTAGCAACATTATTGGGTGTATATACGAGTAGTATGTATATCCAATAATTTTTGTGTACAATATCATCAATAATTTTGGTGGGTATAAATATATATCAAACCAATTTTGTCCATCAAATCTGGCCTTCGTCAAGCCATGTGGTCTCATTCTGGTCCTGAACGTGATTTCATTACCTGCAAGATGAATCACGAAAACTTCAAGCAGTGCCGCGAGCGAGAAATACCCATGGAAGATTGGATGACCACTGTCGCTCTCAATCCTCGCCATTATCCCGATCCCTTCGATGTTATCATCCATCTGATATGGAATAGAGAGCATCAAATGTACATGATAGAAAAGATCACTGGGGTGGCTGGTGACAATGACTCAGAAGAGTCCCCCTAGATCAATACTTGTCATCTTGTTGTAATCAGATTGTGTTATTATCCAACGCAATCACACATGCTTTTGTAATACACAGTTCTCTGAGATAAACTATTAGTCCAACTTGTCTTGTATATGACTCCTGTGAAACAATATTGATATCCATTCCCTTTCGAATTGGGCGCCCAATTTGGGTTGGAATGCTTTATTCCAAATTGTCCTCAAAAATCCGAAGTGAATGGCTCCGCTTGAAAATGGGCGGCCGCCCAATTTCTCGTACGTGTACATGATAATTGTACATGATACTTGTACATGCTCAATAATGGCAGTACAATCTACACCAATAATTGACATCTATAATTTTACTTCACTATAAAAGTAGCTCCAAATGGTTGGTAAGGGTCATTCATCTCCCATGGCTTCCTTGCCTCCTCGTCCTGAGCACATCCAAACCATCAAGTGCTCCATGAGCTACCTTGATCTTGATGAATGCTTGAGAAAGGGTGTCAAGCTTGATCCCTGGCTAGAATCCAAAGCTCGTGGTCCTGAGATTCGTTGCCCCGAGCTCACTCGTGTTGTGATCCACCTTATTTGGCATCCTGATCAGGAGATCTATGAGCTGAATGCCATCACCTCAGCAGGTGTTGATGATGAGTGAAACAGTGATGACTTGTGTACCTGTTAAGGATATAATGATATAAGCAATTCTGAAATATGTAAGGATGTATAAGCATAGTGAATATTATTTCATGTATCGAACCTGAGTAATTTATAAAGTTGTGCTCTTCGACCTCCACTTTTTCTGCACTTCCACCACTTCACGTTCAACTGCTGGCACTGGTTGCTACCGCCCACCCCAGGGTTCAAATTGGGCGCCCGCCCAATTTCTATGCGGGACTCTTCTAGCGCAGGAAAATTGGGCACCCGCCCAATTATCTCAGACGTTCTATTAGTATACAACCAATTAAATCCAATAGAATGAACAGCATCACAAGAAAAATTTGTATTTCATGATTTCAAAATTGTCACAGATACAAGATTACATGTTTGATCTTAGATACAAAATTACATGATATAATATTGATTCGACAGATGTGACTGCTGAAATTGGGCGGGCGCCCAATTTCAGCAACTCTCCGAAACTCCAACCTTTGTTCACGGGTCTGGGGGGTTCTCTTCAGTGTTGTCGACGTCATTATGTTGATCTTGTTGTTATTTGGGCAGCTTGCTTTATAGCTTCCATCATGTTAATGAATTCTTCATTGCTCAGTGAGCCACCTTCTTCACCTGTCTCTCCCTCACCTCTGTCTACCTCACCGGTCTCCTTCTCCACATCGGATATTCTGTCTGTATTGTCTACCTGCCTTTGTTCTTCCTCATGCTCTCGTGCTTTATCTGGCTCTTCGTCCTGTTGACTTTGAGGTGTGTCCTTGATGAAGGATTCCTCACGATCATTGTCCACTATCTCATTGAATTTCGAACTCACCGCCAATGACATCCCGAGTGTTCACCACTTGGGTTCCCCGCCAACATATTAATTTTATCTTTTTCATTCTAAGATGGATATATCCTTACTTCTTAATCCTGCAGCCTTCTTTATTTGCTCTGCAAGGGATTGCGCCTCCCGAACCGTATCGAAAGAGAGAATGGATTTGCCGACAGGCGGTGATTTTTGTAACCGCATGGCTTGGAACCAGATTTCTTCTTCTTGCCCTCTGCAATTTTCTGCCTCCTGCGGGCCAATGATTTCTTTTCGTCCAACATTATTTCTAGTTGATCGAAGATCTGCACTAGCTTGAGCTACAGGTTCTCGTTCATCTCAAAAAAGTTGCTTTGTATCCTTCGCATGGTGCTGCACGAATGAACCTCCAGAAAAGAAATCAAGAACGCTGCAACTCTCCATCATTAGTTTGCGCACCAAATACGTGCAAGTCTTGGCTTGTAGTTGATTCGGAACGAGGGGTCCGCACTCCACCGCTTTGCACTCTTATCACCCTGTGGACGATATTAACCAATACTGCTGAAAAAGAAACTATTTCAAAGAAAAGCAACACATAAATTGGGTGATCGCCCTATTTCAAAGAATATTACCCACAAAAGCACTCAAGCGTCACGGTAAGTTTTCTCGATGTCCTCTGCCTCTTTAAGATCTTTGGGAAATTTCAATGTTGTTGTGGATGGTCACTGTCTATAAAGCATACATTCAAGTCATCCAGTGCAGGAGTTGCCACTTGGTCTCGGGCCACGTACATGACCAAGACAAGACTCTGAAGCTCACGAACTCTAGAGGTTGACCCCGACTTTGCTTTTGGATCCTGGTAGGCTCTAATCCACACCCGACTACCACCATCTATTGTTTTCATTGCAGCCAAGCACTCATTCAAATGCTCTGGGCTGATGAATATCGTTATCCAATATAACTGCTGGTCCGTTAGGATACTAATCTGATCCATGAATTTCTGATACTCCTCTACCGACCATTTCTTAAGGTTCCTAAAGTCACATCCAACAAGACGTGCTGACGTATTCATGACATTAACACACATCCCCAGTGGACTGACAGTCAGGCATTTGAAAGCCTTCGAACCCTCTTCAACTGGTCCACGGAGGTATTCGTTAACTTTTATAATTAGAGTCTCTGGAAGATTTTCCTTCTCAGCTTCTTTTCGACTCTCTGTCCAATCACTGACATTGTTTGCAAACATTAGCATGAGGTTCTCTGTGAATATGGGATGAAACTGTCTGACTTCATCCATATTTTCGACTTTTAACTTCTTCACCTCTCTTAGATATTTCAGTAATGCACGCTCAACAATGAACAAGGTTTAAAATGAAACGCACTTATTTAAGAAGTGCGTTTGAAAGATTCCTTCTAAAAATTTACAAAATTCTAAAATACCCCTAAAAAGGACTCTTTTACTATCTTGTGTCTAAAGATTTATAAAACTGCTCATGAAAACAGACATTTTAGGAAGACTTAACATTAAGGAGAAGAACAACAAAGAAAAATATCTCATTTTAGAGGGAAAAAGGACCACTACGAAAGCCAAAGATTTATTATGGGGCAAACTCATATGAAAAAATTAGACGCTTTTGTATCTTATCCCTTAGAACGTTTATATTGGGTGCTATAGAAGACAAAAATTTGTTATTTCACAACCATTTTGGCTAAACATCCTAATTGACCTTAAAAGACATTGGGAGACAGTTGAACAAACCGCTTGAATGAAAAATTATTGTTTTTGCATCATATGGTATTACAAATGATAATACATCCACGAAATCATGCGCTTAGTTGAAGTTCCAACCGACGATGCCGATAAATTTATACCGAGGAAACGAAGTTGAAGTAGTGAAGCTCTGTGATTACATGGCCTTCTTTGTTGTTCTCGAGATGTATTCATCATGTCTTTGGGCTTGCACAATACCAATCCACAATATAGTGATGTTGAGAAGATAGTCAAGCTCCTTGTCAATGTTGAGAGTCTTCAAAGACAATTCCATCATCTCAGTAGCGGCCACACCGCACATTTCTCCACAGAGAAGTATTTGTCTATCTTGCTTTTTTTTTTTGTCCATTTTGCAAAGAAATAGGTAAACTTTTGAGGGGTTGCTACTCCCTCGCACCCCTATGGACAAACTCACGAAGTTTTCCTTCTCGTTGAACACATGTGTCTCCATAACATTTTGGGGTCCTTTTGCCTTTAGAAGCGGTTTTGAGCTGCCTAAAGTGAAGTTAGCATGTGTGTAGAAAAAAAAAAAAAAAATAACAACGGGATTCGACTAATTTATGCTCTAACATTGCATTACAAGGTCGAGAGAATTTAGAACTATTTTAGAACTTTTTGAACTAAAAAACTAAGAAAAATCGCATAAAATTATCCCTTGAGTGTGTTATTTCAACAAGATTAAGTTGCAAAAACCTTTGGGAGCAAGAAAGACCCCACAAGATTTTGCACAATATAAACTTATACTCTGGACTACATATTTTATGTATATATATATCTATATACATCTTATACATGTTAATATATATATATATATATTCAATATATATATATGTTCACATATTTGTATATATAAAAACAAAAAGCGGTATAAATTTATACATAGAAGTCTCATGGTATAGATTTATACCGCAAGACTCTCTTTTTTCTGATATATATATGTAAATATATATGTTATATATGTATTATATATTTATATAATATACATATATATATATCTTTAGTATAAATTTATACACAGAAAACTCTTCTTGGTATAAATTTATACCGCTTTCCTCTTTATGGTATAAATTTATACCGGGCCGAGTCCTTTTTTTGTATAAATTTATACCGCCGAGTTCTTTTGTTGTATAAATCTATACCGCTCAAGTCTTCTTTAAGTATAAATTTATACCGTCATGAACTCTCTAGCATACTATGTCCACATATTACTATCTATTAAGGTATAAATTTATACCATCTTGAAATTTATTTGGAAGAAACTAAAGACTACAGAGAACAAATAAATTACAAAGTTTAAAAAAGTCCGTGATTGGATACATACGTAAGCCATCAAGCGGTATACGTAAGTCTATAGCAAAATTTGGAGGAGCAAATAAGAGCAAGTGTATAAAGCAAAGCGCAAGCATCTTCGACTTCACCTCACGTGTGAGGCATACTTTAAGGTGACAATATTTGCTTCATTGAGGCAATATCAAAATGTGTTGCATTTTTTGCAATTTTGTTCATAATTTTGTAGTGAATTTATAAACTTTGAACTAAATACGTTTTTGGGCACTCTTAGGCTTTGCTGTTTTTTTTTCAATGTCTATTTTGTTTTGTCCTTAAAAATATTACTATTTCTCAAACCAAACTAGGGGGTCAAAAAATGGTACCAAACAATTTTGAATGGAAGCTGAGTTCAAATTCCCCTCCAAAAATGGTGCCTAAAATATTCAAATTGTCACACTTGTCACAAATATACCAAGAAAAGGGCATTTTTTAAGGGAATTTTAGGGAATCTTTCAAAGATTCCTTTTGAAGTGCGTTTGCAGCAAATAAGTGCGTTTCATTTTAAACTTTGTTAATGCCAATTTTCCTTAATTATTGCGCTCTTGTCTTCATGACACGCCTTCCTTTATAAGCCTTCGTGGCCTTGAAGAACGTGGTGCCTGTCATGATCTCCCTCATTAATCTCTACAAGTCCATGGGGTGCATAGACTTCAGTGGCCGACAAGAATTGTTTGTGAACATCCTTAGACGATCTTTGACTTCAATTCTATCGCCATTCTCATCCTTCACTTCGTCCCTCGTAAAAGTTGAGCGACACGAAAAGTGCACATATTCCAAGTTTCATCGTCAAGATAGACGGTAATCATAGTCCCAAGATGCTCTTATTCTTCTTGGTGCTGCTTTTCACGATAGCTACCCATTCCCGCAAACAAAAGATACCGTAAGACAAGATGAGATGACACAAGAATTGGAGACCTAAACTACAATATGGACCGTATTAAGGGTTTGAAATTGGGCGGCGCCCTATTTGGAGTGAACATGCATGTGCATTCGATTGGAGGTCCGAGATTACAAGAGATTGGAAGAACAATGGCATGGTTGAAATTGGGCGGGCGCCCGATTTGGATTGCATGGGACAGGGGTTAATGGGGAGACAACTCACAGAGAGCGCCTTCCGTTGATTGACCACTTCCCCCTTTCTTGGGCTTGCCATACGAGTTCCCCGATTGTTGAAGTTGCTGGACCTGCTCGAAGATTGTCTTGACTATGATATCATTTGTTTCCTGGCTGACCTTAACATATTCCGTTGGAGTTAGGTTTCCAGCCAGTACACGACACTTTCTCTTGGCGTAAAAGAAAAAGATCAAATCTTTTAAATGCTTCCTTTCTGAGGGCCATTCCAAAGCCTGGTTCACAAGGATTTGAGCAACGGCTGTAGTGTGATTTCCATTGACGATCCAGAATTCCGCATTGTCCAAATCACTTGCTCTCTTCCATTTCATAGCATGCCCTGTTGACGGGTCAAATGGAATGACACCTGCACACGGAGGATGCATTTGCATAGTTATGAAAGATTCATAAAGGGTATCTACGTGTTCTGCACTGATGACCCTGCAAGCCATGTTGGCAGGGGCTTGATGCATCTTGAATATGTCGACGTCAATTTCAAAAACCCAATACCGAGTGGATAAATCCTCTCCCTATGCTTGATGTTCAACATGGCGCTCTGAGATAATTCACGCCTACTTTCCTGTGTTAACTCCCCAGTAGAGGCTGTATACTGTACAATTGGCAATGATCCCCCTTCTCCACTATCGCTAGACATTTCACTGTCTTCGCTTATCTCAGATGAAGTCTGAGGCGGAGTGGGACGTCTTCGTTTCTTAGAGGAGGTGCCTGCTTGTTCTTCTGCTCTTTGTTTCTTGCTGAACCGAAGGTCAGCAGAATGTTCAGAAGATTCTCCAGCACTATTGCTCGGATCAGAGGATCTTGCTCTCTTTTCCATACCTCCAAGCATGACAAGTGGCGTCTCAATGCTGGGGTTTGTTGTCAAAGATGATCTCTTCTTCTTTGCAGCAGTTCCCTTTTCAACTGCTACATTCTTAGACTTCTCTACACTTTTTTCTGCTTCTCCCTTTTTGGGAACTCCATATCGAGACCTCAACCAGGCCGAATCGTACACTTTTGGCTGGGCCTTCTCATGATATTCTGTATACAAGCCCTTCAACCTAGTCTGCTTGTGATCAAGAATCCACTGCCTGACTATGTTGAAGCCGTCTATAACGTCTCCACGCTTTCTAATTCCAGATCTTTCCAAGCTCTCGTATGAGTTCATCTGCCAACCCTTTGCGGCGCAGGAGTTTTGATTTTCGGTAATGCTTGCTGACATGAGTTGGGGGTCATAAGTGGCAAGGGGTAGCATGTATGCACAGAAGCACTTGTCCAATACGTCTTCCACAAAACCTCTATCTCGCGGGTACCTCTGTGTTTACCCCCATATCAATTGTTATCCCCGCATTGCTTGTCTTTTTTTGTCCCCTCGCGGCAAAATATAAAACATAAATCCTTGAGATGGTTTGTGCTCGACTTAGGATTTACGTTTCCAATTTCAATGCACCACGTGTTGTCAGCAACAGAAGTGATTTCTTCTGGAACTACTTCAATCCCTTGAAATGTCACATCCTGTTCTGTCTCTTTCGCGGCAAAGAATGAAATGCGTATCCCAGTCCATAGCCGCATGCGGCGCCTATTTTGTCCTTGCCATTAGTCCTGCATTGCATCAAACAAGAATTAAGTACTGCTTACCATAAGTACCATGAAGTACAAGTTGACCGACAGTATTACAGTAAATTGGCCGGGCGCCCAATTTGCAAAGGGGGCGCAAGATGTCCAAGAAATCCTGGATACCCAAAATTGGGCATACAATTCAGAGATAAATTGGGCGCCCGCCCAATTTACTTATCTTGAACTAAGGTGGAATGGTTCAGGGGGGCGCCAAGGGAGAGGTATGTCCTTCTAAAATTGGGCGTCCGCCCAATTTGCCAGGTCCAGGACTGGCCACCAACCTGACAAGCATAACGGTGGATGATCTTGAGGCATACACACTTCCTAGGTGCAACGGTCGGACGCCCAATTTACTAAGTGCTCGCAATTGACGCAGAGACATTTCCTCAGTGAAATTGGGCGGGCGCCCAATTTACTGAGCGGGAAGGAAGGTGAGGTGGTTCGACTTTTAAGCACATGACCTGCTCGGAGCTGTGATTAATAGACAAATAGGGCGGGCACCCAATTTACTGAGCAGAAAGGAAGGTTAGGTTGTTCGACTTTCAAGCATATTACCTGCTGAAAGCTGTGATTAACAGAAAAATAGGGCGGGCGCCCATTTTACTGAGGGAAGCAAGGTTAGGTGGTTCGACTATCAAGCACATAACCTGTTGAAAGCTGTGATTAACAGAAAAATAGGGTGGGCACCCATTTTACTGAGGGAAGCAAGTTTAGGGTTCGACTATCAAGCACATGACCTGTTCAGAGCACAAGAATTAGGTGAAATCTTCTTCTAGAGGAACTGGGGGATAGTTAGAGGATAGAATAGAGAGGGATTAGAAGGAAAAACAGTTGATTATTGCAAGAAACCGTGATTTAATCGGAATGAAGAGGAGCAAGCTTCTTTTAAAGCAAATGGGGGAATAGATGGAAGATAGAATAGATGCCATGTTGTCTTGGGAAGCATTATTAAAAAATAAATAAACAGTGACAGCAACTCGGCAGTGATGCAAGCATTACCTTTGCCTCCTTTAGTGGGACGACTTTCCATCAAGCAATACGAGAAAGCGGTGCGGTCGCCAAGATGTGGATGGGCTTTGTCCTAAGATCCGTGACAACGGTTAGCTTTTGTTTCGAAGCGAAACTTTGGACTGTTGAAAATGCGGCTATCCAGAAAAAACTATACTTATAAGCGAGGCATGCACCGAGGTTGCACCGGCTGAGGACAAGTGTCGAATTCCGGTTATAATGGACCGTTGTAGTCCATAAATAATGGGCAGGCACCGTAATGAACGGAATCCTGGACGCCACCTGGCAATCCCGCGTCCACCAATATGTGGGTGCCACATGGCAAGCCGTATTTGAAAGTAATAAAGGGGGGCTGATGGCTGAGGGTTCACAATTCAAATTTGAAATTCCAAAAAATCTGAATATACACACGTGCGCTAGATATAATGACATCGCGCACGTGTCCCAAATAACATTAATAAAGTTTGCCCTCTATTAAATGCATATAAATGGGGGGAGAATTTGAATTCTGAATTTGAATTTGCTGAGTAATTCAAATTCGGATCTCGAATTCCTCCCATTTATGTTTATTGCTTTCTGCTTTTGAAGCCTTCATTCTTGAGCGCCTGCTCTCAATAACTTGGCCCCATGTTCTCTCCTACGCTCGCAAGAAGTGTACATCTCTAAGGATGGTCGTCCCATTGCCAAAGGATTTGCTGGATACTCTAACCAGTGCCATTTCAGAACCATCCCCGTTGGAGCCGCTGCTGTTGGTGTTCAAGAGGTTTTTGAGGAGTGTCACGCCCTCCCATGGCCCACTCCGGATGCGTAAAACTATAGGAGAAGCCAAAGGATCCTTCATTTTTTGGAGAGAGGAAGACGTCTGTGAATCCAATATAGAGAATGTCGGGTCCACCTCCAAAAAACAGAGAGTGGAATCTACTATGGAACCTATCCCCCAGACCAGATACACTTTACTGGAGAAGGACTGTGAAATATGGCACTCTTGCGCCTCCATTCCTGCGGGACAAGGGTTCATATCCTTTACAGGCCCAGATGATACAGTATGCGACCAGTTCTTAGGGTTGAAATGCATTGGAGTGACAATTGTTGAGGGTTACCCGATTCCTGCTGAAGTGAATTTCCGCTGTCAGGCTTGTTTACAGGTACCAAAAGCAAGTATGCTTGTTAGGTGGAGTAATGAATATGTTACATTGGATGGTGTAAAGGTTTCTGTGATCTTGACTGCAAAGCCAACCGAGCAAGCAGATACTCTGTCAAGTCAAGTTAGCTCTGTTATTGAGAAGCATCCAAATTTCGAGAGGCGCAAGTACACTTTCCACTCCCTCAGCGTAGGCGGTTCTTGAGACAGCCTAAGATTGAACGCCTTAGCCCTAGGGAGGCTATTTTGAAATATTGAACGACGTTGTGTTGCAAACACAGGTGTTGTGCAAAGTTCTCACATAATCAGGTCATCAACATGCGCAAGGAGTTCTATGCAATAAAGTCTAGCGACAGGGTGACATTTGTGTATGACATGCTTGGGAACAACATGAAAGGCTATCGAGTGGAATGTCTAGTGTTGCATAGCAGGCTAGTCTGTGAGAGAGCCTGGTACCTTGGGTTGGGAATCTCAAAGTCAGGGTATCTGAAATGGAAAGCACAATACATGGAGGGTGCTCGCAAAGCAGAGCACGGGAACTGTGGTAGTTTGAAGCCTCGTGCATCCACCTTAGCATCCGAGGCAGTTTTCTCCATATTCGTAAGGGAGAATTGCGAATCCTTGCCTCACCGTAGTCGGAGGAATGAAGATGGCATCCGGGAAAACATTAAGAAGTTGCCTGCAATGTTTACGAAAACAAGCATCCTAGAAGAGGTGAATGTAGAAGTTATGGCACTGACAGGCAAGAAAGTCTTGCCAGTGGGGTTTCATAGAACTTGTAAAAGGAGCTTTAGGGATGTCAGTATCGCAAAAAAAAATCCGTTCTCTAAATGTGATACATGTGAGGTCATTCGTACGAAGCTGTTGAAGACAAAGGATGAGGTAGAAAGGAGGATATTGCATGACCAGAGAAGAGCACACAGATTGGAGCAAGCCTCCTGTCGTATCCAGTATTGGTCGTGGAGATTATTGTCCCATAGGTATCCCAAAAACTATGTTTGTATAATTCATGATAAGATGGACTAGGCAAAGACAATGATTCCAAAATTGCAGCAATCGGTGAAGTCACTTTGGAGACTGGATAAACTCAAAACATCATTGACGGGTGCTCTCACTCATGGTCATGGGTGGGGAAGCTATGGAAACTTTGCTTTGGATCTATGGCCAGATGACTCGAACTTCTATGTGGGTTCTTTGAATTGCATCTTGAGAAGGCTGGAGATGGTTCATGAGTATCCAGGAGGCCATCTTACAATGCCGGAAACATCAGCTCCAGCTTGGGTGACTTCCTTGCGTAACAATGCGGCACTCAAATCGAAATTGGCACTCACCAATAGCAACATCCCTGCAAGCTTGCCTAGACCAGAAGGACCTTCTTTCAAGCCCCTCCCCCGAACACTGTTGCTGCAACTGGACAATGCTTCGGGTCAAAACAAAAACAGGTATGTATTCTCGTATCTTTCATACCTAGTATATCTTGGTGTGTTCGAGGAGATAGAGTTGGGTTTCATGATGCCTGGACATACACACGAAGACATTGATGCTTTGTTTGGCAAATTCTCCTCCACTCTGAAGAAGGCCGAAGTGCTGACCATGCCCGAATTATTATCTGAGTTCCACACATGCAATCTGAATGCACCTGTACCATACATTGTTGATAAAGTGCCAGATTGGAAGGGGTTTATAGAAGGGTACATATCCGACGGCGATGATAGATTGACTGGCCACACCACCCCCCTGACATTCAAATTTGCAATGAATGGAGAGTGGCCTGTCATGTATTACAAAACTCGTCCGTGCTTCTTGGATTGGCTGCCTACAGGCGGTATAAAAATGTGGAAGGAAGGGGTAGACGGGAAGCCCATAATGCCTGTTGGAACACCCAAGCTGCTTAAACCAAAGGCAACAGTAAAAGACCTTGGCCAGCTGTGAAACAGCATCCACAAGCACATCTTTCATTGGGTTGCAATCTCCACAAGCAAGAAAGGCACCCCGGAAACAGCCAACTATTCCGCACAATTCACGGCTACCATTGAGTATTGGATCGGTCTTTTATAGGAGCTAGGGAAGATCTCGTGCCCGGAAGGCACTTACGACGACTTTTGGCCATGCACCAGGCAAGAACGAGCTCACTTCCAGAAATAGTTGCAGTAGCGGAGCCAATTGCAAGCATCGCTCCTCCATACGTGGGACCATTGAAGGATAAACCCATACCAGAATTCAATCCATTCAAGGATGTGAAGAAAGGTATGTTCATTATGGCACGTCCTGATGACGTCTTGTGTCCCACATGGGTAGGATACGCCACGGAGGAGCCCCAGATGGATGATAAGAAGTTGAATTTTGAGGCAGTACAGATCACTTGGTGGGAGCCTGTCCCCGTAAGGAACCAAGTGTACCCAGCCAATTATGTAAACTGTTGGAAGAAAAGATGGAGGCCAACCACTGCTAGTGATCGCATTGAGTTGAAGACAATCGACTTTGCTTGGTCTCCATCGAACAGGAAGAAGCCCGTTGCTGAAGCATATGCAGCCCTCGCTGGTGATGCTTATTAGTGTGGAAAAAATTGTTATTGAAGTATGAATCCAAAAAATGGTCCATAAATTCAGGTTTTGTACAAAAATAATGAAATTGTGCTTTATAAAGTTTGCCCCCCCCCCCCCTCCTTCCTCTTTTTTTTGCATTTGCGTACACGGACCCCACTATTAGCGTATGTGAACTAAAGTTCGGGTATGCGTTTTAGTGTGCTCAAAACAAAAAAAAAAAATATATATATATATAAAAAAAATCCCAACCCAGTGAGTAAAAAATACAGAATATACATTTTTAACATTAAAAATATGTATTTTTTAACTTTATACGTTGAAAATTTGAGTTTCATACGTAAGGAATCTATCCCTGCTACTAACGGGACTTTTGTTGAAGTCTACATCAAATTGATAGGCACTGATAGGGTTAAGGATAGAAGCTGATAATATCTTCACTCAAAGAAAGGAAAACATATCGGGCATAACTAAAAACTCACCTGGTGATGTTCTTCTTTTGTTAATGCATCGTTGAGATTGTCAATGCAGTGTCCGGCAGATGACCCCAATGCTGCCATTTTCTTTTGATGCTTCAACGGATTTCCTGACTATGATATCTTGATTTGCTTGGTTAGAGAATTATGCGGAACAATGTCGAAGACATATGCATAAATGCTTCAAGTGCATAATGGAAGTTTCAAAGTCTACATATGATATGTTTCAAAGGATAAGAATCTCACAAAAAACCAATACTTGGAAGGTTTGTACTTATTCTTATCTTTTATTAGTAAGACGAATTTTGGTTCGGTAATCCTTTTTCCATCTTACAGCAAATATTATGGAATCATTTCCTAATAGATAAAAGAGCCTTTTTTTTTCAAGAGCACGCACCTCTTCTACATTTGTATTTGACCTGAAACCTTTTGAAGTAGATCTTGGTCCTCTGCGATTTGATGAATCGCTAAAGCGTTGGCATTAAATGGTCTAAATGCTTGAATAGAATTTACTTGATCTAAACATGCAGTTAACACAAAGCAGATTCCATTTCCTGAATATGTAATGGAAAGAAGATTAAGTACCATAGTGTTAGCGAGGCCAAGAAGATGCCCGATGGCCTGCCTCACAACCATCAACTGCAAGCCAGCTACCGACTAACATTACATCGCGCATAGCGGTTTCCCCGTCTGCACATCAATATGGTACATAATATCTTCCTTCTGGGAAAGGATAAAAATTTTCTCCTATAAGTAAAGAATATACTGGGGGTTATATTAACTTCCAAAAATGAACCTCACCTGACCCTCTGCCTCAAGCCTACCCTGCTGCTAGTTTTTGTTTTTTCTCACAAGGTGTTTTTGGCCACCCTTCGTTAGGGATAATGTGCCGCAGGAGGCACTTTTACGTACAGTAAAAGCCTGACAAACTCATGGAGCGAGCGTGTCCAATCCAGATGAAATTGCTTTTTTTGGCACATTTTCCAATGTAAAGTTAAGGGGAGACAAAAATTTCATGTCTCTTGGCATTAACAATGACTACAAATTCAAGAAAATATTGCCCATCTCTTTAACATGGCAGAGAAGAGAAGAATATTACAAGTTTTAATCTGGGCATGTAAGCGAAGGAAATGGAAATTTCCTCCCCCATAATGTTACAAATGCACATGTCATACATCCCAGACTCTAGTAATAAAATTGCTTAAAGAAAGTTTACCATCTGCTTTATTCTTACAAATTCTCCCCTTTTTTTTTTAAAGGATAAAGAATTTTCATTTTAAACTTTTACAAAGCCCTAAAGCCCTATAGCAGACAGACACCCTCGTGAACAAGTTTAAAAAGGAGGGGTAGCTACGAAGCCCCTTTTTCCTTACAATGAGAATAAATTCAAGGAAGAAGTTAATGAACAATGAAATAATAATGATATGGGACAACAATCTTGGACTAGTGTATCCTTATGCTCCTCGGGCACTACGAGGTGACAGCTCCACGAACCATATCATATATACCTAGGACCACATGATTCGACGTCCCAACAACCTTTTTAAGGAGAAGGGCTTAAGATGGGCATTTTGCCAGATACAGGGCTTCTCGTTTCATATGATACTTCATAATCAGCCTTCGAGCTATGAAAGCGTGGATCCAACTTGCGAGCCTCACAAAGGGAAAAATAAATGTCTCAATTACTGTGGCTACAAGAGATGTAGATGGAGTGAAGCCTCTTCCAGCTGCAACCAGGGCCACTAGAGGCACAAGCTCTTTGGTTGTCACTAAAAACTTGCCATTCTTGATACCATCCAGAGTTATTTTTGCAATGGTTTTGGGAGAACATGCTTTGGAGCGTTTATAGAGGTCAATTCTCTCTAATAAATTATCGAAGTCCTTGTCAATCTCAACTGCAACACCCCATTGAAGTATTAGCTGTTATAGACATTATAAAGACCCGTAAAGACTTGTCAGACTTAAAACTCAACATAGACATAATGGTTGAAGTGAGTTCATTGTTTTGATCTACTTACCATCATCGAGCATAGGAGTCTCTACAAAGCCTGGTAAAACAAGATTAACTTGAATGTTGTAAGGGACCAATTCTAGTTGTAGACACTCTGCCAATCCTCGAAGCGCATACTTGGAAGAAGTATATGCAGCATTACCATGGAGAAGATACTGGTGAAAAGAGCCAATTATCGAAACATTTAAAATGGGCATATACGAGAGACTGAAGAGAAGAATACGATTCATTAAATGAAGTACTGGACTAGGAAGAAGAAAAGCTTACCAGTGATGCGCAGGAGCCTATGATAACAATGGACAGGGTGTGGTCAGGCCTACAATTCTTCATAAGTGGTAGGCCAGCATGTACGGTGTAAAGGGTGTCAAAAACGTTAGTTTGCAACACCGCCTCTAGATCCTTGAGTGGAACTTCGTCTATATACCCTGCATGAGCTTTTCCAGCGTTGCAAACCAGTACGTCTATTGGTCTCCATTCAAATGCGCTATTCACAGCCAAACTTATGGCATTGCTATCAGCCACATCTGCCAACTACACAGGGTAAATCCCTTGTTAGTGATCCTTTCTCATATATGTTACATTATTTTGTTACTTATGAATCATCCATCTCCTGAGAAAAAACACTAAAATCTGTAACTAAACCTTCATGGTATGTTATGTTACTGTATTCCTTGCATCCCTCATGCTTCCCCAATTTAACACATTAGAAGTTCCTGCATTGATCATATAAGTATGATATATATTACCAAGTAATTGATCCGTCCTTTGCCGCACTGCGTCCGGATGTAGAGCTCTTTCACGGCTTTTTCCAGTTTTGCCTCATTTCTTGCGCACAAAGTAACATAAGATCCCTCAAGCAGGGCATTTTCGGCTATGGCCAATCCGATGCCACTAGAACCCCCGGTTATAAAGACATGCTTTGCAGCAAAAGAGTTAAACCGTGGTTTCTTCGGCGCAAGAAAACCAGCAAGAACAGACAATACGACCAGAATTAAACATACTACCAGGATTATCATTGCCGTAGTGCTGTAGCCTGTAAGTGTAAGAAAGAAACTCAAAACGGACAAAACTTCGCAGAAAAAGAGCTCCAAACAGAAAATTTGGCGTGTTATAATGGTACTAGTTAGAAGATCGATGCAAAGCAGAAACGATATACGATGCAAAACGTTAAGGAAAGCGTTAAGGAAATGAATGCTTACGCCGGAATGAAGAGCTGTAGGCGCCGGACGAGCTATGGCGATGCAATAACTTAGCTCATAAAAAGAGCGGGGCTTGTACAAATCGGTGGTCCGAAATTGGAAAGCGCTGCAACTGCGGTTGGTGGCCATGGGCCATGCCCAAATCTAACCCCGTCAAAATGGCCACCATATTGTGGCCCTTATCGGATCTTATAAAATTTTATCCTCTATCTGTCCCATCGCGGTAAATGTCGGAGGTGGGCATGTTATAGCCAGTCTTGAATGGCAAAAAATCCTTAAGTCCACAAAAATGATGTGTAATTTTTTTTGGGGGTGGCTATAACATGTCAAAGACACGGATATGCCCGTGGCTATAACATGTCGGCGTCCGATATATACGATGCTCCCTGTCTGTCTGTCTATCTATCTGTCACATGAGTTAGTATACTTTCTACGCCGTCACATGAGTTAGTATTGTGCCTTTATTAACATCCGTGCGTGTGTCATAGAACACTAGTCCCTTTTTCTTTTTTCCATTTTTTTTTTTAAGTTGTGGGCCATGCATCTTCTTCTTCAGCAACTTATTCCTTTCTTTCCTAAGGTTGCATGCCATATGCCTTCTCCTTCGGCGTCTTTCTTGTTAATCTATTCACTACCTACTTGTATAGTGCTTTATTAATGACAAACTTCAAATTCTCCTCTTTTGTCATCTTTGTCAGCCAATTCGACTAATACGCTGACCTTTCTTCTTCCGATTATGCTTCTTCTAGATCTTCTCTTTATGTCAGCTTATATCTAACTGTTATTTTTTTGAGCTCTTGATGTTAATTATGCAACGATTATGCTTTTACTTCTTTCGTTTCTGTCAATTTCACTGATTTTTAATGATATGCTAAAGTTTTCTCTATCAATTATGCTAATTCTTCGTCGGACATTGAAAATGATATCTTGAGTATCTGTACTATTATGCTTCTATTCTTTATTTTTGTCTGCCACTTGTCTCTTTCACCATAACGCTTTTCAAGACGCCATATGCTGCATATATAACAATCCTACTTGCATCCATACCACCAACTAATACTTATGAGACTCTTCATCATTTTTTGTCAACTTACTTCTAGTTGAATGATATGTTGGCATCTGGTCTTGTACATTATGCTTATGATTTTTCATTTTTGTCAACATAATACCACTTGGATGTCCATGCCCTTCTTATACCAACTCATACCTATAATATTCATGGGTCCTTGACAAGGCCACGAGTTAATAGGCCCCTCCACCCCCCTCCCGCCAAAAACAAAAAAAAAGGGGGAAAAACAAAATTAGTAATACATCTCCCATGCCTACAACAAAAGTTATACAAAGTATGCAATTTTCGTATAATTGTTCTGTCTTTCAACATGTAAGTCTAAAAGTTACTATTGTACCTTTATAATCAGGTTTAAAGATTCTTTGAGCTTCTCATCATGCTGATGACATTCCCTTACTGTCCCCGGGGGGTGCACCTAACGTAAAGTCTATATGGCATGTGCCTGCATAGGGTTAAGAGAAATTATCCCTTATACGGAAATTTCCAAAGAAAATATACCTCATATTTCATAAGCCTACGACCATATTTCTTTTATATATACAAGGGGTTGTACTATGAGGGAGTATACAAATTCTAAGCTATCCAATGAAAATTATATAAAGAACCTCTTATGTTCTCCAAGATTCAAGGAAAATTCCCCTAGATTCTCAAAGATGTTATGAAGATTCTCTTAGATTCTCTTGACATTCCCATAGATTCCTTAACATTCTCTTGAGATTCTCCTAGATTCTCAAAGATTATCCCAAATTTCTTCTAGATTTTGTAAGATTGTATGTAGATTTTCCTAGATTCCTTTGGATTTTGTAAAGATTTCCCTAGATTCTCCAAGGTCCCATCAACATTCCTCTAGATTTTCAAGAATCTTATAAAGATTCTGCTAGATTCCCTTGGGTCCTCCAAGATTTTTGTAGATTCTCTAGATTTTCCAAGATCATCAAGATTCCATCAATATTCCTTTAGATTCTTAAGCATTTTATAAAGAATTCCCTTAGATTCCCAAACATTTCCTTGAGATTCCCTTAGATTCCACTAAGATTCCTCTAAGTTCCCTTAGATTCCCAAGATTCTATGTAGGATCTCTTAACTTCCTTTGGATTCTGTAAAGATTCCTTAAGATTCTCTTAAGATTCCTCTAGATTCTTAAAGATGATCCCAAATTTCCTCTACATTTTATAAGGTTGTATGTAGATTCTCCTAGATTCCTTTGGATTCTATAAAGATTCCCTCTAGATTCTCCAAGGTCTCATCATGATTCCTCTAGATTTTCAAGAATTTTATAAAGATTCTGCTAGACTCCCTTGGGTTCTCCAAGATTCTTTATAGATTCTCTTAAATTCCCTCAGATTCTCTACATTCTTTAAGATTCCATCAAGATTCCCTTAGATTCTCAAGCATTTTATAAAGATTTCGTTAAATTCAAAAATATTCCCTTGAAATTCCCTTAGATTCCACTAAGATTCCCCTAAATTCCCTTAATTTATCAAGAATCTATGTAGATTCCCTTAGATTCTTTAAGATTCTCTTGAGATTCCCCTAGATTCTCAGAAATGATCCCAAATTTCCTCTAGATTTTGTAAGATTCTATGTAGATTCTCCTAGATTTCCTTGGATTTTGTAAAGATTCCTATAGATTCTCCAAGGTCCCATCAAGATTCCTCTAGATTTTCAAGAATTTCGTAAAGGTTCTGCTGGATTCCCTTGGGTCCTCCAAGATTCTACGTAGATTCTCTTGAGTTCCCTTAGATTCTCTAGATTCTCAAGGATTCCATAAAGATTCCCTTAGATTATCAAGCATTCTATGAAGATTCTCTTAGATTCCCAAAGATTACCTTAGAATTTGACTACATTGTCTCCAACTGCTATGGAACGATGCCAATGCATCACTCATTGGAAAAAAACAGCATGGGTCCCACCTTCAACTGACCCTCTCTCCAAGTTATAGCGATTGAAGGCAGTTGGAAAAGGAAGGTTCCTAGAAAATCAATGTATTAATTGCTTTATTAATGTTAAAAAAGATGCACCCTCCTTGCATCTTAGAGACAATTCCAGAAGTTTGGTAGCTTGAGAGGAATTTAGACAATTAATTCCACATATACTTTGCTGATCTATCTCACCAATAATGCTACATTTGTTGAGATTGAGAGAGATGCCAGAGGCTACACTAAAGCTAGAGTTTATATCCAGATAAGCAGAGATATTAGAATTGTCATTTTTGAGGAAACTAAAAGAATCATCAGCATATTGCAAGATCTTCATGTTGGTAGTATTATCAGGTAAAATCAGTCCCTCAATATTCCCTAGATGGTGTTGATGATTAATAACTCTAGCAAGGATCTCAATAACATCAATAAAGATATAGGGGGCCAAAGGACAGCCTTGTCTAACCCCTCTGGCCAGAGGGAAAAAAGGTCATGGTGAGCCATTATTTAGCACAGTAGGCTGAGATCGAGAATTTAGACCATGGATCAATTTGATGATTTTATCAGAGAAACCAAGCTTGTCAAGAGCATAATCTATAAAATTCCAATGAACAGTGTCAAAGGCTTTAGAGAAGTCCAATTTCAAGAGAATACAATTTTGTTTCATATGAAGCCTTGGTTTGATTTGCATAAAATTGGTCAAAATAACACAGAATATACATATCCAGAGCAAATTTAGAGATTGCTCAACATAAAAAGCCCAAAAAAAAGGCAAAATATGTGGGAAATGAAGAAAGGTTTAGACTCATCAGGTTGACGTAGAATGTCTAAGGACGAAAAGAGGCAATATGAAACGAGTGACGAGCTTTTAAAATATGTGGTACATCAATGGCAAGCAGTATAGTAACACATTCCATGAAATCGCAAAGGAACTTGGACTATTGGCGAATGACTCAAACTGGAGAGAACTGCAAGACACGATCGACTTTCAAATCACATTGTAATTAAAAAAGAATTTGCATTCATCTGCATGTACAGACCCCTAATCCTCTCAATCTACTGAAACAAATTCGGGGGTCAAATGGCAAAGGACTATCTGCAACTTCAATGAATCATCTATTGTTGATGTTGCTGCTGCTATTGCTGCTGCTGCAAGAATTGTATTATCCATAGGAAGATTTTTCTAGCGAATGGTCGACGGATAGGTTGGTAGGTAGGTAGGTAGATAGAGAAATGTTAACATCTACTAAGACCACCAGCACCATGGAACAATACAATGAACAAGGGCCTCATGCATGGAATAAAGCCCTGTCACATAGAACTAGGGCAAATGCTCAATAAAAAAGAAACATAACAAAACAAAACAAAATAGAGCCTAATATGCCTAATAATAGTAGAAAATCATACAATTAAGGAAAAAAAAAAAGCTAAAGAAGAAGATGAAGAAGCAATTTTTATGTCATGCCACATCGGCAGCATCCGACTGGGCATATGACGCACACACTACGCCAACGTTGCCTTGTTGGTCAAACCCCGAACCACCTTAGATTAAGTGCAATTGTGGATAGCCTCGAACTCAAGATATATTTGCTCTAGGATTACTATGTTACACATTAAAGCACTAATGTGTACCTAGATGTGTAAGCCACTCATTAACTACAATGTCATCCTACCACAATAATAAACATCCCATTTATCACAACTTTAGCTAATTCCTCTTTTTGACTGAGAGCTGAGAAAGTGTCAAATCTTTTTAGACTGAAAAAGCCCGAAAATGGTTACCATCACGAAGCACTTGAAGTTGGCACTTGGAAACTTTGAAATGGATGAATAAATGGCATGGCCAATCTATGCTTGGGAGTTTAATCTAGTGGTAACACACTAGTCCTAGAATAAATATGTCTTGAGTTCAAGACTATCTAGAGTGACATTCAATATAAGGTAAAAGTTGCTGCTTCTTCTTCTTTTCATCAAACTCACTCTATCAATTGTCAGTAACACCCTAAACTTGCGCAAGCATAATTCTTTTGAAGAAATCATCAGACCATGCAGCCTATACACGTTGAGCTGCCAAACAACCCAACTCCCAGAGCCAAGACCTAACCTCCTTTATCATATAAATGAGCCAACTCAATATTGGTGCTAAACAAAAGGTAGAAGGAGAGCAGAACCATGCTAAGTTAAATAGAGAATAGAATAGAATAGAATATGATTTTATCGTCCACGGAGACCAACTGGCCTATGAGACCCAAGTACAAAAAGAGAGCAGCAGGCGCATTACTACCAGGATTAAAAAACCCCCGTCCCTATCCTCTTGTTGTCCAATGACCCAATGAAGGGAACCCATACATCCCTCTTTAATACCATCATCACCATACTTAGGACAGACGGACAGACAGACATTATTTTAACATCCAAGAAGCTTGCAGGGGGCCATGGAACAGAACTATACATAGTGCGACTTAGGCGATCTCGAACTCCAAACATATTTGTTCTAGGACTAGTGTGTTACCACCAGATCAAAGGCCCAGGGAAAAGGGAGCAACATCATAGCAATTATATGGACAGGAATAACAAGCCTTGTATTGAAAAAAGCACAGACTGGAAATAGCAAGCAATATCAGGACTATGACAAGGAAAGGAACAAAGTCATAGTATGGGATGAAATCAGTATGACCCATACAGACGTGCTCCCAGCGACAGACATACATGGACGAGGATTAAGAACATTTGGAGGAATCATTATAGTTATTGATGGTGATTTCGAATAGCCTTTTCCAATCGTGAATCGGGCAACACGTGAGAGATTGACTATTTAAAGAGTAACCACCTCTAAGGTCACTTCAATAGCATCAAACTCACATATAATATGGATGTCCAGCAGGTCAAAATGGCTGGCAATGGACATCTTAAACATGGAAGATGATGACGATGATGATGACGGGATTATGTTTATTAATTACTTAAGATCTCAAAGAATGACATCAAGAAGCAACAATCATCCTGCTACGAATTATGTATCCTCGATGCATAGGAACGTGATTATGCATCACCAAAACGATTCGAGTTCTATTCTCAAAGATCAACTTGATGCCCTCAAATTTTAGCATCCCTTTCAATAGGAGCATTGTCAATTACCATCTCCAAATTGTAATGGCAATTTCTAGAAACATCTCCAGTCTTCTATATGTCACCCTCTCAAGATGCACCTTAAGAAGTGGCATCAAGTATGTACACAAAGCATTTCAAAAAGACAAGAAGATTCTAATTCATATATACTACAAACCCAAAGTCCACCCAAGACGGGCATTTTCTAGGTTAAAAGCTGAAACAGATTGAACCCATGTGGTACAATCAGGCAAACAGAACTACAAAAGCAATAATTCTACTTAATATTGTCTAAATTGTGCAACTGATTTGGAGACTTCTTTTATTTTTAAAGAGGCTGAGAACATGAATTCTTTGTAAGAGAGTAAATCCAGCTTTTGGCCATCCACCTGATCTGACACAACCAGGAGCAAAGAATGACTAGATACTGCACACCGAAACTAATTTATTAAGTACATTTGCTTAGTAGAAGATTAAAATGAAGCACCTTCTACCCTCTGCAACTTGATGGCAAACATTTTGGAAAGAATGTGGTCAAATAGAGATTACACTGATGAATATTTTATTGTACAAAAGAATAGCAGATGTACACGCTGTCAACCAATGCTTCCTGATTGGAAGTAAATCAATGACTATTGTACACTTTTTCCAATATAACCTGTTTTTTTTTTAAGCTACCCAATCATCATCGTCATTGTCACTGTCAATACTATCTTGATCATCTTCTTCATCCTCGCTATCACTTTGTTCTATTTTGGCCTGCAAGTTACCATTTGATAGTAAAGATGAGTACATTGAGATCAAATTAATTAGTTTATCATTATTGTTTATTCCTCCTAATTTTATCATTTTATTTGGTTTTGCAGTCCAAAACCTGATTCTGCAAATAATTGCAGTCATTCTCTTGCATTTGAAACTTTAACTTTTGTAGTTTAACAAAGTATACCTTCTTCGGTTTCACAGTGGCAGCTCGCTTTGGAGTACTTTTACTTCCCAGCACTGAAATGAAAAATACGTCAACAACAGTGTGAATGTAGAAAAGATTACATGCATCCTACAAAACTATAATTACAGACCTTTCTGTTGTACTTCCACAGTCTTTGTTCTACATATTTTATCTGTACGAGACATATCCTAAAACCAAGTAAAGAACCAAAAAACATCAAGAATTGCTACTTTATCACTGCTATTTGACTATCTCATGGCTGTCAAACAAAAAATATAAGCATACCATAGAATCTGAAGACTTCCTCTTTCTTGTAATTTCTGAAATAATAACATAAAAGGGATCATTACAACAATTAGATTTTGCACAGCTAAACAGAATTTTACCTTGAACGGTGGACTTAAAGTCCAGCTTTAATTGCTTCTGCGGAAAGTGTAAAATGCTGGAGCATTAGATTTTCTTTATATAAAGATGTAGCTTATCAGCATAAAAGTGATATATAATTCATACCCAGCCGTTTGCAGATTCATCAAGGTCTTTACATTTCGACTTGCACTGAATATAATGAACGGAGTAAGCATATCAATACAAAAGATAAAGTATCAAACACAGAAAACGGCCTTTCATCTAAATCACACACGTTGCGTACATCTGAACTTTTTTTCCTTTTTGCTGCAGGCTTGTTTTCATCTTCAGAATTCACCAAAATTAGAATACCTTTCGCATTGGAATCTCTTGCATCTGTTATGGGATGTTAGATTAACACTCCAATATATTGTAGTATAGGAAACTTAACAAATTCTGTTGAGCATCTTATAATTATACTATTTTTTAAAACCTGAAACCCTAAGTTATAAAAATAGAGGCAGGTCCGAATTCACCAATTAATTGCACATGCAATTCTTGAAGCATGTACTTAGAAACTATTTCTGGCGAGTATACACAAACCACATTACCAACCTACCTTTTACATTCTGCTTTTTTTTTGCACAGATATCTGATGTAAGTGGCTTTTTGCCTTGCTGATTTAGGACCACTTTTTTAGGTTTTAAATCAGTAACGGGCTGACTGTCTCGACTTCCATCATCACTGCTACTGGCATCATCCTCTTCATCCTCTTCATCTTCAGATTTCTCTGTATAACTGAAACAAGAACAATTCTGCTAAACTAAATAGCAAAAACAAGCCCTTCACAAACATAAAGTCACCGTACTTGAGATTTCTCTTCTGTGTGCGAACAGAATGACGAGCAGAATGACGTAAGGCAGTCTCTGTCTCCTCAACTGCGTTGTTTTCATGAACAGGGGTGGTCAAAACTGACTCTGGAACCCTAGCACTCTTTGGAACTTGACCAACGCATACATCTGAACTACGGCCACCACCTGCTGTAAAGTCAAAATTCGTATGCATCTGCAGAAGTATAAAACAGAAGTCCAGATTACTTAGACCTCCCTAGCAGCCAAACTTATAAGACAAATAAAAACCTGTTCCGAAACGTTTGGCATGATAAGTTTAAGTTCATCAGGATTATCCTCCTTCTTTCCAATCCACCAAGCTTCAGAAAAGACGACCTATTTTATGTGCTATGTTAATCATAGAAACTACTTCGATGCGATGATAAGAAAGCCCACGAGCTTACCAGACTTTCAAAAGAGTCTTCGCATAAGATGCTTTTTGTGCCTCTAGAAAAGTGCATGGTAAGGTACTTGTTTTTAGGATATACAAAAGTACCAAATAGCTTGAGACGCCCCTGCATATAAAAACTCAAAATATTGGCTTCAAATTTACAAATTAGAAACTAAACTGACACTCTTTCAGCTCACCTGAGGAAAATCAACATACAGAATAGGATTGCGGGAATTCATATTTGTCAAGTCGCCAAATTTTCCTCCAGCAACTGGAGCAACAATGCCAGGAAATGCAAACAAGTACTTGTTTTTCCTGTTACCCTTTTTCACAATATCTTTCCCATCGCACTTCAGAATGGCTGCGGCAAAGAAAAAACTGAGACAGCCTACTCAAGAAGGAACACAACATTCAAGACTGATTACAATATCAGCATGACCATTGAAGTTTTAGCTACCTTAAGAAGAAACAAAAAATTTAAGGCAAAATTCTACCTGCCGAAGGATCCAAAAATTGAGATGGAGCGGCTCTGGATCGGCCAAGCAAGCCTTTCGAGATGGCAATATTTTTTAGCCTGGCGCCTTCGTCTGCATCTCGATCTGCTGCAGAATCCTTGCTAGTACTCGCCTTCCCCATGCTCTGTTTTTCCTCTGGGGGGGATCCAGTTTTGAGTAGTATGGGATCATCAATTGCATCCCGTCCGTCCAATGTAAAATGGACGGTTCTATGAATTCAGTTATGGCGCCAAAAACATGGCCTTAGACTATTTACTTTGAACATTCGTACGCACTTAATATTTTGACACGTATCACGACCACAAAACTAAAAGAAAACTTTGCGCAGTTTTAAGACATTGGATAAAATTTTGTAGGTGATTACGTCATTTTTCTTTTGCAGGGTTGCCTAACCGAGGTGCACAAATTGCTGCGATTTTAGCTATGCCACGTGCCATGCCACATAGACCAAATTGATTCCATGCCGTTAGATCTGTCTAATTTCGCATCTATGGTTAGAAAAATTAGAAAGTATTGAAAATTCCCCGCGATCCCCGCGATGGTTTTGTTGCAAGAGGTCGCTTGGCAGAAGAACGTAAGGCATGCCGCATGAATCATCCTCATGTAAGCATCTCACCATTTTCCCCTTTCTGTTTAGTTGGAGCCAGAGTTCTCTCTTCCTGTAACTTTTAGGTTAGCTGCTTTGGGACAGCTACCTGCTATCGGTCTGGGAGTTCAGAGGTACGTTTCTGGTGTCATCCTCTTTAAAGAGACTCTATACCAATTAAGTACTCATGGCAAGACGTTTGTTGATGTGCTGAATGCCAGAAGATTGTTCCTGATATGAAAACAGACAAGGTATTCCATGTTTGTTAGTGCATTTCCACTAGTTATGCTATTTTATATAAGCTTTTCTATTTAAAGCTTAGGGTGTTGTGCCTTTGGCTGGCTCTAACAATGAGTCTTCGTGCTAAGGGCTTGATGGCTTGGCTTCACGATCTGCTGCATATCACAAACAGGGGGTACGATTTGCCAAGTGGTAAGTGAGTCTTGGCTTCAAGCTTAAAATTAGTCATTTTCATTAATTTAGTTTTGAGCATTAATTAGGATTAACATTTTGTTATTACGTTTCATCACTTGCTGCAAGATGATGTCGATTCAACTGATGTATTGTTCCTTTCTCCTATTCCTATACACAATCACTGATGGATGTTGCCAGTCGGCCTTCTGGCAGAAGTTGGCCATGTATCTTTTCAGGTATTACATATTCTGCTTCAAAAATATGCACAGGATAATCCTTATGTTAGGCATTGCTTTACTATTCCCTTTGAGCCTAAAATCTAGAAAGTATTTTTATCATCTTCCATGGAGAGAAGTATCCTTTATATACTGTGATAAAACCAAAGTCAGCACCAGAGGCCAATTGCTTGGGTCTATTAGCTGACTCAATGCTATTTAATACCTTAAAGAATAAACATTACTTGTCAGAACCATCAGCAAACTTAGGTATATCTTTTTTCCATTTTCGCTTTGACTCACAATGTGTGCTATGCGGACTAAATCGTGATATCTTCAACTAGGCTCTAAGGTGCCACAAAGCATTTATGTTCAGGATTTTTTAATTGCTACGATTCTAGCTATGCCATGTGTCATGTCACATAGGCCAAATTGATTCCATGCCGTTAGATCTGTCTAATTTCGCATCTACGGTTAGGAAAATTAGAAAGTAAAGAAAATTCATCGCGATCCCTGCAATGGCGATGGTCTTCTTGTTCCTGTTTCTCCTTGGGATTTGGGTGCTCGATTTTTTTGTTGCAAGAGATCGCTTGGCAAAAGAATGCAAGGCATGCCGCATGAATCATCCTCATGTAAGCGTCTCACCGTTTTCCCCTTTCTGTTTAGTTGGAGCCAGAGTTCTCTCTTCCTGTAACTTTTAGGTTAATTTCTTTTTTTAATTGTAACTTAAGTAGTTTCTTTATTCTATTAGCACGAGCTTTGTCAATATAATCCTGTTTTCTAGGTCTAGAGCACATTTGTTGAAAATTATTGATACTCGTATGATCCTGCAAGGATTTGTGGCCAGACCAGATACTCAGCCTGATGGATCTGTGAACCTGATGATTTGGCAGTGCACCTTACCAGGAAAGGCTGGGATAAGTATCTTAACCTAGTATTCTTTTCAAGCAAAGAAAACGATTTAATGTGGCATAATGATTGGCTACGAGTTCGGTTATTTGATAAAATAGCCAACTGCTGTCAATATGCATGTCGATGTAGTGTGGAATATATTATTTTCTATGCCCTACTTTACTTTATGATGATGTTTTATTGCTACTCTAGACTGATTGGGAAGGAGGTTATTTTCCTCTTGCTATTCATTTCACTGAAGATTATCCTAGTAAACCTCCAAAGTACAAGTTCCCTCCAGGCTTTTTCCATCCTAATGTATATCCTTCTGGAACAGTCTGCCTTTCTATTCTTAATGAGGATTCGGTGAGTAAAAGGCTCCAACTTTATTGAGATGCTCATATTTTGTTCCTTTCTTTCTCTTCTGGTTTCAATATTATAAGAATTTCTCAGGGCTGGAGGCCATCTATTACAGTGAAACAAATCCTTGTTGGAATCCAAGAACTTCTACATGCACCAAATCCTGCAGATCCGGCTCAAACAAGGATTTATCGCATTTTTATTCAGGTATGTCAGTGTAATCTTTGGTATTTTCTAGCTATCACTGGTGTGTTTCTTTTCTTGTGACTGCAGGATCCTGATGAATATAAGCGAAAGGTTAAACAACAAGCTAAGACATATCCACCTCCAGTATAGACCAATACATAAGCAGCGAGAATAATTTATGTTTCTGCATTTAGGACATTTTGCACGTTGACCTGGTCTTTTTTATTTTTTCTCTCATAGTCACGTTGTAAGATAGTATGAAGAGGTTTTATTGGTTACAAAAGGACAAAAAGGCAAACTGTAAAATTGATAGGTTGACAGTTGATTGACAACTAAAGGAATTTCTTTTAGAATGGTATTTAAACACTGCCATTTTTATCCTATCTATCTCTTTGAAGCAGAATATTTATTCCAGGTACTTTATTGTTTATTATACATATAACATGTAGGAAGTGCATTTTGGTTTATAGGTTTGAGAATAAATGGAAAAAGCACATCCATTTTGAGATGTTGGATTTGATGATGGTGCCGTTATCTTGAGAAGAAGAGAAAGATAAATGGTCTGACAGTAGAAAGAGAAGAAATCAGTAAATTGCAATTCTATAACTCCTACAGGCAATTTTCTCTTACAAGACTGATCAGCTGCTTGTTGCAAGTTTTTTATCAATTTTCCTTATAGAGAACTTTGGGATGCTTTATATAACATTAGAACTAAGCTGCCAAATTCCTAATACTTGTGTCAAATGCTGACTCATCTGCTCAGAACAAACAGAACTACAGGGTTGGGGAATTGTTTCAGATATGTTTTATTTTTCCATGTTTGTTTTTTGATTTCTATTTGTTTTCAAACAATCTGATGCCAATGGCGGACCCAATGTAAGCCCATTTATTATAACCAAATATAGGCACAATACAATATACCATCTAAATTAAGTAAAATAGTTTTAAACAAAGCAACTCCTATGAGATTCTAAATTGAATGATGTTTTGAATGGCCAATAAACTTGCCTCTTTTGCAACAACCACACTTTTACTTAGCACCTCTCTTGATGCGGCAAGATACTTTTAGACAAAGCAACTCTAAACTGAATGATATTTGAATGGCCAATAAACTAGCATCTTTTGCAAGAACCACATTTTAGTTAGGCCCTAGAACCTTCCTTCCTTCCTTCCTTCCATCCTTGATGGTGCCCAAGGACTTTGTGTTCTACAACCGGATTGCAAGCTGCAACAACCATCCACATGCTTCTTAAAGTTGGCATATGAAGCAACATAAAGATGCCAGCTAATTTTGCAACTTGCTTTGCTCCCTCGACCTTAAGCATTTGAGATCTACAAGAAGGCTACTTCAAACTGCAAGATCTTAGCCTTAAATTCGACAAAGCCACATTTAGCATTAAATCAGCAAACCATATACGATTTGGTCGTGATTATTCTAGAAAGAAGAGAGATGTGAAGATATTGAATTCAAAATAGAAATCAATGAAAATAACAAGTGATGCCTGATAAGGAATCTTGAATATGCCATGACTTTTTTTTTTTAATCAAACCCTACATCTTAGGAGCCCTTTTGCTTCGAATTGCAAGAAATTTCTCGTTGAACTGGGGTTTAATCAACACTTTTCCATGATGCACCAATTAAATGCAAAAAGAATCATCAAAGACCATGACCTACCAAAAGTTGCCTGCGAGTCGGAATTAGACACTTGCGGAAGCTCCGTCCATGTGCACTGGACGGGTTTGGACGGCTCTGGATTTGCCCACCTATATGATTTCCCAGCCATTTTTGCCACAATTCTTGAATTCTAAGGTTTTAGAGTTTTTGCACAGCATTTGGAAGCTTAGGGTAGATTATGAGAAGAAAATGTGCTCGTTACCGTCCGTTTCTTTAGATCAATATCCTATGGTTTAGGTAAGTCCACGTCAATTTTTTGGACATGTGGTTGGTTGTCTTCTTTAAACATCTTATGAAACTCAAAAGTCAAGCTTTTAAGTATCACCATCACAAAAGGTAACAAATAAAAGCATCATATAATTGTTTTATGCTCTATAATACCATTAAAGAGATAATAAACAAAAGCGCCAAATTTATACTCGTCTACATCTGGATACTCGTGTCATCTGGACCATCGGATTATAGAATATTCCAAGCATTATTCCATATGGCTCAACCCTGGCCATCTCTTCAAAATCAAGATGGGGTCAAACTCAAATTACCATGTCACCCTATGATTTGCAAACCATAGGATGCAGATCAACCATACAATCAATCATAAAGCAGAGTCGTCTACAGATAGAATCAAGTCCTTTGCTACAACACAATCTACCCAGAACTTATGCATTACAAACACAATTTCATATCAATTGACAAGTTTTCATCAATTCAGCTTATGCAAATTCATTAAAGTAAAGAACAATTAAAAAAATTCAAATGACATGTCCGCTGCATAAATATTGCAGCACGGAAGCATGTTCACATGTGCTCCCTACAAGCTTCTATGCATCAATTTCTTGAAGGAGAAAACAATTAAATATAATAAGTTACAACCACATCCCACTGCAAGAATTTTGCAGCAGATATAAACGAACTTGAGACCTGCTTAAGGGCACAAATGTTACATAGTTTTTAATGTTGCAAATACTTGAGTTTTTTTCGAGAAATTGAAACCTCTGACAAATCGGCAACACCAAATTTAAGAAGCGCCATGCTTCAGCTAAGAAACTTTACAAACTTCTCAAAACTAATGGTACCAGTTACAAGCATCTTGAAGAATAGAATAGAATAGAATAGGTTTTTAGCGTCCACGGAGACCAATTGGCCTATGGGACCCAAACAAAAAGAGAGAGCAGCAAGCTTATTACTGACAGGATTAAAAACCCCCCCCGAAGGGTTTTCGAGGGAAAAACCTTAGCAGTAATAAGCCTGCTGGCACACTGTACAATTGCATAGGACAGTTCAATACCGTCCCGCAGGACACAAACGAGTCCGTGCATCCATAACCTCCACGGAGGTGCGACCCCAACAAACCCACCGGACGCCGTAGTCAATAAGCGATGTAACGGTGGCCAGGCACTAGTAATGTCGAACATATCGCTCTCCGGATATGGGCAAATGTTTGAGGCAGGTCCGGAGGGCATGACATTCATCCTCAATCGGCCTGCGGTGGCAACAACGGCAAAGCCTTTGCTCGTGCTTCCCGAGCCCAACATACGTTTCAATGTGCCCCGTCTGCGAATGGAAGCTATAAGCTGCGCTTCTTCATGGGTAGGCTGGGTGTACAAATCTTGGTGTGGGCCTCTTGTGAGCCTAGGATTGACTTCTTGGCGATAGTGTGCCCGCCTTAACATGCGTCGAGCCTCTGATCCCACGACTTGCGAAGGAAAAGTAGCATCAAGGTATAGTTTAAGTGCCTCGCGATCTTTCTTTGTCCCGACACGGGCGATTCTCGTTTGCTGCACACCCCAGTGAGAACCATCGAGCACCTTGTTTTCCAACGAGATTTCAGCGTTGGGGCCCATTGCGTGGCAAAAGCAAAGGCGAGGCAAGCGTGTATCAGCCATAGCGACCACCTTTTGGAAGTAAACGATATGGTGTTCCAATGCAGCCCGCTGAAGGGGTAAAAAGCCCGTCTCCCGGAGTAAGATCTGCACGGAATGTGGACTTCACCCCTGGGCCCGTGCCAAGAAGGCCTTCTCGCACCTTTCGAGGTCATTCGGTGTTGAGGGATATCACCGGACCCCTGCACCGCTGCCCCATACAAAAGGACCGGCTCAACCAAGGCCCAAACAAATGTGATCCGATGACCCCAGCATACAACTCGCCTTGTGGCTGTTGTTCTGCATAGCATATAGTGCTTTCCAACCCGCCGTGACCCGCAACCTGATAGCCGTATCCCAATGGGTGGTAGTTGAGAACTCAATCCCCAAGTACTTGTAGGTCGGAGCCACCTCTACCTCTTGCCCCTGGTAAGTGAATGTGGGAAGCCTTGGCTGACGGGATGATGCAACTAGCAGCACCCTAGTTTTGGCCAAGTTAACTCGCATGCCAGTGAATTGGCAAAAAGTGTCAAGAGCATTCAGGTGACGTTGCATGTCCTCTGGAGTATAGGCCATGAGGTTGGCAAAGACAAGCATTCACAATCTTCTTGTATCTAACTTGGTAGAACAAACAATATGATGCATATAGCTGGGGGTCATTTTTTATGTCAGCGACAGTAGGTGCTTAGGGGGGTGCTTTAGGTGAGGGCCCTTTTATTTTTGGCCCGTCAAGAACGATTTCTGATAGGTTGAAGAATGATGAAGAACGGCACGAAAAGTGATTTGCTTGACTCATCCTAATTGGAAAATTAGTTGGCCATGTCAGCGATCCGGCTATAGGAGCTAGTTCTCCTGCTCCAAATTGGCGGGCTGAAGCAGTTCCAAGCGAATTTTGAAAATTAGATTGAGAATATTTGGTTCAGCAAAAACATTTTGAATGGAAATCAATGGATTTGGTTAAAAGGTATGCTGCTGAATTTGCAGCTCAATTTGATGGCCAAGATCCAGAAGAGATTGCTCCTGCTCTTGATATTGCTTTGGATGAGTTTAGTTCAAACTATATTGTGCAGTATGGGCACTAAATCCACAAGAAATCCATGAAATTGTGGATCCATATGCATGGTGCCTTCATCTCCTGTATCTCCAGTTTCTGAAGCCTCTAGAACATGCTTAGATGATTGTAAAATAGTGTGCAATTGTGTATCCCCAAATACCGCATGTAGAAGCATTCTATCAGCTAAAAGGAGATTGCAAAGAAAGAGGAAGAGAGAGTCTGAGAAATTGGTCTTTGGAGCAGATAAGAGCAACGAAAAAATCACCACAAAAAAGAAACAAAAATTGGCCAAGGAAATCGTGGATTTCACCAAAAAATAAGGTATGCTTCAATTTGCATTTTGAGGATAGAAAAGAGATTTAACAAGATTGCGTATTAAACGGGAGCAAATCATCGAAACGAGAGCGAAAGGAATATTCCTCAAAGATTCCCTCTTTTTTTTTACAAAAGGGGGTAAAACTAGGTTAAAAAAAAAAAGATGCATGAAATTCTATTTTGACCCCCCCCCCCAAAATGACTAATTTTTTTGTGCAACCAAAGAATTGACATTTTTAAAGTGTCACTTTTCTTAGCAAATAGAATGTTCTTGAAGTATATTTTACGAGAGAATCTCTAATTTCAGAGGATAAAATATTTAACAAAAAATTGAAGTAAGTCCGTAACTGAAACTGTAGTATTCTCCAAATTTGAAGATAGAATCTTCATATTCACATGCAAAATTCTGATCTTTTTCTAAGACTCGATTATGTACAAAAAGTGTGAGGAGTGATGAGAGGGGATCCGGGGCGTCATCATGTTCATTTATGCCATCCTCATCACCTTCACTTCTTTCACTATCACTAGAGGAAGTGCTTGAGTTATCTTCCTCATCACTATCAACAGATGGTGAAGCATTGCCACCACCTTCTTCATCCTCTTCTTCGTAATTACAAGCTTTTTAAGCAAATTGATAGTCCTCTAAGCGTGAGCGATTGTCGATTTCAATTTAAAATCATAGCATAATATAGTCACGTCATTAAGGATCAGCTCATCCCTACAACCCACCTTCTTGGACTTTCTCCCTTTTCCTTGGCTTCTCATTTCTAACTCATATCTACCTTCAAAAGCATTTTTACGGCGTGTTGCAAGCCAATGAATCTTGAGTTTAGTGACTAAGCCTTCCTCCTTGATTTGTGTCAAGCACTTTTGCTATCGAGAAAGGTCGACCTTTGTCATCCTCCTCGATGGGAAGAGCAATTAGCATACCCTTGGTAATTTACGTGATATTACCTTGAGGCTCATTCCTGCGTCTTGGTCCGAGGTATATGACTCGATCCTCGTCTTCTTCTCTGCGCAGGTGCTAACGTAGCATTGCTTGAACCTGCTTGGTCTTTGGGGTTGATGGAAGGTGTTAGGCCATTGAAATGGTTCTTGCAACCGTCTTTAGAGCTATATTTTTCACAACAATTTTTTGTTAGAAAGAAGTTACTCCACCACATTCGATCTTCTTCTAAGAAGTACTTAAAGCCCTGAGGAAATTCCATTTTCTATGGCTTTTAAGGATGACTTCTGGGGTACTTTTCTTTTTTGCTTGGACTCCTTAGGATTTTTGAGAGGAAGTTGCTCAAAGCCGCGTTCTCTGAAGGAAGTGTCGGAATATATTTAAGGAAGCGTAATCCCTCCGGTGGACTCGGTCCTTAGTTGTGGTATACTTCTTGCCTGTAAGAAACTCGGGTCATCCTTCAAGTAGAACTTGATGTGATGTTGAAAGGTGAGATCATTCAATTTGTTCCGCAACTTGTTCTCTCAGATGAGCGTTGAGAGAAAATAAACTCTCGAAATCAGCGGTCTCTTTAAGAAGATCGATCACCGGAGTGGGAGTGTAAGAATCTTCAATAATTCGAACTAAAGTAGGAAGAGAAAGCCTTCTTCCTTCCTCGAGGCACCTAAAAAATCTGCTGAACATTTGGTCAATTTGATCATGAGTGTGGCCTACAAGTAAGAAACCCAGCTTCACTTTTATAAAGATCCCTAGCTCCACTAACATGGCACGATCACGCAAAGAGTGTTTGGTTCTTGTTCTCCCTTGTAGTATTGTCAAGTTGCGTAAAAAAGCAAGCGGTGGTAATTGCTCTTGCTTTCGCCGCGGGGACCTTGTTAAGAATTGTAATTGTGAGGTTCGGGTCACCATGCAAGTTTGGATCGTCAAGAATACTTTGCACTTTAGACTTCCTTTGAAGACCATAGCTCCTACAAGGTGGACCTTAACAAAACATTCCTCCTGGCACATCTTTAGGAATGTTCAAGAAATCTTGGTAGAGTAGTTTTTTGGTCCATTCCATCAATCTAACAGAGACATATATTGCGGTGGACATTCAAGAGCTTTTTTTCGTGTTTGGCAAGCTTTCTTCTCTCTGGCGCTTGTTGTTCACGATGTCCGGCAAGGTTACGTTGCACAATATCTCGTAGAAGAAATAAGGTCAAAGCATTATCTTTAAAACAAGTGAGAGATTGGAGAACATGAGCTTACTTCTTTCGACCTCTGTCTTTGCGGTTTCTCTTTGACTCTTTAATTCGCACACCTTGAACAAACGGACATTCTATGTCTCACGGGAATTTTCACTAAACCGAATTCACTTTTCCACGATCGGTGAAGTGTGAGTAAGAGATGTCTTTGAAGAAAGTGCAAGTCTCTTTGTACTCATTAAAAACATCTTTTTGGTGATGTTATCGGTTAAATGATACATGTTCTTGTTAAGGCGACTTCTCACATGTTTCTCTAAAATATTTCTCCATCCATGACACGGCAGACAGGGCATGCATGGTTACAACTCTTCTTGGTCCACAATGATCATCAATTGCTGGATTTTTGTCGATCTTTTGTGTATTCTAGACATTCGGTGGACCCTAAGCGATGGACAACCATAAAGCATTTCGGCAAACTTCTTGACGGTTAATGTAGTGCAAGAAGGTGTTGCGGTCTGGTCTTACATGATAGGCCAAATAGGCATTCTGGTCAGCCAATGTCATTGAACTGTAGTTGTCTCTAATTGCTCGTAATTTAGCCATGTTAAATTTGTTGATGCAACCCAATGAGCAGCATTTACTTCTTAAAAGTCTTCTCATTAGGTTTCTTCTTCTTACAGAGGAGCATGCTCTCAAACTAAAATCCACCTTGAATTTCTTGGTGGATTGGCTAGAGAATGTGTAATCTCGTTGCACTTCGTTGGTGTCTTCATCTTCTGAAGAGAGTTCTACTCTGGGGGTGACCTCCTCTACCCCTAGTGGTGTGCTTGTAGAGGAGAACAAACCACGTGAAGCTGTACCCGGATAAGGCGGAGGTGCAGTGTTGAATGAAGGAGATGGGCCAGCATATGATGTGCCAGCGAAAGTTGTTGTATTGTCTTCACAGGGAGTTCGATCAAACATATCTTTTATAGCAGACTGAAATTCTGCAAACCCATGTGTCACCACGTTTGTGTGAAGAGGTGTAGATTCTGCAGGGTCGTCTTCATTTGTAGTGAAATCGTGGTGGGAGAAGCGATGGAGGATCTCGCAGTCTTCAGAACGTGCTGTATTCCTAGCATGTGTAAGTGAAGATGGAGAAACAACAAAAGCCAGCGGAGGTAGTCGGTTCCAAAAATTTCTTTGAGGTCGAGCCATTGTAGTGTCGGGGGATGGTACAAATGGTGGTGGAAGATTGCTACGTGCAACGGTGAGGGTTGGAAAGGTGGTGGCGGCCGGTTTCCCTCTTGGACTTGGAGAGGGTTGGAAAGGTGGTGGCAGTCTGCTAGTTTCTTGGACTGGAGTGTCTTCGAGAAGCAACAAAGACCTTGTCGAGGTAGGTGTTGAAGAAGCATCTCCGTCTTGTGTTCCATCCGGCGTAGAGGTACTTGGGCAAACAAATGGTGGTGGAAGTTTGTTCCGCGAGGCGGTTAACCATGTCAAACAACTGCAAAAAAATTGTGGGCTTGTTACTAACTCACAAGTCGATTGGACTAATGATATTCAAGAATACAAATGCTATTCCTAATAGTATTTTGTGTGCAACATTCTTTGTATCGTGTGTGCAAAGATGCTATTCCGAAATACACTTGTCCGTGAGTGTTTGGACAAGGCGTATTCCGCATTACATAGAAAAACACAACCCGCGGTGGAACTACCTTTAAAAAGGAAAATCGAAATTTCGATTCGTATTCCGCTTTCAGATTTAGTCGCCAGCCCGAAATTCCTCCGATCAATATACATTTGTTTGTATTCCGATTTACATAAGCGAAGACAATGGACGGGTAAGCATATAAAGTACATAGTACGCCTTTCTTTTGTTTTCTGATTTGGTTTTGTAGGGCAAAGTGTATTCCGAATACACTTTGCCCATCTCGTCGAAGAAACAAAGTGTATTCGGAATACACTTTGCTCATTTGGCGAGAAGTGCAAAGTGCAAAGTGTATTCGGAATACACTTTGCCCTTCGGTGAAAAGAGCAAGTGTATTCCTGGAATACACTTTGCACTACGCCAGAGTGCAAAGTGTATTCCGGAATACACTTTGCACTACGCCTGTAGTGCAAAGTGTATTCCGGAATACACTTTGCTCCTTACCCGAAGGGCAAAGTGTATTCCGGAATACACTTTGCACTTCACCCGAAGGGCAAAGTGTATTCCGGAATACACTTTGCTCTTCACCCGAAGGGCAAAGTGTATTCCGGAATACACTTTGCTTGTCTTTTTGGAAACTCTTGTTTTTTAGCACTTAAATAAGACACCTTTTAGCTAAAACAGACCACTTTAAAGGTTAAAATAACAATTTCGAGTCCAATTAAGGCACAAAAAATTGTCTTAGAGTTACTATATTTCTGCTTGTTTTCCTGTCTTTTTCTGGCCTTTAGGGCACAAGATTAGTAAATGTTATTCTGGAATACAGTTTTCGTTCGAATTTCTGTCTTAACATTGTTGTTTTAAACGTTTCAGTGGCAGGGAAGAAGGAAGCAAGAGGGCATCAAAGAAATCTCATAAGCCTAAGCGTCCACACCCACAAAAGCACACCGCTGACACGGACGAACCTGCTATTTACGAAAACTTTCAAACGCAGTGGTTCGTAACCAGGGGTGCAGATGGAAAATACAGCACACTGACGTTTTTGTACGTCTGTAAAAGTGCTGGTAACAAAAGGTACGCCGACTCCGAGTTTGTGAACCTTGGGACAATAAAAGATGTCTCCGAGGTTGCCGGACAAGGTGGTCAGGTGGGGAGGCTATCCTTCAAGACCTCCCAAGGCTTCATAGTTGTGGACATCGCATTTTTTAGAATTGTCAGTGTGCAACCACAGGCACTGTACAAATTCTTTTCACACTACCGGACAAAAAGAAGCCTGTGTTCAGTAATTAGACAGGTTTGTACCAGTACAAGCGAGGACTTTCCTGTCAGTGAGTCCGAGCATTCAGATGGAGAAAGGTCACAATCACCACCCTCAGATGCTAGTTCTTCAGGGAGGTCATCAGATGGAGGTTCCCAGGAACAAGACGAGGAAGAACCCCCTGTGCGGCCAAAGAAACTTAGCAGGCCAAGGGCAACCATAGCTGCTAAAGAACCAAAGAAGCGGAAAGCACAGCAGCTTGAAATCACAGAAGTCCCCGAGGAACCTAAGAAGAAGAAGGGGAAGGGTAAAGCACCTGGTGTTGCTATTAAGGAAAAAAAAGTTGATAAAACATCTGAAAAAATGGAAGAGATTAACCTGCACAAGTTTGTGCAAGGTGTCATTTATTTGCCAGTCACTTCAATGAAGCTTCCTCCGAAAAATGAAGCTGGTGAAAGGCCACTTCAGGTTCGCAAAATTTATGCCGATCACTTGAGGAACCTGAAGGACAGAATAAGGAGCAATCCAAATGCTCATGTGGCCCCAATAGTTGTCCTTGTTGACAGGGAGCAGTGCACAACCCCCCAGGAGTATGACAGAGAAAACGCTGACACCTACACTCACTACGTCTTGGGAGGGAATCATAGCTTCAAGGCAAGAAGGCAACTTTACAAAGAAAAGAAGAACCCGAGGTACCTCTCCGCCCCCTCAAGCTGCTCGTGGTCTCTTACGGATGAAGAAGCAAAAATCGTTGCCAACATCCACAATCTCGACAACGAAAGTACAAACTAAAGATGAGCTTTGTCGACAAGATCCGGTTTATGCACAGGGAGTATGTAATTTTCAAGGAAAAGTACGGTGAGGACCTTAAGAAGCCAGCATTTTCCTTGGAGCTTAAGGAGGCGTGTGCCATTGAATGCTGCCTGAAATATGACGAGGCCAATAAAAGGCAGTCTCTCATTGGCCACGACAACTAGTTTCAGTTAGCTTTTAGAGATGGCAAGGTAAGCACAAAATGTATTCCAGAATAGCAAACCAACTATTTGACGTGAAATCTTCTTGAACAGATTTGGGAACTCGTGACGAGATATTCACAATGTTCGAAATAGGGAGTTAAAGAGCAAGGGCAAGGAGACAGCCAAGAAAAAACCTGGACGTGCCCAAAAAGAAATGACCATTACCGTCCGAGGGAAATGCGGGGGCTTCTCCGACACGGAGCTTCTGGAGCAGCTTCTCCAAAAAGTTGTTGATAAGGAGTTTAGCCTAGAAGAAATGTCAAAGGAATTGCACAAGTAAGTTCTCTGACACAAACTTTACTCTTTGCATGTTAGATTCCCAAAAACATCGGTACATAGTGTATTCGAATCACGATGCCTTCCTTCACACGGGCAATGTGTATTCCGGAATACACATTGCTTGTCTCTAGAAAAGCATTGTGTATTCCGGAATACACATTGCTCCTCTAAAGAAAGGCATGTGTATTCCGGAATAAACATTGCTCCTCTGAAAGAAAGGCAATGTGTATTTCAGAATACGCATGCGTTCCTTTAGAGAAGCAATTTGTATTCCGGAATACACATTGCTTTTCTAGAGACAAGCAGTGTTTGTCCTGTAGCAGAACTATTTTCTGCATATTGTTTCGAGGTAGCATCACCAGTTAACCAGTTTGTATTCCAGAATACAAATAGCTTGACTTTTAGTTGTTTTCCTTTTACTTTGCCTTGATTCTTACGTTTAATCTCATTGTTTCCTTAATGTCTTGCAGCCAAAAGAACGTCATAACATGTCAAACATGTTTGATGGAGCAGCTAAACGTCGAAACATGGGAAAGGTGCAAGGAACTCTACCCAATTGCCACATCCGACGAGCGCATTGTGCAATATGCACCAAATTTTGAGGGCTGGGTAAGTACTCTCAAAATTCCTTTTCTCTGCACAAACGATCTCTTGACAGTTGTTGTTTTGTTTTTCTTTAGAGCAAAAAGAAAAATAAAGACCTGCCCGAGGGCTTTATGAATTTGGTTAGAACAGCACGGGAAGAGAGGTCGTTAGCTGAAAGAAGAACTGTTGAGCCAGAACCATCCGACTACGAGAGATTCTGCATGTTTGATCAAAACAATTTATATTCAATCATTCATGGTGATTGCACGAACCTTGTCGGAACGGTTAAGCCACAGGACTTTACTTTGGTTATTGCTGATCTTCCCTACGGGTTTAAGCTTAAAGACAGCCGAGAATCGACGACCACCACCCTTCAAATTTTCAGAGTTTAATGCTTTCATTGAAGGAATCAAAGCATCTCAACGGCCAAACATTGGCGTTTAGTTACGTTCCATTCGAGCATGCAGTCTGGCTTGGTGGAATCAGCTTTCAAAAATCACTTTGGTTCTCCAGTTCAGGCAGGATATGAAAACCTTGTCTGGTAAGTCTTATTCCAGAATACAATTACTTTTCTCTTTAATTACGTAGTGTATTCCGGAATAGTGTTTCCTGTTTCTGGTTTTCGAAGTGTTTTCTTGTTTTTGCTAACATCACTTAAAATGCTTCACTAGGTACAAAACGAACATCAACTACCATGGTGGAGGACCAAGGTTGCTCAGCAAGGTAGAGTACCTTCATGTAGCTTATTGGAGTTTTGATGGGAAGAGGTCCATGGAACACTTTAACACTGCCGCCTGTCAAAACTTTTCAAACGTCCTAGAGTTTCCAAAGCAGTCTTCACGAATTGCAGGGACCCAAGTGCACAAGGCAGGATTGTAAATCACTACCGAAACCACAAAAGCTCATCAACCATCTCCCCGGACATGTTCTCGCGTCCGTGAGATTGGGTGCTTGATGCTTTCTCCGGTTCTCGGTACTACTATCGCATGTGCACTTAAGAAGGGCCGCAATCGTATAGCCGTGGATATTGATAAGGAGGCCGTGCATTTTGTGAAGATGAGACCGGGTCGCCTTACCTACTTTACCGGATGAAAATCAAGAGTTAGGGGCCAAGTCTTCATCCGATTATGCTAAACTAACGCCCTCGGAGATACAAACCTCCATTCTCGAGAGCTCACTAGACGACGAGGCAACCTTTGCAGAGCTTAAAGAAGTAGCTTTAGCTACCATTCCAGAGAACAAGGAGGATACAAAACTTAAGTCTCCAGCAAAGGAGCAGATTGAACAGAAGGACGAGACGGCAGAGAGCAGCAAAAAGAATGAGGAGGACTATGATGTAGATCTTTGACTACTGCATATTAAAATTATCATTATTTATTACAATGAATCTTCAATATTGATGTACAAAAATTTATTAAAAACATATTACTTTTTTTCCCTTTCTATTCTGGTGCTTTTTTTTGTAATGCTTTCAGTCTCTTCAAGTCTATGCCTAAATTTCGCTATTTTTATGATTTCTGTTTCATAAGTACAAAGTTTTCGCCTAATGATGGGCCAAAATGGCATGAAAAAAAATGCAAACCTCTAGAAATTCTCAACAACTATCAAAAAAGGCTTATTTTAGAAACATGGTGTTTTTTTAAAGGGAATCTTTGAAACGGGAGTGATGCAACACTCCCGTTTAATTTGCAATCGTGTTATTTTTGCAAGAGTAGCAAAACAGCTTTCTGAATATGGTATCATAGGAAACAAAGAATTAAATGTTTACAAGCATGTTGTTAACAATGTGAAGGAGACTCTCGCTATTAAGAAATGTTTCAAGACTCGAGATATCAACCAAACAAGGTCCTCCACCTTGATGATGGCTGTCACTGGAAGTAGGAATCGTATTGCTCTTGCAAGGGCTCTAAACTTGAAAAGAAGAGTTGTATATGTTGCTCTAGACAAAAGGAGATCAGCTGAGATTGGAGGACTTTGGTCCATATTTAATAAGAAGTCTAGATCAGATAAACTCTCCGATGAAGATCGAGAAAAGGTATATAACTTTTGCATCTCGAAAACGCGCGTCTCTCCAAATAAAAGGTAAGTCATTAAATTAAGGAGACATTTGGATGGAAAAAGAGCATTGAAACCTTATAACTTGCATGCAATTCACTTCTTGAAAAAATCACGAGTATTTAAATGCTTTTTTTATTGTCTTAAAATTTGGATTTCTTTCATCTTTGATTTGTCTTTCAAAATCCAAGTAGTGTTCTATAAAAGATTCAAGCATGTCTTTTCCTGACATGAAGATAGGTTTGAGGTCGTTTGTAATCTTAAAGCCTAAATTTATTACTCAAAGATAGGAGACATATTGCTGCATCTATCACATGAGAATGGAGTTTGTGAGACAAGCACTTAACAAGATGAGACAAGATCTTAGCAACAATATCATAAGGTAATATATGTACTTCATTTAAGGACTTCCATACAATGTCACACCATTTACTAACTTGTAATCTTCATGTTCACAGGGTATTCTGGCTAATAAGAGTAGGTGAAGTGTGCAGAAAGTTTAGACGTGATAGTGAGATTGTGAAGGGCATCCATACTATTAGAGCTATCTGTCAAACCAATCCTATCATGGTAGCACACAAGTTTTTGTCCTGTTTTTATGAGGGCTGCTAGAAGGGTTTATAGAATAGGTATAAAAATATAAAGAAGCTAGAACGCTACACATACTCTAAGTTGAAGCCCCTGATTATGGAGAAGCATACACCTACAACTCATGTGCAATACGAGAGAGATAACCAATGGAAGGCAGAAATGGTGAAAATAGTTGACAATCTTGTCATCAATGCAGAGGCCGACAATGAAGAGAATGTCAAGTTTTGGATAGTCAAATGCAGGGAGCCTAGACATGTGGTTGAAAATGCATTTAGAGATGAATGGGGCTGTAAATTCAGCGGACACGATGTCATCCTGACAGGCAAATACTACAAATCCATTAAAGATGGCAAATACGAGTTGCTCAGTCATATGCCTGACGTAAATTCTTATTCGCATCTCGTAATTTGTGCAAAAGTAGAGATCATTCAAGTAGCAAGTGAAGGCAATGTATGTGACTTGCCATTGGAGGTACATGACCATTTAATTGATTGCTTGCCACTACCAGACTCAGAAACATTGGCCATTGGTAAGTCAAAAACAAGCAAGAAAATCCTTCAAAAGAGAAAGAACATCCTCCATTATGTGAGGAAGAAGGTAGTAGCCATAAAAAAGGTTGTGGCCAGGAAGACTTCAAGACGTGGAAAAATGTGATACGAGAGAGCACGTGTTTCCATTTCATGTTTCCATTGCATAATGTATCGAAATACTTGTATCATACTATCGGTGTAAATTAATATAAATTATTTACAACTTCTTTGTTTATGCTTCCATATTTGTAGCATGCATCTATTTTGTGATTGGAACAATTTGCAGCTTTTATGAGATGGGCTTGGCAGGATGCCTAGTCTAGGTTGGTCTGTTTATTGTTGCTTGTGTTCCCTCTACTTCAACTTTGAATTATAGCTTGAAAATCAGCATAATATATTGGTATAACAGTCCAAAGTGTGGTAGCCTGTCACTATAGACATTCAAGACATCTTGTAGTCGCTATGCATGTAATGTAATATAGTAATGCTTCACTTTGCCCAGTTTTGTGCTTCACTTCCTCGTAGCCTATTGCATTAAATTGCATTGTTTGTTAACCACTATATGTTTTGAAAATGTGCAGATGTAGAACAAAGAAAGGTTTGATTGATGTTGTAAACGAAGTGAAGACATGGGGAGCACCATAGGTATCCATTGATGGACCATTCTCTGAATGTCTAAAATGAGAAGCTATGATCTGGGCATGTCTAGCATGATAAACCATGTATTATGTGGTTTTTATTATAGACATATTACGGCTAAGATAGATACCAAATATGTGTGTTTTCAAGATAGATACCAAATATATGTACTTTTTCTACACATATATAATTTATTATGTCCGATAGGGACGCCCACGTGGCAGCAAGCCATGCATTCTAACGTTAACGCATGTTTTTCCCGGACTGTTTTTTTGCAAGAAGAAAAGAAAAGAGAAAATGATGCTCCGGTTCCTGAGGCCTGCACCGCCTTCGCCGTCGGCCGCCATAGCCAAGGCACCTGCAATGCAAGAAGGATTTATTTTTGCTCTGTCATAATTATAGTGCATTATATTGAAATTGGGTGCTTCTGCAGGTGGTGCCCGGTGTTAATTGTGCAATCTGTTATGAAGATGCACAAGCTGGCCGTCAAGATTTGCAATCTGTCTCTGGCTGCGGTCATGTGTTCCATGAACTCTGGTAAGCTATAAACAAAAACCCTCAAATGCATGTTAGATTAGGGCAATTATTGTGATATCCAGTCAGATTAGATTGAACAAACTATTGTGGCTCCTGTCTGGCTAGTGGGATGTTCATTACCATACTACCTCTCTAACTATGTTATGGTATGCTTGAAGTTTGCAACAATGGTTCGAATATTGCCCCCATAATCGGCAACCAACATGCCCCGTTTGTAAACAAACATGCTCAAGAAAGGATGTCCATCGGTTATTCTTTCTGTCGGTGGATAAGCTCTCTCAGGCGAACATCCCATCACAGAGTTCTAAAAGACTATTAGCAGATGGCGAAAGTTTCGAGGTAAGAGTACTAAAATTATTATTCAAGAGTTTACATATTTGTATCAAATTAATTATTGTCTTGCAGACCTGTCAAGCTGAATTGAATAAGCTGGAAGGACAGCTTAAAGTTACAAATTCTGCCCTGCAAATACATAAAGAGCAGTTGTTGGAGCTAGATAACAAAGTAAGTTGTCATGTATTTTGAAATTCACGTCCTTTGTTTAAAAGATCTGACTTCAAGATTCATCATGCTCTTTGAGAAAATAATGGTTAGATCCCTTTGTAAATTAAGTTTAGTTCTTACTGAGAATCAGATTAGAGGTGAATCAAGATATTTTTTACTGGACATATGGGTTCAGGTCATCAAACCCAGATCAATCCCTAGTATGATTTCTTGTGTCAAGTTGGCAAACTTATGTCTGCTCATTTTCAATCACAAATAGATTATGCTTGGTTTAAGTAACACACTGCGCATTTATTTGATAGCTTGTAAACTGCAAAATGCTGTTGGGGACATTGTGCCATGAAGGAGACAGAAAGGTTCCAGTTAGCTCTTAATAAGGCTCAGCAGGTAGGATTTCAGTGATTCCTTAAATAACTCGATGGTAAAGTAATATATTTGAATGTTTTTTGGACTGTGCAATTGACACAGATAATTGATCATTCTGTGATGACTACTGCTTGGACTTTCCTGCTTGCTTGACTCATAAAAAATTTTCAATTTACCTATTTATGAAGCATTGGACATTGAATTTTACATTTAACTTAGTCATACTTTCTTGAAATTGTTGTTAGTTTTATTGAGCTTTTCATTCTAATCCCATAGGTTTTATATACAATTTTATCAGTTTTAACACATAGTAGGCTCTAGTGCAGCTACAATTTAGTGATCTCTTCTGTCATAGCAAATTAGATTTGAATATTTACAATAATTTGTTCATACTTTATTGTTTTTGGGTTGCCCCTAAGGGGGCAAACCCTCGTTTACGTGGGTTTACGGCATATTTTTAGTATATGCCAGTATATGCCCAAAATATTCCAATGACTGCTAAAAACCCATTATTGCCTGTAAACTGGCGGTGGCGTCTGTCGATGGGCAGCCATCTCGAAACCGGCTAACCATCTGAGAAGACGGCGAGTATTGTGAGTGTCTGGGCAGCTTGGACATGGAGTCGAAAGTATGGAAAGCTCCCCTGTTCTCATCATGGAGCTTCGAGGCCAATTTTTCGCATTAGCTCCAGTGCCAGGTCTTCTGAATTCCCCTCTTACTTCCAATTTGCATCATTCCCAGGCCTTGCTCCAGCGATCATCACAGAATTCTGAGACAGAGCTGCGAAAAAACAAATTCAGGTTCTGTAACTGAAACTTTAACAGGTGTTGACAAGCTGGACGATCCAGTGTCAAATGCTGGTGCAGGCAGTGTAGGAATTGCAGCTGGGCTTTTTTCTCAATGGCTTGGGAAAATGGAAATCTATGGGTTTGGGGAAAAGGAGATGGAGGTCGGCTAGGATTGGGATCAGAGGATCCTAAGTACTTCCCTACGCTAAATAAGAACATTGAGAATGTTAGCAGTGTAGCTCTAGGAGGATTGCATTCTGTCGCACTCTTGAATGATGGAGAAGTATACACCTGGTATGTCCTTATCCGAATTTTTTAGGGTTGTATTACATCATCAAATTTTAGGTAATAGGAGGGTTGCAGGGGTTACGGAGGTTTAGGAGGGTTGGGACATGGAGTATACACTAGAGAGCTTGTCCCAAGGCATTTACAATATCCTTGGGAAGGAAAGGTGATGCATATATCTGCTGGAGCATCACATACAGCTGCTGTAATGGATTGTGGTAAGTACTAGTTCCTTGTGTTTATAATCATTACTCAATGTCCATGCATGACTTCTGCTGATTGGCTCTCCTTACAAATTTGTGTTTGAGAGGCCCGTAACATGAGCATCTGTTTCTGGTTGCTTGCTACCTCTGCTAACACCTAAGTTAGTCAACATAAAGCTTAACAGGTGGGAAAGAAAGCATGGAAGAAGCTAATTCCACTGTGGTGCAAGAAAAATAAAGGGTCTCGCTAACTATTTAAACTAGATAAGATTTTGATTGAAGTGAAATGGATGTCCTTGGCGTGTAACCTTATCTGCCTTTCCAAATCTCATGAGAGCCGTCTAACTGAAAATTTACAGGAAGTAAGGTCCCAGAGGACCTGATCTGAACCTTCATATGAGCTGTTTAACATCTCTCGCTATTTCCAATTGAGTGGGTATTGGAAGCTCAGATTCTGTCTTCTTAGAAGTGCTTACTTCTTCTAAGCTTTTTTGATGTCCACATGAGGATTTTAAGAAAAGAACTAAAAGATGCATTTCTTATTTGGCAAGTACAACCTATTTTCTGTGCTTAGTTCCTTACTTAAGATTGAATGCTCTATTTGGATGAAAAATCTAATATTTTATCTCTGGTGTGTCTTCTTATATCCTAGTAATGTCTACATTTGTGATTTGAGTAGTTGGCTGTTGGGGTACTGTGATAAAACGACGATGTTCTATTTAGGAAAGATGAAGTTGATTTGAGGAATTTGGAGTGGTTTAAATTTGGAAAGTTTGTGATCTGTAAGTTATGTTAGCAAAATCCTAGGTTTCTCTTATGTTAAGTACAAAAAACCTGATATGAGACCTGATGTTTGCTTTAGTTTAAGCATTTGCTGCATAAAAACTCTACATCTAGTGTTTTACATCGAGTCATATACATGTAGCAGCATAACTCAAGCAGATATGTCTGTCAAGCATAGCTCAAGCAGATTGTCATGGGAGTGGGGGGCTGCAAGGGCTGGATTTCTGGCATAGAATTTGACATATGCATGAATAATCAGGCATTATATATACTTGGGGAAGAGATGAAGGAGATGGAAGACTAGGCCATATCAATCTGCAACTGGATGAGGGAGTGCTTTCTTCCCTGAAAAGAGTTGATCTGTCTGTGCGTTTTGCAACTGTCTGCTGTGGGGCGTTTTTCACTATGGCTTTAACACCTGAAGGAGAACTCTGGGGATGGGGAGGTAATCATTGGACCTTTTATACTTATTATTGGTAAGGCATGAAAACATGTAGATTTTGATCCAATCTAATAAGAAAATCAATTGTTGTTAAGCAATAAAAGTTCCAATTTAGTTCTCTTGGCTAAAAATGCACTGATAATTAGTTTAAGTTGGTTTTTCTTGTTCAGGAAACTCGAATTATGAGCTTGGAAGAGGAAGTAAGAGCGTCAGAGGAAAACCAATGCCTGTCCCAGATCTGAAAAATACTGCATAAGCCAAGTTTCTTGTGGGGGTTACCACAGTGCAGCATTGACAGGTATGGAGTGTTGTTTTAAGATATAAATAATAATTATAATTTTGCTAGGCATTTTAATCTGTTATTCCTAGTTTACATTGTTTGAAAATTTAGTGGAATTCAGGGCACATGGCACATGTTACTTTATGTCAATATGTTTATCATTTCGCTTTAAAGAATTTAGAAAATGGATTTTGTTAGCATGTTTATTTACCTGTTTATCCTTTCTTATGCAACTTATTTGTGAATAGCTCTTCTAAAGTTAGGATTGTCAACATGCTGAGAGGTCTTTTGATGTCTAGAAATCATCACTGAACCAAATTTATAACTTAGGTTGTGGTTGTTGGTAGATGTTGCAGCTCATTTTCTTTCTCTCTTCCTGTGTTGGTTTTGCGGCAATTTAATGTATCGGGCATGCTATATTGGCCAATGCAGTTTGTTTCTTATGGGCATCAATGTTGCCCACCCCCAATTGGGAGGAAGCACATTAGTCAAGAACGCAAATGCTTTTGCAGAAACATCACAAGTCTTAACTGTATCAACACATGGATTTTTTCATATATATCTCGGGTTGTACGTCTAATCTGATGAGACCATATTTCTACTTGACAATCTCTCTACAAAAGTCTTGTTCATTGCCGAGGGATCCCAGGAAACGGCCTGGAATGGGATTCTGCAATGCCCCATGCAGCCTCTGTCTGGGATGGACATGCTTTTCCTACAGTGAAGAGGAATATTTAGAAGAGCCAGATGAGATGCTAAAGGAGAAGAGGATAACGTTGATAAAGAAGGATATAATGGAGATGAAATTGAAGAAAGAAATAAAGAAGAGCAGCAGTATCATGTTTATTTGCCCATTTTGTAGGCATGTGATGCTGAATTTAATAACATTTGGTTTTAATTTTTTTCCTTAACACTTTCCAACTCTCTACTTTCCACTGGTTATCTTACCTGCTGCTCATCATTGAAGAACTCTGCATCTTTCTTGTTACATCATAACTTTGGGAACTGCGTCTTGCTTAAGAAGGATATTTTCCAATAGACATACAAGGTATTAAACTTGCAATAGTTCTCTCTGAACGCTTGGTGAAGGCAGCTAGGTCAGCTGTTTAATGTAACAGACTTTCATCTACCATACAATTATGAGTATTGCAATTTGAATGGCATAACTTACCTATACATTCCTTACAATAAATTTCCACTAATGTGGATTGTAGCTTTTTGCAGGTCAAAAAGCTCCTGTCTTCCAATTATGCTAGAACAAGATTCCATCTTATCAACTTCTTTTTTTCTTGAAGTTGCTTGTAGAAATTTCTTATAGCTGCATGGAATCTTCTACGCAATTTAAAGGGAACCATATTTGAGGATGAAAACATACATGCTAAGGATGCATGGGCACCTTTAAAAGCAACGCTGGAGGTGAAAATTCTCAGAGCAGAACTGAAGGTTTTTACCCTCTCCCAATGTGATTGAATCTAGTCTTTACAAAAAGTGTTTGTTCTCTAAAGTATGCTTGGAAATGCTCATTTTTGTGAACTTTTGGTAGGTTAATCTATTCCTAAACATGCCAGTCCACTTTGAGTTGCCATTAAGGGCAGTTATTTTGAGTATTCAACCTGCCTTTTGATTACTCCTACAATTATAATTAGAACGAAGGCAGATTCACTCTTGTATAGTTTTACATGTGAGAAGTGAACGACAATGCAGTAGTTTAATGACGGGCAACTTTGCAGGATATCGTACTTCCCTTACAATACAGCTAACCGAGCGATAGTGGTCAATTGAATTCATATCCTCCAACTTACTTATCCTCCAATGGCCACTCCTTCCATGGTATGCTATCTCTGATTCATAGTTTACAAAATTTACATTTTTGCAAATCCTTAACCATTAAGAACAGTTTTCCTTACTTATCTTATCTTATTCATCTTATCTTATCTTATCTTTACTGATTTTAATGGACATGGGGGAGCGAAACAATTTCTGCTTCTTGGCTATCCATTCTCTAACTAGGGGCTAAATGATCTTTTTTGCTAGCTAGTTAAAAATAATTTAAAATTGTGTTGTATCATTCAGGAAATCCTTCTTACCTCGAGAGCGGTCGCGATGGTAATTTCAATTGATGCAGAAGTTTTGAACGAACTGAAAGGTATCTCAAATGAAATTTGAGGTATGGCATCATGCTCCACAAGAACGTAAGGATGATAGAGTGCCACTTTTGTATCCAATGGATATTTGGCTTGCAACCGCCGACCGCCTCTTTATGTAGATTTGATCGAGAAAAAAAACGAGGTAATTTGTTCTTTCATTTCGTTCTTGTGTGGAATGTACACTCAGATCCTCCTGTTCTTTGCAGGAATCACTGGTTGCTTGAAATTACTATCAAGGAAGGGAGAACTTGTTGGCTCTTTCGAAGTAGACGTTCATTTTAGTCATTGGCAACATTGTGTGAAATAATAATTGTGCACTTGTTTCTCATATACTTATTTCTCCTGTACAATATAGTTTATGTCTCATTGTAAATGCCAAAAACTTATTGAAACAAGATGGTGGCAACGATGGGTTGCCCTTGAATCGTATGTTGTAACAGAGGCTGGTAGGTTATTTGTTATTCGAGCTGCTTCTCATTCCTTCTAATCAAATTATGCTTTTGTCCATTTTCATTTCTTCTAATACATTGCACCGTCATGGGATCAAACTATATTTTGCCCAAAGGACAAACTCTAGAGATGAAGGTGTGGCTATGGGATATGCCCCTCATATTCCAGTTCAAAGGTGGAGATGTCGGGAGAGTTATGATTTTTGGGTTGAGATTAAAGCTAGAGCTAAGGGAAACTGAAAGCAGTGTTCACCACTTTCTTTCTATTCGTAGTGAGTTTGCACCACTTTCTTTCTATTTGTAGTGAGTTTGTAGTGAAGTCGAGTCGGAGTTGTGTTTTGCATGTAATATTTTTTTTTGCATGTTCGATTATGCTAGCTTCGGCTTTGGGGATGTCAAAACAGAGGTCTTCAGGAAGTTCAAGTTTGCCAATTGATCTGTTGTATAGAGGTCAAAATTTGGCAGTGATTTTCTGAAAGCTAGGTCTATCAATCGATTTGCTATTTGTTTTTTCCCTTTCTAGAGTCTAGCGTTGTTTTTGGTTTGCTTTCTACGAGATGGGAGTATGCCTTCTATATTTGGTTTTATCCTCTGCAAGTCTGGCATTGTTTTTGGTGTCGATGTCAGTATCAGTGATACCAAAAACATAATGTTTGCCGGCTTGGTTTAATTTATATTTGCCGGCTTTATTTGTTCTATTTTATTAATGTTATTTTTCTCATCAATGTTTTCTCTCTCCATCATCAATATGGAAATTTGCAATTATTTTCGTTCATGGATTTCGACCAACAATGCCTTAGACCTCCAGTAAGAATAGACAATGTGGAGATGGAAATTAGCAAGGATTATAGGCATGCTTGCAGTATTTGGTCCGTTTCTTTTTTTTTCTGGAGATAATGCATGGATATATCTTCTAAAAGTTATATAAATTATGGTCTCCTATTCGGAGTATTTATCATGGAGTACCTTGCATTTTCTACTTGGCACCAAATAAAGCGTGGTTTAAGATTTTTTTTTTTCCCCAATCAGAGCTGAGGTTCTTTGTTATTACTTGCAACATAAGCATTTACGATTTCTATCTGTACAGCCAGAAAATGAGTCCCCGAGTTCTTTATGTACAGACAAAGCAGATATAACCAGAGAAGGCTTCCAAATGTTCAGGATTATGGTTTTGAATTGATTGTTAAAAACTTTGAACTATGATTCAAGCCACTTCACCCTCCGGCCATGGAGGGCAACCCTCCGTGCGCAGCACCTTGTTATTTTTGTTATCTACCCCATAGGTTTCTCATTCAATTATATCAGTTTTAAAGGCATAGTTAGTGATCTCTTATGTCACAGTAGATTAGATATGGCCCCATATATCTTGTACATGTCACCTGCTGTATTAATATAATACTTCTTTTTCAGTATCTCAGATAATGATTGCAGAGGGGAATAAGGTACCTATATGATACGAAGCCCTTCGTTAGCCCGGTCCAAAATGTTGTATTATCAACCGGTTGTAGTGATCCAGTCATTTGCTTAAGTGACTAGGAGTATGTTCATTTCCATCAACAACCTAATATGATGCCAGGTGAGGAATGCATACCTTCATTTGCTTAACATTAGTTACACTCATGATGAGAAATATATTGCTACTATAAAAATTAGCTCTGTTCTGATGCGTTATGGTTCTGTGCTGGTTTTTGTCTAATTTTATGCAATATAATGAACATGATTTATCTCCTGCAGGATAACCGACGTGAATATTGATGGACATGAGGCAGTAAAATTAGCTCAAGTTCAAGTTCGATGTGCATCAAACAAAAATGAGGTTATCAACACGCTTAGCAAGTCCCTAGTGCTTCGCAACAAGTATACTTGCTTTATCTTTTCCTAGTAAATACATGGGGAAGAAGAGTTTATTATTTTGAGAAAAGAGAAGTGCAATAGTCACAAGACATGTGATAACTAATAAATAGCTAGATGAAAAGCTGGCATGCATTTGGAATATGCTTTGATAGAAGCATAATGAAATGGGACAGGATATTGGACTCTGCTTGTGTATTATCATAGAGTTCCAATTGGAAAAATTGCTTGAAGCTGTCTAGTATACTTTGTCTATAATAGATTTGAGACATATGTTTTTGGTCGTGTTTTGTAGAATCTACAAGGAGCTCATGACGAAATGTAGTGAGCTGGGAATGAGTGAAAGTTGTGCTTTAAGGAAGGTTGCTAGAGCTACGGAGCAAATCAAACAATTGAAGGTCACCTTGCAATTTAAAAGTACTGGTGTGGGCCTCTCGTGAGCCTAGGATTGACTTGCTGCTGATAGTGTGCTAGCTTAACGTGCATCAGAGAATATGCATCCCAGAGCTTGCGAAGGAAAGTAGCATCTAGGTACAGCTTAAGTGCCTTGTGATCTTTCTTTGTCCTTACATGTACGCATCTGTTTGTCTGTACACCCCAGCGTGAGAACCACTGAGCTTGCTTGTCCTTCCAGCAGGCTTTCAGGCGTTGGGGACCCATCGCCATGGCCAAAGCAAGGTTGGGCAAACGTCTATCACCCATAGCGACCACCTTCTGGAAGTAAATGATATGGCGTTCCAATACAGCCCGTTGAAGGGGTAGAAAACCTGTCTCCTGGAGTAGGATCTGGTATGGAACTGTGGACTTTACCCCAAGGGCTCGTGCCAAGAAGGCTTTCTGCACCTGCTCGAGGTCATTCCAGGTGTTGAGGGATATCACCGGACCCCACACTTCTGCCCCATACAAGAGGACCGGCTCGACCAAGGCCCGAAACAAGTGTGACTGGTGGCCCCAGGCATACAACTCTGCCTTGTGGCTGTTGTTCTGTATGGCATATAATGCTTTCCAACCCGCCATGACCCGCAACCTGATGGCAGCATCCCAATGGGTGGTAGCAGAGAACTCGATCCCCAAGTACTTGTAGGTCGGAGCCACCTCTACATCTTGTCCCTGGTAAGTGAATGAGGGAAGCCTTGGCTGACGGGATGATGAAACTAGCAGCACCCTAGTTTTGGCCAAGTTAACTCGCATGCCAGTGAATCGACAAAAAGTGTCAAGAGCATCCAGGTGACGTTGCATGTCCTCTGGAGTATAGGCCAGGAGGTTGACATCGTTAGCATATATGAGTTGCCGGATTGTGTGATGCATGAGATGGGCACCCACACCTCCATGCTCAGAGAGCCAATCTTCCAGCTGGTCAATGTATAGGCCAAAGAGTCTGGGGGAGAGGGGGCAACCCTGACGCACTCCAATACTACTGATTACCGGCTGTCCTGACGATGTGATACAGCCTAAGCATGCCTCGTATAACCTATATACTGCAATAAATTCATTAGGAAGGGATAAGTGGAGGTCAGTAATGGGTGAAGAGATGAAAGCATTTGAGAGGACATAATATACGTACTCGTTGACCTACCAAAAAGAACAAGGTACTGCGCACAGAGGGTTGCCCTCCAACCGTATGGAATCAAAAATTTTACCCCAAACCCTCCATTATATCTGCCAACTCAATATGTAAATTAAACTAGACCTCTACCATATTCTTACAATGAGTTTGTAGATCCCCTACATTCATCTACAAGCCCGTTCACAAGTGTCCCTCAATCAAATTGTGTATCTAACTGAGTAGTTGAGCGTTCTAGAAATATCTAAACGTGTTTTATGTCTTCCAGACACAATGTTAGCACTTTCCAGCACTGACAATATTTTAAGCTATAGGTCTTCATTTATGACATCGTTAAACAAGTCGCAATGTATGAATATATCGGGAAAATTAGGGAACAAACTGCATACCCAATTTATCTTGAATACTAAAAAGGGCATATATTAGTTGTATACCCATTCAATTTATGTTATCACAGCCTAGGTCATAGCATATGATTCAATCTTCCTTGGAGAATGCATATAAAGGTTGTAAGTTTATTGTATTACAACAACTCTCTCGGAATTTTTTCGTGGACCCTTATGAGATGCATCATTAACAACCCAAGATTAGGCCTTTTTATGATTACTTTGTTTGACATTATATTGATTAAGCATGCATCTTAGTGTTTTCCAGTTAACTCCTCAATTGCAGGTTTTCCATATTTATAGTGACATAAATTTAGAAACCCCGGCTACTTATTCTTCCAGGTCGGTTTGCATATGCATTCCTTAACATTCAATGGCACTATGAAGACGCAACAACAAGATGCAACAACAATTTGACATGTTCCCCTTTTTTTTTTTCCTTATACGCGAGACATCCAGTAATCTACCATCTTCAGTATTTAGTGTCTTGAATTCCTGATTGCGCCTATGTAACTAGATTTGTTTGGCCTTGGCGACATTCAGTGATATGTGGCTATGAGTCCTCTCTGTCTTCATCTTCAATCCAAAGATAGGTTCCTAGTATGCATGTGCAATGGGCATAGTTTAAACCAATGAGAGAGTAGCATATAATGTGCATTGATCGTGAGATCCTTGTGTATTGCTCTCCACTTCTTCGATGGTTTTTACTACTTTAATGGGCATGACCAGTAAAGCTACCATAACTACCTCAAGAAACAAATGTGTTACGGTCCCGGCTTTCTACAAACTCAATTATCATTCCGTTGAGTCCATTTCACATCCTTGATGGATAATGGAGTATATATTTTTTATATTAATTGTCTCAACGCTTTAATGCAGCCATTTTGCATCCATTTCTATATTGTTCAAATTCAAGGGATGTTAAATTGGTACATATGCTAACTGGTAAATCCTTGGTAAGTTTGGACAGAGTAAAGTGGACAATGCCTAACAAAAAATTCGGGGCATTCCATGCTTGTTACTTAATCCATACTTTTGACTGCAGTAATCAAGATTCATATTTTTGCATATGATTTGTGATTTACAAAATCCATCCATTAAAATGTTCATGTAACTACATCGAACATATGGCCATTTTCGGTCAAAGTCTTTACTTGCTCATATGCATTGTCTAATCTATCTGCTTTACAAAGACCATAAATGAGCATGTTTTGTATAATTGTATCTGGAACAAGGCCATTCTGCACCATGTCTTTAAGAAAACTCTCTGCTTGTTCAAGTTTTGCCACCTTACAATGCAACCCTATAGTGCTTCCTACAACATCCATATATGTATCTTAGATTGAAGTTTCCTCATTGCAGGCCCTTATTAGATAGTGCAATCAATAAAGGGAAATGGGAAGGGAATGTCCTGAAAACCTAGATTAAAATTCTGTCCACTGTAGGACGTGAGTGTGTCAGAAGTGCATAGTAAGAGCAGGCCACCATTTTTAGCATATCCAAATTGATCCCTCCAACATGATCAAGAAGACAACTAACGTTAGTCGACCCCTTCATAGGATCTAAGAAAAGGTGGTCGAACAGTGAGAAAGTGAAAATTTGTCAAAAAAGAGGAACTTTGTGACCTTCAAAGTGAGCCATCTGAATGTGCAAGGACCCTTTACATTGCTCATAAAAATCATTGCATTGTCAATTGGATTAGTTTGTAGAATTATCTCAAGATGAATAGGCACATTACTCCTAGAAGTTATTGCATTGTTCAATGGATGTGACTAGGCTCTGTATCCTTTTACTGAATCTAGAGCTAAGAAGTAAACCATCTAGAACATGTCATACCATTGAGTAGTTAGAATCAAGAAGGAGGCACATTGAAAGAATAGAATAGAATAGAATTGGAAGGTGGGGTCTCCATAGTAGATGTAGTACATTGTTCAAGTGCAATGAGGGCCTAGGAAGTACTAAGACCGCCTAGGGTATCAGCCCTGCTTGATCACGACTCTTGTACAACTTTTATCATAGATCATGACTCTAGGGTCTGAATCAGATGAAATTTATGCCTTTGGAAAGCTCTTTCAAAGAGTTAGTGATATCAAATTTTATTATGGACAAGAATTGATGGAGCAAATAATAACTTTTTCGAGCAGGTTTAGGTTCTCATGTCAATTTGATATTTTTTATTATATCTCTTGACTATAGCTCTGCTTGAGGTGAATTTTGTGTCTCCAAAAAGTACTTTTAGAGATCTTTTCTATGATATCAAATTTGACTATGTTTGATCAATATTTGATGGAGAAAACAACAGATTTTCAACCAGGCTTATAGTTTTAATCCTATGTCAGTCTTACATTTTTTTTATTATAACTCTCGATTGGTATCTCTATTCAAGGTAAAATTTGCAGCTCTACAAAGCTCTTTAAGAGATCTTTTCAGTAACATTAGGTTGACTATGTTTTGTTAAGATTTAGGGAAGAAAAACAAAAAGCTCTAGTTGGATTCAAGGGTTTTGATCCTCATGCAATGTTTGGTGGACTCAGATGGCGCTGTATGGTTCTATATCCTTTGTTTTTACTTGGTTGATTTCCTTTTACAAAGCAGAAAATCTTGATTGGGACAAATTGCCATATTTGAATAGGATTGCATTTGCCATGTGGAGTTTCTTGTATCCTCTGGCCATTCCAGTATTTTGTACAACTATAAACCTAGGTTGATACCATTTTGGATACCTTGGCTTTGTTTCGATGATATTTTTCTTGCCATGATTTATACCTATACATTCTAGCTAGGTTTTTCATATACTCACTAAATGTTTATGTCTCCAAGTTTTTCCTTCTCTATATTTACTAAATATGATCCACGTTATCCCTTCCTCGCATTTGCCTTGCAATTTGTGATGTTGTTTGGATGAACTTTTCTTGCTATTTGTAAGCGTTATATTTGGGATGCTTTTGGAATGCCATGCCATGATTGGTGACGATGAGTTATGTGTTTTGGAGAGATTGTCATTCCTATCATACCATTGAACTTGATGAATGGTATTGCCTGTTTGGTCCCTAACTAAATATATAAGCCTAACCAATAATTTGTTGATGTGTTACCAAGCTAGTGGCTATTGCAGATGTCGGATTGAATTTCTCGTGTTAAAATTCTTAAGGCAGGTGGTCATGGGCATTCTAATTAGTCGGAATTGTTGTACTTTCCTTTTCAAAGAATAGTTTCTTTAACAGTTATTCTTGCTCCTTGGGTTTAGGGCCTATTGATACGAGATCCCTTGCACACCTTTCTGTCCCTTACTCACATGCCCGCAGTCTTGCTCCTGAATTGTTGTGCTTTCCTTTCCAAACAATAGTTTCTTTAAGAATTATTCTTGTTCCTTAGGTTTGAGGCCTATTGATTTGAAATCCCTTGCACACCTTTCTGTCCCTTACTTACAGGCCTACAGACTTGCTGCCTCTGTTTTTCAGCATATTATACATTGTGTTGTTTTAGTGGAGACACCCAGATGGGGCTTTTCCTTCAGTTTCTCTCTTCTTGCTTGCTGGTTTTGAGAATTGTATTTATCTTCGTATCACGATAAGAAGATAAATGTAATTCTTGAAACCATTGCCACATATAGTTAGTTAGACCTTCTTGGTAGTTAGGGTTTTCGCACTTATAGATGTTGTTTCTTCCCTTTTCTTCTTCATCAGCTCATTTGCATTCTCCTCTTGTCGATTCTTTCTTCAATCTACTTTCCCACCCGCCCACCCCTCACTTTACTTTCTTGTTTACTATGAATTCCTAGCCTTAGGTTCTTGTACCATATATGGACCTGGATGTAAGTTCCTCTTCATTCCAGTAGCCTTTTGTACTAGTACTTCCTTTGCTTTGGGTGTTGATTGTGAGTTTGTGGCTTCTTGCCAGCATATAGTTTGTGTATGGTGGCCCTTGTGCCAGTGGATGATGTGTTTTGTGGCCCTCGTGCCAGTGGTTGGTGTGTTAGATTGTAGTTTGCCTACTAGTATGGTTGATTGTGAGATTATAGCTTTGAGGCTGAAAGTTTGTGGGCTTCATGCCAGGGATTCGGTTGTGCGGTTGTAGCCATTCGTACCAATGTGATTGTTATAATATCCCCACTCTTCTAGTTTCTTATGCAGGTTGACAATTCTGCTCATAGTGTTTCTTCGTGATTTCTAATTGGTTAGAGTTTCTCCGCTCTTATACCCTTTTTTCTCCATTCTTTCCCTTCATCAGCACATCTACATCTTCTGATCCATCTGCTGGCTTGCCAATCCCACCTACTGCCCACACTAATAGCTTATTTATGAAAGGCATTTTTCGTGTCAAGCATTGATTATGATACTGTGACCTTCTTGCACATAGTTGGTTTGTGTATGGTGGCCCTTGTGCCAGTGAAGGGTTGTGAGTTTGTGGCCCTCGTGCCAGTGGTTGGTGTTAAGATTAAAGGCCCTCGTGCCTGAGTATTATTGGTTGTGAGAGGCCCTCGTGCCTAGTTTAGTTGGTTGTCAGTGGTGGGTTGCAGATTGTGAGTCCCATGCCAGGCTATGTGGTTGTTGTAATAGTCTCACTTCATGTGCAGATTGATAGTTCGTGAGTTTCCGGTATGGCTTCGTGATTTTTGGTTGCAGGCTTGCTCTACCAGCTTTGTTGTAGGAGAATTAAGTATCTTTCCTGCGCTATCAGCTTGTTGTAGGAGAATCGAGTATCGATGTATACAAGGATCGGAGAATCATGTCTCAATTTTTTCAAGCACAATTATTAGCTTAATTAAGCCTTGTTGTACTCAGTTGTGTTCAGATAAGGATCTTTGTTTTATCGTCAGGGTTTTTCCTCGAAAACCCGAAAGGGCGAGGTTTTTTTATCCCGGCTATAATGGTTACACTTTCAATTGCGTATCAACGTATTGTACATTGTGTTGTTTTAGCGAGGCTTTTCCCATATTGTACATTGTGTGGTTTTAGTGGAGACACCCAGATGGGGCTTTTCAACATATTGTACATTGTGTTGTTTTAGGGCTTTTCCTTCAGTTTCTCTCTTCTTGCTTGCTGGTTTTGAGAATTAAATTTATCTTCATATCACGATAAGAAGATAACATATACTTTTTTTTTGAAAAAAGTTGGGTATATATCGTCCATGACACCTCCCCAAAAACGGGCTATCTATCTATTCATCTATTTATCTTTAATCTTCTCCATGCTTCATTTCAGCTGCAGTAGAGAGTTCAAGTCTCTTGCAGAAAATTAACGACATCCTTTTCATGCACCATCATAACCTCTGCAATGGATGAAGATGGGTCTCCCATCTGAGAAGCCCCACTGATGAATATGTGTACTTCAAATTTGAATTGTGTACTCAAGAGAAAAAAAAGACTCAATAATACCTGAATGAATACTTCTTTATGTGGACCCTAACATACTTCCACTCTAGTAGCATATGCAGAAGGATTCACACAAATCATATAAGATGGTGAACAATTTATTTCTTCTACAACCATCAATAGGACATCATCCATCTGAGGTAATTCACATGTATGGAATCATGCATATATTTCAAACTCCATAGCATTGTTCATGACTTTCAAAATTATCTTTCCAATTGAACTCTATAGTATACTCATATATATATGTCATTTGAATTCACAATGATCGAACCACTAAGTGAGGTTAATAAAATTGCATGATGTAATTGATCTTGGTTTGAGGTATTAATTGAAAAAAGTTGGGTGCTATCGTCCATGACACCTCCTCGAAACAGACCTATCTAAAAATAGTAAGGATTACTTAAACACCCTATTGCAGAACAAGATTGGATGATCTAAATCGAACCTATTTTTTTTACCCACTTCATTCAATGGTTTAAATTGAGACAGCAACTTTGTGTTGATCCACTATTGAAAAATTAGATCCATTTATCACGGCCCAGTGCTGGAGCATGGTTCACTATTGGTGACCCTCCCCCACCCCATCAAAACCGACCAACGCTGCAAAGGCCTAAACAAGAAGAGTCATGTTTGCTCTGCCTTGTAAAACAAGTTATTGGTTTCTTAATGCTTTGCGTTATAAAACAAGCTTAAGACAATTTGGATGTTGCTTTCTTTGACTTTCCTGAATTGATGATGATGATTGGGAACCTTCCGGATCTCGTCAAGGCACTAATTCAAGATTTTTAGTACACGGGTCTCTTGTAACAACCACAATCTTGTAGTCAAAACAAATCAGATAAAAGGTCAGTTTAAAAGTTGATAAAACGTGAACTACACAAGAGACACATCCGTAAAATAAATGCCAAACCAATAATGAGCGATGACAAGAAAAGTTTAACCTTCACATTGAACACCTTTATTCCTTCTAGGTGGCAAAATATGGTGGATCAGACAATCTGCTATATGTTACAGCGTGAAGTGATCTTCTGTCTTTATGATGTTAAAGATGTAAAGATACGGACAATACTAGTCGAACGTGTAACATTTGGTAACTTTCATTGACAAATGTTTGGAAGAGAATATGTGAGTCACCATAAATGGAAATATTTTGCACTATTGTGGGGAAAAAAGGACGTGGAAAAGGAGGTGGTCCCTTTTGGGCCACGTGGACAAAAGGCCTAATGCCTTCTCCGCGACCTTGGGTAACTTACCTTTTATAAAGCCTTCAACTGGGAGGAGAAGTTCCATATTCAACTAGATGGATCCGAGCAATGAAGAACCACTTCCTACAAGTGATGAGAGCAACGTAGAACCACTTCCTACAAGTGATGAGAGCAATGAAGAACCACTTCCTACATTTGGTGAGTATCTGGAACCTAAAAAAATGGAATTGCCATTACCACATGATGATCCTGTTCCCAAGATGCAGAGCAAGCCATCTGCACAATCAAAAAGCACATATTACAAAATCCGCAACTCCCTCAAGGAGACTCTTTTCCCGGATGATCCGTTACGAAAGTTCAAAGATCAAAAACGCCATAGAAAATGCTTTATGGCTTTAGAATATGTGCTTCCTATTTTGGGCTGGGGATCCAAATACAGTTTAGTAGACTTCAAGGCTGATATAGTCTCAGGCCTCACCATAGCAAGTGTGTCTATTCCTCAAGGCATTGCATATGCAAAACTAGCCAATCTGCCACCTCTGCTTGGCCTTTATTCCTGCTTTGTTCCTCCTTTAATGTATGCAATATTTGGCACATCCAGGCACATAGCAGCAGGTCCATCTGCAATTTTATCCCTTGTATTGGCCAGCATGTTGGAGGCATTTGTAGATCATGAAGCGAATCCATCGCTTTATTTAAGTCTTGCATTCACCGCAACACTTTTTGCAGGAGTGTTTCAAGCAGCTCTGGGAATTTTCAAGCTAGGATTTCTGATAGATTACATGTCTCATGCTACTATGTTAGGATTTATATCAGGAGTAGCGCTGGTCATATGCTGTCAGGAGTTGAAGGGGATCCTAGGGCTTAAGCATTTCACAAAGAAAACAGACATTGTTTCAATTCTGAGAGTAGTGTTTGAGAGGCATGGAGAGTGGAGCTGGGAACCTGTACTCATAGCCATCTGCTTTGTGACATTCATATTATTCACCAAGTACATGAGCAAGAGGAAGAAATTTTTCTTTTGGCTATCTGTTGCAGCACCACTGATATCAGTAGTGTTGACAACCTTTTTTGTGTGGATTACAAAGGCAAATGAGAGAGGATTGGATGTGATTGGCCATTTAAAGAAGGGCTTGAATCCATCATCAGCTGATAAGATGATGTTCGGGGCCAAATACATAAGCAAAGCGGTAAAAACTGGAGCAGTGATAGCATTCATTGGACTAATGGAAGCAGTGGCAGTAGGAAGAAAATTTGCATCAGCACATGGATACCATATAGATGGCAACAAGGAGATGGTTGCAGTAGGAATAATGAACATGGTAGGATCATGCACTTCATGCTACGTTTCAACAGGATCAGTATGCAGATCAGCATTGAATAGAAATGCAGGATGCAGAACTGCAGCTTCTAACATAGTGATGGCCATAGTAATAATGATTGCCCTACTTGTTTTGCTTCCTTTGTTCCACTACACACCTGAGGTAACCCTCGCCGCCATTGTTTTTTCTGCTGTAATTGGCCTGATTGATCCGCTTGGAGCCTATGCCATATGGAGGGTAGACAAGGTGGATTTTATGGCATTCTTGGGAGGCTTTTTGGGTGTCATATTTCTGTCTGTTCAGTTTGGTCTGCTCATTGCTCTTATCATCTCTATGCTGCGCATGTTGCTACAGCTTTCCAGGCCTCATACATCACTAATGGGTCAAATCCCTAATACTGATGTGTTCAGAAATGTTAAACAGTACTCAGAAGCATGCAAGATTGCAGGCATAGTCATCATCCGCATTGATGCAGCCATTTATTTCCCAAATGCAAATTACATACGAGAAAGAGTGATCAGATGGGTAGAAGATGAAGAGTCTGAGGACATACCTGTGCATTTTGTTATTCTGGACCTCAGCCCTGTTATGGCCATTGATACTACGGCGATTCATGCCCTGGAAGATACATACAGAAATCTGAAATGTAGAGGTGTGCAACTTGCCATAGCTAATCCGGGCAATGGCGTGTTGATGAAACTCCACAAGTCTGGATTTGTTGAGCACATGAGCCACGATTGGTTCTTTGTCACCGTCGCACAGGCTGTGAATGCATGCTTAAAGGAGGCTGGTACCAAGAAAGCAGACCTTGTTTAACATATATCTACTTATTCAAATGAAGACTCAGTTTAAGTCAATTCAATTCTTAAGTTTATTTTTTTAACTGATTGAACAAGGGAATATTATATGGGTAAGCTAATTGGTCTGTCATTCCCAGGCCAGTCGCTGCTAAACTAAGAATCAAATTCCATTTAGCCTACCCTAATAATATTACCATCTGCATGTTGCACTTCATATAGTGGTAAAAATAATCTTTTACTGTGTTCCACCACTAAGCATTTGCTATTTCCCATCTCCTATAATCACAACCTTCTGTGATGATTCATGCACCTTATATATAGATGCAATAACAAAAGAAGAAAGGTTGAACTTCATAATGCCATAATGCATTTCAACACAAACCATCAATTACTTACTTTCTGTAGATGCCAACTGCCTAGTGAGTAGGAGGATAAGTCAACACAAAATATATTTGGGCAGCATGCATGCACTTGTTTCACTTGCTTGATTGGTGAAAGATTGCATAAGTACTTGAAAAGGGATAAGATCCTGAAGTTCTTTGAGTTGTTAGGAAGCCAATAGCAAAACCAAGCCCAACTGTTATGAATGTGACTAGACTGCATTTGGAATTTAACAACTGCATTAATGCTAGATCAACGGGAACATTAAACTGGTCTATACATTGAAGCCCTATGCACATAGGTGGAACATCATTTTTCCTTTTTTACATGGAAGCGAGAAACTTGTTATAGGGCAGTTACCTGAAAATCCTATTACATAAAGTTTATCCTTGATAAAACGAGCCAAGCAGCCAGAACGGGTTGTAAACATGGAAACCGCTTTTTTCCATTGTTCTGCCTTGGATTATACACCCACATGTCTCTGCAAGCAAATGAAAAAACATGGTACACATGAGCATATGATAAAACATGGTACATTTGCGCATATGATACTAATGATTAATGAATCATTAAATAATCAGATAAGGATGCTTGTATAAGAATCAGGATATCAAACTAGACAGTAGCTCAGGATTCTTGATAAACTCATGATTATAGGGATTAACATCACCTTCTATTCTGCACTAGAGGCTAAATTTCGTTCAAAGCAAAATCAGAAGTGATGAGATCTTGTACTAAACTCTTGGGTAGAGGACATTGACAATTTATGTTTGTGAACTGGACTACAGCAATGAGGATCAATATTTATTTTTTATCTGAACTGATATACCAATGATCATGATGCATTGTCGAGGTAATAGATAAAAAGGACAGAGGACTGGATAAACAAGGGCAAAGTACCTACATTGAGCAAAAAACCAATGATGAATTGTTGAGATGATAGAGAAAAAAGACAGAGGTCTGCTTAGCAAGTCAGTTGTGGTACAAGTATAGATCAAGAATAACTAGTCAGTGTGATGAAGCTGGTACACGGAAAGAACAAGGATATATATATATAACCAGTGCGCTGGAGGAGTACACAAGAAAACTGGTATAATGAAGCGATTCTAGAAGAAAAACAAACCTGAAGCGATTGTAGAAGAAAAACAAACCTGATGGCAGCCTTGCCAAAGAGAGCTCCTCTCTGCTGCTCTATCGGATCCATAGCCTACCGGAGCTACTGCTCCGTCGCCACTGCTCTGTCGCCAAGCGTCGGAGGTCCAAATGGATGGGCCAAAAAATGGCCGGAAAAATGGGCCGTTGGGCGGAAGAAGGGCTCCCTCCCCTATTGTGGGGAAAAAAGGACGTGGAAAAGGGGGTGGTCCCTTTTGGGCCACGTGGACAAAAGGCCCAATGCCTTCTCCGAACTAACCTTATATAAAGCCTTCAACTGGGCGGAGAAGTTCCATATTCAACTAGATGGATCCGAGCAATGAAGAACCACTTCCTATAAGTGATGAAAGCAACGTAGAACCACTTCCTACAAGTGATGAGAGTAACTTAGAACCACTTCCTACGAGTGATGAGCGCAACGAAGTACCACTTCCTACATTTGATGAGTATCTGGAACCTAAAAAAATGGAATGAATGCCATTATCACATGATTATCCTGTTACCAAGATGCAAAGCAAGCCATCTGCACAATCAAAAAGCACATATTACAAAATCCGCAACTCCCTCAAGGAGACTCTTTTCCCTGATGATCCATTACAAAAATGTAAAGATAAAAAACGCCATAGAAAATGCTTTATGGCTTTAGAATATGTGCTTCCTATTTTGGGCTGGGGATCCAGATACAGTTTAGTAGACTTCAAGGCTGATATAGTCTCAGGCATCACCATAGCAAGTGTGTCTATTCCTCAAGGCATTGCATATGCAAAACTAGCCAATTTGCCACCTCTGCTTGGCCTCTATTCCTGCTTTGTTCCTCCTATAATGTATGCAATATTTGGCACATCCAGGCACATAGCAGCAGGTCCATCTGCAATGTTATCCCTTGTATTGGCCAGCACGTTGGGGGCATTCCGTCGCTTTATTTAAGTCTTGCATTCACCGCAACACTTTTTGCAGGAGTGTTTCAAGCAGCTCTGGGAATTTTCAGGCTAGGATTTCTGATAGATTACATGTCTCATGCTACTATGTTAGAATTTATATCAGGAGCAGCGCTGGTCATATGCTGTCAGGAGTTGAAGGGGATCCTAGGGCTTAAGCATTTCACAAAGAAAACAGACATTGTTTCAATTCTGAGAGTAATATTTGAGAGGCATCATGGCGAGTGGAGCTGGGAACCTGTATTCATAGCCATCTGCTTCGTGACATTCATATTATTCACCAAGTACATGAGCAAGGGGAAGAAATTTTTCTTTTGGTTATTTGTTGCAGCACCACTGATATCAGTAGTGTTGACAACCTTTTTTGTGTGGATTACAAAGGCAGATGAGAGAGGATTGGATGTGATTGGCCATTTAAAGAAGGGTTTGAATCCATCATCAGCTGATAAGATGATGTTCAGGGCCAAATACATAAGCAAAGCGGTAAAAAATGTTGCAAGTTATATGATCAAACAACTATTTCACCAATCAATATGACTAACTAGACATGAACATATAATGATAAAAATGTATAAGGAAAAAAGGGCAATTCAAGGACTGAAAATGAACGTTGAGCGCCTTGAACCGAGTGCCTGGCTCCAGGGAGTACCTCCCAACCCCGATGGATGAGGCTTTGCTTGAAGCTGTTCTCCAGGGGTTGGGAATTACTAACATCCCCCTGGAACTTCAGGATGTCGTAGTTGCTGTAGAAATTTTGATTTCCAATGCAGTAAATTCTCTATCTAGAATAGGCTTTTGCAGATTCAACCTTAGCTCTTTTTTCTTGTGTATTCTTTGGTTTGATAGACCAGGTTCTTTAAGGGTTGCAGCTCACAATTCTCAGCCGTACCTAGCACTGGGTAACAGATTTGAACGTAATCTATTTACCATGAGCGCCCCTGTTGATTTCGGGATCGAACCAATATTCCACTGAGCGACATTTTTCGACCTCCAGCCATTCCAACATATCAGTGATCTCGATACGGTGGTGTGGAGGTTTTTAGTCTCCAATTAGTGTTTTTCTTGGGCCCCGAGCCAGATCTAGGGGGCCTGTCAGGGTAGGGCCAGGTTTAGACTTTTAGGATCTGCAATTTCTGTAGCTTTTGTGTACGGTCTGTCAAATCTTAGGCGAAATTCTTCTTGGGAGAGGGAGGGAGTTATCATTGGCAGTTATCTCCCTTTCTAGAAGGAAAAGCGAAGGGGAAAGGTCTGTCGCCTCCGATAACGGTTGCTTTCTTTTCTGGGCAGAAAACTCTTGGTCTCTGGAAAGCTTCAAGCATGAGGACCAAGGCATGTACCTCAGTTCCGCGTAGCAGTAAGGAAGATGACAAATGGAATCAGATTTTTTGGTTGGACAGCAAGAACGATAAGGCTTGGGGGATCCTGAAAGAGCTGTATATGGGGTTAGAAGTTATAAAAGATCAGCAGAAGGCAGCAGCATTCTGCATGAGAGTGCATGAAGAAATTGGCATACTGGCTTGCAAGGAAAAATTGGAGATCATTGATAAAGATTATATGAATGGAAGAGCCAATGACAGGGACTGGGTGTGGAACACATTCGGATACATGCAAGAACTCGACAATACCCTTTACAAGCTAATCACGGTTAAACAGGGGCACACTGAAACGGATTGTTGTAGCCTCAAGAACAGTATCTTCAGGGCTTACATGGATGAAATGCTTGCAAAGGTTAAGAACCTGATCATTCAATGGGATGGGTTAAGAGAAACTTCAAATGCCAGTATCAGGCTCATAAAGAGATGGGAAGAAGCCGAAGACAATGTTATTGAAAGGCACGGGAAAATCTTTAGGCAAGGTCTAGTGTTGAATGAACCATTGGAAGGAATTTCAACATCCCTTGAGGTCTATCAGTTAAGAGGCAAAAAATCAGCGAAAGCATGCAAAATCAAGGATTCAAACAGATTCTTTAATCCGGAAGAGGTGAACTCGTGCGATTGTGGGAACTGTGAGGAAATCAGGCTATCTGCGCTAAATGTGCCAAAAACGAAGATTGGAGAAAACAAAATTAGCAACTCCATCCCCATAATCGGCAAGAACGACAAAATCAAAGGTCCACCTTCTATCCCCTCTTATAAAAATATTCTTATGAATGATAATCTTTCTGTTTCTCAACCGACTAACTCAGGGAACCAGAATACAGTCGGTGGGGAATTTATAGATCTGTTTGGTGTTTCGGACTCTTCTGCTACTGACATGTTTTCCAGGAATGCTATTCTTGTACACTTCCCGCGCATATGCCCTAATCAAGGGGAAATCAAGAATTGGATCACAAAATCCCAGCATATCCCGATCCTTTCTATTCTTAAGCTGGATAAGAAGACATTCCAAATTGTTTGTAGAGATGAGATTTGTGTCAAGCAAATTCTAAGGAGGAATCTGGATTTCATTAACAATGCTCCCTTCTACATAATGAACTGGTCCCCCAATTTCATTCTAGGAATGACGGAGGAGATCCAAACTTCTACTTGGTTGTCTTTCCCCCTCCCCCCCCTCCCCCCCCCAAGATTACGGACCCGTTCCCATCTAAACGCCCTATGCGAATCTTTAGGGGAGGTCCTCGAAATCATCATTCCCCAAACTAACTTCCCTTCAGTTTGCATATCTAAGAAAATTAATTCCGAGTGGAAGAGGAAGATCAAGATCAGAGTCAAGACCGATGAGTTCCTGGATCTCACTATCAATTATTCTAAATGGCCGATCCAAGTACCTGAGTCAGTTTCGAACCAAAATAATCCTAAACAGGTTTGGATCCCGAAGGCCAATAAAAATGATAATACAGAGTCAAACAGGGTCGAGGAAAAATCTGATATGAATACCATACAAACTCAGATCATCCCTGATCAAAAAGAGCATTTTGATGATCTCTCTTCAAAGATGGAAATTTAAGATGACATGGTTGTTCTCATCAAAAACATCAACCTATCAGTGAGAATTGACACAGGGGACTTAGTTTTCACTTTTCCTAAGAATTATGAGTCTACACAACAGGAAAATGATGCTGACACTCATTGGGAAACTCAAAGAAATGATCCTGACATGGAGGACACAGGTTGGAATATTGTTAACAGAAAAAAGGGCAGAGGTAAGAAGAAACTTTATTTTGCAGATCAAGCCCAAGGAAACAGACTATCCAAGCGGGGATGGTCTTAGGAAAATATAGGTATTAATGGATAAAGAGATCAATTGTGTTACCTGGAATCTCCAGGGAATCAATAGCATCATTAAAAGAGAAAGACTGAAGGTTTGCCTCTCATCCCTCAACCCTGATTTTCTCTTCTTACAGGAACACAAATTGCATGATTCTGATCATGAGAGAACTATAAGTAGAACTCTTCCTCCTAATTATAGTATATGGTCTATCCCTGCTAACGATTCCTCTGCAGGTATTGCGATAGCTTGGAGAAATTATCTAAACATTTCTGATATTTATATGATTAATAGTAGGGATGGCAGGTGGCAGATTCTTCTATGTACCATTTTTAGAATTAGGCTTGCCCTGGTAAATATTTATGCTTTCAATAATCCAGTAGAGAGAGTGGATATTTGGAAGAAGGTGAAGAATAGTTTAGATAATCTGGAGTTTGATGAATGCATCTTAGGAGGTGATCTAAACATGGTTACTAACAGTTTTATGAAAAATAAGAATTTCAGACCTCTTGGCAGGAATGAGAAGGACGCTTGACTGGAGCTCAACTAGAAGCCACAATCTAACTTTAGCCAGAACCAAGCCTAATTCCTATAGCTGGACTGACAAGAGGGTAGATCCCACCTTGTGTCTTCATGACAGGTATTACCTTTCTGAGAATCTCTGGAACCACAGCAGCAGAGTCAGCAACCTGGAGGGGTACACCCTTTCAGATCATTTTCCTCAACAGTTGAGAATTATGCCTACCAACCAGTCTAAAAAGAAGAGAAAAACCTACTTCAAGCTCAATACTAGTCTTCTAGATCATGAAGATTTCATGGATAAGCTTCAGGAAGTATTACACAATTTTCCCAAGCCTAATGGACATTCTGGATGGATGTTCTGGTGGATCCAAGTTGCAAAGGCAATAAAGAAGTGGCTTAAGGAATGGGGGAGGAAAATTCATCTCAGTAAGTTATCCTCCCTCCAGAATCTGAGAGACAGTCTTCCTAATGCTCCTGAAGGGGAAAATGATAATATCAAAGCGGAAATTGAGAAGGAAGAAATCAGGATAGCTGAAGGATGGAAGCTTAAGGCAAAGATAAGGGAGATCAAAGATGACCAAAGAAGTAGCTCTAAATTTTTCTTTGTAAAAGCTAAGGGCAGAATCAAGAAGAACCATATTTTCGAAATAAGAGTTGGGGATGAAGAAATCTCAAATGAAGATCAGATTAAAGAGGCGGCTGCTGACCACTTTAGAAAGATTATGGGGACCAATCAAGACAGCTCCCAGGATACCATGAACAGGTTCATCAATCTCCAACCAAAGGTTAGTATGGAGGATAATTTAAGTATTGATATGCCTTTCTCCAAAGAGGAGCTCTTTCAAATTGCAAAAGAAATGGAGAAGGGAAAGAGTCCCGGTCCTGATGGACTCCCGGTCGAATTCTTCATCAAAGTATGGCCCATCTTAGGGGATAGCTTTGTCAATCTAGCAAATGAGTTCAGAACCATTAAACGCCTGGATGCGAGGATCAATACCAGCTTTATCACCCTCATTCCCAAAACTGATATGCCGGCCACGCTATCAGATTACAGGCCTATTTCGCTAACCAATGTTATTTATAAGATAATTTCATGTACAATTGCCAGAAGACTCAAGATTGTTTTAGAAAGGATTATCAGCACATCCCAAGCTGCATACCTGAAAGACAGGTTCATCCTGGACAATGTAGTCACAGCGATGTTGGGGCTTAATTGGGCTAAAGATTCCAATCAGGATATTGCACTAATTAAGCTGGATATTACCAAAGCCTTCGACACAGTAAGTTAGGACTTTTTATTCAAATGCTGCAAACCCTTGGGATTCTCGGATGAGGTAATTCTCCTATTTAGAGCAATTCTCTCCAATTCTAGATCTTCTGTTTTAATTAATGGTGAATGTGGCCCCTTCTTCCTCTTGCAAAGAGGAGTGAAGCAGGGCTGTCCACTAGCCCCATTTCTATTTCTCATTATAATGGAAGCCCTTCATGGTAAATTGGAAGAGGCGAAAAGGACTAATGTGATCCAAGGTCTTACCCTTCCCAACAATGGAGAAATGGATCAAATCTTAAATGGTCATTTTGCAGATGATACATTCCTGCTAGTTTCGATGGACAACAGATCTATTACCAATACTCAAATTATTCTGGAGAATTTTGAAGAAGCCTCGGGCTGTAAGATCAACCCCATCAAATCGAAAGTGGTGGCCAGAGATCAGGTAAAAGGAGAGCAAACGACTGCTCTCCTGGGTCGTAAGTATATCCTCCCTACCACCTCTTCTAAGGTTTTAGGTATCCCCTTAGCCCTGAAAGGCACTCCCTCTGATATCTGGTCTGATATCATTGAGAAATTCAAGAAAAAGGTGGATAGTCTAAACTCCAAGTATATTTCTAAGCAGGGGAGAGCCATTATTGCTAATTTTGTTATATCCTCGTCCCATGTCTATCAGTCATCTGTCATTCTTGCTCCGAAGAAAGTGACCTCCAAATTACAGAGCATAATTGGGAGATTTATTTCCTGTGGACAGAATAGAAGATGCTGGACTCCAGTGGCCATGGAAGAGTGTTGCAAAAGCAAAAGTCTCGGGGGGCTCGGAGTGATTAATATTGAGAAGCAGGGGATAGTCCTTGCTGCTAAATATCTGTATAAGGCAGCTTATAACAAGATTAATCATCCAGTCTCCATTATTGTTAGGCATTATCTTAGCAAATGTCTCTCCTATGTCTGGAGGAAGTTAAATCTGATTCTCCCCCATTCAATTCACGTTCCTTTCACTGTTCTTAACTCTGTCCCTGGCCTTATTAAGAAATGGATAAAAGCTTGGAACTCAGTCAAGGGGATGTTTACTTGGAAAGAGGGCCTCTCCATGGACCAGTCCATCTTTTAGAACCCGGGACTCCTGACCAATGATTCTTCCTTATGTTTAGCATGTCACTTCCCGGAGTAGGCGAGGTTATGGGGAAGCAAAGGTATTATCTTCATCAGAGATATATTTAATGACCACGGGATTATCCCTTTCCAACATTCAGCTTTGGCAGGAGAAGGAATCGATATCGAGATCCTCTACAACAATATCTGCTAGATGCTCTCTCAAGGAGGATGGAATGATGATGATGACCAAAACTGGACTCATAATGGAATTGCTGGCTCAAGGTTAAAACAGCATACAAATATCTGATGAGAGGTCAAAGGCTATCCATTCATATCAAATGGCAAACTAAGGAGGAAAGATGCATAAGGAATTTAAAGTTCATGTGGTCGAGCCCCATCCCCCCTAAAGTGAAATCTTTCATGTGGCAGCTTTGGCACAGAGCTTTGGCCACTAACCATAAAAGGCACAGGATCCATATGTCAGATTCAGATGTCTGTCCTAGATGCCTCAATTCTAGGGAAGATGAGGAGCACTTATTCAAATCGTGCATCTGGTCGGAATGGGTCCTGGATCTAGTTTCTACCATTTTTGGATATGATCTCAATTCGCTTGACCTGCTGGAGTTCTTTTTGTCAAATAACCCCAATGATTGGAGGATTTATATCCTTCTGTGGCGGATTTGGAAGGGAAGAAATAACTTCATTTTCAATTGTGATATTACTCATCCTGAGGCTATCATCAAGCAAGCTGAATATGATATCAAATTGATTATTGTTGTTGCATAGGTTTAAATATGAGTCTGATTTCTTTCATTCTGATATTTCAGGGATCATTTTTGTATTGGTGCGCAAGCTTAAGTGGAAAAGGATCGATCCAGTGGCTAATCAACAATGGATCAAAGTGTTCGGTCCTCCCAATATCTATGGTCATGACGAACCTTGCCTATGCAACTGCTGCTGTGACCATAATTATGATGCAAAAAGAGGAATGCTTTGTGAAGCAAAAGATAGTAAAGGCCGGCTCAATATGGCCAAAGCGGAATCATGCATGTGTGCCTTCTGTGTGCTCTCAGTCATGGTCAGAGGCAGAGGCAGGAAATCTACCAATATTAACCTCAGATCATATTTCTAGATCACAACAGGCTTCCTATTCGACACAGGGTTTCGCATCTAGCTCAAATTATGCCTTAACTTTTTATTATTATTTTCCAACAGTGCTTTCGGCTTTACCACTAGGGTTATACTTCCCTTCAAAAAGTACTTTTTTGTTAACTTATACTTTATAATTAATATACAAATACGCCTTCAATAAAAAAAAAAAGATAAAAATGTATAAAATAATGAATTCACTACTACAAAAATGTGCATAAATGGCACGAAGAAATGGCACAATTTCATGAATTTGCTATTTGTATCATTGTAATTGGCACATAACAAAACGTGACAAGTATGTGCCATTTAAGTGATAGTTATGTTGCCATTTGTTTGCCTTATAAATGGCACATAGATTAGTGTCATGCATGTGCCATTTAAGTGTGGTCGATATTTTGCCATTTCGACCTATATAAATGGCAAACTAATAAGTGTCATGTAAGTGCCCCATAAGTGCTGCCTATTTGTGCCATTTGCGTTGCAATAAACATCACATGTCTAAGTGACTTGAATGTGCCATCTAAGGGTGGGCAATGTTTTGCCATTTTGAGCGACGTAAATGGCAAACTAATAAGTGACATGTTAGTGATGCTTGTTGGTGCCATTTGCAGATGAACAAATGACACTTGTATAAGTGACTTCTATTTGCCATTAAAGTGTGGTGGGACTTTTGCCATTTGTTCAATACAAGTGGCATATATACAAGTGCCATGTAATCATACGGGCAACTATCTATATCTTTGATTTAAGTGTGACTATAAAACTCCTCATTCATTGTGTTATAATATTGCTATAGTGAAAAAGTAGAAGCATACTAAAAGCAGAGACTTCATTTTGTTTCTTATTTAATTTTATAAGATCATACATTATCATATTACAATGTCAAAACCGTAAAATTGAATTAAATTGCACTTGTGATGTCCTTTGAACTACAAAAATGAAAGAGAGATATATTACAAGATTTATGAAATACAAGTATGTCATCAAGTTACTTTTTCACTTTCATCGTAAGTAGTAGCCCATCTACGAGATGGGTTTCGGAGCACAATAGACCAAGCTACGTTATGTGGATCATCAAAATAGAAAACCTGCATATATTTAAATGATTAACCAGACGATTTCACAAAAAAATTATTGCAAGTAAGAAACTATGATTGCAGTTTTACCTGTTGGACATGTTCTAGAAAGACAAAGGGTTGAGAACTTGAATTAGATTTATTTGCAGCTTTTGTAGTGTCCACCAGTTGAAAGCCATACTTGTCAAATTTTGTAGATGCTCGTTGTCCAATAATATCAGGCCTATACCAATGGCATTGCAAAAGCACCACATGCGATGAACCAAGACAGACCTACAAAACCACGAAAAAAGAATTAGTGTTATAAATTAAATGTACTATAGTATTAATAATATATTTACAAGTACTAATAGAACCTGTAAAATCTATTGAATTTTGCCAAAATATTCTATGTCAGCTTCAATTGGACGCTTGTCTTTAGCATTACTATGGCTCGTAGATTGAAATATTGCAGAAATGCCTGAATCTTGTGTCACTTGCTTTGCGTCTAAGTCTTGCACTCGTAAATGCCAACCATATGCCCACATGCTTTTATAACTTGTAGCATATTCTTCAACTCCAAAAGCAAGGTCAAGCAACAATGGATCTACTTGCTCCTTATTTTGAACCATACGCTGGACTTCCATTTTAAGCCACTCTGGAAAGCTCATAACCTGCTCCCTCGGTCGCTTGCGCCCAGAAAGACACCATGTTGTGATTGGTCGTATTTTCTGTTATTAACAGATTGAAAGTTAACTTTGTCATTAAAGCACATCAATCTAAATTATAAAACTGAATACTTACAATCTCCGTGTGTTGATGATGGTTGAATTTGCTAGAATGCATTCATGTGCTTGTTGTCGCAATGATACATCCAACTTTATCAAAGTTCCTTTGCCTTCCAAAACCTCAGATGTGTTACGCTCCAAGACACCATCATATTCACCTAAAAGTTCGATATTTTTGTCCTCCTTCATGGGGGTGAAAGTAATTGCGTCATTAATTATATATCCTTCAGCAATGGATCCCTCTGGATATGCCATGTTGCGAACATATTTCTTGAGATGTTTTAAGAATCTCTCAATGGGATACATCCATCGTGCAGTCACAGGCCCACAAATAGCTAGCTCTTCTACTAGATGTATGATGAGATGCTTCATGATCGTGAAAAAAGATGGCGAAAAATGCTTCTCAAGCAAGCATAACACATTCACAGCTTTGCTCTTCAAGTTACTCATCTCACTCAAATGAATCTCTTTTGCAGTAATTTGCTTAAACAAAGCACTGAGTCTTAATATTGACATTCTTTCTCCTTCTCCTAGACAATCACGTATAGCCAAAGGAAGGAACTGCTGAAGAAGAATATGATAATCATGTGATTTCATCGATTTGAGCTTTCCATTTGCAACACATTTTTTGAAGTTAGAGGACAATCCTGTCGGAGGTTTCACACTTTGTATAACAGCAAAGAAAGCTTTTTTTTCTTCTTTTGTAAGAACATACAGAGCATCACATCTAGTGTGTTTCGGATAAGAAGATGCTGGAATATGTAATATGAAATAAGATAAGTACACGTAATGACATAAGTTACTAAGTACATATATACATATGCAAGCATGACATACCTCCCAATATGGAAGCTCATAAAATATAGAAAGGCGTTTCCACCCCATCCTTTTCACTGGATCATCATCTGCATCATCAAGTTTCCTTTTTTGTTTCAATTCTTTTCGAGACAACTCCTTTCTCTCCCATTCTTTCTTTTCCATTATCCAATTTTGTATATCAGTAGGTTCCACAAGATTTGGGGCTGTTCCAAATTCAATTTTCCCATCAAATACTTTCATTCTCCAAAAATTGTGATCAATGGGGAGATATCGGCGATGGCCTGCATAAATAAATTTTTAAGATCGCTAGACTTGCGAACATGAATATCGGGGTCCACAGTGGGGACATGCTCGATATCCATGGGTTACACATCCTGCCAATAAACCATATGCAGGAAAGTCATGTATAGTCCACATGATCATTGTACGCAAGGTGAATTCCCTCTCCAAAGTAGGCTTGCTGAAGTCAAATGCTTTTACTCCTTCCCAAATCTTATGAAACTCTTCCACAATAAGACTCATGTAAACATCAATTCTTGAAGAAGGTACTTGCTGTGGTCCAGGAATCAACAATATCAACATAATAAAATGCGGCTTTGTAGCTAACCATGGTTCAATATTGTAATTTACCAACATAACAGGCCAAGTACTCCAGTTAGATCTCATCTCACTAAACGGGCTTACGCCATCAAATGCCAAACCAAACCTAATATTGCGGGGGTCTTCAACAAAGTTAGGCCACATGTTGTTGATGTGCTGCCACGCTGGTAAATCAGAGATATATCTGCAAATGCCATCTTTACTTACATTGTTAGCATACCATGTCATGTGTCTTGCCATTGATGGACATTCATATAGTTTCAGTAGTCGAGGTACGACAGGGAAGTAACACACAACTTTACGTGCACTAGGTTTGCCTTTTTTGCTCCATCGACTTTCTTGGCATTTTTCATTAGGGCAAGACTCAAGATTAGCATACTCCCCTCTATACAGAATACAATCATTTGGGCAAGCATGGATAGATTCATACTCCAAACCAAGATCCTTCATCAATTTTTGTGCATAATAAGATGATCGTGGCAATAAGTTTCATGTGGGTAACAACTGTCCTCCCAAAACTTTTAGAAGATCATCAAGGCTAGAATTTGACCATCCATGCATAGTCTTCAGATCAAGAATCAAAAGTACGGCAGATAACATGTTCAATGAACTTCCATCATATAATGGCTTTAATGGGTCGCTAGTGTTATCACATAATGGATCTCCATCTGTTATCTGATCTCCATCTGTTATCTGATCTCCATCAATAAGTGGACTTTCACTTACATTTCTACTTGGAAAATTATCCCTAGCACCTTCCAAAGGTACATGGCTTTCATAATATTATTATTATTATTATTATTATTATTATTATTATTATTATTATTATTATTATTATTATTATTATTATTATTATTATTATTATCGTTATCAATTACCATGAAGGTGTCCTGAATTGTTTGAGACACTGTATCTTTACGTCTAGTGTCCTGCAATGGTTGTAATTTTAAACTAAACATGTGCTAAAAGATAAATATGGAAATTTGAAGGTTCTCTCACCTCTTTTAATTGTTGACTCCATCCATTACATTTGAGATGACGATGAATGTCATCAAGTGACTTCAATTTGTTTCCATTGCATTTTGTACATGGGCACTCCACAGCTGAAACTCCATCTTTTATGGCTTGGCGCTTCAATTCTTCAAACATTTTAGGATCATCAACATGATCCATAAAGGTTAATTTCCTATCTTAAAAGTAATAGGTAATTAGCATTACATGCATTATATGGTGGAACTACAAGTTGTGAGTCATCTCTAAGGGATGGAACATCTGGAACATCATGGTCTATTAGTGTGCCTATTTCCACTTTCCACAAGAGAAATATTTGGAAATACAAAGTCTATTAGTGTGATATTATAGGTCAAGTTCCATGTACGAGTTAAAAATTACATGTTTCAATTTTTGCACACTAAAGGGAAATTTAAGCAAGTGCATCTTTTCTAACATATATAATTCTCCTACAAATATGCTTTTAGAATATTCGTGATTGATGCTTTCCCCTAAAACTAGCACGTACCTTTCTGAGGAAAAACTTTAAAAAAATTAAGAAAAAAGAGAAAAAAAGGACTGACTTGGCAAGCAAGCGGGCGTCCTGTTGTTTCTATGCCGCCGGAGTAGCTTGCTGGCTATGGCACATTGCACGGCCGTCGCTGGAGCACAGAAGCAGCACAAGCTTCATCTGTTGCAGAGAACTCCGACAGATATTAGGTATTTTTGTGATCTGCTCTTAGCAATGGTAATAAATAACTACTATTAATTCCATATCTCACACCACAGTACCATAGGTTTTAGCCTTATCACCATAGATGCATTGGTCCATAATGGCAATATTACAAGTATACACACACGTATTCCAAAGTTTCCCAAATGACTGTAGTGAACCTTTGAACATTCAAATTACGAACCTTAAAAGCCTTAAAAAGATCAATCAACATATTACCACCAAATATAAGCTTGAAAATCCAAAATGCTTATCATTTAAATTTCACGAACCCCACTTAAAATAATCATTGGATTGAAAATAACCCATAGAGACCTTGCTTTCACATCTTGCTCAACCCAAATCAAAGCATTATATCTACATATAATGCTTTATACCTGAGATGTTTTTACCTAGACTTATATCTACATAATGTAAAATAATTACACTATATGACTCCATTCAAGGTAAAGACGTGCCATATATTCGTCCTGGATTTAACACCAGGACTATCCATATTTAATTGTTCCATAGTTCTTGATTATTGAAATATTACCGTGAGGGGATTTTGAAAGCCCTAAGAAGAGAAATGTTCGCGGCCGCCGCCGCCGCGATAAATTTCTGTAAATTTCTTTAAATTTCTTTAATTTTTTTTAGATATATTCTTTAAAAGTTGTGGATGGTCACAAAATCCATTAGACATGTGAAGAGGTTTTATGAGTGGCTTTAAGTTCACATCAAGATATTTTCAAATTAGTACTATAAGTAGCAATTATTTATAGACCATTACTCATAACAAATATGATAACAATAAAATCAAGAACGGAATAGTAATCTTTTATTGTAACTAGAACATTCATTATACGAAAAAACCAAAGGAAATGAAAATGATGAAAAAAAGAGGGTAAATAGTGCCCGCGAACCCAATGCTTCTCGATTCTTGATCTCGATCCATTGATCCTGAGCTCTCTCTACCTGAGAAAGTGCTGAGAAGGTGCACGAAATGGATTCAGAAGATGGAATGGGTATGGATTCTTCAGGCTCGGAACAAGACACTGAAGATGAAGATTTTCAAATGAGGGAAGGTGCAGACAGTGAAGATGGAGACGAGGAGAGTCTTGACGATGAAGTATCATCTCCCGCTCCAAAACGACATATATTGCAGAAAAAGAAGCTAATTAAGAAGAAGAAGATTATGACTAGGAAGAGAATAGAAGCATACCATCGTCCATCAGCTCATGAAATCTTGGATGGAAGTATTACAAGGAGCATTCCCATATCAGATCCTAGTTTTAGGTAAAATGGGAAAAATGCAGGCGGTCATACTGCTCGTAAGTTGTTTGCCTTTCTATTTTTGGCAAGTTTTTAATTCGATAGATACCTAGTTTAGTCTCATTTATTTTTTTCTCTGCTACGTCTAAAGCTATCAGTGATCGATTATGCAAAAAAAAAAAATCTTTTAAAAGAGACATGGTTCTTGTTGACAGATTATGCTCAAGATGCAGACCTGGAATTACGAGATGCAGACCTGGATTTACAAAGTCTTCCAAGAGGTATTTTATATTTCTTAGTTTACTTCGTGACATGCCTCTCCTTGAATTAAATTTTTTTGCTCTTTGATTTCATGATTCAATAGGATGTTCTATAGATTTGTACAATAGTTAAATGCTGGTTTCTCAAATGTTCCTTCCATTCTGTTCTTTTCTTGGATGCTCCATCACTTGATAGTATGGCGGTAACCATAACATTGGCGAGAACAGGCCCAGATGGCATGTCCAGATATGAAAAACTTGAGCAATTGAATAAATGGAGCGATCTTATGGGGTGTCTGGAACTGCATAAGGTGTAGGAGAAACTCTTGCTCCTTTTCTTCAGTCATGGTACAAGCCATAGCCAGGGCTTCATTCAAACTGCACCCTTTGTCTTCCTGGAGAATACTTGGCAGCCCCCAAACCTTACCCCCATCTTTTCTAACCAGTAGAATATCATGCAAAAAGATTGTGTGCTTTGTTGCCAACTTAACTAGTGACCTAAAACTAGCATCCATCAAAACCATCCTTTCTAATTCTATTCCAATCATACTCTCTCGCCAAAGGTAAGGAAGCAAAGACACTCGATAGATTACGCCTTATGATGGAGTATTCTGTCCGACTTGGAGGTCCAGCATAGAGCTCTCTGTTAAGAATTGCCCTTGAATACAAGCCATTTATGTGCATGTTCATTCCTGCTAGAAGCCTGCTCTGTTGAGTTTCTGAGACATTGCTTTGGATTTGCTGCCACAGATTAACAAAGGGCTGTAATAGGGGATATCCATCTAGATCCTCTTCAAAGACTTGCTCATCTAAAATTTGCGAAATTTGTGCGCATACTTTCTCTCTGTCTTAATGTTTGGAGGTGTCTAAGAAACCAAGAAACTTAGCTAGACCATTTTGCACTCTTATGATAAAACCAATGCAACACCATGACATTTCAAGAATACCCTATCTAGCAAACTAATAGAAGAAGCTATTTCGATTTTTTGTTCAATTAAAGGTTTCACAAAAAGGCATAATCTTGTTATGCATTCATTTCTTTGAAAGAGGATATAGTACGGGTTAACAGTTTTGTTGAGTACGTGTTAACGCCGTACTCTTTATGAAGCTAAATAAAGAAAAGTTTCTTCAAGATCAAGATTTTGTATTTGTTTGTATCCTAATAAGTTAACATTTGTGCAAGATTCTATTTTCGAAGACGTCACAAACAGATTAAGCTTAGACAGCAAAGTTGAACAGACGTGGCAAGGAAAATGAATGGTTCATCAACTTGGATGTCAATCAAGAGGAGAACACGTCGAATATTCAAATAAAATATAACCGATAATCAAAAACAAAAAAATATACCCCATAATGCTCAAATAAACCACCATTCTCTTCAACGTCTAATATGTGAAAAAATATGTAATATTTGCTAGACTTAGACAAAAAGGATAAGTTACCGATTTGATCAGGCATCAATAATATTAAACTTTAGAAAATGAGAGAAAATACTAAAGATGGCCATTATGGGATTGGACTACCATGCATGTGAGAATCAGAGCATAGAATACCGCGTTTCTAAAAACTTAAGGTAGTGCTAACGATGTAGAAAAATCGCAATGTACTTTATATCCAAGTAAAGCCAAATATCAAACACACAAAATGATAATGAGGTATATCGAGATATAATGCTTACAAAATGCAAATTTAAGAATGATAAGGTCAAATTAAGAATACCTGCAATACTCGAATAAGGTATAGGGAACAACCACCAAAATGGAGCCAACTTATTCCAAATACATGTAAACACCAAAATGTGATAGATATAGATAACTCCACGTATACAAACTCAAGTAATATACGACGATGATGCACATCGAGAGTTGAAACCAAACAACAAGACAACTCCAATCTTAAATCTAGATGTAAACATGGGTAACTCAAGACAAATAGGAAATGCGGTCTAGAAACAAACTTGATCTATAGCTATAACCAAAAAATGTATGAAAGGAACATGAAATTCAATATGTAAAGATAGATCGTCCAGAAGCCATAACATCCCAAGATTAGGCACCCTTATTGCATGCCCTAGAGGCATGAATGACAACGAACTAGATAAAATAATAGAGCATCACAAAATGTGAAATGTAGCATGTGCAAACCTGAAAAACCCCTATTAGTGAGGCTGAGGGGCAACACAAGATATACATAGAAAAATAAAGAGGCGCAATATAAAAAATACCACAATAAGACTAGTTTATTTATTTTACTTACTAACTTTTTTATGAGGGAATATACAAAATAAAGGCGAAGAGCATCGACCCAACTATGAAAAAGCACGGCGGAACCACCTAAGAAGATTATCAAATAATGCTATAAGGGCAATTGTAAGAGAGGAAAGACCATATAAATTGGAACTTGATGGTGAAATGATCCCATGTAAGAATTACTTTGATCGAAAACTAAATTTACTCATCAAAAAGCATGTTGATCTGTCCATTTCGGACATGAGAAAAGTTCCCGAGGGGCAGTTGGACCTTGTACGAAGAACATTGCAGGTGACTTTAATTAAAAAAGATGGTTTTAATTAAAAATGCATAGCTATCTAATTATTTCTCATTGACGTCTTCAAAGCTTTTTATATTTCTTTTTAAGCAAAATAGATAAAGTGATTTTTTTATCTCATGAATGCAGGATTGGTTTGTTATACCATGGGCTGAGTGGGACAAAAAATATTGGCGGACACGCCTTTCTAAGGGTATTAGAGAGGCAAGGAGGAGTGTATGCAATAAGGTCTTGAGAGCTCGAAAAAATAATGAAGAGCCAATAAAGCCAGATTGGATGAAGAAGGACACGTGGTTTAGATTTCTTGCATATATGGAGACAAACGAATACAAGGTAAAATATTATATTATTTAATATCTTTATAAATAATTTTTGATGTAAAATACTAAATGCTAATATTCTTCAGAGCTCCAGTAGTCGCAACAAAAAGAACCGAGCAAATACAAAAAGTTACTAACAACACTGGAAGAAGTGGCTATGCTGGAACATACATGCATTTGGTAAGAATGTCAATCTTAAATTTCAATCTACTTGGTAAGTGTCATGTTAATGTGTAAAATTCACTTGATTACAAAATTGTAGAAAAAAAAGATGCAAAGGTTGCCAACCACAGCTGAAATTGCAAATGAAGCTCATACCTCTAAAGGATATGGGAACTTACCAAGGGGAGCCACGACACTAGGTTGGGAAGAGAAATCAAACGTAAGGTTACATTTTCTTGATCCTTTAAATTATATGGTGACTATATGTTTCTATTTATCTTCTTTATATGGAATTTTAGGAATAGAATAGAATTGTTTTTTAACGTCCACCGTCACCGTCATTCAATGTGAAAGCTACATGCAAACGTGTCAAAAAGCCAATTGCTCTTCATGAAAGCTTCGAAGAGCCTAGAGAAACTCAAGGTGATGTTACACAAATGGTGAATGATGCCAAATCTATGCTTCTAGAGTTGCACAAACAGATTGAAAGCTTATCTGCTAAGAAGAAAAAACTTGAAGAACATACAAAAGAAGAGGTATTGTGAAAACATCTTCATTAATTGTTTCTATTTACCTTATATTTTTAATCCTTTACAATAGGCTTTGGGAAAGGTAACGAGTAGAGAAACCTCAGTTGGAAGGCAGATATTGTGAAAATATCTTTGTGATATATTTTTGCATTTTTCTATGCCATCAATCCTTTACAAATTAATTACGTAGGTTGCAAGAAAAATGATCAATAAGGAAGCATCAGTTGGAAGCCAGGTACTGCGAAATTATCTTTATTGGTTGCTATTACTCACTTCATATCATTGATCTTTTATATAAAAAATATTCAGGCTATGGGAAAAGTGATTTGTAAAGAGGCATCTGTTGGAAGCCAGGTAAGTAAACCATCTCGAACGATTGTTCTTGCTCATGTAATGTCATCAATCCTTTATATAATAACTATATAGGCCGTGAGGAAAGTGATCAACAAAGAAGCATCCATTGGAAGCCAGGTAAAGTAGCATCTATTTAATGAACTATGAGAATTTCGTTAATTGTAATTTATATTTTGAATATTAGGGAAGTGCAATTCCCAAGTTTAAAAAACAGTGTTTGCCAACAAAACATGTCCAAAAGGTTTTACAGGTAACATCTATATCTATATTTTGATTTTTTGAACTTTTCAAAAATAGCATGTGACATTTTCTTGGTCCATTTATTACAGGAAAACAACGAAGTCCAAATTCTTGATTTGAGAAATAAATCAGTCATTGGACATGGAAGGATTTTCTCGTTAGATCCAAAGAAAACTTGTCACTGTCAACCAATTGGCAATGGTAATGCTTCTATTATGGTTCAAGGCATAAATCCTGGATACTTGAATGATCAGTTGTTGTATCCAACAAGCGAACTTACGACATTCAAGGATGCGATAAACTCAGTGATCATTTGGCCATTATCTTTATTGAGTCGTATTGCCCAGTAAATATTGGGTCCTTGTGTATGACATTCTATTTACTATTATTGTACCCACATGACATTTGACATTCTATTTGCTATTATTGTATCCATGACATGACATTTTATTGAATATTTTGTTATTGTATTTCACTTTATAGAAATACTATTCAACATTGTTCACATAACCATAAAACAACTAATGCTATTTAAAGAATATGAAAATGGCAATCACTACACGCATTCATGTCACAATGACCACGACACTTTCATGGCACTTGAATGGCATATGCATGCCACATTGACGACGCTTGAGTGGCACAAACACTATATATGCATGCCATACTTATGGCGCTTTAGTGGCACAAGCACTACACATATATGTCATACTCATGGCACTTGAGTAGCACATGCACCATACATACATGTCACAATGCATGTCACTTGAATGGCATTTAAGTGGCACAATGCATGTCGGCACATGACGTGGTAGACCTTGTGTCCACACATGTCCTCCACTTTGTCTGCCATAAGGCAGCAGGATAAGCTCCACAATAATTGTGTGAGTATGCACCAGTAAAAATTGGCTTCCATGTACACTGGGGCTGGTATACTGGTTGTTGCCTAAAATTTCCCCGACTTCCTGAGGCGGGATTCTATCCTGCCTACAAAGTGTGCATGTATGGCTAAAGTTTTGTCCGACGGATGTGTGGTGAGTTGGTATAGGCCTAGTAATGCCAAAATAAATGTGTACTTGGTCAGGGGTTCAACCCTGGCCAGTGTATGTTTAGCTTTGGGAGTTGGTTACTGGGGTTATACGATGATGATCCCCGACGTGGTAGAACTTGTGTCCACACATGTCCACTTTGTCTGCCATAAGGCAACAGGAATGACACAATCACAAGTCATCACTTAAACGGCACACACATGTCAATTAAATGGCACATATTTTGACCACGCTTAAATGGCACAAAAAAGGCGGAGCATTTACGGCACAAATATGCACAAATGGCACACTCCAAAAGTGCCATTTATATAGGGAAAAAATGGCACATAATTGTGCCATTTATACCTATTTTTGTAGTAGTGATTCCCCAAAATTTGCATCTATACCATTACAAATTCACTGTTCATATGGTCATTGACTCGAATATTGTAGCATGTTTGACCGAAAACACAAGCCTAGTATTACACGACCATTTCCTGTCACTGTATATTGATCTTCGATTGCATCTTCCATTTATAGGGGCAAACCTCACCGAAAGGTGTAGATCCGTCCGCTTAGCAGGATCCATAGCAATAGGAGATCGGTGCTCGATCTCTTCTTCTGTTACTATATTCAAACCTATATTCCCTCCACCGAGTTCAACCCTAAGTTTCAATTTCAAGTTCAATGGTCTTAAAATATATTCCCCTTAAATTTAATGGCTTAACTCACCATTGAACTTTTGTCTCCTTGATATAATTGACCATTGAACCTTATGCTCTTCACCATTCAACCTTAGGTTAATAAACCATGGATCAATAATGTTCTAGCCTTTTTCCAAATGCTTGCATCACACCTATGTTCTATAAACCATAGGTCTAGATGTTTTATCCCTTTTGCAATTGATCTCTCCTGTATCAATTCACAACCTTCTTGATCTCAGATAATTTGAAAGAACCTCTTTTTCCAACATTTCCCCTTTCTTTCAAAATGTCTGACATATCATTCAGGCTACTTATGATTGTTACAATAAAGTTCAACTGTCTTTCCCCTATTAACTTTCTTTAACTGTAACTTTTCTATAACTCCCATGTCACCTTGAACTTTGAGAATTTACTTTCTGGTAGACCTTTTGTGAGAACATCTGCAACTTGCTCATCTGTTCCAATATATTGAACTGATATAATATTCTTAGCAACCATATCTCTAATAAAATGTACATGTAATTCTATGTGTTTTGTTCTTTGGTGGATTTCTTGTGATAGCTATGCAGCTTAAACTATCTGAGTAAAGTACTGTAGGCAAACTTTGACATACCTTCAACTCTTCTAGAAGACGTCTGGTCCATGCAACCTCTTTTGCTGCCAAAGTCGCTGAGTTATACTCAGCTTCTGCAGTTGACATGGCCACACAAGATTGTTTCTTGCTTTTCCAAGCAATTGTTGCTCCTCCTAGCAGTAGACAAAATCATGAAGTTGATTTTCTAGTGTCTATGTCACCACCCCAATCAGCATCTGTATAACCTGTTAATGTCAGATCATTATTAGTGTATGTGAGTCCATGATTCATGGTATATTTCAAATATCTCAACACTCTTTTGCCTGCAGTCCAATGTTGATAACCTGGGTTATTGCAGAATTCTGCTCAGTAGGCTTACAGTAAAGGCTATATCAGGTCTTGTGCTATTTGAAATAAATAGCAAGCAACCTATTAGTTCCCTATAAGGGACATTTTCCATTTGTGCCACTTCTATTTCTGTTATTGGACTCATTTCTGAAGAAAGTTTGAGTCCTTGAGATATAGGAGTCTTAGATATATTGCAATCTGTCATATTAAACCTTTTGAGCATCCCTTGAATGTTGCAGGTCTGAGAAATTGTCAGCCTTTTATTTCTTCTGTCCCTGTTAACTTCCATACCAAGAAATCTTTTCAATTCCCCTAGATCAACCATCTGATATTTGTTCTTTAGTATTTGTTTGCAATGATCTAAAATGTCCATGTCACTTGCAACCATGATGTTATTATCCACATATAGTGCTATGATACAAAATTGGTCACCCCTGTTTAGAATGTACATGTTTCCATCATTCAAAAATTGTATAAATCCTTGATCTTGCAAATACTTATCTATGCACTTATACCATAACCTTGGATACTATTTTAAACCATAAACAGCTCGGTTTAGTTTCCACACCATGTTATCCCTTTTATCCTCAAAACCAGGTGCTTGTTTCATATAAACTTCTTCATCAATTTCAACATTTAGAAAATTTGTGCTCACATCCATGTGATGCACTTCCAGATTATTTGCATTTGCATAGGCTAGTAGAATTCTTATGCTTGTCAGCTTTGCAATAGGTGAAATTGGCCTGATTGATCCGCTTGGAGCCTATGCCATATGGAGGGTAGACAAGGTGGATTTTATGGCATTCTTGGGAGGCTTTTTGGGTGTCATATTTCTGTCTGTTCAGTTTGATCTGCTCATTTCTCTTATCATCTCTATGTTGTGCATGTTGCTACAGCTTTCTAGGCCTCATACATCACTAATGGGTCAAATCACTAATATTGATGTGTTCAGAAATATTAAACAGTACTCAGAAGCATGCAAGATTGCAGGCATAGTCATCATCCGCATTGATGCAGCCATTTATTTCCCAAATGCATATTACATACGAGAAAGGTAGAGGTGTGCAACTTGCCATAGCTAATCCGGGCAATGGCGTGTTGATGAAACTCCACAAGTCTGGATTTGTTGAGTACATGAGCCACGACTGGTTCTTTATCACCGTCGCACAGGCTGTGAATGCATGCTTAAAGGAGGCTGGTATTAAGAAAGCAGACTTTGTTTAACATATCTACTTATTCAAATAAACATTCAGTAAAGTCAATTCAATTCTTAATAAGTTGTTCATTTTTCAATTCTTAATAAGTTATTCAAATGAACATTCACTTCAAGTCAATTCAATTCTTAAGTTTATTCTTTTAACTGATTGAACAAGGGAATATTATATGTTCAATTCTTAAGTTTATTCTTTTAACTGATTGAACAAGGGAATATTATATGGATAAGCTAACTGGTCTGTCATTCCTAGGCCAGTCACTGTTAAACTAGAAATCGCATTCCATTTAGCCTACCCTAATAATATTACAATCTGGGAAAGATTTTTTTTGATCAAGCTGAGTTTGCTGCACAAGATCGACCGGAGTTCATAGCTGCAGAAATGCCGTTGATGATTGTAATCTGGAATTGTTGCACCCCATTGTCATTCCCTGATATTGGGTCACACCGAAAGAAATCTTGAGTCGATGTGATCTCGTCGAGGGCTCCATACGTATATACTAGATCTCATCCCATTGAAAATTAGGCGCAAACTTACATCAAAGAGAGCAAGCCACAATCATAGAGATGCAATGTTTACCCATATATTTAGGCCTAAGCTTTAAAAGGAGATGTCAAAAAAAAAATAACGTAAAGTTCATCTAGGGTTCATTCTATTGTTTCCATCCTCATTCTGCTACGTTTTTTTTTTTTTCAGAAATGTTATTAGTTTTTTAAGTTACTTGCAATTCCATCTTTAGTTGCATTCAGTTAATAAACAAATTTCAAGACTGAGAAGTATTAGTTACACCAGAATTTGCAGAACCACCAAGACTAGTAGCAGGGCCAAACCACCAAAATTTCCAAAAATCTTAGGGCCAAATCTCTTCATCGTCTCGCTCATCACTTCCTTGAACATGAATGGTAATGACATATTCAACAAAATTTGGACTTATTCTGATTTAATAGATAACACTTCAAGAATGTCATTATAAGAATATATGTACTGTTTGATTCTTCTTTATTGGTATAATTTTTATAAGTTTTAATTATACAAGTTTATATTTAAATTAAAGCTATAATGGTTATCAAAGAATAAATTTGATTTCCAAACTAATTTTGATTTGAATTTATTTAAAATTAGACATTTCAAGAATATAAAAATTTCAATTTTCAGTGATTTAACAGATTCAAAATTTGGTAATCATGATAACTTCAAATGAAATCTGATGGTTTGATACGCGATTGACTTAAAATTACTATGAGAATTTCATAATTTACAAACTTTTACACTTAAAAATACTTTAAGAAAAGTTTTAGGTTAAAATTAATTAAATGATATAAAGTTATTGGTTTAATAATAACTATTGATTTATTATTGATGAAATAAAATATATTGACATTTAATCAATAATAAACTATTCATTTTTTATTACACGTAAATGTAATCATTTAATTAATCTGAATCTAAAACTTTCTTTAAATATTTTGAAAAAAATAATATTTTAATTATACAGAGTTATTTTATATAAATATTTAATTCTAAATAAACAAAACCGAGAATTAGTTAAAAAAACAACTTTAAACTTTAGTAAGTATCATATTTTTGATCTAAAGATAAACAGAACAAGTTATTAAAATCATTGAGCTAAAAATACATATAATATTACATGACATCCTTGAAGTACATTTATTAGATTTGAATAAGTTCAAATTTTGCTAAATATGTCATATATAATAATACCACCAGAATAGTGGTATTCTGAAAACCTGCACGCTTCACATCTGGAGAAGATTCTGTCAACATATCTATATCTTTTTTTAGCTGTATCTTATCATCCTTCAACTCCAAAGAAGAAAACTGTAGATCAAAACTAGGAATAGTGGCAACAAAATTAACATTTCCAGCAGTGGCAGGTTCCACAGAATGAGGAACGATGTGCACAACATCCATACCACCAGATTCGGTACATCAGAACTACCTGGGCGTTGAACACTAGAACTACTTGCACTTGGCATTCCAATTCGATCTATATCCTCAAGCTTCTCGAGTTCTTTCCTGTATAAGGCTTCCAACATCCTTCTCTTTCCTTTCTCATTAAATGGTCGTGAAACACATGGCATAGCATACTTTGTTTGCAAATCTAAAGTCTTGTCATAATTGCAATATAGACATTATAAAATTAGGACATATTAAACAGCTAAAAGAAAGAACACTCAAGAAGACAAACTCGAAATATGCTTCAGACGTTCGCTGGCCAGTCATTCTCATCACAATATTAGTAGAAACATGAGCTCTCAGAGATTTATTGATGAACTATCCCTCAATACCAACAGTTAACAACATGTACTTGACCCAACCAGCCAATTTTCTAGCAGACACTTTATTCTTAGAATTAAATCAAATAGATCCCCTACGATTCACAATTGTCTGCATGAAACAGTAGGGATTCCCAGCAGTACCATCTCTATTAGGCTTAGGCACATGCAAAAGTTTTTCCAATTGTCTAAACGTAAGAACTACATTAGATTCATAGCACCAACAAGGTCTTCGAAATCGTTCCTCCTAAAAACGATTCATATCAGTGTACTTATTCTTAGAAAGTTTCTCACTATATTCAAAAAATTCCTGTCCATTTTCTGATCCAATTGAGAAATCAGTCATAAGCAACTGATGCACCTCACCTTGATCTCGAATAGCAAATCTAGCACACAATAGTAAAGAAACCTCTTCTGCAGACCTTTAAGATGACAAATCGAACGATCTACATCAGCAAGAAGCAATTTGTTACAGGTGCTTCCAGGGGCATTGCCGGAATCGGGCCCTTGATAGACGTCTATGAGCATGGGAGTACTGTCAGTCAGGTCACACGGTGACTGGGTTGACTGCCGGACCATATGTCCGTAATCGGTCTATGGTGACGTAATATGAGAGTAAGGGAATTTAGTGCTAATGGTTAGTACTAAAGAAAATTGTTAGTACGGGATTAGTACTAACGTCTGTTATCGCTAGGGACAGATATCGGTCACTAGGGGCACTAATATTAGTTATATTGTTACAGGTACGTAACCTTAATATTAATGTGTAGGTGACATTACAAGTTAACGTTAGGGGCACTAGTGTTAGTTACTAACACTAGGGGTATTAACATTGTTATTGAAACGCACCAATGACGTGCTAGCTATACTCGCCACCCAACCACGAGCTCAGCACAGATACTGAATGCCCTCTGAGCTCTCCCCCGAGCCTCTTTATAGCTAGCAAACCCTCTATGGATGCATGCAACCCCTCCAGGGATGCATGCAACCCCTCTATGGATGCATGCAACCCCTCTATGGACGTCCACGTCCCATGACTATTGCATTCCCTCCCCCTTGACATCGCAGCAGTCCTCTGCTGCAAGGGAACTAGAGTCCTTTTGCCATCTTAGCATAATCTTTTCTTGGCCCTCCTTTAGGCCAGCTACTAGAAGCCTCCCCAATGTCACGAACCCATGAAGCGTCCTCCAAAGGCTTATTGACAAACTTAACCAAATATTGTTAGAACCACTAGTGGATTTATCATGCAGAATTGTTTCCGGCTCAAAAACTTCGGAATCTTCAATCAATTCTGGTTCGCTTATTCGCCCTACTTGGGGCAAACCTTTTCCTTGATAGGCTTTTAAAAATGAGGCATTAATAACATCATGCATTTTCCAACCTTGAGGTAATCGCAACTTATATGCATTCTCATTGATAACTTTGACGACTTGAAAGGGTCCATGGAATCGAGGCGCCAACTTAAGGTCTTTCTTGTGCACGTCCTTCTTATTGTGGCCTTTGTGAATCCTCATCCATACCCAATCCTCATCCATACCCAAGCAGGAACATCATCACACACTCTAAAGAGTGGTTCCCGAACCGGCTGACCATAGACTGCCTGAAAAGGTGTCATCGTAATGGTAGACTGAACGGTGTTATTATAAACAAACTCAGCAAGAGGCAAGTAGGGTTCCCAATGTCCCTGATGTTCATTGACAAATCCGCTTAAGATGGAAGAAATAACCTTATTTACCACCTCGGATTGCCCATCAGTCTGTGCATAAATAGGGCCTTCTAGAATTTGCTTGTGAACTTAGTATCTCGGTCTGAAATAATGATCTTAGGGAGACCATGTAGACGATCTTTAATAAAAATAGTTGCAGCATCATAAGCTTTTAATTTATTTGAACAAGGAATAAAGTGTGCTTGCTTAGTCAAACAATCCACAACTGTCCAAATCATATTATTCTTCCGAGAACTCAGTGGAAAACCTACAATGAAAGCCATAATAACCGCAATACATGAGGGTTAACCATAGCATCCTTCAAAGCCTGAAAAGCAATTTGTTGATTATCACCCCATAAGAAAGGCACATCCTTTTTGATTAATAAATAGAGCCCTGAAGCAATGCTAGCAAAATTCTTAACAAATTTTCTATAATAACTGCAAATGCAAATAGTGTTCTTCCAAATATTTGCAATACACATACGCCAAGAATTGTCCTTTTTCCTAACCAATAAAACTGGTGCACCAAAAGGTGAAGAACTATGCCGAATCAAACCAGCTTGAAGTAACTCATCAAGTTGGCGCTAAATCTCAGCTTGTTGCCCATGCATTCTCCTATAAGGAGCTTGATTTGGGGGTTCCTTTCCCGGCAAAAGATCAATTTTGTGGTCTTCTGGCCGCTGAGGAGGTAATGATGTGGCAATGTCATTAGAAAACACATCAGAATGATTCATAAGAAACAAAGTTTGACACTCATTTATTGGTGATGTAATTGACTTATTACGCGAACCCACCAAGTAAACAAAATAAGATTTCATTGCCAAACTCTTAAATTGACAACAGAAACCATTGGAATGGGGGCTATCACAAGATCCTTAACCAACTTAAAGGTCCTTTTCCCGCCATCCAAGGCTAACAAAAGAGTACCAGAAACCCAGTCAACCAAAGGATTATATTCTTGATGCCAGGGCATCCCAATCAAAAGATCCACACTGCCAAGGTCAGCCACCAAAAAAGTACGCTTGGCGTTAAAACCTTGAATGGAATATTCTAAATCTTTAACAACCAAGGCACAAGGTGAAAGTTGGCCACGAAAAGCGGACGACAAATCCATCGCATTTGTCAGTGGAATAGTGGACAAGTCCAACGCCTTCACTAACCTGTCAGAAATCACATCAAACTCACTACCAGGGTCAAAAAGAGCATGCACTTTCTGATCCCGGACAGTGGCCCAAAAACGCAAAAGCTGACTATGTTCAGGATGGTCTAGTGTATAGGAATGACCCACAAAAGCCACCGTCTTTGTCCCGCTTTCTTTCTTTGATTCCGGTGGAACTTTAGATGTATCTGGTTTTGAATCCCCTTTTTCCTTTGGGGTGTACCTGGAACATTCAAAAAATTTATAATCAGGACTAGAGCAAATAAAACACTTATGCTCACGACGGAGGCGATTCTTCCGAGCCAAATAGGATTCTTTAGGCTCCCTCTCTGGCGAAGACTTATCCTCCTCCCGAGAACGCTTTGCACCTGACCCTAAGGCAGAAATAGTAGGAACACGATCTCCATTGTTACGCCCTTCACGATGCACGGGTTTAACAAACTTGTGAGAATGACCCGCCTGGGAATCATACGACATAAGTTTAAACCCCCTTTGTGCATTGATGGCCTGAGTTAATGAAAGACCCTCCTCTTCAACTTTTTCTGCTAGTTTGCAGAGGGCCCCAAAAGAAAGGTTTGCAGCTTGAAGATCCAACTTGGCTCGGATCCAACGATGGACACTGCCCATCAACCGGTCAGATTTCTCCATCATTTTTGCCAAGCTGGAGACCTTTCTTCAAGACTCTTGCCGAAAAATCACGAACGGGCTCCTTGTCTTGCTGGGTCAACTGGTTCCATTCTGCGAGCAAATCCCGCTCCCAATGATGACCCAGAAACCTTTCCTTAATGAGTGTCTCAAACTCTGCAAATGTTGTGATTGGAGTTTCCTTAGGTCGGTGCTTGAGTAGATCAAGCCACCAATCCTTAGCGACCCCTCCTAAATGACGTTCAGCAAAATAAAGCTGAGTGTCATCATCATCTTTGGTCTTGGCGAAATATGAGTTCAGATCCCGCAACCATGCAAAGAGTTCCTCCGCATCATCCGTGGCTGCCAAATAAGGTTTGAACTCAATTTTCACATTCGCGCCAGTCTTAATACTACTGACACGTGGATGTCCTGCATCATGTGACAGCTTCAACTGCCGAACTTTGGCCCGAAGCGAGTCCATGTCCTGAAGCTCCTGTATGCGAGCGAAAGCAGCTTCCAACTTTTCGCGCAAAATCGCATTGTCGGTCTCCAACTCCATTATCCGATCCACTTCCTCAGCGGATTGGTCCATCACAACTTGAAGCTCTGATACCACTGAAACGCACCAATGACGTGCTAGCTATACTCGCCACCCAACCACGAGCTCATCACAGATACTGAATGCCCTCTGAGCTCTCCCCCGAGCCTCTTTATAGCTAGCAAACCCTCTATGGATGCATGCAACCCCTCCAGGGATGCATGCAACCCCTTTATGGATGCATGCAACCCCTCTATGGATGCATGCAACCCCTCTATGGACGTCCACGTCCCATGACTATTGCAGTTATAAATATGAAGTACTGTTAGTTAGCAATGTTAAAATGTTAATATTGGGGTACACGTGGCATAAACCGGTTGGATGGGTAAGAACCTTGATATAGAACAGGTCGAACAGACCTGTAACTGGCCGGAATGGCAGATCTGCAAGTCGTGGCTGGTTGGGTTTCGATTGGGATCAAATTAAGGGCCAGGTGGGTCGGATTTGGTTGAGAGGAACTGAGGTTAGCTTCAGTAGTGAAGCTATAAAACCTGGAGAACGAATTAGCCAAAGGACAGTCGGAATTGGGTCTTTGAAGAAGAATATTTGCATTGAGACTTGGCAGAAGCACTCGGTTTGGCAGAGCGATTCTGCTGTTGTAGCCACAAGCAAGGCCAGGCCGTGGTAGAATAGAGTTTCTGTGCAGGAGGTCTGGCTAGTTTGAATAATCCGGCCCCTCTCTCTTTGTAGTATCCGGGCCTGCGGCGGCATTGAAGTAGATGCCCCCGCCCCGGCTAGTTTGAATAATCCGGCCCCCCTCTCGTAGTATCCCGGCTGCGGCAAATGATTGAAGCAGATGCCCCACCCCCCTCCCCGAACGAATCCGCCCCCCCTCTGGCCGATTCAAGATGCGGAAAAAACTACCAAAAATAAATCTTTTCAGAACAAATTATTAACACCATTTGGGCGATGCAGTAGAAGGGGGCCGGATAGGTTAAAGGGGGGGCTGGATTAGTTCAATGGAGGGGGCTGGATACTACAGTAGAGAGGGGCCGGATACTACCGCTGAGGGGAAAAGTTGCTGAGCGAATCTGATATTTTGTGGTGTAAAGAACACCGGAATGTTGTAACATCGGCTGGGAGCAACACCGTACTGATCAATGATGGGGATCTGGGATCCATGGTGTGGGCGGCAGTTGATTGGTGCATCTCAAGCGGGGCAAAATTTGGGCATTGAATTTTGCTGTAACAGTGGTATCAGAGCTTAGCCTGGACCTGAGAAGCAATCACAAAGCTACTGTAGAGGTTTTCCAGCAAGCAGGGCTTGCCAAAACTGTGACCCAGGCCAAAATTTGGGATTTTTGAAACCAGCTCTGTTTGGGCTGAAAATTGACATACAGGTGCGTTTTCTGCAAAATTTCAAAGCATTTGGAGCAGCAAGCAGCGAGCGGTGAATGATTTTGTCTGGGACAAAATCGTGCTCCCGTTGAAGCTCCATGCTCAGGCTGATCACGGGTCCCATGATCAGCCATTAAGGTCACAAAGGGGTTTTGATGGTTATTTTTGTTTGTTCTAAGTAACCATTGAAGTTGACAGCCTTGGTAATTGAATTAGCATTTTACAAAGGCTCGGGGCACTTGTCGGCAGTACCGAGTACTGCATTCTTGCAAAGTGGGTTTGCTATAAAACGGATGGTCACTTTAAATTATTAGACGTGCTCATAAAAGCACTAGAATTATAGGATTTTGGAAATCCAGTTGTAATTCTGGCGTAGGGTGTTATCTGAATATATCTAATATGGCAAAGAGTACTGCTTTTCAAACCACTTGGGAAATGGAAAAGTGTGAACTTAAAAGTGTTTCAATACATGTGTTAGTTCAAAATTCTGCTCATCTTTAATGGAAGATAGCGTCTATTGAACAACAAATCCATAATTTGGTAATTGAGGATTTTTGTCAATTATCGGGACAAAATGAACAAGGAATTATCAAGAATAATTCTCTCCAGCCAGCTAAGGGAACTGTTCAATGTTGGAATGAGCTCAATGCATATCATCAGTTGCAAGAACTGCAACAAACTGGGGATTTGAGGGCATATGAACAAGAACTTCGGAAGTTACTTGCTAATGTCCAGCCCATGGACGATGAAATGCAGGTTGCATATTTTGTGCATGGTATACAAGATACTGCACTTAAGATGAAGCTTAAAAGGTTGCATCCAAAGGATTTGGGTACTGCAATATTCTATGCTTGTATATGCAGTCCTAAAAGTTGCTTAAAAAGCGATGAACAATCGGGTTGTTCAGTTAACTTGGAAGGGCACACGTCTAGTGATGAACTAAAACATGAGGTCAAGTATTCCAAGGGAAAGAGCAGTACGAGCATGAAGAATGTAATTTTGCAGGAAAAACCTTATTTAAGCTATGGAAAGAGGGGACATACCGTTTGGGATTGTCCAAATTTTCCCGATAAACGTTGACCAATCTATTTAGACTAGGTTGGTAGGAGCTCTTAAACTCGTCTCACGTACACGAAAATTGTGTGAATGAATAAAAATTTACTTGTTGGTACAAGTAGTTTTTGAGGGTTTCGAGCAAATTTTGTCAATTCTTCTCTCGTATGTAGTCAATGAGACTATGTAAAATACGAACGGGAATTTTATACTACAGTATAAATATTTGTTAAGCGTTTTGGATAAACTTTCGAACAAATGGGTACTCGATAAAGCCTTTATTGTTGGAAACAATAAATGCTGGGGTGCTAAGTAATGCATAGTGCACATAGTGCAAATGGGATTAACTCCCTGGCGGATTAATTGTGATTAACTGCTTAAATGACAGGGTCATTTAAGGGGCTTAGTTATTTGACCATCCGATATTAAGTGGCAACGTCATTTTAGTGGATGCTTATATGAACTAAGAAAGCAAATTAATCTAGTGAAACTTAAACATTTGGGATGTTTAAGAAAGAGACAAGTCCTAACTCATCTCAAAGTAGACAACACTTAGAGAGGTTATTAGTCCTAAGTTCAAATGAGCAATCTGGATTCTTCAAGCGAACTTACCACTAGGTTAGGAGATAAGGCTTTTTCTGATTAGGCCTAGACTGAATTTTGGGAAAATTCACCTAAGGGCTATAATCATATTGAACTAGATGACTTGGATTCGGAAATGGGGTTTCTCAATAAGTCAATGTTCTTCGAACGACATTAATTTTCTGGTACAGAAATAAAAAAAAAAAAAATAATAAAAAAAAAAAAAAAAAAAAAAAAACCCTTTGAGCCTGTTAAGACCATAAGAAATAACACTTTAGGCCTTATAGTTCCATTTGGAAAAATAAAACCTTCAATTGCAATCCTAGAAATAGATGGTGCGATCTAAATCTAGGCCCTGATAAGGAGCAACCAGGAATAAGAAATAGATCTATAAACATAACTTTGAGAACAGAATTTAGAATACCAACAATACTACACACATAGTTCAATAAGGAATAGCTCAAAGAAGTAAATTTTACAATGTAGAAAAAAGAGAGATGATATTTGAATATAACAGATTGAAATATAATTCACATAATGTCTGGAGCTTAAAGCAACAACATATAATATTGCAATTGTACAACATTATTGCAGATCTAAGAATGATTCAAAACTAGCTTATATGAAGCACCTGGTTTACATAACATAATTTATGACTTAACCATCTGTAGCGTTGGAACAACATATAATAACTTAAAACAGAGAAAAACAGATAGATGTCACCAAGAAGCTAACTTCCGAAGTTAAATCCTGCAGATTTGAGCAGTGGTTTTTGTTCCTTGAACACCATGAAAAACACCACATGGAGGGATAAGTCCGGTTACCTGCAGTGGAACCAGTGCAGGTTACGTACGCGTACGTTACGTTTTCCATACTTAACGTACCGTACCCATACGTACCATACGTACTTATTCATTTTGTGCATCAAATAAGAAAAAAAAAAAATTGGTTTGTTGTTTACGTACGCGTACGGTACGTACCTTATAAGTACGGTACAGGTACGGTACGTACTTTATAGGTACGGTACAAGTACTTTTCAAAAAAATAAAAAAAAATATTTTTTTTTCTGGTTAACGTACGTACCGTACGTATTTTATGGTACCATACGTACCGTACGCATACTTTAAACAACAACTTTTGACGACGCTTTTATGCGTTAAACCGCCATCGTGACGTTATCCCGCAGATCAGACGTTGCATACGCATCGCATTACGCACGTCTGACGGAAGTACGGTACTACACTGAGTGGAACCAAATGCAAGTTAGCCTAATGAGGGTAAATGCATAAGCCACTAACAGGTAAGCTAAAGACCCATCCGGCTTAACGCCCTTCACCATTTATTTTTTTAAAAAAACTCAGCATATAACGAACAGAATTGATTACAACACAATTTATCACAGTATTGTATTCTTAATTTAGAGACCATGTGCAGGGGATATCCATGCATTTTCTATAATGGATCCCAGTTTCCCATACATAAGCAAATGGCACAGTCTTACTACGAAAATAGAGGAGCAATACATGAAAGCAATAAATGGAAGTATAAGTGAGAGAAATCTAGCAACTTGATTACAACATTAACCAAATAGAGTCAAGAGAAACCAAAGCAAGAATTGGGCAAGATCCAATACTGCAACAAGGTCACAGAACTTTACAACAAAAACAATGTTTGGTCCTAAGAATTCGCTTGTTTAAATTCATAAACATATAGGCAATCTTCTGGCCATAACGCAACAGTTTAGGAAAGGGAATATCGTTATTATTTTGGGTAAAGGGAAAGGGCATGTTAATTCACTCTAGGAGATTTAGAGCAGAGCATAAAGAACCTATGATCTTAACAAACTAGTTTACAATAATCTATGGCATGTATAAGCATGAGAAAATCAGGGAAATTATTAAGAATGGGCTATAAAGCTGACTAAAATGCTGGGGATATTATCTAGAGTAGAAAATAGATAGAGCACAAGTTGATTAAAGAGGTCTGATCCTCTGGAAAATGATCAGATCTAAGGCATAAGAGAAAGTAAATAATATGGAAAACGAATTAGTTCATCATATTAGAGACAATTATCATGAGATTATGCGAGAAATAAATCTAAACAAAACTAGGACCTGATGCCAGCTATTATATCGATTTGAGCTTCACCAGTTGACGCCAATTTGATAAATTATGTATTGGACAAAGAGACTGGCTCCTCATGAGTGCTTTGCTTATCAAAAATTTTTTTGCCCAACATGACCATAAACTGAGAGTCGCCCAATAGTGTCGCACAGCTCTAACTCTGGTAGATCTATTCTCAAAGGAAAGGAAGTGCACTGGCCTATGAATAGGCACTTCATTGTTTCTCGGATCATTACCGATATGGGCAGAGCCACCCACACCTTTCTTTATTGGTTAGACCTTTCTGAGCAGAGCTCCTTTCTTCTTCAAGAGCAAAATAAAGCCCAAGGGCAGTGGAGAAAAATGATCAGAAGTGAAGCATTTTAAGGGACCATGTAAACGTTACCCCATTGTCTACACTAGCATCTGTCCGTCAAATATAAGCATAATCCTGTCCAGCTATGAATCCGATCATCACCATCTGGCTGCTGATGCATAGGCCGTATTGCTGCCAGCTCTTGCGAATCCGATCGGCAAAGAACCTATCTTCTTGCATCGTGAGAATATTAGGGTTACAGAGAAATCCCAGACCTAATCCATGCTGCCAATTTTCTTTTATGTAAATGCGAAATTTAAAATGTTCATATCACTATTTAACTTGTTACATTTATACAACAACTTGAACTTCAAAAAAACCAGCAATTTACCACTATGGTTTTAGTATATGATGACCATGTCCCTAGGATTATACACTGATGCAAACTTCCAAGCCATAATATGGACATCCTTACTAAGTCACATAAAACATATTGACACGTTATTTCTAACCTGCCCATTTACTAGCCTCCGTTCAAGCCACTATCATGCACAAAATTGGGATAGAGCAAGATGCTTTGCAAAACTCATACTGTACTGCCAATTTATATTAAAAAAAAAAAGGAATTGTTCCTAAATGATAGCTAGCTATGAAGGGGATAGTAGTAGGATTAATACTCTCGCATGGAATCGCTTAGCCACATTAGGGCTTAAGATACATTCCGCCTATTACTGGTCACAAACCAGGGAGAAGCATGATAGGTATTGTCATACTTCGGGGTTTCAAGGTAATGCTGTGATGTCCTCTACTTCTTATACGATGCACACATCGTATCAGAAGTCGGAGCATTCCCCCACAGAGCCAAACTAGCAGGGGCCATCCACCTAACCCCCACTCCCAGTGGAATGAGCCAGCAAGGGAAGAGTGGATGTGTCATTCACCCGTCTCCCTTCGGGTCGACCTAGCTGCGGAAACGTGAATAAACATGAGCACATAATAACAATATATCAATACAATCACCTCGAAGGGTGAACACATCATACACATCACATATACAACAACATCAATATGAGCAATAGCAACAAAGAGAAATCCTACCCAGGGCTCAGACTCAAGGGGGTTCGACTGACGGCTTGGGCCTCCAGAAGTCATTGCAGACAGAATTCATGGCACATGGATTTGGCTGGCATAAGAACATGGCTGAGGGTAATCCACTCCATCCGCCCCTCCCGTGCACACTTTGCAGAGTAGGCTGAAAAGTATTGGGACTTGGTCGTAGCCTACCGGGTGCATAGCCAGAGGGGCTATTGTTGGGTTGCATCTCCCCAGTCCCGATGAGGCAGGAGGAGAGTCACCTCTCCTCCAGAGGCATCCATGCCCATCACAGGCGGCTGCAGGGCCACTGCCCGTATTCGACTTGAACTCCATTGAAGGTGACGCATCACCCAAGGAGTGTCGAGCTCATGCCTTGCCCACACGCAGTGACAAGCCATTAAGCCTAGCCCGCTAAGACCCTCGGTAGGCTTTACACACCAGAGGGGTCGCTCTGTGATGGGACAAGTTCCCCTTTATCAACCGGCCTAGTCCCGCTACCCACAACCAGGCGGGCTCCTGTGCACGGGCCGCATGTAATTGGGAACTAGTAGACTATCTAGGATCATATGCTACGCAGGCTTTAGGCCTCTACCCCCCTTCCCAATACATGGAGATCACAGAATGAAATACCAACATCATCACTGAACTGAATGAAGAATAACATCTAATCTATCTATCTAAACATCTCGAGTTAGGTTCCTTTATTAGAGCTTATGATCTCGGGATCTGTAAGGCCCCTAAGGCTGAACTAACATGCTAAACCAGCTTATTGCCTAGCCAAAAGACGGCTTTGCACAATAGAATGACTATTTACCTGGTACTTGACCTGCTCCAGATCCTCGGAATGCGTCCATGCCTCTGATCCTGCTGAAGACTGCTGCTACCCGAAGATCTATTGTGCAAAGGCGGCTTTTCAGAGGCTGGCAATGCGAATTGGGGTCTTGGCTTGGCCGAAATGGCTCAAGAGAACCCTAAATGCGAGAGAAGGAAGGGAGCTCAAGGAAAACCCTAAATGCAAAAGAAGAAAAGGTTTAGGGTTTAAGGGGAAAGCCCGTATATAGAAACCCTTAGGGTTAGGTTAGACATTGGCCAAATGGGGTTTAGCCATTTGGCAATGGGGTCCATGGGTTTATAGTTGTGTATGTTTATTTAACATGCACAACATTCGAGGCCCCCTCCCCCCCCCCAGGTGCAACTCTTGCCCCCTAGGTGCAACCCTTCGTGACATGTACGTGTGACGTGGCAGTATAATATACGTATTTGGATCGTATTTTATGCTGGAACGTCACATTCTCCTCACCTTGACTTGATGCTGTCCTCAGCATCACGCGTCTCCCCACCTTGGAAGCATGCATATCCTGCAATCACATTTTTATAATTCAATTACCCCAAGGTAATATTTTTAATTTATGATAACATGTCCTTATATAATATCGTACTATGGTGAGAGCTCTTTCGTCCTCTACTTCATCATCTATTATTCACAAAATTTTTTACGATTTATATCATTATTATAAACATTTCTCTAATTAATGCTCCTTATCGAATCCTCGCAACACATTATGACAAAATTATGTGTTGCGAGTCTTCATAGTGCGATCTCCCTGCTGCTCGACTCTTCTATTGGCCCGCAGGTTCAACACTACGTCAGTATACGTTTAATTATTTTAAAGGTTGGTTGTTAGGGGACCACCCATTAAATACAATTACATGAATGCAAGGCATATCTATCGGCATAGGAAGATTATGTTTCTTCCATCGTGGCCGTGGAGACATCGCCCTATCATGCCTAGGATGCTCACTCATGCCTACACCTTTAGTTGCCTTTGGCGTAGAGGATAGTGTCCTTCCCGTATTTGGGCATGAAGGATGGGGGTCCTCCCCGTAGTAGGCATTGGCCAAAGGTGCTTTCCTATCAATGCATACCTGAATGATCTCTTATCTCTCGAGGTCGTCTACTTCCGTGGGACGGAAGTAGACTTTTTAATCTACCTTCCACTAACCTATCGAGTCGGTGTCGACTACTTCGGTGACGAGATGACCCTTGCATTGCTACATGAATTGTGGGTACTGCTTCTCCAAGTCTGATTGTAGTACCCACGTAGCGTCTTCCACAGGTAAGTGCGTCCATTTCACAAGGTATTGGAGAAATTGTGATCTTCTTGTCTTCTTATAGGCCCTATCAAGAAGAACCTCCGGGACGATTTCAAGGTGGTCGTCCGTCATTTCCAGTAACTCAGTTGTCTCCAATACTTCCTCTGGATTAGGAGTGTGTCTCTTTAGGAGACTTACATGGAAGACTCTATGGATTTTGAGATGTGCTGGCAGGTCCAACTTGTAGGATTGGGTGTTACAGGGGTTTGATAGCTTTTACACACTGCAAGACATGTGCATGGTCGGGTGAGGGCGCCGCTGCGCTTTGGGGCTTCCTTTGCAAAGAAGGGCCCTCAAGGAGGGACACCGCCGATTTTCCCCGAGAACCCGTGGGTTTGATGCTGATTGCAAGGCTCTAAAGAGCCACCGCGCTTGGTCATAGATCCACGCTTCGCGCCACAGCCCCCGCAAGACTATAAGCTCTTCCCCGAAGCCAAGAAGGGGAGATACATGGCGTAAAACCCAGAGCTGCTTGATATGCTCATGGCGAGCCAAAGGCTTTTGGCATAAGGTGTTATACCGTAAGCCAGTGGGCGGGTAATGTAAGTGTGGAGCAATGGATGCACCGCTACAGAGTTATATGACCCCCGTGAGCTAATGCCGGGTCCCTGATCGTAGGAGAGGTGCCGCAGCTCACACGGGAGGATGTCCAAAGCAGGTCTCGTGCATCCGGCTAATGGCAAGGCAAAGGATTTACAGGGGCTGCAGGCCGAAGCCGTTGAAATGGGGTGGCCCATCTGTGGTAGGGCCCCCGACGGTGATCATCAACCGTGATCTCGAGGCGAGGGGCTCCCCCGTGAGTGGATGGTTAGTAAGGTTGTTCCCCGTGCATAAAGCCGGGTAATAAGGATGAGCCAAATAATTACCGGATGATTATGGTAAGCTCGGCTGTTTGCAAAGCTCCCGGCAGGGGTGGTGGAGAAGAAACTCACTAAGTGGGCCGAGGAGGCGTGGGTGCGCAATTGGCCGTGCAAGCTACCCCACCTCACTCCACGACCCACCATATCTTCACTTTGAGAGTGTTGATGGAGGCAAGCCGGAATGCGCCGACAGACTTGTATTGCCGCTTTGTAGATTTTAAGACCGCATATGATACCGCCCCCGTGAGACATGCCGTGGGCGTAGGTTGCAAGACTTGGCGAAGTTCCACAGAGTTGCGTAATGGGGTGCACCAGCCTTTATGATGGGATTCATGCCGCGACCGCCTTATGAAGATCGGGCGGGTAGCTAGCACTATGGGAGTTAAGCGAGGGCCCGCTGTCTCCAACGCTTTTGGGTTGTACATTGATAGCTTGAGACGTGGATGCAGCACCATGGGGAGCCGGTGCAATTATCCGAGGCGACCTCTCGTGAGCCAGCTTGCTATATGCGGATGATGTAGCTTTGCTAGCCCACACGGCCAACAAAGATGCAAAGAAGATTTGGATGCCCCTCGGGTTCTGTGGGGCAACGGAATGACAAAGGAACTTGCACAAAACTAAGCTTCTCAAGCGATCCTCGTCCTCGCAACACCCTATCCCTGAAAGTTATATTACAGGGGGACGTGAAGTGGAGATGGTGCGAGCTTCAAGTATCCGGGGAATTGATTTCACTACTAACATGCCGTGGGATGAGTGTGTGGAGAGGAGAGCCGCTAAGTGTGCCGGAAGGCTTTTATATGCAAAGGCAAAAAACGCTGCGTGTTGCCTGGATAGATCTCTCGTGGATCGGGCGAGGAGAGCACACCGCTTAGGGCTTTGGTCGAGCCGGTGCTGCTATATGGGGTGGAGGTTTGGGGCCCAAAGAAGCTAGCAAAAACACATGGGATAGGTTGGAAAGGGTGCAAAGCTTTCTTGACATATAGCTTGGGAGTGAAGGACACCGCATCAGATCGATTTTTTGTTGTATGAGACGGGGTTCTCGCCTTTACAAAGATTCGCTATGCGCAGCATCTTACTTGCTTCCATAAGGTGGATGGGATGGATGAGCATCGCTGCCCCCACAGCCGCGGTTGTTAACGCAGGGCCCCCAACGGGTCAAGAGGGTATGGGCACGAGCAATCGTAAGGGATGGTTTAGAGGTGGTCTATGGATTACCAAATGATGGTGGCACCGCGCATTCGATGTGCGTAATGGGCAATTGATGCGGGCTATGCCGCCACCCCGTGGGATGCCTCTACTCTTGCAAAGCCCAAGACAGAGCACTATCACGCCGATTAATCCCGCCTTGAGCATGGACCCCATCGGTACTTGAAAGCACACATCTCTCGTGAAGAAACGGGAGAGCTATTGCTGCCATAAGGATGGGTTCCCATTACCTCGAATTGAAACAGTCAGCCGGGGTGAATGGCGGCACGGATCCCCGTGGAGGAGAGGATATGCCAAAGTGTTGTGAGATGCACGTGATAGAGGATGAGCACCATGCCCTCCAAATGCGGTGCCCAAAGATATGCCCATGTCCGAAAGCAAAGGCACACCGATCTTAGATGCTCGGACACACCGCTACATCGCCACTCGCATCACCTATGGTAGCGCCGACCGGGAGCTTACATCCCGCAGATTTCGCCGCCGTCGACTTGCTCTTCAGGGGCATGGTATTTGAGAGCCTACTGTTAGGGTTTTTCCTCCCAAGTGGGGGTTTTTTCATCCCGGTAGTAGGGTTCTACTGTACAGTTACATTGTTTGTTTTTGGTGTTGGGGTTTTTGGCTTTTTTGCCTGTTCTCTGCATGTACCGTTTCATAGGCCTCTGGCCTCCGTGGACGTTAAAATAAACTTCCTTCCTTCCTTCCTTCCTTTTGGTTATCCTGAAAGGTCCAGCCCATCTTGGAGCAAGCTTCTTGCAATTGCCGATGCGGAGCTTGGCCTGCTTCACCTTAATCTTCAACCATACATTGTCTCCCACCTGAAATTCCCTTACTGTTCTATGCTTGTCGGCGATGCTTTTCTGCCTGCTCCTTGCTGCTAAGATGTATCCTCTCACCTCCTCCACCAACTCTTGCATGTCCGAATGCATCTGCTGGGAGACTTCTACTTTTGACACTGGATTGTGCCAAGTTTTCGGGGTAAGACACTAGTACCCATAATTGATCATAAAAGGAGACATCTGGGATGACTCCTGCTTGGTGCTGTTGTAGGCGAACTCTACTAAGTGGATGAAATCATCCCACATAGATTTCTTGTTCCAAACATAGATTCTTAACATATCTTCAATGATCCTATTTGTTCGCTCTGTCTGACCATCCATCTGCGGGTGGTACGCCGTGCTCATGGAGAGCTTCGTCTGAATGGTGGAAAATAGGTCCTGCCAAAAAGCACTCATGAATTTAGAGTCCCTATCTGAGATTATCTCCCTCGACATGCCGTGGAGTCTAAAAATCTCCTTAGTAAATAGGACGGCAGTATCCAATGCTGTGTCAGTTGTCCTGCACGGCACAAAGTGTGCCATCTTCGACAACTTATCGACCACCACCATCAGGGCATCCTTGGCTCTTGCTGTTCTTGGGAGCCCTGTAACGAAGTCCATGCTTATAACTTCCCACTTAGCACACTGGCAACGGCTCCAAGGCTCCTGGGATTTGGAGTTGTTCCGCCTTTGTTTGCTGGCATATCTGGCACTCATGAATGTACCTTGCTATCTGCTTCTTCATGCCGGGCCAGAAGTAGCTGCTTCTAATCTTGAAGTATGTCTTCATAAATCCTGCATGCCCTGCTATGGGGCTATTGTGTGTATCATGGAGGATTAGCTTCCTTACTCCTGAAGATTCTGGTACACACAATTTGTTCTTGTGGTAAAGCAAGTTACCCTCCTTCTTATAGTGCCTGAACATCTCCCTTTCCTTATCAGTCCTGGCCTCCTTACAAAGACTTGCCCAAACTTCTTTAAAGTCGTGATCTGTTGGCAAGGTTTCTTCGATCTTCTTGCCATACTCACTTCTGAGCATTGATATGGCATTACAATGTGTCCTTGTCTTCAACGGCTTCCTTGAGAGCGCATCTGCGACTACATTGAGCTTACCTGGCTTGTAGATTATCTCAAAGTCATATTCTTCAAGGAATTCCATCCATCTCCTTTGTCTCAAATTGAGGAGTGGTTGTGTGAAAATGTATTGAAGGCTTTGATGATCCGTATCAAAGGAAATCAAAGGAAATGCATCATGAATAAGGGCTCTACCCCGGCTCAGACTCATGGGAATCAACTGACAGTCAGGGCCTCCAGAGAACATCAGACAGAATCATAACAATGGCGTTGGCTAGCATAGAACAATGGCTAGGGTAGTTCACTCCATACGCCCCTCCTATACACACTTTGCAGATAGGCTGGAACATGTTATGGCGTGATTGTAGCCTTCCGAAGACGCAATTCCATGGAGTCACCCTATGGAACTACTCCGGGTTACTTCTCCCCGGTCCGATGAGGCAGGTCGGAGAGGCGTCCCCTCCCCGAGTATGACGGATCCGTGGGTGTGCTAGAGAACGTGTGCCCCCTCAGAGACCCCCACGTTCGTACCCGACTTACTCCCCTAAATCTAAAGGCCGGCTCACCTGCCCGTTCGAGCCCAGGACGCCCAATCATATTGGCTCGACACCTGCGACCCAGGAAGTGTCAGACCCATACCCGGCCCTCTCCGTGACCGGCTATAAGCCTAGCACACTGTAGGAGTCCTGTAGCCGCGCTAGGCAAGACCCCACCCCCGTTTCACCATCATACTCGTTGTCTGGTGCTGAATCACATCATATCATCCACAGCCAGGTGGGCTCTTGTGCACAGGCTGCATTTAATGGGATTTAAGAGGTTCTAGCTAGGAATATCATTAAATCTAAATAGCTTTCAGGTCTCTACCCCCCATATGTAGCACAATAATAGGGGGTTTTCTTTGTGTTTTTGTACGCTTTTCACAAAGGTTTTCCTAAGATTTCATGGCGTATTCGAATGGATGTACTAATGCGTACATCTAGAGCGCACCATTTCTTAGTCGTGGATTTAGCTTTTTTTTTTTCAATGGTCCAACATCCAAGGGCTCACAACAAAAGCCCTCTTTTTATTTTAGGGGCTGAACATGCAAGCCTCGTGGATAGCATTTTAGGGCATTATTTGCCCTAAAGCTTTTCTGTGATGTTTAAGCATGTCGTGCTATTTCTTGAAACAGGGTAATTAGCAAGAAACAGACCTGATATACTAGGCAGTAGGCTGGTAGAAGAGGCCGATTTGGCCTATGGGCTTATCTTTGAGCTCATCCCTGAGCATAATCAATTTCATTTGGCAGTGATAGTGGGCTTAACTAAAGATCTATTGTGGCAGAATAAGGATCTGATACCCCTGAAGGTATGCCTGATTTTATGCTGTAATGATACAAGAAAGAAAAAACATTTGATTCCTTCTCTATCTTGATTAATTTCTGTGATGTATAGGCATATCAAGCTGCTTCTTGGAATAGGGTAAATATCAAGAATCAAACCTGATAAAATAGGCCATACACTAGCATAAGAAGCCGATTTGGCCTGTGGGCTCATCCTTGATAAAAAATAATCAGAACTGGCAGAGCAAGAAACAGACCTAATATACTAGGCAGTAAGCTGGTAGAAGAGGCCGATTTGGCCTATGGGCTTATCTTTGAGCTCATCACTGAGCATAATTGATTTCATTTGGCAGTGATAGGCGGCTTAACTAAAGATCTATTGTGGCAGAATAAGGATCTGATACCCCTGAAGGTATGCCTGATTTTATGCTGTAATGATACAAGAAAGAAAGAACATTTGATTCCTTCTCTATCTTGATTAATTTCTGTGATGTATAAGCATATCAAGCTGCTTCTTGGAACATGGTAAATATCAAGAATCAGACTTGACAAAATAGGCCATACACTAGCATAAGAAGCCGATTTGGCCTGTGGGCTCATCCTTGATAAAAAATAATCAGAACTGGCAGAGCTAAGGCGCCTCTCTAAGGAGATATTGGGTCGGATTCAGAACTAGTTGTCTGAGAGGTAAGCTTGAAGTTATGATAGACTGAACAAATTCATGATAGAGGGAACATTTGCTCTTAATCTATCTTGATTATTTCTATGTATTGATCAAGCAATGTTTTTATGATAAACCTCTGAACAGGGCAAAGATTCTGGTAATTTCACAGTCATAAATTTGCTGTCATATCCACTGTGGCAATGTACGGTTGAACAGCCAGCATATTATAAGGTATTTTTAAAAAATAAAATAGTTCTCAGATTCATTCTTTCTAGATTCTATCTTGGTTTGCCAAATAGTATTCTTTGGTTTTAAATAGATACTAGCTTACTGGCAGACCATCTAATTTAGTGTCTACTAAAAGAGAATGGATATGCCTTGCTAGATTATTGGTCTATTGAAATAATGATGGAAGGAATGGGAGAATCGGGCTATATGGAATTAGAGGAGGAGCCCGAACTTCACGCCAATGAAAACCAGGTTAGATAGATAATAAATGATTATTGACTTTGGTCTACATGGGACGTTTAAGTTTTATGTGATGTTTTGAATACTAGTGGTTTTGGTCAGCATTTGTCATGTTCTTGGAAAGTTTTTGCATATGTGCTGCTCAAAATACGTTAATGCTAAAGTATTCTCTGTACTATTCTCTATGCAGGTTCAAAAAAAATTTGCAAGATGTTGATATCTGTAGTAATGCTTACGATGGCAATTGCACAAACAACTAAGGAAGATCAAGTTTGTCGCATGATTCATTTCTATTTTATGTATAACTACCAATGCCTACAGTTTCTATTCAGTCAAGACAAATTGAGCGCGTTGTTGCAACAATGGTATTTTAGAATGATTTCAAGACAATTTGAGCGCATTGTTACAATGTTGTCATTTTGGAGCCTATAAATTATGCAATTTAAAATATATGGTTTGCAATAACACATCAATCATTTTGTACTTTTATTTTATTTTGATTTTTATTTTTTTGTTTACCTCAGAGTTTATTTATGTTTGTTTATTTTCTGGCCCGAAGGGCCAAAAAATTTTGTAATATAACAACCAACATAACTACTATGAACATTAATTAACACAAACCATTACATTAGACATGTTTAAAATTAAATCCCCCTTAAACCCCTTTTTTTTTTTTTTTTTGAAGGACGACAAACTTTATTGAAACTTCAAGCCAAAAGCAAAATACAAATGCAGAGTAGGCGGAATAAAGTCTCGTGAGGATAATCATGATCCACCGAGTAGAACCACCAGCCTATGCATAAGACAACACGCCAAATAGGACTCAAATATCAACCGCCGCTAAGGTGAGCAAGCGAAGAGCAATGGTAAGCCTTAACAATTCTAGCTTGTGCGCCTTGGAGGACAACCGCAGGAGGAATATCCAAACCCCGAAGATAGACAGTCTTCTCAAGGCCTGGATGGACCATAACAACCATCCCGATGCTAAATGAAATGCTTGGCTCCGCAACTTATTCCAAGTATCCTGATAGACACTGTAAGCACTTGTTGACTTGTCAATGTCACATGAAAAGAGAAAGCAGCCAAGACCAAACAGCCGGAGATGAACACATAAAAAGAAACAATGCTCAATGGTCTCGCCCCTTTGCTTGCACAAGGCGCGAGTGCCGACACTCGAGGATCAAATCTGGGACAAGCACGCTCACACGAGGACATCCGGCAGAAGAATCTGCCACCAAAGCACGCCACCTTAGGATGGAGTAGTTTATCCCAAGCCCAAGTCCACATACGTCTCCAATTAGGAGGTGAAAGCTGAAGGGACCACCTAGTGGATGGCGGAAGGATATCACTATTGACAAGCAACCTATACATAGAATTCACAAGCCTATGCTCATGAATACTCTGGTGGGAAACCCACATGCACCCTTCAATAGCACCCTTAAACCCCCTTTTGTTTGGGTGCATATTCACACGGGGGGTGACGTAGGGCAGCGAGAGCCCCTGTAATTATGTTTTGCACGTACAAAATCAACACCATATAGTATATTGCCTGAAATCTTATAGTATTTTACAAATCTTGTTATACAGTATAACAAATTCTATACATGCATACCCCACAAACGAGGAACTTTGTGTACGGTGTAGATTAAGGAATAAGGGGTGAATATGCCTATCCAACAGCTCTCGTTGGTCACTCCCCATGTGAATATGCACCCAAACAAAAGGGGGTTTAAGGGGGAATCCATACATCACAGGAGGAACAGAAAGAGAGAACAGAATCTGATACAACATCCATAACCATCATAAATAGATCATAACATAGAATCTAATCATCCATCTACCTCAAACAAGGGTTAGAATAGCACACAACTACCTAGAAACTGACCTGTGTCCTGGCTGGAACCGTTATCTCAAGAACATCCATAGAACCGGGTCGATGTTAGGTTGTGACAACTTCCTCCTTCCTCCTCTTCTTCCCAAACTCGAATTTGGGTAGAATTAGGATGGGGAGCTCAATTTGCCATCCAAAGATGGCAACCTGCCCTTGCCCAATCGAGGGAGGCCAAGTGGCACATTCTAACTAGCCTACTTGGCTAATTAATACCATTGGTTAGTGTACTTAGGTTAGTTTAATGTCAATATTCCCTCTTAAGTTAATCCCCAATGGTTCCCAATACCTTGATGATGTGTCGCACACAGATATATGTATATCGTATACTTACATGGAACATCACAACCTCAAGAAATGTCATAAAGAGCCTCCGCCTTTATGACAACATGTCGGGCCTCAACTAACGTAATACAATATGAGATTTGACTTTTCACTTCCAAATTCAGAAAAAGCTCAAGCATACTTTCTACATTATTCCAGAGCTGTGGATTTGGATAAAAGCTTTAAAAAGCATTTTTTTCATAGTCCATCCATGTAGGCCTGCTAAATGACATCTATTTAGCATGGCATAGGGTGCTCTCGCACCTCCAGCTATCCTGTTCTTTACACGTTTCTTCTAACTGTAATTCGAGCTAAGTATATCTGTAAAAGTCAACAGTCACGTCTGTGAAGTTGTGAAGAGAATGATTGCATGTGGAAGTCTGTGAAGTTGGCACTGATCACATGTTTTTTGGATCTCAGAGCTATAATTCTGAGTTTTGAATACAAACTTTTACTACTGAAATATCGGAAATGATCTGAAGGATCTATGGTTTGTAACTTTTGATTTTGAATGCTATTGCACTGCAGGTATGGCGCTATGCAAAGCGGAATCCCTGTTTGCCATGTTTGCCTTGTTCCCGAACCAGCTATTGCGCTGCTTCTTGTTGCCATGTTCGTTTAGGAGCCAGGTTCCATCTTGTTGCCATGTTCGTTCCGGAGCCAGGTATGGCGTTATGCAAAGCAAAATCCTTATTTGCCCCCGCTCGGCCCCTATTGCGGCCGCTTTTTGTTGTCATATTCGTTCCAAAGCCAGGTATGGCGCTATGCAAAGCGGAATCAACAGTTATGTTAGCCACAGCGTAGGCTTAAGCATCTCAGGGGAGCTACGACATAAACATAGGTGAGGCATGTTTCTTGCTTTTTGTTTTGTTCCGGCCAAGATGTCGAAGAGGCAACATTCAAAGCGCATAAAGCTCAAGATTTTTCTTATGAAAAAGCTGAGGCAGGTTTCTTGCTCTTTATTTTGTTCTGGCAAAGGAGCAACTGCGCGATTTTATCATCAGAATGGCGAAGCTTCTTGACCAAAGGAACCCGAAAGGTTGCTTCTAGATGTTTAGATTACTCTGAATCTGGCTTAGATCAAAGTTTTCAGCCGTTTTATGTTAGCTATGCCGATAGCAAGCACATGTTTTAAGATCATGTTTTAAAATCTTGTATGTTTTGTCTGCAGATATGGAATGCGGAATGATTTTGTGATTGTCTTTTTTTTGCATTTCGTTATCTTGAATCATGCACGGATCAAGCTATTCTTCAAGCTTTTGTATAAATGGCTTTCTACGGCCAAAAACTGGACAACTTCCTGACCAAGTGATCGCCATAGCCACGATCATGTTCGTAATTTCGCCTAGTGTTTATTACGTCCCGTAATCGGCGGCGAGGCTGGCGGCACTCCCGAGAGGCCCTGCGAGGGCGGAATGCCCCCCTGCCGCCGATTACGTAGTCCAAAAATGACTAAATGGTAGAGCTTAGGCCTTGTGTAGGGCACGATGAATTGAGGAGGCATATATGGTGGAATATTCCCAGATCCAAAGGCTGGGATTATAGAGAGCTTCACGAAACTTGCAGACACAGATTTTAGAAGGCTCCAAGCGGAAGGCATTAACTTAGAAACCAAGAACAAAGCCTCGAGTTTTGAGCTTCGAAGTTCCCGCAGAAAAAACCTAAGAAAACGACAAATGGAATTCATGGCCGAAAAATAGGTTAGAAAATACATGGCTCATTTTAAAATTTGAAAAATAAACGATAGCAGGGGTTTAGGGTTTTAAACATGGCGCCCAGTATCATGGACACTGATAGTGCTGCACCAGGCGAGCCCATAAAAAACGTCCTTTGTGTCCTCACCAACAGAGATGGTGAAGTTACCGGAACGCCCCTTGATCTGCCACAAAACGTCGGCCCCAAAGAGCTATACGGGCTTGTTAACAATTTTCTACAGAATGTGAGTTATGCCTGTAAATTGTCTTTTTGAAAGGGAATTAAAGCAGATGATTTTTATGTCTTGAACAGGAAGAAAAGTTACCGTATGCATTCTACATAAATGGCCAGGAGTTAGTAGGCCAGTTAGGAACACATCTTTTGCAAAACCAAGGTAAGAAAAAGAACATTAAAATTGGTCGTTTTTTGCACTGCTTTCCTTCAATTTTTTCTCCATTGCGTTAATTGCAGTGTCGGTGGAGCAAACTCTTAAAATTGTATATCATCCTCAGGCTGTGTTTCGGATTGCACCTGTCACGCGTTGTTCGGCAAGCATTGCAGGTAAGTTGTATATCTAGGAGCTTTTAAGACATATCTGCTGGTTATGCCACTTCTATGCGCTTGAGGGGCATTTATATCCTTTGTGATTGGCAGGTCATTCAGATGCAGTCTTATCAGTGTCGTTTAGCCCAGACAGTTGCCGTTTGGCTAGTGGATCTGGTGATACAACAATTAGGTTTTGGGACATTAGCACACAAACTCCATTGTTTACATGCAATGGTATGTCTGTTGTATATTGAAAGTGTATGTATCTGAATGGTTCTGAATGGATGGACGTTGTTTGGAGTTTTCAGGACACAGTAATTGGGTCCTTTGTATTGCATGGTCTCCTGATGGGAAACTGCTCGTAAGTGGATGCAAGGATGGAGTTCTTTGCCTCTGGGATCCTGTCACCGGGAAGGCCATAGGCAACCCCTTGAAGGTATAGGATTATATTAATTTGTGCATAATTTCAGTCATATATTGACATCCAATTCTGCTATTTTATAGGGCCATAAAAAGTGGATTACTGCTGTTGCATGGGAGCCTGCTCATATTCAGGCACCTTGTCGGCGGTTTGCAAGCGCAAGTAAAGATGGAGACGTTCGCATTTGGGACGTAGTTCTAAGGAAGTGCATGATATGTCTAAGCGGTCATACCCTTGCAGTTACCTGTTTGAAGTGGGGAGGCAGCGGACTAATATACTCAAGGTACTGGATACATTGATTATGCAATTAAATGCTGGTTCTAGTTTGATAAGTACATGAGGAATACTTCTTTACATCCTAACGGCAGCATTACAGGGTAGTTAAGGATGCTTCTTGAGACTAGAAAATCTGCTATTTATTGGTTATTGGCATAATTATAGCATGTACGACATTAGTAGTTAGCATTCAAACCATACTTGTTCGTATGAATTGGTTCAATAGAAAATCTGCTCTCATCGCTGTTTGTGGGTATAATTATAGCATTTATGACACTAGTAGTTACCATTAAAACCATGTGTTCATATGAATCTCTTCCTATTCTCTCATTCATATAGAAAATTGTTGGCTATTAATCCAGTTTCTATGCATCATTTCTGTTTTTTTATATGAGTCAGGCCTTCACAAGAGCAGATATTGCAAGCTTGATTCCAAAATTTTCAGGCTGTTGAGCAAATTGCTACGAAATTGGAACTTTCACATGCACTGTAATACAATACTCTCTGGTAGAATGAAATAGTTCAAGTTTGCAACCTTTAGAAGCCAAAGGGTACATAAAGTGCTACATTGCTTTATGGGGACATTAAAATGTGGTCTCTGCTTTTGGATAGATCACTCTTCTTTTGAGTTACCATATACCATTTAAAGTATTTGGAGCAATTATTTACCTGCACTTTTATAGTTCACAGGATTGCACAATCAAAATATGGGAAACGTCAGAAGGAAAACTTGTTAGAGAATTGAAGGTCTCTGTTCTTTCCTTGAGAGCAAAAGATGATGTTTTTATAGATTTTGATTTGCTGATTTTCTGCAGGGCCATGGACATTGGGTCAATACATTGGCATTGAGTACAGAGTATGTACTTCGTACAGGAGCGTACGATCATACTCGTAGAAACTTTGGAACAGGAGAACAAATTAAAGAGGTAAATGATTGCAAAATGAACAGCCTTAGCCTATAGGTTGAACTTGTGTTTATACAACTTGTTTGTCCATTCATAGATAACCAGATATGACTTATACTGATCCTTTTATGTATTATGGGTTGATTTTCATGATTGCTGCAGGCAGCTTATAAACGATTTAATGAAGCTAAGGGAAATTCAGCTGAAAGACTTGTCTCAGGATCAGATGACTTCACAATGTTCTTATGGAATGGTGAAACAGGAAAAAAAGCCAATTGCCCGAATGACTGGACACCAACAGGTGAAAGGTGGTTTTGTGCATATGGTTATCAGTAAATAGGGCAATATATGAAAGACTTTCTTTTATTTAGCATGTATACTACTGAAACTGCAGCTGGTCAACCATGTGTATTTTTCTCCTGATGGCCGTTGGATAGCAAGTGCATCATTTGATAAATCTGTTAAGCTATGGGATGGCTATAGTGGAGACTACATCGCAACATTTCGAGGTCATGTTGGCCCTGTTTACCAGATAAGGTTGGCCGTCTGTTTTCTAAGTTTTATTGTACAAGAAGTCCTGCAAAGCTTGATATGGGTCATTTCAGTTGGTCGGCAGATAGCAGACTTCTATTAAGCGGGAGTAAAGATTCCACGTTAAAGGTAACAAAGGGTTTGTATTTTATTTCATTATAGATGTCTCATAGGCCTTAAATTTCATGCAGATCTGGGATATGAGGACACGTAAACTCCGTGAAGATCTTCCTGGCCATGCCGATGAGGTGATACATTATGTTTTTCTTATATAACAAAAAGGTTCCACTGTTCTTGAATAATAAGTAGGAAAGTCAGGGCTGTAGCCAGGTGCTCCTGGAGAGCATAGATATCTCATTTATAACAAAAAATTTCACTGTTCTTGAATAATAAGTAGGCCATACAACATGCCAATCTCAATGCACAATCATAAGTAATATTTTGAACTGGATTCCTTTGAATGATACTGGGATGTAGAGACCAGAGGGAGTATGGTGTAGGATATGATGTAGGGGCTTGCATAATAACCCAAATAAGAATACAAATGTAAGACTCAAGATTTCCCTAGCATGGTCTTAGATGTGAGAGCTGCTTAAAAAAAGAGTTGAAAGCATGAATAGTTAACTGCTATTGGCATGGATTTCTAGGTATTTGCAATCGACTGGAGCCCAGATGGTGAAAAGGTAGCGTCTGGTGGTCGTGATAAAGTTCTGAAGTTATGGATGAACTAAGCTACTTGGAAATTAGTGGATGGCACCACAGGCAAGGTCTTTCCGCAAGTGGTTAATTTATTTATTGATGAAATATCGTGTTTGGGTTGGGAGGGCATATAAAACTATGCATGAATATCCGGAATGGAGATTTTCAGCCATATGGTAATAAATTTTGGTGCTGGAAGTGTTGTGGCTTTGAATGAGCAACAATGCTATGTTTTTATTGGAAGAATTAATACGTACCAGATGTACAACCTTCATAAAAATATGTCCTTAGTGACATGATAGTCCCTCCAGATATAAATTGCATGCAATTCAGACCACTTGTATTGTCAAATCTCGGTGCTAACTTTTTTGGGGAGAGACAAGCATTACTTTTAGTATCTTAACGTTTTTGTCTTTGTTGATGACTTTATATAGCATTTGTCTCCCTTCCATTTACTGTTCCCTCCCTCTCAGCGTGCTAGCTCCTAACATTTCTTTACCTCCTTGGTCCTCTTGTTCGTCTGTCATAGCGAGTTCATTTGTTTTTATGGCTTTACTCATCTTGATATGGTTGTTACACTACTTTGCAATTTCTTTGTGAAGGCAGGTTTTGCCATGATTTTGAATCACTTTAGCCTTTCATTATCATGAACTTACTGCAGATTAAATAAGATATTATATTCCTTATCAGATTCTCTTGTGTAAAGTGAGAGTCCATGTTTTTTGGTTATCACTATTGGAGTACTGATAATTAGTTATCAGTACTAGAGGAGTACTAAATTCTACCCATATAAGCCCGATAAGGTGGTTATCGGTCTTTGCCTCGGCTGATAACAAAAAATGCGTGGCCTCAGTTGTACGCCCTCGGCCAGATATTTGGCACGTAAGGCCTCGGCCTGGCCTTTGGCCTTGGCCTTAAGTGCCAAATATCTGACCTCGGACGTACAAGCCTTGGTCACGCATTTTTGGTATTAGCCTCGGGAGATCGATAACCTTACCTTGTATAATGTGGAAAATAAAGTCTTGTGTGACTGTAGGTGACATGACCCTGAACATTTTTGGCAACCTTTTGCACTAAGGTTGTCAATCTCTTGCCATGATAAATAACTAAATGTCTTTGTTTTACTAAGAGGTTCCGAGTCTTGCATGCATATGGACTTTAAATAATATTAAGCAATCTCATCTTGCTCTAGGACTAGACATATTCACATACCAAAAGATCCAACTAGTTGAACATGTGAAGTTAAACATGTGTCTACGAAGTGGTTGGTGGATCGTTCCTTGAGTGCCTCTAACATCTATAGTCAATGCAGGTCTCTTAGACATATATGTCTTGTGTGTGCTTTAATGATGTTACATATACAAGAGATGCAACTACTTAAACAACATTTGGGGTTTCTTAGATGTCTATTCATGAAGCTGGCGATGGATTGTTTTGTGAGTGCATATATAAGTTTAAATCTACGTTTTTTTTTTTTTTCAATCACCATAATAACATCAATAAGATTTGCTTGGCCATGAGACAAACTATACATAATGCGACTTTGGGTGGTCTCGAACTCCAAATATAGTTGTTCTAGGACTACTGTGTTACCATCAAATAAAAACCCCAAGCACAATAAATAATAATTGAAATTCAAATAGTAGTTAAGTATTTTATGAACTTTGATAACAATGGACTTATAACTCTTTAATCGGAATTTCCAACTAATATCATGCCCTAAAGGAAATCTTTGTCAATCCATAAGAATCTATGGTTGACGACATCTCCACTATCATCTTGTACTCCCCGCTCTCAAGGATCACTCAGTGTTAGTTCAGTAGAGGACTAAGTGTGTAAACCATTAATCTAGCCTAAAGTAATTTGCTAGTCATACAAGAAAAACATATTTACGTAATTTATTGCGATTCAAGGATGATTAATCCCCCATCCGGGTTCCCGTGTATATTGTTTAGGACACAATATACCTTCATATACCTGTGGTACTCTGCCGGTTTAACCCTCTGGCACGAAAAAGAGGTGGGTTCTTTCACGCATGTTCCATCTTTTACCATTATAACATCCACACCTAAAGTTAATATAGGTGTAAACGTGGATAACAGAAATCACATTTTAACCTACCAAAGTATACTCTAAAAGACAATAAATACATCGCAAGAACTTTAGGTATATTCTAAAATGAAATACATACCTATAGGAAAAGGATTAATTTGTTTAAGCTTAAAAGGAATCCTAAAAGAAAAATATGTACTCAGCTAGAATAGAACCTAGGTCTACGCGACAATACCAATAATCTCTAACCAATTTACAAGTCATTAAAAGGTGAATATTAATTAAGATGATTTTGAAACCCAAAAGTCTTAACATAAAGCTTTTATGAGCAGTCTGTGTGTAGGGATATGGTAGAATAGGAACCAAAGATCAGAACAAGTTATAAGGTGCTGGATTCCAGGCAAATCAGGTCATTTGGAGTTTTCAAACTTGATTTTAACACTTGTTGTGTGAAATGTCCAACCCTAGACAATGTATAAGCAAAGGCAATTGCAAAATATACCTACAATATATGTTTCGACCTATGAACATATGGAACTAAATAATTATTGAAATCCATTTGACCAAAAAAGTCCCAAAAATTAGGTGAAAACCACTTGGAAACATGAAAAACAGAACATATGATATATCCCTATATAGTGTAGGATAGTTAATGAAAATTTGGGATAAATAACCAATTCTAATAGATTAATAATCATGAATGTATAGAATAAAAAACCTTACATGCATGACTAAGCCACCATATGATGCATAAAAGTGTTCCATAGATACGCTTAACAAAAGGAACATAGAGTCAAATGCACAAGAGTTGGAAAAACTCTTAGCCAAGTTACTTAAAGAATAACCCCAAGATTATACTGCCAGCAATGCGGGTTCAGCTCTAGAGGTACGAATGACAACGAGCCGAATAAAATAACGGAGCAACACAAGAGTTGAAATTTAACATTTTAATTAAGTTGAGGACAAGGCAACACAAGGTATACTTTGAGAGTTAAAATTTAAGATTTAAGCTTTGGATTAGTTAAGCATGGGAAAAGAAAAGCTTGTTCATAAATGAATCGAGACCCAAACTTCAATCTATAACATGAAAACCAACGACTAGACTAATAGACTAATAAGAAAATAATAACCTTAATAAATAAATTTGAACATAGGGTTGGAGAAAAAAGTGTCAAAGAAAACAAGGTGCTGCTCACGAAAGGTTGCCCTCCTGTAATCCGAGAGTGTGTTTTTTTATTTTATTATTTCGTAATGGATCTTCTTTGTTTAATATCAAGCCTTCTGAATGCTACAAACATAGGAATTCATTTTCATAGCCCAGAAGTTCTTAGATTTCACATCTTGTGAGGTTCATTCATACAACTAAAGAAGAAAAGATAAGAGAAAGAACAGATAACTTCATCGTGATTAAGCAACCACATTGGACATTTTTGAGATATGGTAAACTTCCTCAAGGCCTTTCTTAAAAATTATAATGTTTTGCTATCTAGATGCACCTATTGCGCAGTTTCTCCGACTTAAGTGGAGGAATGTTACAGGGGTCACGACACTTGAGTTGATTGGCCCTTCTATGTAGGGGTGTGTGTCTGCCATCTTCCTTTTTAGTTGTAGGCTGTTTGATGCATGCTCGTCGTTAAGCTTGGGCAGTGCCATTTTGATGTTTCGACGTTTGTTGTGACATGGATGCATCATGTTTTAACCCATTCATCACTAAGTTAAATGTTATAGATTTTGAAGAGCATCTCCGACATTATCATGAATCTATGAGCCAAGTACAATGACTAAATTCTTTTCTGTTGATTAGCCTAAGATGTGTGTTTGCATTGGTCCTCATGCATTAGAATATAACATGGCAATTGGGTCGGCGTTTCCACCTCCGGAATGGAAAATGGCTAAAGGATTCCATTCAAGCGATAAACTGCAGGTAAGCATCAGGTCATCCTCATCCCCGTTGCCATGTTGTGGCAGTCTGGAAGTGGGTCGCCGCTTCTAGACCCGCTCCCAACTCCCGCTGGTCGCAAGGCCCCTAGAATCAGCTCCTCACATTCTATGCCGCCATACAAGATATTCAGTTGGTCATTCTTTCTCATTTGCACCTAAAGACAAAATATCAAGTAGCAGAGTATTTCTAGCAAAAAGAACACTTTAACTTTAAAATAACTACCCACAAACTTCAGCTCCACAAGAAGAATGATTTTCAACAATAACGTGGTGTCCTTGAGGAGGAGATGACATCTTTTTTAGAGCAAATAGGTAGATCCTTTTGGTTAAGTATGGTGCTTCCATGCTCTAAGTTGTGAAGCTTCTATGATCATTCTTGGTTTTTGGCATTCCTTACTTTTCAAGATTGCATTTGAGTGCTCAAGAATTTAGAAACCATTGAATCACAAAAAATCTTAAGGTAGCGTCAAACTTTAGGCAATATCTTTTCCTCATAAACTAGGTTCTGTAAGCAACTGATGACTATGAATCTCCCACATTCTTCTACTGCAATATCATATACCATAACCTCATCATTGTTATGCCACATTTGATTCCTAAGTATTTTAGAAAGTAAATAAAGGAACAATTTGGCTCCTTTCTTTGTTCCTTCTAGCATGTCTGGGTGAGAGCTATAAATTATTGACATAAGGAATCAATCACTAAAATAAGGGAGATATGATAAGAATGGTTAGGACAAAATAAAACTATATCAATCAATGGCGTAAATCATGTGAATTGGTAAAGGTGTTATCCATTGACCATATTTTCTTGTCTTATATATTGTTGGTTGTTTGTTTTGCTTGGTTGCTTTTGGTTTATTCTCTTTTGTTGTTTTGGTTCAAAGCTATAAAGTTGCTATAACTCGCATGTCCAAGGCAATAAGCCAATAACAAATTGGAGTTCACATAAAAGCTCAATGAATGCAGGCAAAATAAGTCTAGCAGTTGAACTAGAAGTCCAAATTGTTATTGGTTGAATTGTAGTTACCTCAACTGAATGACAATGCCACAAAATTTATATCCAGCCAATGGGGCAACAGTTTTGAATATTGGAAGGATGTTGATGACTCTCTATTAACAACAAGACCTAAAGAAGTCCTTAAAACTAAATGAAATGACTAGAAACTTTTTACATTAATGGTAAGGAATGATCCTGCTCATTAATAATAGTTTCTCCTGCAAAGTTCTCCTTACATCAATAATATATGATTTCCACTCAGCATCTCCCCATCATAGACTAGCCCATCTACAGGTGCAGTATCTTGAATCCCTGGTCTTAATTCTAAAAAGGTCCAGGTATCTATTCTTTCTTCATTTATGCATATACTGTACTTACCCACCAAACAATTATGACAAAAGCACGAGTAATTTATATATGCAACTTGAGTAGCATTCTTGGAGTTTACTGGCCTGATGCGATGAGATTTACTGGACCCTGTCAAAGTAGCATAGTCAAACTGCTCAACTCTGCTTACTTCATGCATCTTTATCTCCCAAAGGTACCTACAAACAAATAGTAATTTGTAACAGTTAGTAATATTTACCACAACACTGGTACAACAGTCTTGATTTATATATGATGTACCTATGTTTGTCAGAATCTTTGAAGTGTTCCGTGCATAATTGAACAACGTCGTGGGCATTTCTTAAATGTTTGGAATTCCTTTTTAACATTTCGTGGGTGAATGCTCTCTTGAGAACAGCCCCTGCCCCATCATGCTCACCTACAAGGTAACAAACAACTCTTTTTCATATTTTACACATTCCAGCCCAAATGAAACATTGAATTTTACCTTTTCCATGATATGAAACAACGTAGCTCCAGTGAAATGGAATGCCTAAGCTCTTATAAAATCTACCAAGAAAGTAGAATGTTCTTGCACCCTTGAACCGATGTGAGCAGCCATCAGATCACATTTTGGATAAGGGAAAGTTTCATTACTCTACTTTCTCTGTGACGCGCATCGGAGGCCCACTTGACAACAGAGAAAGTAGAGTAACGAATCTTTGCCCTAACGTAAAGGAATTGTTGGACTGCCTTCTGTCACGTCACCCAACTTTTGTCCGCCACGTCAGCGAAAATTTTTACGAAGCTTTGTAGAATGAATTTTTTCTTCCTTTCTTTTTGCTTCCGGCTATGCCGATCGCTGCGGTGCTCGCATGTTTGACGAGCTTTTAAGCTCTGCATGGGTCTGCATGCCCTTTAGGAAGGCTTTACCATTGCAGTGCCTTCGTTTTTCCTTGCAGTGCCTCAGTTTTTCGTGATTTTGTGAAGTTTTGGAGCAGCGTGTTCATTTGTGGTAGCAGCGACTTGATTCTGAGTGTTTTTTACGGCAATGCCTTGATTTTAGAGTGTTCTTGGCGGTCTCTTACTCGACTTTCTTTGTTTTAGGTAGTTTTTCAGAGTTTTAGGTTGATTTTTATACTGTTATCTAATTGTTGTGGCGATTTCTGGCAGATAATGGCGGATAATGCGTCTGGGAGTAACATGTAGAAGGACCAGGTAAATTAAAGTGTGCTTTTATCTCTGTTTTCGTATAATCTTGCATATCTAACTTTTTAGCTGTCTTTTTCAGGTTGTTGACGCTTCGGCAGTGAGTTCGAAGGTTGTAATGTCGTTAAGTCGAGCTTTGGTGTACTATTTAGTGTCTGTACTTATTTTTCTTGAAGGTTTTATGCTTTCTCAGTCTACTATGGCTGAGATAAATGCACCTGGCTTCATCTTGAACATCACTCAAGAGATTGGAGGCGCAGATCATTGTACTTTCTTGGATAATACAGAATGTGAGGTTGATTTTGAGACAGAGCTTCTGAAAGAGTTTGGGGATGCCGAGATTGACGAGTACTTACGTGATGTTGAAAAGATGCCAGGGTTTTTTGGAACCGAGTCTAACAAAGAAAATGTTTCTAGTGTTGTTTCTGAAAATGTTGGTAGTGGATCTGGAAAAGAAATGCCTTTCCTAGAGCTTGATGATGAGGTAGTGAGGGAAGTTAATTCTGCTGGCACAAAAATAGATAGAATGGGCTCGATCCAGATTTGATCACTGGAGAGTGAAGAAAGGGTTCAATTGAGAAAAGAATAGAGGAATTGGATTTGATGGAGTTTGCTCGAATGTTGGAGCAGTTTATGCTTCAAGTTTACAAGCTTAATGGAGCTCTTTACCCTACTGAAACGTAAGTACTTTATTTTAATACTTTATTTTAATAGTAACTGTTTGCTATTTGGTGTAGGCTGCAAGATATCTTTAGAAAAATTGGAGCTATTATCGGGAGAGAACAGGAAGTGAGAATAGGGCGTACTGGTATTGAGGAGATACCATTTCAGATCAAGAAGAGTTCAATATTTGCTAATGCCAGAAAGGCTTGTATTGCTAGTATGAGAAGATCTAGATTAACGCCTGGTATTTGTGGCAAGCGTAAGAAGGTTGATGAGATAAGTTACAGTACAGAGCAAGCTCTTTTGTCTGATATGGACCATTCTATTTTTAGCAACAGGGGTCTTCAGTGAAGGTTTATGTACTACTGTGTGTCAAGGTTTGCTATTAGAGGGAGAGATGAGTTGTATCAGCTTGTTGTGACTGATTTTGTAGTTCTGGTACTTGATGCTAAGGAGTGTTTAGAATATAGTGAGAGAATGAGCAAAAATCATCGTGTGACAATGGAGAAGTATCAGGAAGAGTCATTCAGGCAACCTGTTCGATGTTTTGAAGATGATGTGGTGCTGACATTTAAATGTCTTGTTCGACATTTACCTAAACCTGAAGATGAAAATGCACCATGGTTCATATTCATGCAGTGCATCAATTCACCAAAATCACATGTAAGTATTTTTCTAATTTTGTTTTTGTTTTTTTATATTTAATTTGTAGTACTTAAACTTCTCTGTTGCAGGTCTGGTACAACAAAAAGCATAGAGTGAGCGCAAAAGTGTTAGGATCTTGGATGAAATATATGATGAAGACAATAGGCGTTGAAGGTAAATTTTCTGGTAAATCTGGAAGGACGTCAGTTGTTAGTAGGCTAGCAAGGGCGAATGTTCCTGTGGAAGTTGGAATGGATGTGACAGGGCACAGGACTACTGGAGCATACAAGCGGTAAGTAGTCTTGCTTTTGGTATCTTTAATTATTCTAGTGTTAATTCTTATATATTTGGCTTCAATTATAGGTATGATAAAACTCAAGATTTGAAGTGTAAGGCTGCAATGTCGATAATCGGAAAGCCTTTCAATGATGATGGCACACGCAGGATGTTTGATGAGGTATATGAGAGTGAGTTAAGGGCCTATGATCAACAGCAGAATACAGGTACTTTTTCTGTCATGGAGGTGCCTCAGAATGTCGATTCTTCAGCAGGTTAGTAATTATAATTAGTGGTTATTAGGATTTATAAATTAGCGATAGTAGTTGAATAGATGATTGTATTTTTGTAGGTAATATGAAATTAGTTGCTGATGTTGCAACTGAAGATTCTCACTGCATTGAGAGTCAACCATCCAGCCATTGCTGGAATCCCATTATTCGACACACCGTGGTTCGATTTAGATGATCCTTTCTTCGACAATATTTCTCTTGAAGAAATTGCAGGAAAAGATGTGAGATTGAGGAAGGCCTTCAACTTATCAGTGGAAGTTGGCAATACTAGCTTTTCAGGAGGAACATTTCATAATCAGATCATTGTACACGGAGGAAGCAACATTGACCCGTCGAATTTCGTGAAGAATATTGCAGCTAGATCAAGTATGAAGTAGATTTGAAGTGTTTGCAGTTTACTGAGGGCAAGGGCCTCTTACTCGACTTTCCATGTTTTTGCTTTTTCAATGTAACCAAGTCGACAACTTTTTCAATGAATGGAAATCTTGAACTGAAGTGATTTTACTGTGTCATTGATGATTTTTTACTAACCTTTCTACTATTTTTACTGTGTCATTCTGCAAATTTTACTCTTTATTCTGATAAGTTTTACTAGCCATTCTGATAATTTTACTCTTCATTCTGATAATTTTAGAATACTTTCAAGATAAAGTTCCAGTTAAAAATAACTTCCAGTAAAAAATAACTTCGAGAAGACAATAACTTGCACTAAAAAAAAAGTTTAGTGTAATTCCCGGGTTAGAATCTCTGCCACGTGTCACAAGGGGATTGGATATGGGAGCAGAAGGCAGTCCAACATTCCTTTACGTATAGATTAAAAACAAGGAAGTCGCATTTAATTAAAGTGGGTCAGATCTCGACGTTTGGGACTCAGACTGAAAATGGGACTCATACTATTTTTTTTTTTTTTTTGAATTGAATGCTTGAATAGAATGTTTTCTTAATAAGACAACAATAATATTTCCAAAGAACAATTCGAGAAAAGAAGGGGAGACGGTGGAGAAAAAAAATGGTAGGAAGGAAGGGGAGATGGAAGGGAGGGAGGGAGGCAAAGGAGCGGGGGAGAAGGAGGGAGGGGAGAGAGGCAGGAGGGAGAGAGGCACGAGAGAGAGGAGAGGGTTTAGGGAAAGGGGCAAAGAGGCAAAAGTGGAGGGGAGGGGTTTAGGGAAAGGGGCAAAGGGGCAAAAGAAGGGAGGGAGGGAGGGAAGGAAAAGATGGGGGAGAGGATCAGGTGCAAGGAGATTTTGGAGGGGGGGAGGATATCCCCTTCAATAAATAAATAAAAACTAAATATTATATATTAAAGAAAGAAATTAAATCTCATATTAAAATAAAAATTAAATATTACATTAAAAAAATTATTACTAAATTAAATACTACTAATCTCGACCTTCTCGTCTCACTAGTCAAGAAGGAATTTTCTCATGCTCGTGCAAGTAATGGAGGCCTCGAGCAGCACCTGCAGCAATTCTCATCCTGGTTTTCCATCCCAACGGGGTCTCCGGTCCTCTCGCTACATTTTCAAAGCAGAGTGTCAAAAAATATAAAAGCGCAAGCCTGCAACACAACAGAGCCTTGAAGTTTAAAAGCTTCCTTACCGTGAAGGAATGCAGCCAAGCTACTGCCGCCACAACCTTGAGCTAAACAGCCGAACTGCACCATCTCTGCAAGTTTATATTAGTGTCAGGGCATAAGACAAAAAAAGTGGGCCTTAAAGCTCGTGCTCTGCCATATCTTCACATGATGGACCTCTACTTCGGCAAGTCTGCATAGCCAGATCTTCCCTTGCTTTATTTATCCCAAAGCTGCCCTTCTTCTCCTACCGAATCTGTTAAGACCTTCTATTGCAAGAGGGATACATCTGTTAAGACCTTCTGCTTCTCCTGCCGAATCTGTGCATTCAATCTATCGCCAGAGCGCAGCAACCAAGAAGCCACCCAAATGCTTTCTACTCTTTTTACAATTCTACTTCTTCCGATCTTATTTCATATTTTCTCATATTTTCTGCCCCGGCACTACAATTTGATCCATTATTTGCCTATTACATCTAATGGCAAGCAGGTATTTTTCCTCTTTCTGCATCTTTTTCCTTGTGAAGAAGCATTTTACATGCCAGTGTTTTGTAAGTACTTTTCGTCCTTTCTGTGTCCGCAGTGCAAGCTCTTCTTATCTGTTTCAGCCTCAGTGGGGTGTTTCTAAGCTCTGATCCGACTTGATCAGGGGCGTTTCCAAGCTCTGTGGTTGTAGCTCTTCTGATACTATGCCAGATGAAGAAATGGCCAGATCTTCTTTTGCCATACAAGATAAACTGAGGCTCAGATGCCGGACAGATGAAAAGATGAAGAACATATCGAAGCAGACAGGAAGCAGCCCATAGGAACTGATAGGAAGCCGATGAAGCTTGGAAATCCGGCACAGCAGATAGGAAGCAGCCGATAAGAACTGATAGGAAGCCGATGAAAGCTTGGAAATCCAGCATATGATAGGGCCGATCCTGCATCTGGCTCCGCATCTTGAAAAGAAATGGTTCTTGAATAGCTCCGCTTCCATGCCATAGCTAGAATCTTGAGAGTTCGCCATAGCCACAATTTCGTAAGTGTACCAAATCTCTTCTTTTCAAAGGTATCTACCAAATCTCCCCCCCTTTTCAATTTCCAATTTCAAACTTAAGCATGGGTGGGAGGAAAAAAAGCCGAATATTGAGAGAAAAAAGCGGAATAATAGAGTGTACATAAGAAAAAAATACGGATATAGCGTGGCCAATGGGTTATTTTTCTAAGGCTAATGGGTATGAAGGATGAAAATATTATATATAAATTGACGTCTATTTATACGTCCCCAATTTCCCTTTTTATGTGTGTGCTACTATGTTCACACATTGCACATTATGTTGCTATTATAAGGGCACATTTTCGAGGCATATAATTCTTATTCCAGGTAAAAAAAATTTAAGCTTTTAATGATCGTGATATACTTTGAACCTTGTTTGACCCAGTTTGAAGGTTTAAGACACAAAATGGGGACAAATACTCTTTGACGCACATAATCATCCTCTATAGTTCCTAACACAATGTTGCACAAGGTTTACATATTGATAGTTTAATGAATAGGTTTAATGCATAGGTTTACATTGGTTTAACTATTTCAATGTGCTTTCATAGGTTTATTACATATATTTACATAGTTTTAATGCATAGCTTTCATAGGTTTAATGCATAGGTTTAGATAGGTTTAATAGGTTTTGTGATCCAATGGTACCTCTGCAAAAATAACCTCTGGCCCTGAAAACTGCATTTATCACTCTGAGTTGCCTTTCTCGACTCGCGAGTCGAGAAAGGGCCTCAGATTTGCGTTTTCACTCTGAGCTGCCTTTCTCGACTCGCGAGTCAAGAAAGGCCCTCAAAAAAACGTTTTTTTTTTTCCTACTTAAAAAAAGGAAAAAAAAAAGTTTGTTTTTTTTGTTGTTTTTGGTGCTCTAAGCTACATTTCTCGACTCGCGAGTCGAGAAAGGCCCTCGGAGCGGCCTTAGGGTCTTTCTCGACTCGTCAGTCGAGAAAGGCTCTCAAAAAACTTTTTTTTCCCACTTAAAAAAAAAGGAGAAAAGAAAGTTTTTTTTTTTTTTTTGGGCTCTAAGCTACATTTCTCGACTCGGAGTCGAGAAAGACCCTCAGAGGGGCCTTAGGGCCTTTCTCGAATTGCGAGTCGAGAAAGGGCCTCATAACTACTTTCTTCAGAAATGGCCCTTAGAACTAGTTGTCTTCTTATTTGTATTGTCTGTAGCATCACTTGCATTAACTTGATTTTGCCTTTCCTGGTACAGATCGCGAACAGAAAGGACATGATTGGGAGCCATGGAAAGACCCCTTTATCGAGGAAAGAGGATGAGAAGAGGTTAGCGTGTTCAGATTTCTATTCTCTTCAAGTTGCTCTCGTGGCTTGGAACACCTCAGACCTTGCTCTGCATGTTGTTCCCAGTAGGTGGTCTGTGTGCGAAGATGATGTAATATTTGTGTCAGCCCGACCATCATGGTATCTTCAACCATTGTAAAATACAATGTAATGAAATTATTTATGAATAAAAATTCAGGGCAGATCAGCACTTTGTTTACAGAGAGATAGCATTTTCATTGGTTTTAGTTGTGTTCTTTATCTTCTCGACTCGCTAACAGAGAAAAGTAGACCACGTAATCTTCCTTAACCTTTTTTTTTACACAGGAAAACAGGGATCTTCTAAAGCAATAATGCGGTTTTAAAAGTCTCCCTCGGCCCTTTTGTGTAAAATAACAGGGTTCCAAAAAAAAGTGGGAATGGAATGAGAACCACTTTAATTAAATGTACCTTAAGGACACGTCTCGCATCCCCCAGCTAGCTCTATTGAACAGTAATGAAAAGGAATGGTGTGCTGAGGTTAAGATATGGTTTGCAAGATGAGATATATCATGTGATGCGGCCATTACTGGCCACATTCAGTCAGCATCATGGGATAAGGCGTTTGTGCCTTTATCCCTAGTTCTAGTCGAATAAATTTCTTCTGCACCTGTTCAATATCATACCATAGAGCTTGGGAGATGACCGGCCCCAAATCTCACAGCCATATAGTATGGCACTTCGGACCAATGCACCATAAAGAGTCTCTTTCATGGACTATGCCCAAGTGTGGGTTTTCTTGCATACTGTTTGCATAAAGTATAAAGCTTTCTGGCCATATTCTACTCTCTGAGCTATTGCCGCATGCCATCTGTGATTTCGGCTCATAATAATGCCCAAATACTTATAAGTATTACATGTCTCCACCATCCTTCCTTGATACATAAAACCCTGTGCCTGCTTAAGTGCCTCGACAGTCATAATGTGAGTTTTATCCAGGTTGATTTGCATACCTGTTCTATCACAAAAGGTAGCGAGAAGATCAAGTACCTGTTGCATATGTGCCTGTGTGCGTGCAAAAAGGACAACGTCGTCAGCATATAATAGAAATTGAATGACATACCCGTAAAGCTCTGTGCCTCCCTTATAATGATCATGTAATCAATCTTCAAGACCATCAACAAATAGCCCAAATGTAGTAGGTGAAATTGGGCATCCTTGCTTCACACCAACATTACTCTCAATCATATCCGAGATCTCGGTCTTAAATGGCATAGAAAGCTGGACAAGCACCTTCTCATACAATCTATTAATAGCACCCTGCAAATCCTTAGGAACTTGCAATTGTTCCATTCTTTCCCATAATTTTCCCCTGGGAACTTTAAAAAAAGCTTTACGAAAATCAATAAATGCCACATAGACAGACTTTTACGTGCCCTTAATTGAATCAAATATGCATTTAAGTGCAAGCAAATGATCCAAGTAGACATTTGTGCTCTAAAGCCAGCTTGTGTTTTAGCCCTTTTATGATTAATTTCGGTCCAAGAACTTATTTTCCGTTCTATAATAGAAGCGAATAATTTAGAAAAACGATTGCTTATCATTAGGGTCCTATAATTGTTCACATCCAACAATGAGCTTCCTTTGTGAATGAGAACCACTCGATTCAGTTGCCAATCCTGGGGAAACCCTTGCTGCATTGCCATGTTAAATAAGTGAGCAACTATAGAATATATATAACTGGGTCAGCCCATTTTAAGTGTTCCGCACATAATTGATTATGATCCTTAGCTTTTCCATTGGCCAACCTGTTTATGCCTCCTTTCACATCCATGTCAGTAAATAACATATCAAAACTTGAACCAGTGGAAAGCGCATTATTCGGATCATGATAAAGTCTGACTACTTGCCTCCAGAGCTCAACTGCATCAAGGGATATATTTGCCTTATTGCGACCTTTTAATTGTTTGCAAAAAGATTTTGGATCGTCCTTGAATGTCTGTAAAAGCTTTTCTTGCTGGGCTAGAATAAATGCTCTTTTTTTGCTTCTCACAATTTTTTGATACAGTTTTTTCATGCTGGCTTTATGAGATACAAATGTTTTTTTCCAAGTCAATTTAGCATTGGGGCACTTGTGATCATACCACAATTTGCATTGCAACCCTTTCAAAGCACGCGTAGGCCTACAACGATTAGCAGTAATGACACCAGTCATTTGCTTATTCATTTCAGCAACATTCACACTCCATTCACACATGCCAATCCCATCTTCTACATAATTGCGATATATCTCTGCCATTTTCGACCTGATCATAGCTTGAGGCAACAACACATCTATTGGTTTAGCATCCGGCCATATGTTAGTTTGCAATTCAAAGCTTAAAGGCACATGATCAGATTCAATGGCTTCGGGTCCAATGGTGAAATTTGAGATCATATCAATCACTTCCCTAGAGATGAGAAGATAATCAACTACACTACGTGATTTGCACGTACATACCTGGGTATACTGAAACCGAGCCTATCCATTGCATATAAGTAGGTACAAAGGTTGAGGAATTAGCGATTGGATTTAGTGATAATAACATCCTCAGAACTTCTTCTTCTTCTTATTAAGCGCATCATCATCCATGGTGTTAGACCATAGAGGATCATCTTCCCAAATATGTACAACGGCTTACCATTAAAGTCCCCAGCAATGATGACTTTCCCTTGCATTTGATAGCGCAATATATCCTGTTCTAATTCAAAGAACAGATCATCCCCAGTTGCATCATCGGCATGCCTTGGTGCAAAATAGCATATAGCTACATATATTATGTTGGGGAGGGAGGAAGGAAGGAAGGTATTTTTATCGTCCACAGAGACCAATCGGTCTATGGGACCCAATAAAAACGCAACAAAGCGGATTCTTACCCGGATTAAAAACCCCGCCAAAGGGTTTCGAGGGAAAGACCGTGGCAAAGAATCACCCTACCGACAAACCGTCCTAACATATAAAATGCCCAAAACACCCAAATATATACAACATGCACCGCACCAGTAGTGCCCAATCAGGCGGCCAGCCAGGCGGGGGCAAAGGTGACCTCACAGTCCAAAGACACCTCCCAGTAATACCCCCAGACACGATCGACGGTGTGTTCATCAAGAAATGTAAGGGCAAGTCCTACTGCATTACTAAGGAGCGTGATTTGGCCCGGATCCGACCGAACGCCGGGCAACTCGAAAGTGTGAGACTCATCCTCAATGGCACCCGCTTGACAAAGACTGACAGAGCCCCTGGTTCCGGCGGGCTCACCAATCCACCCGCCTCGCCTCGATCGCGAAGATGGTGGGCACCCTGCGGGCGAATGGAGGCAATGAGTCCAAGCTTTTTCGGGGGCACCGGGAACGCAGGTAGAGCCAGGCCCCGGCTAACACGGGTTGATGTGCTCCTTGTAAGGTGCAATTACCACGCCATCAACCGATAGAAATTTTAATACAACCTTCTTTGATCCTGGCCGGAGGGAGGAGATCCGATTATTCTGAATCGAAAAGCCAAGCCCCTGGATGATCCTGAAGGTCACTGATAATGAAGGTGATATGCTCCTTGTTGGGGATGTGTCTTCGACATGAAAAGACGATGTCCTAGAGGGAGGGAGGGAGGGAGGGAGGGAGGGAGGGAGAGAGAGTTAGTAATTTTATCATCCATAGAGACCAATCGATCTATGGGACCCAATAAAGGAGCACATTAGATTTATTACTGTCCGGATTAAAAAACCCTCTCCCCAAAGAGAATAGAGATAAACAGAGAAAAGAGAGCAAAAATAAGAAAAAAGAAAGAGAATAAAAAGAGAACAGACACAAAAGAAAGATGAGATAGAGAGAAAATATAGAGAAGGTATAGAAGAGAATAGGAAAGTGATTGAGAGAGATACTAGAAAGAAGAAGAGAGCAGAGAGAGGCAATATAGAGAGGAGAATATAGAAAATGAAGAGATACAGAATAAAGAAGAGACAACAAGGAGGGAGGGAGGGAAGGAAGAGAATAGAGAGAGAATACCACACAACAAATCAATCAAATGTGACATTGAGACAATACGTTGTGCCTTGGCACCTTGCCAGAGGCTAATTGATCCACATTCAGGGCTGGGCTTAGACACATTCGCTTACGATGTCCCCATCAGCTGCTCACCCCTCCTCGGGGCTTCACACCAAGTCTTTCACCCAGGCAAATGTATGTCAATTGGAAGTCAGTCTTCATTTAATCAGAAGCCAAATACAAGTAAAAGTGCAAAGATAAGAATAAAATCTTAGTGCTCAAGCATGGATCGATTGAATGAAGCAACATGTCTATGTATAAGAGCCCACATCTAAATAATACTCAAAGATCAAATGCCTCTTACGAGGGGCAAGTGAAGAACAATGATAAGACTTAGCAATACTACCTCGAGCATATTAGAGAACACGGTCATCTGCCACATCCAGATCTATAAAGACTACTACTCTCCTTCTTTTCCAGATAGTCCACAACAACCAATTTCTTTTTGTTGCTTACCTTCGTGGAAAGATATATCCCCAAAAAAAAAAAAAAATAAAGCAACGTATATTATTATATTTGTTTACTCATTGTCACTAGTTTAAATATATGAATATAAGCATGCTATATGGGGAATTGGAGTAGGGCTTGAAAAGTTTTTCTTTTCTATTTGTATTTCCTTCTCCATTATCTAAAGGTCCATATTATTGTAAATATAAAATAATAAAATAAATTTTTTTTGGTTTTTTCTTGGTAGAAAAGATGTCATGTGCTAGCTTGACTCAATGAGGTTCTCACAATAGCCAAGAAATCGTGTGGAGAATTTGATGAGAAAATCTACAATATAAAAATCACATTATTCATTATATAATATATCCACTTTGACCATGCTCATTTTCCTATGTTATTTAGTCTGAGTGGTCCAACATTGCATGTTATGCTATGAATGAGTAAGAGCCTACACGAGGTGAGAGCATTTGAAGGCGCTTATAAATACAAAAAGGGAAAGGTTAAGGTTGTGAGCTAATTGCGTTCTACATGGCAGCTAGAAGCATGGCTCTAGTTATGTTGGTATTTACAACAGCCATGGCGGTGAGAGTTCAAGGGATTGATTTTGATCAAAAATTTTCTCATGTGATGCAGCATCACTTTCATGAGCATAGCAAGGCAGGAAAAAGTCCTCCTTCAATTGCACATGCACCCGCAATGGCACCGACACCAATCGAAGTTGTGCCTCCTCCTCCTCCCCACAAGTCAAAACATGTAATCTCCTTTGTCCAAGGCTATGTCTACTGTCAAAATTGCTCGGGTACATGGGCCAGATCTCTACCAGGTAATGCATTCAATTTTTGCCTCTTTTTCGTGTATGGAGAATAAAATTCATGACATTTTTTTGATCTACAGGCGCTAACGTGTCCCTTTCATGCAACAAAAAGGGCAGTGTTTCTGCTACTAGTGACTCCAATGGTTTCTTCCAAATCAAAGTTGATGGTCCTATTAACCCGTCCAAGTGTGTTGTTACCCCTATTTCTTCCAAAGACCCTACATGTAAGGTTGTTGTGAGTGGCCTTTCTAAGCTTACCTTCTCCAAGAATCACAAGAATATGGTGTTCTATCTTACTCAATCTTTCGCTTTTCGCCCATCTTATTGTCACAAATGAACATGTTTTTGTAAATTGCATGGCCCACAATAATACATGCATGTGGTGAGACTTTATTGTTAGGCGCTAATGCACAGCAAAAAGGACTAATACATGCAGTGTTGTCTGTGCAAATTGATTTGGTTGTATTTTTGTAGTAATATATTCATATTTATTGTGCTTTTAACACATGAAGTCCTCTCAAGTCTCTCTTGGGACATTTAGGGAATTATTATTTATCCCTATGGGATGTTGCCAAGTGGTATGACGTAAAACTTATATCTATCGATCTATCACATCACGTTTCATAATTGTTGAACCACTATAAGGTGAAGCTAGACAACACATGTTTATATAAATGAACAACAAGATTTTAGTTGAAGTGCTCTATTGAACTACTATGAGATGTTGCTTTACTATTTTTAAAATGATGGATAGACGATGCCACACATAATCCTTCCTTCCAGTGGATTAAAAAAATTACCCATGAGGCCAGAGGGTCGAGTGGGTTGTGTGAATAACTCATGAGAGGATTGGCTTCCTTAAACCATAGATGGAGAAAGTCATTCCTTTGATTAACAACTAGATCTACCCTGGAATATAATCTCTGGCGGGTTATCTTTGTTAATCCCGCTTGCAACATGTCCTTTCTTTTAACCCATTCGGATCTAAGGACTGCCAATGTCTAGAATTTGATAATTTCTGATATGTATGGCTTAAGGATGAACAATGCTTACCACCATTGTCATTGATTTCTTGTACAACATACACTATTGTTTGGCTTAACTAACAACCTTTAAGTTTAAACTTTATTAATGTGTTTGCTATCAATGGTTTATGCCTTTTTCTTTTTTTGTACTTAAGAATAGCTATTCGAAATTTGTAAATGAAAAGGTGTAAATGGTGCAAAATTATACTTGTTAAGGGATAGTTTTAATAGTTTTGCAAATAGGAAATCTGATATGGTGGTGCTCGGGGGAGTGGTTCGGAAAGCAAGAACAAGATAGTTACATGGGAAATGAACATAAGATTTACACCATTGAGATATTTATGGAACCTTGGAAAAGGTTGAGATCCTATAATTGGCCCACGTACGTTTACCTTTTTCCAAAAGGCTCCTTAATCCCTATATAAGGGGAAGAGGTGCACTTATTGGATTCAGTTCCATCTCCATTCCTGTCTGCTCCTTCAACTGCCTCTTGCCACCTTCCATAAACTCTGTATCTGTTTCTTAGAGAGGATTCTCTAAGGGTTGATGATCCTAAACCCCTTCTTGATCCTAAACCCCTTCTTGCTTGACGTAAATTGCGCATGGACTATCTTGGAGATTCTTGCTTTTGCTAGCCCAGTTGGGGTGGAGAGCTTTGGGCTAGAGGCCTGGTTTGGTTTTGAGAATCTTGAATGTTTTAGTGTTGGTTTATTATATGGCTGATCTTTTGATTACTGGCTAACATTTGATTCGTAACAAGTGGTATCAGAGCAAGGTTCCGATTTTTCTTGGAGCCTGTGAGTATTAGATTAAGAATTACGGTTGAAGTAGAAGTTTGACGGTAGGATTAAAAGGTATTTAAATCCAATAATTCTAGCTTGACCTTATCGTGTAACAATATTTATTCTTATATTTCGTTGGAAAAAAAAATTTAGAAACCATCTTAAAGGAGACCCTGCCAAAAGAATAATCTAAGATGTCTGATCTTTCATGATTCTGGAAGTCTGTATTAGAACTGATGAATGACTATTTGGTGCCCGTCGAAGTTTGAAACGGTTATAGTCTATAAAACCAAGAATAGCAGAATAGCATGGCCTTTTGAGTTTTTCCTTTTTAGCTGAGTTAATCTGTATCAGAGTCCGAGACAAGATTAGGCTTGAAAACCCTGCTTCCAGGCCATGACTTTAATATGGGTAACAGAGATTTATCTATGCTTTTGACAAAAAAAAGGGGACCGTTTTATGCAAACTCTGGGATCTTTTGGCCATTCCGGGACCTGTTTGCACTGTAGTCTATTATGCTTGCCATAAACTGTATGATATGTACATAGCGGCCCTCCTAATCTGTCCAACCTATCTATCTCCCTTCTGAATCTTTTCCACTGAGCCATAGCCGCAGCTTAGATTTGTTTGATAGCCTGCAAACCTGTTGCTTTCGCAGAGCCGCAGAAAGCTCTGAGATGCCATCATCGAACCCTAAATCGAGTTGCTAGCCGGACTTCAGAAAGCTAAATTCGTCCTCAAAATCAATCGTCCCATCTAGATCTACCTCAGCATTCCGGATTCTATTTCATGAAACGCTAGCTTGCCCTAAAAAGTTTCGATGCAATTTCTTAGTTTTATTGATTTAGCCTTATTAAGGCCGGGATTCCACTACTGGCAAGTTTATATGCTGACTGTGGGTAATTTCGTGCAGTGTTCCATTTAGAAATTTATGATGTATTTCATGGAGTTTATCTGTGTTTTCTCCGTTCTAAGACATGCCTCTATTGTAAATCATGGCAATCATCCTTTGATTTTCGAGCAGATCAGAAACTAAAGAGATTAAAGAAATAATTGTTTAAGAAGGGCGGCAGAAGGGACGAAAAGGAATCCGATCCGACTACAAATCAAGCCCGATCTGTTGCCCTAATCCATCCTTCTAACCTCCGTTTCTTGCAGCCTACTCCGGCCAGATCAAAATTCTTACAAAGAACTGGGATAGATCGGGGATAGATCGATCTTCACTTTTTATGCCTCCTCCAGCTGCTGCGGGATGAAACGGCCGTTCAAAAATTGCTCCTACCGGAGGGTACTGCCCGTCCGTTGAAGAGTGCTCCGGCAGTCCAAAGAAAATGCCACATGGGCAATGTGCCGGACGTAGTGGAATACATAAAAAAAAATTATTGTTGACATGGCAGCTAGTGGTTGGGCATGAAATTCGTTGCTACTCTTAAACGGCCGCAGTGGAATCCTGGCCTAAGTTCTAATGGGAGGAAGATATTTAAGCATCGCCTCATATTGTTGATTTTTAACCAAGGTAATTATGCCATCGGATCCATAGTATGATAAGCCATCTAAGCTTGCTAGAAGAACTTGGTAACTTTGTTAGGTTACATGGTGCCTCAAGGCTAGAAAAACAAAAAAAATGGGTTGTTCTTCATACTAGATATGCTTATCGAATAAATTTGGGGTAAGAGATTTGTGACCTTAAATCGTAAAAGGTTGTAATGGTCGAATTTATGACGTATATGAAGCCATTGGACGGTAAGTCCGTAAGGAAAATGATGGTATTATTACTGATTCGGCTTATTATTGAACCTATGCTAGATGTGATTTACTACGTTGGTTATGGTATGTGTTGAGTTTGAAGTTGCTATTGGTGATTGTGATCATGGGTGATTTGGGTGATAACTCATATCGAGATGAATGATGTGACGATGACATTACGACATAAATGAAACTTGTGGAGGAGCATGAGCGAACTTTGCCAGAATAATAAGCAAAGTTAGGAGACAATCAAGTTTTGGAACTCTTTAATATTAAAATTGCAACTGCTTTATCTATGAAAATATCTAAAGATTGATATACATAGTATTCTTGAATCCTTTATTAACGATTATAAAGATGTCAAGTCCTCTAAGTGAACTGAGGCCATTTCTAATGGAATTGATACTCCTCATATTTCCCATTACCATCCCTTAAGTTTTATGCGACAGTGTCGTCTGTGGCAAAAACTAACCAGAGGAAGAAAGGAAATGAACATAAGATTTACACCATTGAGATATTTATGGAACCCTGGAAAAGGTTGAGATCCTACAATTGGCCCACCAAAAGGCTCCTTAATCCCTACTAGTAACAGTGCCCGGCGTTGCCAGGCATAAGTATGGTTGTATTGTAATGAATCATGAAGTCGTAGATGTGCACATATGTAGCAAAGAGCTGCTGCTTTTAGTGTACAATTATTTGAAATGGCACAAATGGAAACACTCGTATTGAAATAACAATGCGTTTTTTGTTCTAAAACAAAGTTAAAGAGTCCCTTGTAGGAATATTGTATTTGAGATTGCATGCAGCGGGCAGTAAGTCGTTCTGCATTGCCAGGCTTTTGCAATTGTTTGTCATGTTGTAGGTTTTGATTTTCCTCTCTTTTAGGAGGAAGATACTCTTCTAGTAAGAAACCAAATTTAATAGTCGAGCTAATATTAGAAGCATTTGGTTGAGGGTACAGTGCCTTTGTTTATCATATAGGCATCCCGATGTTGTTAATTTGTCATTTAAAATTGTAAGTGAATTGAGGTCAGCGAATTACATGGCTTGGCAATTTATAAAATGTGTTCATGATTTCAAGAATACCAAAATGAATTTAGAATAAGCATGTAAAGTTTAAAGATAGGGTAGTCCTCATTCAACTCAAATATTATTCTTAAATTAAACACTAAAAGTGTACTTGCTCGAATGGTATTCTTAGATTAAACACTAAATGCAAGTAATTAGATGTTAACTAATGAAACTCATATATGTCATGGACTTGAAGAAAAGATTGAAAACTACTATGTATTTTAGTGTTTATTAGTAAATGCATAGTTTTGGTCATTTACACTATATGTGGCCAGATAATGCCATCAATAAATGCATAGTTATGCACAATCCTAAAATTAAGGGTTGAAGACCTGACAATTTATTTCTAAAGGTCGTTTACATTTGTCTAGGAAAGCTCTCTGCAATTAAGCATTATGAATATGGCACATTTGTTTAGACTTCTCTTCATAACATCGCCAAATAAATGCCTTGCATATACATTTGCTTTGTACATGTGGCACAAATTGTTCGAGACTGTTAGTCCTGTGCCTCCAGGTACAGGACTATTCATGCATACGACGGACCAAGTCAAGGCCAAGAGCCCGCAACCAGGCACGGGTCAGTCGTCAAAGGCTCAGCAGAAGACCAAGCAGACCACACAGACAATGGCGTCAACAAGAGGCGGCGCTCAGACAAGTGACGGCCCGTCACCGCCTGCGTCAGCGTCAGCGTGATTTCAGGCTTTTCAAGAGGCACCGCCAGCATTCCTGCAAATCAGGCCTCCTTCCAGGAGTCGGCACCGAGATCAGTCAGAGTGTCTATATTGGGCCAAAGGCCATTGTACTATATATATGAGTAGAGCTAGCGCTCTAGTTTTTAGATGAGTTTTGAGTCTTGTCTCAGTTCAGTTTTCTCTCGATTGCGAGAGCTCATGTATCTTCATTGACTTCAAGGAAGCTTATTATTGTGATCTCATTGTTCTTGTTGTTTTCTTTTCTCTTTTCCTCGTTTTCTCTTGCAAATCCCGCGTGACATAGCTCCCGGATTCTCCTGTTCGATCCAAGGGTCCTCACCGAGGGCTGTCTTGCAGGAGTTCCCGAACCCAGACCCCAAACACTGTCGCCGCTGCCGGGTCAGATTTTTCTTCCATCATGTCCACTCGAGGTTTCACTCCTGAAGAACTCCTCTGCCAAACGGCGGCTCGTCTCGAGCGCCATCAACGACGCGAGGCTGTTAGGGATATGTATGACACTGCTTACGACATCGAGGGAGGTCGTATCCGCTCAAGAGCTCAGTCGGCCCCTCCTACCCCTCGTGTCCATTCTCGACCAGGGTCTCCCCCGGTGTGTCGTCATTGTTCCCAACCGCAATCTCCACAACATACCCCTGTTCAACGCCTCACTATTTCCAGACTCCTGACAACACCTATATCAATATTCCTTCAGGTCACACCCCTCTTCCATCACAACCTTCTTCCCCTCCAGGTGGGATGGGCTACCATCACGTATCTTTTGGCCCTTCCCATGTTCACGACTTTCAGTCTTCTCCATCTTTTCAGCATGCTCTTCCTGTTTATCAAACCACTGATCTCAAGCCCAATGTGGATGGCTCCCAAGGCCCTTCCCCACCAGATGTTGCTTTTGGCTTTGGACCTCATGTTTTTTCATTCCCCCCCCACTCTCTCGACCTCGGACCCCTTCCACCTCTCTATGCATCCACTTATCCTCCACCCAATCCACCTGTCTATGCGTCAGTTCCATCTTCACCTCCAACTCCCAATTTGAAGCTGACTTATCCAACTTTCGGTAACACTAAAGGCAAACCTTGGTGGAATTTGAAGCCCAAGCCCAAGCCCAAACTTTCGCTCAAGCCCACATGTAGGAATTTGAAGCCTTGGCCATTCTGAATGGTCATGCGCAGCCACAACTCAAATTCCACATCTTTTCGACCACGCTACGAGGCGCCCCTCACCAGTGGTTAATGGCCAACAAAAGTCACTGGAAACAGAGTTGGCAAGAAATGAAAACTGCCTTCCTGTCTCATTATGGCACTACGGACGATGATCAGTTACTCCTCAAGCAACTCAATGACCTTCAACAAGAGCCCACGGAGTCATCCAGGGATTTTGCAGACCGTCTTCACATCCTCGCCAAGAAACTACAGAGTACCCCCCACGCAAAGCCGGATCCTCGTCACGTTTTACTCGCAGGGTCTTCCACCCCCATTCGCCTCATGATGTAATACACCCCAAAGTCTCTGGAGCAGGCCATTGAATTAGTCAATCACTCCGTCAACGTTTCTTCACGGGGTGTCGCTCTTCAGGAACTCCCCTTCATGCCACCCGTCATGGTTCCCCAGAACTCTGTTCAACCTCGGCAAGCCAATCCACAACGCTCACATCCTCCGTACTATTTGTAAATATCAAGGTCATCGGCCAATGAATGCAACGCCTCCAATGGACCTCCTCATTGCAAAAGATGCAATATGTGCAATCATGCCACGGAAGAATGCACTCGTTCTCATCCTACACCTTTTCGCAATAAAATGGTCTTTCAAGTCCAGACCACGCCTCAACAACAAATGACCATATCAGCCTCAACAATATCCAAATCAACAACAGCAGCAGTATCAACAAACACAACAATCTCAGCAGCCACGGGGACAAGGCAATCGTCCTCCCTTTGATCCTTCAAAGGCTCAATGTTATCATTGTCATGAGTGGGGTCACACCACCACGGCGTGTCCTCAGCTTCCTCAAGTTCAAGTTCAACTTCCGTTCAAATCAACCCGCCTTTCGTCCGTCTCTCACGGCTTATCAACTTCGGGTGGCTAGCGGTAAACAAGGCCCTCGTCTGTTTTGAGAAAGCCTCCTCGGCCCAGCCCTCAACAACGGTGACCTCGCCAAAGTCAAGCGTCTACTTCCAATCCTATGGATCAACAAGCTCGGGGAGGAGATTTATCGGGCTCTCAACCCTCTGTCGGCAATCTAACCTGGTTGGTCTTGTTGCCACGTCAGCTCGGGCTTCACGCCCTTTGACTATCATTCCGCACGACACGCAACCCGCCATTAGGGATTTTTTGAGATCATAAAAGGGCCTTCTAAGAATGGCGACTAAGCTATATGAACTACCAATCGTAAAAGCGAGGCCGATAATCCGGGCGGCCAAAGCGGTTATAACTAACTCACTAGATCACATTTTCTAGCATAAGTGTTGATAGAAAAGTCAAAATGAGCTCTTGTTTTGTTTTGCAATAGATAGATCTCATTGAGACCTTTCCAACCTTGGGTGGTTTGCATATCTTTTAGCCCTCAGAGGATAGTAAAAAATGGTAAAAACCATATTTTTTGGAGTTTTGACAATCATAAGTGGTTAAAATATGTGCAAAGCACCTAAGGTTGGAAAGATCTCAATGAGATCTATCTATTGCACTAAACGAGAGCTCATTTGGACTTTTCTATCAACAGTTATGCTAGAAAATATGATCCAAGTAAGTTAGTTATAAATGTTTTTTGCCCCGGACCCGGCTCTCGATTTCTGATTGGTAGTTCATTTATCTTCATTTGGCTTAGTTGGCATGTTTTGAAGGCCCTTTTTGAATCTCAAAAAAACCCTAATGTTTTGCTGTGGAAACCATCCCTCAAGAGGATGACAAAAAAGTTCACTTCGCACCTGATCTTGACAAACTCATGCCTCACGTCATGCCTAAAGTGAGACAAAGTATTCTGAAACTCATGCAGGCTGCGGAAGGTCGTATCTTGGCAAATGTTCACGCCACCACTCGTGCTCAGCAGCGTCAGGCCGAGCCGTCATCATCCACTGGTGCCCGCTCTCGCACGTATCCAAATATTGCTGCTGAAGTCGAGCTTAAGTCTCAGCTTCTTTACCACAGACTCCGGCTCCACTGGACCCTGCGGACCCTTTTTCACATGTTCCGTTGGAACTTCAGGAAGAACTTGCCAAGATCAAGATTCCCTTGAGCCTGGCCACCATTTTGAAACTCTGTCCAGCTCTCAAAGATCAGTTACCTCTTCCCACGGTTTCCGTTGGAGTCATTTGCAACTTCAACACCCACGGTGCATGCCACGGTGGGCAATCAGCAAGTCAATCATGTACAAATTGATGGTGGTAGTGCTGTCAATCTCATTACTGATAAGCTCCGGAAGCAATTGGGCATCAAACAATTGTACCGTGCCCCTTATGACATCAAGTTGGCCAATGGCCATATCACGCGACCTCAAGGCGTCACTCCTCTTCTACATATCAGTATTGGTGATCTCCAATTCCCTTTGGAATTTGGAGTTTGGAAAGCAGGAGAGGATCCGGGTGATTATGAAATGCTTGTTGGCAGACCTTTTCTTCGCCAGGCCAAGAGTATTCACTACTGGGCCACGGACCAACTCGTCATCACTGATGGCCATCTCAATGCCACGATGGATCTCGAAACTGGCCAATTAATCTCTGTTGAGAATGATGAACCCTCCATCTCGGACACTGACTCTGAAGAAGCCCAAAATATCTATCATGTTCAAGCTCCTCCAGCGGGTCTCCCTCTCTCATCTTACCCTGAGTATGCTGATCCTTGGGGTGACATGACGCTTGATCAGGACCAAGTTGTGGCCGCTCTTTTGGACCCATACCTGGCTTCCTGCAATCGCATTCAACGTCTTGATCATTTTTCTGACCCACTTTCTTCTTCAGAGACAGTAGATGTTCCATTAGGGATTTTTTGAGATCATAAAAGGGCCTTCTAAGAACTGCTGACTAAGCTATATGAACTACCAATCAGAAAACAACACTGGTAATCCAGTCAGCAAAACAGTTATAACTAACTCACTGGATCACATTTTCTAGCCCTAGTTTGGTGCAATAGATAGATCTCATTGAGATCTTTCCAATCTTAGGTGGTTTGCATATCTTTTAGCCCCGTAGGATAGTAAAAAATGGTAAAAACCATATTTTTTGGAGTTTTGACAATCATAAGTGGTTAAAATATGTGCAAAGCACCTAAGGTTGGAAAGATCTCAACGAGATCTATCTATTGCACTAAACGAAAGCTCATTTGAACTTTTCTATCAATAGTTATGCTAGAAAATGTGATCCAGTGAGTTAGTTATAACAGTTTTGCTGACTGGACCCGTCAGGCTCTGATTTCTGATTGGTAGTTCATTTATCTTCATTTGGCTTAGTTGGCATGTTTTGAAGGCCCTTTTTTAATCTAAAAAAAACCCTAATGATGCCGTCATGAAGCAACCTTTGCTTGATGACGCTCAGCAGCCTCTTTTCTTCACCACGCAAAATGCTGCTCCTCCCGTCATGCTTCAGCCTCCTGCTCATCATGTTCAGGACACGGAGGTTGTTCCTCACATTCAAACTCCTGACGTGGAAATCGTGGACATTGGTAACAACCAACCTGTCCGTTTAGCTGCTCACCTCCCGTCTACCTATAAAGCACGCGCTGTGACGCTGTTCAAGAAATTCAAACATATTTTTGCTTGGAGCTACAAAGACCTTCGAGGTATCAAAAAAGAATTGGGGGAACTCACCATTCCTACCAAACCTGATGCACGCCCAATCTAGCAACGACAGTACCGGCTCAACCCAAATTACCGTGACCGCGTCAAGGCTGAAATTGACAAACTCTTGGCTGCTGGCCTAATTTATGAGGTCAAACATTCTGAATGGGTGAGCCCCATCGTCATTGCTCTCAAACACAATGGTAAGATCCGCGTTTGCGTGGATTACCGAAAACTCAATCAAGCCACGGAGCGTGATCACTTTCCGCTTCCCTTCACAGACCAGGTTCTTGAAGAAGTTGCTGGTCATGAGATGTACTCTTTCATGGATGGTTTTTCTGGGTACAATCAAATTTCTATCAAGCAAGAAGATCAACTCAAAACTACCTTCACCACCCCGTGGGGCACTTTCGCCTATAAGGTGGTCCCCTTTGGTTTGTCAAACTCTCCTTCAACTTTTCAGCGCATCATGTTCTCCGTCTTTCAAGACTTCATGAAGGATAAACCTTTTCTTCAGATCTTTCAAGATGATTTTTCTGCCTATAGCTCTTTGGACAATTGGAGCTAGTCTTTCAGAAATGTGATGAATCTGGCATCAGTCTCAATCCTGAGAAGTGCACTTTCTGCGTCACCTCAGGCGTTCTGTTGGGTCATGTGGTCAGTAAAGAAGGCATCACCACAGATCCCGCTAAAATCAGTTGTGTACTGAAAGCTCAAGCATCGTCTAATATCAAGGAGACACGCTCTTTCCTGGGTAAGGTAAATTACTATTCCACCTTCATTCCTGGACTTGCAGCTATCGCTGACCCCATTCATAAACTCACGGGGGATGAATCCACTTGGGCTTGGAATTCCCAAGCGGACGCTGCTTTTCAGCAGTTGAAGCTGTTACTTACTCAGGCCCCGGTCCTTGTTCCTCCTCAATGGGACAAGCCCTTCCATGTTCATGTTGATGTTTCTGCTTTTGCCATTGGTGCTGTTCTTTCTCAGGCCCATGATGCCACCACGGATAAACCACTCCGCTATGCCGCGGAAAACTCAATCTGCTGGCGCAACTATTACGCGCCACGGGCGAAGCTTTGGGCTTGGTTTTCTGTGTCCAACGTTTCCGACATTATTTGTTGGGAAGCCAGATCAAGTTCTTTGTTGATCATCAAGCTCTTCTTTATTTGATCAATAAAGCCACGCCCACGGGACGAGTTGCTCGTTGGGTCCTTCTTCTGCAAGAATTTGCTCCCTTCGAAATTATTCATAAGGCAGGCAAATCTCATGTGGTGCCTGATTATCTTTCACGCATCCACACGGATGATCCATCCACTGGTGTTTCTGACGCCTTTCCCGACGCTCAATTGTTCCTGGTCACGGCCATGCCCCATTGGTTTCACAACTTTCAGCAATATCTTCTCACTGGTGCTCTTCCTCCAGAAGATCCGACGCTCTCTCCCGAAAAGGTTCGCTCACGCCGTCGTCAATTCCTCCGAGAGGTCCGTGACTACACTATGGTTGCAGGTCATCTCTACACACGCGGCAAAGACATGGTCCTCAGACGTTGTGTCCTCCCTCATGAAGTGCCCGATATTGTTCGACAAGCCCACGACGGGCTTGGTGGTGGTCATTTTAGTGGTGACGCCACGGCACGCAAAATTCTTTTGGCAGGATATTTCTGGCCTACGCTTTTCAAAGATGCCCACGCTTATGCTCACACGTGTGATGTCTGTCAGCGTGTGGGCAAGCCCACGGCCCGTGACGCTCTTCCCTTGACGCCGGTTGCCACGCCACACCCCTTCAGCAAATGGGGAATGGATTTTGTGGGGCCCATGGACCCACCGGCGCGGCACACCCGTGCCCGTTATATTCTGGTCATTACGGATTATGCTACTAAATGGGCGGAAGCTTGTGCCCTTCCAGACAACACTGCTGCCAGCACAGCCAAGGTTCTCTACACGCACATCATCACGCGTTTTGGTTGTCCCACGGAACTTGTTAGTGATCGTGGCGTGCATTTTGTCAATCACACCATCAAGGAGCTGACGGATTATCTTCACATCCAACATCGGAAGAGTACACCTTATTATCCTCAAGGCAATGGCTTGGCTGAAAGTACCAACAAGACACTCATCACTGTTCTAAAGAAAATTTGTGACGCTTCTCGCACAGATTGGCAAGAAAAGTTGCCTACTGTTCTTTGGGCCTACAACACTAGTTTCAAAATAGCTACTGGCCACACTCCTTTCAAACTAGTTTATGGTCAAGAAGCTCTCATGCCTTTCGAATATATTCTTCCAACTCTCCATAGCCAACCGAGGACCTTCCTGTCGACGTGGACCAATCAGAAATTTCGCCAACGTGTTTGCAATGCAAGGCTGTTTCTAAATGGGGAATCTTTTCTCCCCCCGCATATCTAGCCATGGTACCTTCTGACACCTTCGTTTTAATGATATCCCACTTCGAGTTGCCAGCATTAAATGACATTCCTTCTTTTCACGCCCGTCGAACATTAATGTGCGTCCTTTCGCCAGCTGTCACATCCGATCATTCCCTTACGTCTCATGTTCATTGCTTCTCCCTTTACCGTTTGGGGACTTAGCCAAAATTTGGCCCCTCAATTGCCTCCTTCGCATCTGTCGCCACCTGGCCTCATCAATAGCTGCCTGTTCATACTCATCCTGCCCCTTCGCCAACACTTGTGCGCCCTAACATCTTTTAAGCCTCTCTGCGTTTTAGTCTTCCGCTCTCGCCTTCTCAAGATCATCCTTAGGTTTCCTCTCCGCGCTCTTCACCATGGTTCTGTTAGAATCAAGGTATCGAGCACGGGATTTGAACCCAAGATTAATTCCACTACTCGGGCTCCAACACAATTCTCCTCCAAAAGATCTTCTCTTCTATAAGTGATTCGCTCTGACCTTCAATAATCTGGCTAGAAAAGCGAGCACAACCTTCAAGCAATTGCCGACCCGGTTCTTCAAATCTGGCCGAAATCGCAACCAACGGTGACGAGTTCTTACGCAGCGACGGCGTCTTCAGCGGCGAAATCTTCAACCGGTTCTTACGCTATCCACGGCTTCTTCTGCGGCCTTTCAGTTATGGCTCTATCCGGCTCTTCACGGGCTCTTCGGGGATACGTCTCCATCCCACAAACGCCAGACACGGATCGATGCCAAAACCACCTCCCCGATCTTCCCCGTTCCCCTTTTGTTCTCTCCGCCTCCCCGCCCTTTTCCAATTTCTCCAACACGTGTCTTACAACAGCTTATACCAAATGTCGCTATTGAAAATAAGGCATGACTATGACCATAATTTCAACACTCCCCCTTCATGCCATATTTTCAATGCCAATAGCTTTTCTAAACTGTGCGTGTTTACTTTCACCCAGCGCTTTTGTTAAAATATCCGCCTCTTGTTTACTAGTGGGAATGTATTGCAAATCTATTTCTTCTTCAGCTACTTTCTCTCTGATGAAGTGACAATGAAGATCAATGTGTTTTGTCCTTGAATGTAGCACTGGATTTTTGGCTATGGCTATGCAACTCTTATTATCGCAATAAAGCACAGTTGGACCTGCTTGTTTCTCCCCTAGTTCGTTTAACAATCTCCTTAGCCATATTATTTCTCTACATGCTGAAGATGCTGATACATACTCTGATTCAGCACTGGACATTGCTGTACAATTCTGTTTCTTACTACACCATGAAATCACTGTCCCATTAAGCTTGCAAAGATATCCTGTTGTGGATTTCCGCTCATCCAAATCTCCGCCCAATCTGCATCGCATAACTGCATACCAATTACGCTAAACCCAGCTATTTGAGGGTTCCCATTACTTTTAGTATAACAGACTCCAAACTCCATGGTCCCCTTTAAATACCTAAGAATTCGTTTTGCAGCCACCCAGTGTGCCCAACCTGGATTGTTCAAATATCTACTCAAAAAGTTTACGGCAAATGCTATATCGGGTCTTGTAGCATTGGCGACATAAAGTAAACTTCCTATGAGCTCCTCAATGCATTTTTTTTTTCATTTGCTTTCTCTCTTCTTCAGTCCTAGGACACATACTTCCACAGATCTTATTATTCACCACTAGTGGCGTTGGAACTGGCTTACACTCCATCATAAAAAACCTATCAAGCATCTTTCCAATATATTGTTTCTGAGTTAAAGTAAGCGTTCCAATTTCTTTATTCCTAGTAACCTCCATGCCCAAAAGTTTCTTCAAACAACCAAGATCACTCATCCGAATCGGCTTTTTAGGATAGCCTTGCATTCATCTAAAAACTTCCTATTGCTTGCACTCATTATGCAGTCATCAACATATAAAGCAATAATGCAGAAATCATCACCTGCCTTTCTTTTATATAAATTTCCTTCACTTTCTAACTTTTCAAACCCTTGTGACAATAAAAAACCATTCACACATACATACCATTGTCGAGCCGCTTGTCTGAGCCCATATACCGCCTTCTTCAACTTGCAAACTTTATTCCCTTGCACCTCAAACCCAATCGGTTGTTCCATGAAAATTTCCTCCTCTAAGTCTCCATTCAAAAATGCTGTTTTAACATCCATATGATCAAGATCGAGCTCATGCTCAACTGCAAGTGCTATTAAAGCCCTCAAACTTGTTAGTTTAACAATTGGTGAAAATGTATCATGATAATCTATACCTTCTTTCTGAGTAAAACCTTGTGCAACCAATCTAGCCTTGTATCTTTCAATTTCACCATCAGGTCCCTTTTTTAATTTAAAGATCCACTTACACCCTACCACATTTTTCATAATCGGACGGGTTACAAGATCATAGGTACCTGTCAATTTGAACGAGTCCAACTCCTCCTTCATTGCTTTCTGCCATTTACTTGCATTTGGTGAGTTAACAGCTTCCTCATATGATTTGGGCTCTGCAATACATAACATAGACGGCGGCCGATTCTTACGTATATTAATCCCTAATTCATATTCCCTAAACCTTGTTGGTAGCCTGCGTTCACGAGTGCTTCTCCCACGCTCATCTCTTCCATATTTTGAAGTGTCAAACGACACCTCCTGCTTCAATCTTTCTGCATCACTCCTATGTGTATGACTTTCTTCCACTGGCGGTTCTTCTGTTCTTACATCCTCCAATTCTGTTACTTGCTCTTCTATTTGTTCTTCCAAACTCACTTCCATACTATGATCTTCTAATTCTGCTATTTCACCTTCTGGTTGCTCCTCCTCATCACTGCCTTCCACCTCATGGACTTCAACCACCTCTGTTTGATATTCCTCCTTTCCGTTATCACCATCCTCATCGTCAAACCAACCTATTAGCGCCCAAGGTTGATTTTCTTCTTTCGTCTGTGCCACATTTTGCGTCACTACCCTATCCTTGTAAAACTTAGTTTCATCAAATACCACGTCACGACTTACGTGAATTTTCCTAGTTTTAGGATCATATAACCTATACCCTTGGTCCTCATAACCAACTAGGTAGGTCTCGACACTTCGATCCTCCAATTTGGATCGCAATTCTTCAGGTACATGCATATATGATAAGCAACCATATGCACGTAGTCTCTCCACCGATTTGCTTTCTCCCGCACCAAACCTCCTCGGGTATTTTTCCTTTGATTCCAGCAGAGGGCAATTTATTTTGGATGTAACACGCTGCCTGCACTGCCTCTGCCCATAAATAATTGGGCAGTCCTGCATGCTTCAACATAGACCTTGCTGCATCCATGAGTGTCCTGTTCTTTCTTTCAGCAATGCCATTTTGTTGCGGAGTATATCCACATGTAAATTGACGTCTGATACCCTTATCACGACAGAATTGCATAAATTCTCCGAAATGTATTCTCCCCTCGAATCGAGGCGTAATCGCTTTAATCGCCTAGAGGTCTCACGCTCAACTTCATTTAAATACAAATCAAATGCTTGAAATGTTTGGTCCTTAGATTTTAAAAATAGCATTTTGTTTTTCTAGAAAAATCATCAATAAATGTGGCAAAATACGGTTTCTTATCATGCTCGCTGCGCATGGGCCCACACACATCACTATGCACCACATTCAATATGCCCGAGTTTTTGAAAACGAGGTTTAAAAGCCCGTGCGGATTTGCTTCCCGAGCATGCACCCTCGACAAATTCCATGCTCATCCTTTGTTATATTGGCAGGAATACCGCCTACCAATTTATGTCTACTCATAATTCGATATTAGTATCATGTACATGACCAAGTCTCGGATGCCACAACTCTATTGGACTTATTCGCAAATACTTGGAAGGCCATCCAAACAATACAATTTTCCTCTTCTCCTTGCTATAATACTACCACCATTCCCCACCATCTCACAAACATGTGAATCAAAGTTAACCTTATACCCAAAGATCCACTAGATGCAAGAATCGAAATCAAATTGTACAAAGATACCGGAGTATATAGAGCATTATCAAGTGACACGAGATTCTCTCCATCGTGACACATTAGGGATTTTTTGAGATCATAAAAGGGCCTTATAAGAACTGCTGACTAAGCTATATGAACTACCAATCATAAAACAGAATTGGTAATCCAGTCAGCAAAATAGTTATAACTAACTCACTGGATCACATTTTCTAGCATAAGTGTTGATAGAAAAGTCCAAATGAGCTCTTGTTTGGTGCAATGTATAGATCTCATTGAGATCTTTCCAACCTTGGGTGGTTTGCATATCTTTTAGCCCCGTAGGATAGTAAAAAATGGTAAAAACTATATTTTTTGTAGTTTTGACAATCATAAGTGGTTAAAATATGTGCAAAGCACCTAAAGTTGGAAAGATCTCAACGAGATCTATCTATTGCACTAAACGAGAGCTCATTTGGACTTTTCTATCAATAGTTATGCTAGAAAATGTGCTCCAGTGAGTTAGTTATAACAGCTTTTGGCCCCCGGACCCGGCCGCTCGATTTCTGATTGGTAGTTCATTTATCTTCATTTGGCTTAGTTGGCATATTTTGAAGGCCCTTTTTTAATCTAAAAAAAAACCCTAATGGAATTCTAACTTCCCACAGCCTTTTACTTGATGCAAATTCCCGTTGCCCATTTGAACATATGGAATGTCTGGTTTATTTATGTCCTTCATTAATTCTTCTGTGTTGATAACCGTCCTTTCTGCTCCAGAGTCAATGGTCATGGATAGTGGCTTCTTCGGATCCATGCTTACAAACTTAAAAGCTCACGATACCCTTTGTTAGAATCACGAAGGTATCGAGCACAGGATTTGAACCCAAGATTAATTCCACTACTCGGGCTCCAACACAATTCTCCCTCCAATATCTTCTCTTCTATAAGTGATTCGCACACCTTCAATAATCCGGCTAGAAAAGCGAGCACAACCTTCAAGCAATTGCCGGCCGGTTCTTCATTTCGGCCCGAAATGCGCAACCAACGGTGACGAGTTCTTACGCAGCGAGGCGAAGTCTTCAACGGTAGAAATCTTCAACCAGTTCTTACGCTATCACGGCTTCTTCTCGCGGCCTCGGTTATGGCTCCTATCCGCTCTTCCACGGGCTCTTGAGGATACGTCTCCATCTCACAACGCCCATACCGCGTCGATGCCAAAACCACCTCCCCGATCTTCTTCCTCTGTTCCCCCTTTTGTTCTCTCGCCTCTCGCCCCTTTTCCAATTTCTCCAACACGTGTCTTACAACAGCTTATACCAAATGTCGCTATTGAAAATAAGGCATGACTATGACCATAATTTCAACAGTTCCTGCACCCAAATTTCCGACCCTGCAAGCTTCTACTCCCAGGGATCCGGCTCTTTTCGAGTCTGTGTCTTTCTTAACGCCCACCTTTCGGGAAGCCCTCGTTGGACCAAATCGGGAAGTTGCGGAACGCCACAAGCTTTATGAATTCTCACAAATGGACCTTCCGGCACCAAATCCAGACCAATTGAAGCAGTTTGTGGCTAATATCGTCAACCGCCCAGAAGGCTTTGCTACTGTGGTCGATGGCACCACGATCTTGCTTACGCAGCCCCTGATTTCTGAGGTATTCCATGTTCCTTTGCAAACACCTTCTTTCTCTTGGGCCGCTTTACAGGACATAGATGTCACTGAGTTTGGTGCTGTTCAATATCAAGCGAACATGCACCGCCTCACAAATATCGCGAGGCCCCATGACACTTTTGTCAAGTTTCTCTGGCGCAAATTCCTTGGGTATTCTATCAAGAACACCCATATCAATAAACCATTCTACAATGTGGTTATCACGGCTGTCTGCTCCACTCACTTTCTTGATTGGCCACAAATGTTGTTTTACCGACTCCTACAAGAAGTAGATCGCCTTCGGGCTGCCCCCTCCTCTGTCTCTGAAGTTTCGGTGGGTGGTCATCTTCAAGCTCTCATTCGCCATTATCTTCCTGTTCCTATGTCCCCTTCCATTTCTCATGCCTCCACTCAGCGCTCTCTACATTCACTTCCTCACAACCAACAGGCTGCACCCTCACGCCAGACTTCTCCTGGTCATGATCAACAAAACCACACGCACGTCACTGTTTCCTCTTCCTCCTCTGAAGCCACGCCCTCCACTTCTCGTCATGTCTCCCAGACGTCCCAAACACGGCCACCACAGGGCCCTCCACCTCCACATCCTCGCCAGCTCCTGTATCAATATCAGCAGGATGTTCAAGCTGCTACCCTAAAGTTACAAGAATCCCAGGACGCTCTCATGAATGGTGTTCAGGCGTCCCTAGAGGCCTCAGATGCGGTTCACCGAGACCTTCAAGCTGCTACCACGCAAGTTCACACACTGGAGACACAGCTTCAAGAAAAGCACGAGGCATTTTTACGGGCCTGTGAGGATCTCAAGACTGCCCATGATCAGAACAGCCGCTTTTGCTGGATCAGGAAGCTCGATTACAAACCACCATTCAGGAATTGTTGGAGCAGAACAAGACCAAGGACACCCTCCTGGGTGACAAGGAGAGAGACATTGCTAAGCTCGACACCTTGTATGCAGAACTTTCTCAGACTTACCGCACTCAAGTTCATGATCTGACCGAGCGTGATGCTTGCCTCACCTCATTAGAAGCTCAGCTTTCCACGCTGACCAATCAATTGACGTCCCTCCAGGATCAGCTTACGGAGGCTCAGAAACAGAAAATTATTGATGACGCCGAGATTGCCACGCTGCGCCTCAACTCTCCCGGGCAATCCTCTTCACATGCCACGCTTCCTCAGAAACGGGTCCGTGAGCAGTCACGTCTTCTGTTAGAAAAGGACAACCGGATCCGTGATCTTGAAAATCAACTTTCAAGCCGCTCAATCTGCCAAGAGGCCCAAACCAAACGGGGAAGGCTACTTTAGTCTTGGTATCCACACGTCTGTGGATTTTGCTATTCCTTCCAGTTACCTGGATTATGTGGTTGCCCGACGCCACTACTTTCTTTTCAAGTGGTACGCCGCCGATGGTCACGTTGATGTCCCCTACGCAGTGAGGATTTTTTTTGGATCTGGCCGGACCTCTCAATAGCAGACAAAGGTTTGCTCTGCGCCCTTTTGGTCTTCGACCTCCTTCACTGTGAGGACCCTGATTTAATCACTTTCCGAGTTGTCCAGCCGATGGTGTACATCTTCCATGACTTTTATCTGGCTGATACCCAGGACAAATTTCGTGACGGGCCACATCAGAACTTTCAGGGTGACTCACAGGTTCAATGGTTGCTCTTGGATAGCAACCTCTATCTGGCAGATCATGATCGGACTCACGCCCTTCATCAGGAGTACATGCCAGAGCTTGCTCATCATTTACCTCTCTGGCAAGCCGAAACGCTGGAACAGGTGCGAAAGAATCTTGGGCATCCTGAGGATCTTCCGTTTGCCCAAGTTTATATGCAGCATTTGGCAGGCTACAATCAATTGCGTGCCATTCTGGATAGCAAGACAGTACCCACGGGATGGGATAGTCCTCCTGTCTATACTCAACTATCTACTTTTGAATGGGATAGATGGTGCAAAGCTCTTGATCCAGACCTAGTCAGTGAATTCAGGGAGCAGGCTCAGCATCCCACACCCACGGGCATGGCTCCTTCTCCATATGCTTCCTTGGATGCCCCTCCACGCCCCCGGTTTCTTACCTCTGATTGGCGTCTTCCCTTTTGGACCAAGGTCCTGGATGGCCATGCTGGCTCAACTCCACCTCAGATCTCGACGGATCTCCGGTGGGATCCCAGATTTGTCAGATGCTCCAATTGGGAGGATCATGCCACCTTGGACACTACTGAGAATTGGATCTATATTGCTAATTAGCGTGGTTGGCAACGACCTGCTGATGCTCTTCATGGTCTTGATACCTTCTTACAGAATGCCGCCACCTCACCAGATCCTTCAGTTCACCGTCAAGCTGGCTTCTGTGCTGCTCTCAAGTGCATCCTCGTAAGCTCTTTAAATCGGCAAGTCCCAATCTTTTATCGCGAACCCGAATGCCGGTCGCATTGGTCTCAGTGACCGCCTTCTCATGGAGTGCCAGTTCGTTCCTTCCGAAGCACATGCGGCCTTGGAAGATATGGTGTGCTCTCACTTCCTTATTGATGCAGATCCTGCCCTTGGGCTCACCACTCCTGACGCTCTTCAAATACGTCAGGACCTCATTAGCACTTACCATAATGGCGCCCGTCCTCATTCCCGTGAGGATCATTTTCAAACTGCTGGCTTCCCGCCCTCGGAATCCCTTCCTCCATTTCTTCAACTCGAAAGTGTCGTTTGGTGGGGCGTTAGTCCCAGCCTCAGTGCAGGGACTATTCATGCATACGACGGACCAAGTCAAGGCCAAGAGCCCGCAACCAGGCACGGGTCAGTCGTCAAAGGCTCAGCAGAAGACCAAGCAAACCACGCAGACAAAGACCACGCCTGGCGTCAACAAGAGGCGGGCTTCCGGACAAGTGACGGCCCGTCACGCGCATCGGCGTCGGCGTGATTTCAGCTTTTCAAGAGGCACCGCCAGCATTCCTGCAAATCAGGCCTCCTTCCAGGAGTCGGCACCGAGATCAGTCAGAGTGTCTATATTGGGCCAAAGGCCATTGTACTATATATATGAGTAGAGCTAGCGCTCTAGTTTTTAGACGAGTTTTGAGTCTTGTCTCAGTTCAGTTTTCTCTCGATTGCGAGAGCTCATGTATCTTCATTGACTTCAAGGAAGCTTATTATTGTGATCTCATTGTTCTTGTTGTTTTCTTTTCTCTTTTCCTCGTTTTCTCTTGCAAATCCCGCGTGACATAGCTCCCGGATTCTCCTGTTCGATCCAAGGGTCCTCACCGAGGGCTGTCTTGCAGGAGTTCCCGAACCCAGACCCCAAACAGAGACTTGTACAATTCTTACTTCATGTTTTCCAATAGGAAAAGATCTATTGATTATGCAACACTCATGACCACTGATGTGTCCTCAACTTAGATTTTTAAAAATTAGGTTAAACATTGTTAAAACATTGATAGATACAAAGAAGTATAAGGAATAGGCTTTAATTAGAATTGGAAATTTCTATAGATATTTAAAATATTTATGTTCATGGTTGGTTCGTTAGAATAAAATGTTCAACTATTACGAAGGCTAAAATTTCAGCGTAATGGTGGCATGAGCATGTTGGAGTATGCAATTAAGATGCCAATTTTTTTGATTCATATTAAAATTGCAGCTTGTCAATAGGTTTTGGAGCCAGTTCCAATTTGGGACCTCCGTTCTATTCTCACTAAATCATCTATCTATATAAATTCTTTCTGTCAACACGTTATCATTAGGACTGCTAAAACATCTGCCTATCTAGAGTATTTTGATAACTTAGCAAAGTAACATTTCAATTATTTTTAGCTAACAATGTTTATTTGTTATCAGCATGCCCTGGCTTATAGGTATGAAGCCTTATAAGTCCTTCAAAGTAGGTGATAAACATACCTTTCCAAGAGTTCCACATTTTAGCTCTTAATATTCATGAACATTTGGATAGAATAGAATAGAATAGAATAAATTTTTTAACGTCCACGGAGACCAATAGGTCATGGGACCCATACAATGGGCTAGTACAATCATTACCACTAGGATTAAAAAACCCCTGCCTCGAAAGGTTTTCAAGGGAAAACCTTGCGTGAATGATGATACTAGACAAGCGGAGATAATGACTACCGAGGGCTCAAGAATTGCGACGTTATCTAGAACCTCAAGTATGTATAATGCCAAGTCATGCACGATGGTGCTCTGAGAAGTTGTGGAAGCGTGGAATGGAATGCTAAGGTCAAAAAATGATTCCTGACTATCTCAAAAGCGTGGCAACTCGGAAGAGTATGGCTTTCATCTTCAATAACCTCAGAATCGCAACAGACACATAGTCTCGCTTCTCAAGGCAATTGCGGCCGCTCCCATCTACCCGCCTCAATCCGTGAGTCTGTGGGATCCCGTACAATTGATGCAATAGCTACAAGCTTGTTCTGGACAATGAAGCAAGCAAATAAGCTTGGGGCCCCGTGCCAAGGTGGGATTTATGTGTGCATGATAATGACCCGCCACACTTGGGCCAAAGTAATCAAGGCGTCCCATATCTTTTGAGAAAAACGACCATTGAGATATTGTTGCAAAAGCTCAGGATCAGAACTGGCAAGCATCAGCAGTGCTCTGGTTGCACAGCCCAACGGGCAAACCATAAATTAAGTACAATAAATTAAATTAACTTGCTTGTCAAGGGGCGGGGTATTACTTTCTTGTCAAAAGACATCAATTTGACGAAGACTACTATACTTAGTTAATATAAGCATGTATTATAATCAAATGTTGGACATCAAACACAATGATCTACTTGCATTTTAACAAAATATTGGACATCACAACAACTTGCTTTGACATGAAAGCAAAAAAAACAAGGTGCTGCGCACGGAGGGTTGCCCTCCATGGCCGGAGGGTGGAGTGGCTTAAATCATAGTTCAAAGTAATGTTTTCAAATTTGAATTTTTCAATGAATTGGTTCAAAGACCAGTATATCATATGATGAGAAGTGTCCAGTAAACATGCACCATATACAGTGCTTTGTAGCACACAAATGGTTTTAACATCCTTATGCCAGAGTGCCAGAGTGGACAAAAATGATCCTCATGCTAGATTTGTTAAATGGCGCTGCTATATTATTTAGACAATTACTCTATCTTCTTGTCCCAAACACATGTGTGTTACAAAGTTACATTTGATAATCTGTAGCAACACTTAGAATTAGACCTTTTGGAGTATGTACATATATGCGAAGCATAAACATGTCTGCAAATCACAATGTCTCGCATTTTGAGATACTCTTACAGGTTATATTCCTTGCCATCTATTTGGAAAAGGAAAATCTGAAACAGAATGACCGAAATGATATGATATGGTAGCAATGCTTCATTTGCATTTTGGATTTGTTAATGCTCGCGTTGGACTAAGATTGTTCCATAACTGATATAGGCTTAGCATTCATATATAATTTGCATAACATGCAGTAACTTTAAACAAAATAATAGAAGATGTTATTGGTACACAAAAAATTTGCTTATTTGGCAATAAAATGATCTCAGTGAGCAACACTGTTCTAGGCACCTTTTGGATTGCCATAGCTGCACAATCTAGAAAAAGTTATATTCCATGCAATTGCATCCTAGTAAACATTATGCCAATAGCAAACATCTGTAGAATGCTCTATGCTGCACGCTCCAAGAACAAATTTTCTACAAAAAGCACATCAGACAAATTTTCTATAATGGGTTCTTCTTTCCAAGCTCGAACAATGTAGAGCTTTGTCAACAACAATCCAATTCAATAAGTTTGAGACCTTTGTGTCTGCATTAAATTAGTGCTGCATTAAATTAGTGCTGTCAACTGTATTGAATAGCCCAGCTAAAGGGATATAGTTAGATTCACCTCATCGTAGTTCAAATCTTTGGCCCAGCCTACCCTGCCTTGATAATTCGTACCTGGATCATAACATCTATATTCGTCATAAAATATAGTCATGCAGTTTAGAATTGTCTGTGTTAAAAACCAAAAACAGGCTTGTGTGTGAACAGAAGGATATAAAGAAGCACCTTTCCCCGGTTTAAGTTCTTGAAAGCCCTCGCTATGTCTTTGTAAAAGTATTGGGCAGTAGGAAATTAGAATTATTGGAATTTTATAGCCAAGATGGGTGGCTCACACAAATACATATTTGAACATATCACATTGCTCAAATCACATTGGTACTCACATAGTTTATCAACTTCAGCCGTCCATAGCCGGAGGGTGAAGTGGTTTAAATCATACTTCAAAGTCATGTTTTCACAATCAATCAAAATTGCTACTTCAAAACAATAGAATACTTGATACCATGACTCTATGGGAATTGGCCTGAAAAAATCTTTGGTGCTCGGCATGTGTTTCAAATTTCTAAAAGCATTTACTTATCAATATTGAAGCTTAACAGATAGCCTAATTTCTTCTAGAGTTAGTCTTAAATGCCAACCATACGACACATTAGCTTTACAAAGAAAACTACCTTTGGATATTTAGGACCATTATTTCGCCTCTGGAGCCCCCGCGCTGGGAGCAGAGAAGTAGCCATTCCAGTTGAAACATCCGATCGAGAACGCAGGTGACCACCAATTTATAGGGAATAATAGGTTTGGAGCAGTTACCAGCACATCCTAGGTATATTCCAGCATATACCTAGGACATGCCAGAAACCCACATAAGCAAGGATTTGCCCCCTAGGGGAACCCAAAAATTCCACGATTGTCTTTTTGCCGGTTATTGTGGTGTTTTTCAATGGTAGAAACGATTTCCGACAATGTTTTTGACATTTTTTTGCTTTTTTCTTTCCATTTTCTATTTTCCACTTGTTTTCAATGAGGGGGAAGAATAACCAAGGTCTCCAATAGGGCCAAAGATTTGTTTGTGAGGTGGGTGTGAAGGACCCAGATTGTTGGGGGCTAAAGCGTTATGGTGGGGGCTAAAGCGTTATGGTAGACGATTTAGATGCATTTAACATTTTGTATTGTGTTTGTCGAGCAGGGGTAGAAAAAACAAAATGTCCCATGTTCATTGTCTTATCATTTATAAGCTGAACAAAGGACACAATAACTTTGTATTCTCTAACAATCCTGACTGAAATATACAATATTGCAAGTACTGAAATGTACTTAGCTTGAAATGTACTTAGCTTCGACCGAGATATATCCTAAACGCTACTTTACGTGCCTCATTAGCAATCCGTTGATCCATTTGGAAGTTGTTTAGATTATTTGGGTCTCCTTTCAGCTTCATTATCAGACCTCAAAATGAGTCATAAACTTCTCTAAAAGCCTAGTGAAGGACTATGGAATCATAGAACTTTAACTTCTACAGGTAAACAACAGAAAAAAACTGAAGCATATTTGCAGGATACATCTTTACTTGCATTGTCATTATCAGAATACTTGTAAAGCTTCCCATACATAACATATTCATGGTTGTCTGCAAGGGACTTCGTCCCAGTCTGAATCAAAAGGATACATTCATAAAAAGATAAAGCCTGGGTTACCTGATCAAAAGTACCATCATCAATGATGCCATCTGAAGATAATGTTGATGCAAGTACTAACTTGAACTTGGCATCTTCTAATAAGGAATTTCTGTGTTCACATCTAACAGCAGGTGCATATCAAACCACTCACTGTGTGCTTCTATTCTGGACACTGAAAAATTGAATGTTGGGACCCCAACATAGACAATACACAAGGGCAAAAGATGACATTGTTATGGCACACCCTTGTCGAATTTCATGCCATCAGGATTGATGGCCGTGATTGTAAAAATGTCCTCGAACAGAAGGCTAGAAGGCTGGCCATGCCACAAGACATGTGCCTTAATACAACAATTTCACACTTACCTTTAAGAATAACCACCCTCGCTTAAGTTATGTTCAAGAGATAAAACTTTTTAATAGTCCTCAAAATCAACACAACATATTAATGTTTAAAGTAATGATGCAAGCATACAGAAGATAATGCATCAGTCTGTTTTACATCTATGCATGCAATTGATGTTCGAATAAAGCAGAGAAGAAATTACAGAAACAGAGTGCTTTAGCAATTAAAACCTTTAATGAACTAGGATTCTAGGAATCATAAAGCTGCGGGACAATGCCAGTATGAAGACAAAAAAGGCAAGGATAGAAACAAAACCAGTGTACAGAAGCTTGCCTGCGGTTCTGCGCGAAGAACAAGCTTCCCGACAAAAGTTCTAAACCTGAAAGGCTTGCCATTGAGTGAGAATAACGCTAGAAGTAGCAGTTAAAGTCACATATCCATTGTATTCTCTAACAATCCTGACTGAAAAATACAAAATTGCAAGTACTGAAATGTACTTAGCTTCGACCGAGATATATCCTAAACCCTACTTTACGTGCCTCATTAGCAAATACATCCGTTGATCCATTTGGAAGTTGTTTAGATTATTTGGGTCTCCTTTCAGCTTCATTATCAGGCCTTCAAATGAGACATAAACTTCTCTAAAAAGCCTAGTGAAGGATATGGAATCATAGAACTTTAACTTCTACAGGTAAACAACAGAAAAAAACTGAAGCATGTGATATTTGCAGGATACATCTTTACTTGCACTGTCATTATCAGAATACTTGTAAAGCTTCCCATACATAATATATTCATAGTTGTCTGCAAGGGACTTCGTCCCAGTCTGAATTAAAAGGATACAAGGATAAAAACTCAAAGAAAAAGGAAAATTCATAAAAAGATAAAGCCTGGGTTACCTGATCAAGAGTACCATCATCAATGATGCCATCTGAAGATAATGTTGATGCAAGTACTAAGAACTTGGCATCTTCTAATAAGGAATAGATTTCTGTGTTCACATCTAACAGCAGGTGCATATCAAACTGCTTACTGTGTGCTTCTATTCTGGACACTGAAAAATTGAATGTTGGGACCCCAAGATAGACAATATACAAGGGCAAAAGATGACATTGTTAACAAAAAAATATAACTACAATCAAAACGAAATGCTAAAGTGGCACACCTTTGTCGAATTTCATGCCATCAGGATTGATGGCCGTGATTACTTGATGGTAAAAGATTTTCACAATTTGGGAACTGATAAAATTTCACATTTGCAGATTGATAATCAAATGGATCATCTCGTAGCTTTCTTGACCTTCCACATGCACAAGCATGAAGATATACAGCCCCACTAGAATGTGATTTGACAGAAAGTGGTGCACTATCTTTCAAATCCTGTGAATCTTCAGAAACCAAATGCAACTGATGTATGCAGGAGTTGCCTGTCAAGCTTTGTGCATCACATAATTGCCTTCCAGACTTCCACACACTCTTGCAATCTTGCTTAAGCTTTTCTACAAAAATTTGTACTGCCGGACCTCTTGCGCTGGACCTAAAGACATGCAATGCTTTCTCCAAATTAACATTGTGAATTGCTGATGGATAACAGGCTGGTAACCCTTTCAAATAAACTTCCTGAGCAGCGGGTAGAATCTTCCTACACCATGAAGCAGAAAACTTCATGTCCATATCCACAGCATTTTCTATGAATGTTAATGCTGTATCTATTGTTCCCTTGTTCTGCATCGATCCAGAGACCGGTCTCGTAGCTTCAATGGTGCCTTCTGCTCCTCTTCTTATCTTATCTTATCTTAAAGAAGCATGAGCCCTTTCAGGCACTTTGAAAAATGTCCACTTATTCTGTCGTCAGAGATTCTATAATCAAGTGCATGCAGCTAACCAAACACCCATGCTTGGCAGCTCCGGAGGATTGCAGACTGCCTTGCCCTACCCCTACCCCTTAAAATTTCTGTGCACAGCAAAAGAAAGAAACCGGCTTCAAGACGTCGAGTTCTTTACCAGGTGACCGCCAGTTTACAGGAAATAGGAGGTTCGCAAGGAAGAAGCCAGAATATATCCGATGGAAGATCGCTCGCTGCTTGCTTTAGTACCACGATGACGACGAACACAGGACCCGAACACAGGGCACAGGAACGAAGGAATGGGGCTGGATGACCGAGCATTGCATTTACAGGCAGTAGACAGTTTTTTAGCAGTCACCAGCATATGCTAGGCATATGCCGGCATATACCTGAATATGCCCACATACCCACATAAACAAGGGTTTGCCCCCCTAGGGGCAACCCAAAAAGATGCAGAGTTTTATGGGCTTTTGCTTGCATGATATTCCTTTGTTGCACTCTATTGCCAATGGTAATAGAGTAGCTTCTGCGTGTTATTTTATCAATGTCATTTCTTGTCCATGCCATCAAAGAAGTGTGTGCAACAGATATATCATTATAGGAATGGAGCAACCACCTCTGCTAATGGAGCAACCACCTCTTAGGAGCCACAACTGCCATGAAGCACAAACTTCATAGAATCTACATAACTCTTGACAGGCTTTGCATGGGTGGACTCAACATTAATATTGAATCTCATGTTGGGAAATCAACATGCTGAAGGTATTCACACAATTCGTATATAAACTATTTGGCCTGATTTATTGAGGATAAAAATCCATAATTGGAGGCTTGTTTAACCCCAATACTTATGGATCCTTTCCATGGTACTTATAGCTTATAACTGTAGATGTGTTTATAGTCCTGCATTGGAGAGAAAATATTCCTGTGCAAGTTACGAAAGAACACAATATTTGGGATGATTACTTGATAAACTTTGCATAGGTGGACGTAGCATTAATATTTAACTTGATGTTGCAAATCAGCATGCTCAAGATATCTACACAATTTCCATTATAGACTTCTTAGCATGGTTCATTGACAGAGTATAAAGAGCCTTACTTGAAGCTTTGTTTAACCTCAATACTCACGGATCCTTTTCCATAATACTTATGGCTGTAGATGTGCTCAATCCTGCATCGAATGCAAGAGAAAAAATATTCATGTGCGGGTCATGAGAAAAATTACTACTTGGCATGATTTGTTGACAGAGGATAAAGAACCTTACTTTTATTTAACCTCAATACTCGTGGATTCTTTCCATAATACTTATGGTTGTAGATGTGTTCATTGTTCTTCATTGAACACAAGAGACGAAATATTCTTGTATAAGTCACGAATAGCCTGCAGAACATGCTATTTACAAATAATTTAGATTGTTGCATTATAAAACCAGCATAGTTCACCACCTTATCATGGTATTAACATTCTTATAGTGTTAAGAAAGACCAACTATGTTTATTTGTACACATCAAAGACAACTCAAAATGCTAAAATCTTGGAATTTTTCCTCCAGTACTCTACACTTCAACTGTAGCAATTACACATTAAAGAACAGACTCTCATATGCTCATGAACACGCAAACTAACTTCTGGCAAGGTCAAATGCATGCCTAAACTGACCAGATATATATTGAAGGCACTAAGCATCCTCCCCATGCTCTGCAAAATCGTCTATAACAAAAAAAATGCCCATCGAGTCAAATAGAGAAATCTAAAAGAAGACCTCCATTTGTGTGGGTTTGGCAAGCCGCATAGCTACCTAAGCCACTCCCACTCCCAGACCCAGAAACCATTCGAAGGTATATGGAATAACTTATAAATCATTTATGATACCAACTACAGTATACTAAACAACCGAAAAACCTGAGGGGGGGCATCTCCTTGAATGACAACAGCCAACCGCAATAATCTAAGATGAGAATGATAATGTTAAAACACTTACTTTATGGACTTTATGGGCATTTGGATAATGCATGATACATGATATTTGCATATCATACTGCATCATACTCCTGTTGCTTAATTCTCCACCCAAGAATTCAATAAGGATCCAATTCCTCCACCTAAGAATGCAATAAGTATCTAATACTCCATCATACAAACAGAAGGAAGCAGTACCTGACATAAAAAGATTTAACTGTTACAAACATCATAATAATTGTTTCCTAAAGGTAGCTCGGATCGTGTTGCACCTGATATACATGAAAGGCCAACAACATAGATAGATAAAACATGTGATAAGAGCAAGATAGTCTACAGAAGAGTGACTGTTGCATTGCTTGAAACAGCAATCCTGAAATATTCATGTCCTATATGAATTATTTAGCATAGTAGATTTGGTTTGAGACAATTTCATTAAGAAATCAATCTAAATGCATACAATATAGAAAAGCAATATTGCAAGTACATTGTCAATTTGCTCATCAACAAAAATTAATCCAGATTCAGATGCAATATAATAGTGTCTTAAGTATGTTAAAAGCAACCTGTACATATGAATCCTACTTGAGCAAAGTCTGCAATTTAAACCATGGAAAATCTGAGAGATATCACCAACTACTCCTGAAGGAAAATTTTGTTGAGTATAGCTAACAAATTTTTAGTACACAAACAAACAGACAAAGTGAATGCAAGTTTTGTCCATTGGACCAAAAATCGAAAAATAGGTTGCACATGGCCTTTTGAAAGAGTACCAAAGCTCTGAAATAATGATAGCAGTAAAAAAAGGCACAATATTCAAAATTGCATACCTTCTCTTACACTTAGATTGTGCTGATGATCGATTCTACCAGGACATACTTGCAAAACTACCTCTAGAAAGTAACCAAATAGGCAAAGAATCTTTCCATCTAGCAATTTCATCTGTGCAAAAATGGGTCGTTTCTGCTGAGAAAGGGAATATGCGGCTTAAATTGACCTGGGTAACTCCATATTCATGGCCATGCAAATGAAAGAACTTGCAGCAAATCCAATGACCTAAAATGCGAATCAAGCTCCAAAAAATGATGACCTGTACTTGAGAAAAATCTGTAATTTAAAACTTGGAATAACAATGAAGCAGTCGAATCATTAAAATGCGTCTCGACACTGGCCATATATGCAAAACCTCTGTATAAGCCTCAAACCGAGACATTAAGAAAACTCCAAATCTGTCGGCACTGATGAATGCTAATGCAAAGGCTAAGGTTCTAGCATGCTGCAAAAAAATCAAGGCGGAATTGCACAGAGGTAGTAGTAAGAAGAAAATATCTGTTTTCTGTCCTCCACATTCCAACAAAACCAAGGCAGAATTGCACGGATATAGTAAGAAAAAAACTATCATTTCCTTTCCTCCACATGTCTCTCATGCGTCATCGACATAATTGGTTAGAAATCCATCTCAAAACCAGAAATCATACTAAAAAACCTTTCTCCGATTTTTGTAATATCGAGAATAATTTCCGGTGGCTAAAACCCATAAAACCTAGGGAAATCAACTTAAAAAAAAAATCCTAAAAGATTTCCACTTGTCGGAAAAACCAAATTTAAACAATAGATAGATATAAGGGGAAGAGATGCGCTTATTGGATTCAGTTCCATCTCCATTCCCTGTCTGCTCCTTCAACTGCCTCTTGCCGCCTTCTATAAACTCTGTATCTATTTCTTAGAGAGGATTCTCTAAGGGCTGATGATCCTAAACCCCTTCTTGATCCTAAACCCCTTTTTGCTTGACGTAAATTGCACATGGACTATCTTGGAGATTCTTGCTTTTGCCGAGCCCAGTTGGGTGGTGAGCTTTGGGCTAGAGGCCTAGTTTGGTCTTGAGAATCTTGAATGTTTTAGTGTTGGTTTATTATATGGTTGATCTTTTGATTACTGGCCAACGTTTGATTCGTAACAAAATCTATATTCTCTCTTTATCTCATCTCCATTCTCTCTATCTTCTATTTTATTCTCTCTATATTCTCTTCTCTCTATACGTTTCTCTGCGTATATTTCGTCTTTTTCTTCTTTATTCTCACTTTTAACTTGTCTCCATCTATTCTCTCTCTCTCTAGTCTTCTCTATATGGTGATGCTTTCCAATCCTATACGATGCTCCCATTATATAAATATGCAACATCCCCTTTCCCAGCAACTCTATCACCAGACAAGGCCCTCCGTCTGACTCGGACCACTTGTGATGGTCAAGTGTCCAAGCGAAGGACACGAAGATGGCATTCGCCCCATGTCTTCCCTGGGATATCCCATACTGCAGCATATGTACATGTTAGCACTAGCAGCAATACACATACAATAATATGCCACCACGAAAGGTGGCCCATCCATCATCGGATACGAACAACATAATACCAACATAACATACAAAATGCATCATAATCAGGATTCTACCTCAGGTCCAGATTCCAAGGGGGTCGACTGACGGTGAGGGTCCCCGGATAACACTGGGGGATTTACGTATATACAAGTAGCAAAAAAAAAAATCCTTAATATACGGTCCAAAAAATCTAGAAAAATACCCATTTCGAAAATGTACAGGCTTAAAATGTTGTAAAATGTGATAAAATGCCACCCCTTTCCATATATTTTCATACGAATGCACTCCAAAAATAACCCATTCCTTATAACTTAGATTGTCATACGGGATTTCAAGGTGAAACCCCCTTGTGGATAACAACAGAAGGAATCATGTCAATGGTGTTGGCTATTCATGACAGGGTAGTCCACTCCATCCGCCCCTCATGTGCACACTTTGCAGATAGGCTGAAACATGCTATGGCGTCATTGTAACCTTCCGGAGATGTAAGCTCATGGAATCACTAAGACTACTCTAACTTGTATCTCCTCGGTCCAATGAGGCAGGAATGGAACAAGTCCCTTTTCGGAGCACAATAGTTCCATGGGTGGCTAGAGGATCGTGTCGTAGGATTTTTGATGCCGACCCATATATGTTGCCTGGGAAGATTTTAGACTTTTTATTCCTTTTTTGGCACTGGGGACCATGGGCCTAGTCGCCATTGAAGCAGCCCTCAAAAAGAGAGAGAGACCAAATTACATTGCTCGGTTGAGCCCTGCTCCCGATCACTTTGCATTGCATCTGTGGGATTTGACGCTCAACAATTCAAAATAGACATCTCACAAATTTTCAGTACCCAAGTGTAAAAAATTCAAGAAGGGTCTTGACATTCGTGAGCTGGAATCTGTGCCTTACATTTGCAGGGTAGAGCAGTATCAAATGTTTTCTATCCTCAATTTCGTCGCAGCCGCATATTTTGCGTGTTCTTAAATGTCGAGAGCTAAGCCTTAGTTGTCTGCATACCGTTTACCTTTTGTGTGGAGAGATATTTTTGCTAAGGTGTTGTGCCACTTGTAGGGACGGATTTACCATCCTCCTATAGAAGTCCATTTTCCTGCCAACGTTGTGCCATAATTTCCATTGCATATTTACATTACGCAAGCTCTTATATTGTTCCCTTAAGTAGGCATTTCATCTAATGACATCCCACATTTATTTAGCCAATCTTGAATGTTTGTATACCAATCTTGCTGGTTGCTTTGACACATAGTGAGGCGAGGGAGACTATTGTCGTCCATTTTGAGCACCTTTTGCACATACTTCAATGTCTGGCATAATGCTTCTACTTCCTGGGGCATCATGCCTACTTCTGTGAGTAGCATAAGAGAAGGTGTTTGCATTTTACGACCTAATTCTGTTATCACAAAGTTCTTTTATACCGTCTCGATGCATCTAGAAAAAGAGATGGTATAATTTTTTCCTTAGCCCCCAATTAAAAATTTCTGTCTTTTACATTTCCTCCGCAAAGCGCACAATGCTTTCAAGCCCCCATTTGCTCTTTGTTCTACTGCTTTGCTCCAGCTATAATTATGATCAACTATGAGTCCCAAGTACTTATAGGTATATGCAATTTCTACCTTATTTCATTCATAGAAGAAATTATAGAACACCTGTTGTAGCTCTAAGCTCTGGCAGAAAGAATGTAAGGCACTGCTAGACGTCTTTGCATAGCAATAGTCCTTCTAGCAAAAAGCACTATGTCATCTGTAGAGATGAGATGAAATGAAATCATGTTATTGTTTGTAAGACCATTAGGTCTAGAAGATATATCTAATAAATAAAAAAAATAACCGATTCCTTCATCCTAATCTGTCATCTATATGGTGATAGCATTAGGCTCCCAATACTTCAATTAGATAGTTACTAATGCGCCTTGCTCATAATATGAAAAAGTCCTCCAATGTGATATCCTGGGGTGTTAGAGCCTGAACTCTAACCTTGCAAGAAGGATGAAAAACCCAACAATCCAAGCTCAATTTATCAGATCAAGGCAATGCACAACACAAAGAATCATCATCTCCATAGCTAGATCAAGTAAAAAAACACTCTCTCTCTCAATACACCGTCTTTCTGTTCTTCTCTCTGCTCAGATAATACAGTGATCATCATTTCCACAATGCATACGTGCAAAAATCCTACACGCGTGCATGTGCGTATATCACTCCATATACAATATACAATCTCATATACCACCTCAATAGTGGTGAGTGGTGAGTGGTGACGAGTGTGGTGAGTGGTGACGAGTGTGGTGAGCGGTGAGTGCTGCCGAGTGTGGTGAGTGGTGAGTGGTGCCGAGTGTGGTGAGTGGTGACCACCCCAACAGAAAGCAAGCTTTACAGTCACACTATGTCAGAAAAATCTGCAAAAGCATTATGATGTGAATTACTATGCTAGCAGGTTGTTAACTCCACAAGAGCAGAAATGGACTCATGTGGAGCATCTTGGGTTGGCATTGAAGTGGGCCTTGAATAAATTTAGACATTATCTTCTTCCTTCACAATGGAATTCAGCAAATGTACAATATGTTTACATTCATATGGATATGAACTCATTGCCATGCATTTACAACAAGACTGTCCAAGATCCTAAGTTTACAAGATGGGCTCTTATCATACAAGAATTTGAAGTATGTTAAGATGGCTCAAGGAGCTCATAATCCAAGTGCCTATTTGAGTAGTGGTGCTGAAATGGAAGAGGAAATAGACCAGCAAGTAGGATTTCAGGATAATGGAGTATTACAAGGGTTCATTGAGGATCTTTGGTATGCCAATATATACAGGTATTTACAAGATCAGACTTATCCTTCATCATTTTAAAAGCAACAAAAGCATGTTCTTAGAGTACAAACAGCTGGTTATGTGGTGCATGAAGCTATTCTTTATAAGAGGACTATGGAAGGTCTCTTATTAAGGTGTGTTGCTGGTCAGCAAACTCATGATTTGTTGCAGCAAGCACATGATTGTCAGGGGCATTTTGCAGCCAGAACCACAGCTAGGAAGATCCTTCATTGGGGATATTATTGGCCAACTCTTTACAAGGATACTAGAGACTTTGTTAGCAAATGTGAGAAGTGTCAAAAGCATAAACAATTAACAGGCCACAATAATATGCCATTCCATCGACCGTTGGTCCATTTCATATGTGGGGATTGGATTACATTGGGCCTATCAATCCTCCATCTTCCAAAGGTCATAAGTATATCTTGGCAGCCACATGTATGTTTACGAAGTGGGTAGAAGCAATTCCAGCAAAGCACACTACAGAAAATACCACAGTAAGCTTTCTTTATCACAATTTGATTTCTCGGTTTGGTGTTCCAACCATTCTTTTGTCTGATCGGGGAACTCATTTCATGGGGAAAGTAGTAGCTCAGTTAACAGCAAAGATTGGTGTTCAACATGTACAAGCTTCTGCTTATTATCCACAGGGAAATGTGCAAGCCGAGTCTACTAACAAAATTTTGAAAGCTATCTTGCTAAAACAGTGAAGGATAATCAAAGAAATTGGCATGAAGCCTTGACAGGTGCCTTATGGAGTTTCTGGTGTACTTACAAGTTGGCTACAGGATTTACACCATTTGAATTGGTCTATGGAGTACAAGCTGTAATGCCTATTCATTTGGACATTCCTTTGTGTTCATTTGTGTAGGTACCTTATTATGAGAATTTAGGAGAAGTTCCAACTCCAAATCAAGTGCATAATAGAATGGATGATTTGCTGCAATTGCAAGAGATGAGACAAGAAGCAGCAGACTTCAATATGAGGCATAAACAGAAAGTAAAGCTTATCAAAGACAAGTTACAGGTTGTCAATCCATTTGAGGAAGGACAATTGGTGTTGTGCAGACCACTAAGCAAAGATCTCGGCTCTAAATTTCAAAGCCCATGGGAAGGCCCATTTCGATTGATAAAGAGGTACCGTGGGGCTTTCTACTTGATGACTCTGTAAGGGGAATTGTTGCCTAATCCCGAAAATGGCAAGGATCTCAGGCCCTATTTTGAAAGAGAAGTGCTCTTCTAAGGGATTCAGATTTGACATAGCTCCAATTACAGAGAATTTGTGGAGAACTTTTGGGTTACATCAGGTCGTTTTTCTGTAAAACCTGTCAAGGTTGCACCAAGAAAGGGAGAGAAGGGGATGCACACCGATATCCGAGAGCGCAAGCTCCCAAAACAAAGGCAAAATGGAATTGTATTCAATGTTGTATATCAATACAAAAGTACAATGATATAAACAAAATTTGATACTAAGAATAGTATTAGTTGCTTCACCCACCGCCCACTAATAACAGTAGTTACTTAGTTAGGGTCGGTGCTTTCGATCTTGATAAGGTGCTGATTCAAAGACATGGTCGCACCTATGTGCCGAGTCTTCGTCGATCTTTGTCAAAGAAGATGGCGATCTCGATATCATATATCTCGACACTCCTCCTTGATGAGAAATCGCCATCTCCATGCTCAGCCTCCTCCTCCTGGAGATAAGATCTGAATCTTGATCAAGACTGTCACTTAATCAGGGTCATCTGAAAAGCTCAAAAACCAAGTTTGCATGAAGAGATCAGCTCTATTCTCTCTGATAGGTAAATAGATCTGTTGATCGACCATTGTATCAGGAACAGTAAGTCGATAGAGTTTGTCTTAGATATCTATAATTGTTTTGCCAAGAGGAACATGAAAATTATATCCATGCATAGCCTCGATATAGGCAATAGAAGCATCAAATATGCGTTAAGACTTATGGATTCAACAACTGTAAATCTAGTCACTCCAACAATGCTAGGTCGAAATTCTCCATGAAAATCAAATCTTAATACCTTCGCTTGACCTTGATCAAGTGTTGCTAGAAGTAAAGAGTCAACTGCTCCTCCTTGCTTTAGAATCATGATCATATATGATGCATATTCAACTCCTTCACAATCAAGTGAATTAAGATCTCCTCCTTGATCTGGAGACAGAAAGGAGTTGAGTGCCATAACAGTCTTTGGAAGTGTTGGAAGTCTTTGTAAGTCGGAAGTTTACGTAAATCCAACAGAAAAATCAGCTGATCAGGTGTTAGAACCTGAGTGCGTCCTTGCATAAATGCCACCAAAGTATCAGAAATAAATGCCACTTGATGAAGTGTTGCCACATTGCTTGAAAATGGGGAGACGAAGGCCACATCAAGATATCCTAGCTCAATGGCTGAGGTATCTATTAATCCTTGCTTGGAAGGTGCTGGAATATCAGAAATTGGCATCCATTTATTGGGTGCTACTGCATCGTCTGATATCCAGAAAGTAGAAGGATCTAAATCCACTACTTCATGCTTAATAGGAAGAGATAATCTGCTGCCAATGTGCTTCTCCTCCTCATCATGCTCATCCCCATTTAGGATAGATTGGGTCTTTGAATGCCCTGCTGCAAAGAGAGTGGCATGATCATCTTTACCTGAATCTTGCCTCATCATGATCTCCTCCTTAATAAGAGTGATTGCTTGATGGAAGTCAATTTCTTTGTCTTGCATGAAGCTGCTGCACAAAGAATCAAATGCATTAGGTAGTGACCTAAGGAAGAAAAATAGTTGCATGGACTGTGAGATCTGATGCTCTTCTCCAAAAGCTTCAATCTGCTGAAAGGTGTGCTTCATGTGATCCGAGAACTCGTCAAGACTTTCAGCAGTCTCGTCCCAGCACATATCCATCACCTCTGCATACAAGTGCCCAATCTTATGGGTCTTTTGGTCATGCTTCTCAATGAGAGCATGCCACAAATCGTGGCTATTCTCTTGCTGGAACTCATCAAGGATAGAGTCAGCTAAAGAGAGCCCAATATATGCCATTGCCTTGTCATCTCGGCGCTGCCAAGCATGCAAATCAGCGATATTCTTGGCATCCGGTGCAGGTTCTTGGCCATTGACAATTTTCCAAACTCCTTCATCCTTGAGAATGAAGATCATTTGGCTTTTCCATTGCTGGAAACCTATGTCGTCAAAGATTTGAATCGCATGACCGCCAGGGAAGGTAATCTGGTTGTAGCTTGCATTCTTCTCCATTGCTGTGTTGATCTTGAATCAATCTCAGCACACCTAGTGCTCTGATATCATGTCAAGGTTGCACCAAGAAAGGGAGAGAAGGGGATGCACACCGATATCCGAGAGCGCAAGCTCCCAAAACAAAGGCAAAATGGAATTGTATTCAATGTTGTATATCAATACAAAAGTACAATGATATAAACAAAACGGTGATACTAAGAATAGTATTAGCCGTTCACCCACCGCCCACTAATAACAGCCGTTACTTAGTTAGGTCGGTGCTCAGTGCTGATAAGGTGCTGATTCAGCACATGGTCAGCACCTATGTGCTGAGTGCTGTCAAGCAGCAAGATGGTGATCTCGATATCATATATCTCGACAAAAACAGATAGCGACAGTTCCATAATACACAATCTATTCTACATCAAAAGATGTATTTCGATGATACGAATCTAACGAGTTATGGTGCAGGTCAAACGGAGGTCTGGAACTCACGATATCAGCTTTCAAAGTTTGTCACAGTTACAGAGGCTCTGTTTCGTCACTGTCAATTTGGACCAATTTGTTTTGTATCAGTTATTTGGATTTGAGGAGGGTAATTTTCTTTCTAAGCATACATGTAAATGTGTCATTTGGGGACATGTTCCAAGGACCATATTAGTACGTTTTGTTGTGGGTTCTCCGTCACGGAGTGGCACATTTTCCCACTGTGGTCGCCACTGTTGGGGTGGTCACCACTCACCACACTCGGCACCACTCACCACTCACCACACTCGGCACCACTCACCCTCACCACTCACCACTATTGAGGTGGCATATGAGATCGTATATTGTATATGGAGTGATATACGCAATTTCTGTATTTGTCTCTGATGTCTCCATAAATCGGGCAATCGTTAATCATGTGATTCTCATCCTCTACTCTCCCATTGTCACAGATTCTGCATATCCTGTCCTCCTTGTCTATTCCTCTCCACCTGTCTTTTTCGATTCTTAGATCATGACTTCCCATCCTGAATCTAGCCAGAATGTCTCTTCTAGTTTTCCCCAATATGTTATCCCGATACATCTGGTGTCCTATTTGCTGACCTGGGTTGAAAACTTGCATGAGCCAGGCTGTCTTGGGTCCTGTGTGTCTTTGCAGCCACGCTCTTGTGGCTTTGTCTGCCCACTCCTCATTCCACTGCCCTTCCTTTATTAGGTCGCTCAAGTTTAATCCCATTTCTCTGGTCCATTTTGCCACATCTTTAAACAATCCACCGTGAGGATGTGTGATTTTGCTGATTCTGATTGCAATCCCGGACAATTTCCCTTGAATGTCTCCCCGCATTGTCCCCGATCGTACCTTATGGTTCTCTCCCATGCTCTCACCTCCATTGGTTTTGCCCCTGTTTCGAGGATCATGATTGTCGAGTGGATTTGTCCTTACTTTAAATTCCCAATGCATAACCCTTTGCCTAAGGATTCCCTTCCGCTTTTCCCATTTTTTGTCCGGTTAGGCTGGCCCCCGTGCTTCTCGCCCCATATAATTGAGTGGTGGCTACCATCGCATCAATAAGTAACATTTGATGTCCCAATCAATTATTCTCCCGCTTCATTGCGTAAATTCTTCATGTTGAAATAACTCCCTATAGCTGATTGAACCTCGGCGTCCGCCTTTGGCCCATTTCCTGCCATGCGCGATCGCACCCTAGATATCCGTCAGATTCGCTGCTTCCTCTACTTTTTTTCCTTGTATCCGAACGGTCTATGCCTCGCTTTTGTGGCCAAAGATGACTATCTTAGTTTTTGCTAGATTTTGATCGATACCTGCTTTCTTCACACGTAATTGTTCTAGAATTTTTAGCAGCCTGTGCATCCCTTTCTTTTTTGTGGTCATCATACTTAGATCATCAGCATATAGCATAATTGGTACCCTCGTGTCCCCTAGCGTAGGGGCATATTTGTCCCCTTGCTGTTCTGCTATATATCCCTGCAAAGCATCTATGTATATTCCAAACAGGGATGGGGATAACGGGCAACCCTGTTTTATGCCTGTGTCACAGTTTATTGGCTGTTCTTCTTGCTCTATTTTAGCATATACCCTATGGTATAGTCTTGCAATCGACCCTACCATATTTATCGGAGCTTGCATGTCCATCAGTCTTTGTAATAGCCAGGGAATAAATTACTAATCGCATATTTCTTATTAGCCAGAATGACTTTAGCTAAACTTGCTCGATATTAATCCCAAAACTTTCTGTAGTTTAGCTAAACTGTACATATTTTTCCTCTCATACTTTCTAGTGTTTAGCTAAACTAACCCAAACATCATCCCAAAAATTTCTATGGTGTGGCCAACAGAAAATATTAAGGCAAATTACGATACCTTTTTTAAATATATTCCACTTATTTTAGTCATTTTCCTTGTGAAACATTTAAAAGAATGCTAACTAGCAAAGTCTAGGACTCAAATTAATTCATAATGCTAGAAACTAAATTACTAATAATATATTTCATATAAACTACAATGATGTTAGCTAAACTAGCCCGAAATTCATTCTAAAAGTTTGGGAAAATTCTAAAAATGCCCTTCTTTTTCTTCAAAATTCTTATAATGCCCTTGTATTTTCTGAATTTGTTAGAATGCCCTTGTATTGGATACGACACTAAAACCCCAAAAATATCATCGCAGCTGGCACGGATTCGGCTTCGTCTTGAATGATGCAATCTTTAACAGTAAGGCTTCGGCTTCAATCCAAGATATTGATGCTTTGCATGGTCTCCTGTTTTAAGGCAAGTAGGCTTCATCCTACAGAGCTCCATAATCCGTTCAAACTTTTCGAATGCATCTGCCCAAATAAAACATACACATAGACTGATGAAATTTTTTGGAATGCATCACTCCAAATGAAATAGATGAAAAATCCCAGGCTTGAATCTGGCTGGACATGGCCTTTGCTCTGCGATGTGCCTTAGTCAAGCGCTGCAAGCATGGATGTCAAGCGGCAGACTTTAAGTGTACTCAGTCCGATGGATCTCAGTTCAATGCAAGCACGGTCTATAATTACAAAAGAAGCTGCCTACATCTTTGTGGCTTCGAAAAGGGCAGTATCCTTCAGTTCCATAAGTTCTTCTTCTTTAAACCATACAGGATTACTGAACAAACAAGAACGGATTGCTGGGCCTGCGTATCTACAATTACACTTAGCATACTCCTTGCTATCTACAATTACAAAAGAAGCTGCCTGCAATGCTCGTCTTTACACTTTCTGGTCATCGGGATCTTGCTTTGCCAAAACATCACAATTTGATTCTGGGATGATGATACTCTGGCGCGAAAGGAAGAGTCGTTGCTACAGAAAGAAAGAAGGGTATTTTGATAATTTTTGTAAATACAGGGATAATTTAATAATTATAGGAAAATATAAGGGTAGTTTTACAATTTTCCCTAAAAGTTTCTATGGTTTAGCTAAACAATACAAAATTTCACTCTCTTACTTTCTAACGTTTGGCTAAAGAGCTCCAGGGTTGGTGCAGTCCCAAAAAAAGTTAAGCTAAAATTATTATTTTTTCCCCATTTTTTTCATTTACTTTAGCCAATTTATTTTGAAAATGTTCTAAAAAATCGCTAAATAGCTAAGTTTAGCCCTTAAATTATTCCATGGTAATAGCTTCTCCCTTGGGACTGTGTCGAATGCTTTCCTGAAATCTACAAAGCAACAGATGATCTTCCTTCCCTGTGCCTTGTTCTGTTCTATTAATATCTGAAGAGTTACTAGGTGGTCGGTGGTTGTGTGTTCCGGCCTGAATCCTACTTGCCCTTGTGCTCTCATGTTTCCTTTTTCTGCCCATTTCTTTTTTATGACTGCCATATATGAATTTTTAGGAAGGGTTTTATTGAATTTTGAGCCATTGATTTTATATGAATTTTAAAGTGAACAGTGCAAATGCACCATTTTTGGTCCATCGCCTGACAACTCTAGTGTTAAGGGACAATCTATATATGTCCCTCAATGCACACTAAAACAATTAATGACCTAGTTAAAATATTAAACCTAGGCCGTCATGTATATATGAATGTTGAGAGGTCGATGAATTATGGTTCATTGAATTAAATTTATTATTAAATAAGTTCAAGAGGTTAAGGCTACCGAAATGGAGCAAAAAACCATTCAAAACTAAATATCAGCAACAACAAACAATTTAAGAATTCATACCAACCAATATTAAAACCCCCTTAAAACTACAGTCTTGCATATCTAAAGGAATATAAGCTTGGAAGCTAGTTTGGCTGCCATCTATGGGAGGAACAAAAGTGGGTACCTCCTCATGATACTCCTCATCAACGGGGTAATCCACGATGTCAACTGCATCATCATTGTCAACGCTGTCATTTTCATCCTCTTCCAGCATTGCATCAAGCCTATCTAGCTCCTCGCATGCCAGACCAGAGCATCGTCTCAAAACTTGTGCCGCCTTTTGCCCACTTTCTCTATTGGCTCTTCCCCAGGAAGCAACCCATAAATGACGCAGAGGACGTCCCTGATAGAAGCATGGCTTGGATCTAAAGTAAGCCTCTATGCAACCTCTACTATGTAGTAACTAGTTCTAGCAGAATTTCAAAGGAGGACACAGGCACTAGATAAAATGAATTTCCCAGTTCACAACATCCGTGCAATTGTGTAGCACAGACTGGGAGTTTTTTTCCATCTCCCCTAATACAATATAAAATGGCTCCCACGACTGAGCAAGTTCCTATTATTCAAAACTACACAGTGTTTGATCTCACCCACACCTTACAATGCATACAGATTCTTCCCACGCTCAAGCTGCTCAGCGGTTGCTTCTTTCATGTCATTCTTGTAATGCAGTTTGCCCACGTCCTTTAAATAGTATTCGAGCATTCCCTCAAAATAGTGTAAGCGCGTTCTTTCAATGCTTTACACATAATCACTCCACCAGGTGGACGGTGATTCGTCTAATCTAGAGCTTGCTTGAGACCCCGCTCTACTACCACCATACCTGCCAAGCAATCTGAGTCCAAGAACCTGCACACTCTTATGTAATGATCTTCCACTATATCAGAGTCACTAATAGTCACTGCCATACTCACGTCTAGCACGTTAGTTTTCGCCTCCCTCTACATGCTCTTCCTCATCTCCTTCTCTTTTTTCTCCATACATTTCTTCTCTTCTCTCTCTTTCTTCAATCTCTCTCGCTCTTCCTTCCTTTTTCTCTCTCTCTGTCTGTTTAAATTTCTTCTTCTCATCCCTCTCAAACTGCCTCTTATTCTTTTGCTCATCCCCCTCAAACTGCCTCTTCTTCTTTTGCTCATCCCTGTCATTCTGCTCTCGGATTACAATCCCACTGTCCGTTCTTGGCCTGCCCTCTTCCTCGTTGGCGCACAAGCATTGCAAGCATCAGCAAGAACAACCAAATTATATTCAGTTCTCTTTGGTGAGAGATGCCTGCCCGAATTAACAGTCCTAGCAACTCTCTTCAGCATAGAAACACTCTGAAACATACCTGTGTTGGCCTTCACAAACCCTTGGCTGCTCGGCATGGCGCTCACCCAGAACAACAAACAAACAAGAAAATGGATGGTTCTAGCCTCCTTGAGCCCAACAGCATCGGCAAGTTGCTGCCAGGCATCGCCAAATCCTCCCAATCACACGGCCCAAAAATTAAACAGCCAAAACATTTTCCAACAAATGGCCAAACCTTTCATTGGGAAACCTACTTAATCAACATCTTGCTGCCTAACAAACAATCCTGCATCTCTAATGCATCCATACCTGCCAACCTCCAATAGCTTCTAGAAGGCATCCCCTCACGTGACGTTACCTTGTTTTAGTATGCACTTTTTACCATTTGTAATCGAGCTAATTTTTTACCATTTGTATTCAGCTATTTTGGTTCCAAAAGAAGATACTTTAGGCATGATGGCCAAACTAAATTAAGACGGTAGTTAATGAGGAGTTGTGCATTTTCACGCCTCTAGACTATCTTTGCTTTTGCCCTTTCACTTTAGTGTAAGCTAGTCTGCAAAGAATATGCTGATCTGACGATCCATAGAATAGCAATCATAGCTGAAGGACTTTAGATACATGTTATCCTCATTTCGGTTTCTTGGCCAAGATGCACTTATCGGCTATCGCTCCTTCAACTTCATTCAATAGGCGATTTGGCCACAGGCATCAAGGCCTGGTGTTTGAGCTCGGAATACCCATAATTCTGCCACAACGAACTCGGCTAAGCAAGAAATTATACATTGCATGTAATGCCAATGGCGAGGCAAGTTCTTGCTGGGCAATTATCAGTTCAATTTTATGTCTTCATGTATAATTATGTCAGCCCATGTTTGGTCCACAAATACTCATCTCAGCAGACTCGTCTGATCTGCATTGTGGCCATTTTCACTAAAATTTCTTCCATAAGTTGCACCTTTTTCTTCTTTTACATTATTCATAATAATTTATCGGGCTTGCCTGATTTGCAGGCTGACCGTTTTCGATTATTCAGCATGTGTAAAGTTCCTGCTATACGACACATTTTTGTAGCATTCTTTGCTGTTACACAGTTAAGTGTACCTGTCTCAGAGTGGAGCTGGGGCATTCAAGCAGCAGATGCGGTTTTATATTCTCCAAATGCGCAAATTCCACGAAACCCAGATGTTGCCCTGCGGAGGGCAATACCTGCAGTTAATTCAGCAACAAAACAAATGCAGGTTACTTCTTATAAGGAGGCCGCAGCCGTCCGTATAACAATTCCTGCATGATCTTTAGATTGCATTATCATTGATGAAGCAATTGCATCTGCATATGGGGACTAGTTTTGCTACACTTGAACTTGTATTCAAGTCATTTTCAATTTAAGATATCCGAGCAATAGTTACAAATTTATGATGCAAATGGTCTTATTACCTCACAGGAGTCATTGGAGGAAATTCTCTACCTTCTAAGGATTCCACAACGAAAACCATATAACACAATGGAGTCCAACGTGAAGAAGGCTTTGAAGGTTGAAAACTACTTCCATTTGCTATCTCATGTATACTTGATGCAACGAAGGGAACTTAATTGAGCTCTTAATCTCGTACCTTGAGGAATACGGCTCATCAGTCCTAGCCAAGCTTAGCATCACTATTTGTAACAAAGAAATTTGAGTCCAATTAATCAGCCAGTTTAAACAGCTTCATTCATCACAGTAGCTCTTTTACAATGATATCATTCTTTCCTGAGAGTCCTAAACTGCTAATTTATCTTCTAAAACTTTTGGGCTAGTGCTAAATATTGTGGTCTTTCACGAAATGCCTAGCATGATAATAGTATATAATGCAAGGTCCAGGTACACTTGGCTTAGGTATGGAGATGCCATTCCTCAGGGCTTAAAATCTGGGTGAGAGAGCATGAATGTTCAAAAAGGGAAAAACAGGGTGCATTTGTCTGAACATTTGCATGTTCAGTTATAGATAACATCAATACAGCTAGCTGGGACTTGAGGCGGCACTTGCTGTGATAAAAGAAGCATCTTGTTTCTATCTGTTCTATTTATTATGTTTATTTCCTTTATGCCGAGCTGGATGATGACAGAATGATGATATGCCTGCTTGAGAAAAGGTATGTTCGGAATATACTGAATACCAAGGTCGAAAATTGCAATCTACAAGATGAGGTAGAGTGCAGTAATAGTGGACGGAAGTAGCATCTGTCTATCGAGCTGATGAGAGCTAGCATAAGGAATGATCATATACATTAGCAAGAACTCTTCAACTTCTATGCCTGCTCAAGTTACACCCTGTCAGAAAAAATATATATGCTCTATATATGCTTTGGCTTATACGTATATATGGACCTCCCCCTTGTAGTAGAAACAGCTCTAGCTATCCTCTTTGCTTGTAAGCTATAAACCTGAAAATTGTTAACTACAATAAAATGGGTGTTTTCAAAATAATTCCTTCTCAGCAGCTAACAATTTAGGAAAGTTTGCTTGCAGCTAGCAAATGATGGAAAAGATGCAATTATAATGTCTATACCTGAAGATCAAAGGGACAGGGGCCTTCAGCTTTACAACGACTTGGTTAATGGAAAAGTGAGTAGTCATTGCAGTTTTTTACTACATATCTATTCATAGCAGATGTTTTTGTCGTTAGGCTTGTAATATCTTAAACCTGTCAACTACATGCATTACAGATGCTATCTCATTAATTTCTCCATCATTGTTGGGTGCATGTGCAAATTGCAAATCTAAAAGCATAATCTTAGCAATTAGTTTGTGGTCATTTGGGTGCATTTTGAAGATTACTCCAAAAACTTTTGTCTGTTCTAAGGATGACAGAAGCCCATTTTCTTGCCAAGCTCACTCATTGGTGTGTAAGAAAACTGCTATTATTTTGCAGGGGGGACTGCTAGGTTTACTGGATACTATATCACAGAAGGACCCAGATAAAGTTTCAGTGAAGCTTGCATCTTCATTGGATACATTATCACAGCTAGAACTCTTACAGGTCTTATGTTTTTTTTTTTCCATATCAAATTTGATTTTCTTTTAATACACCTTTCAGTAAGCATAATCATACCTTGCATTTTTAGTGCTTACTACGTTTTCGTAGATATATCATTTTGCATGGTTATATGCCAAGCAAATGGGAAGCATCCTCAATGCAAAGTTCATGAAATCTCAGAATTATTTGTGTTACGGAAATAATGACTATGCATCAGATAATTAAGAACTGTGGTGAAACCTAAAGTATTATTATGGGTGCACCCGTCCTTATGGCCACATCAGTCGGGTGGTGAGTGTATCCTTATAATGCCTGACCACCTGACGTGTTATCATGAAGTTTTGGAAATCCTAGACATCAAATTAACTATCCTACTAATATCAGTTTATGAAATTATTTTTTTGTGCAGGCCCCTGGTTTACCATACCTTCTTCCTTCACAGTACCAACAGTATCCAAGGTAAGTAAATAATACCATGTATTTGATTCATGTAAGTCGTGTGTAATGTTCATGGACAATAAAACAAGTTCACTTTTCGGCCAATGTATGGATGCTAACTGACTATACAACTGTAATCTCTTGTTGATACATCTTTTGGATTATATGTTTACTGCCAAATCTATCAAGAGCAGTCAATTGGGTTTTACCAAAAGATAAATTCTGGAACAAACTGTGTCCTCTTGATAATAAACCAAAGACGCAGGCCTGAGAGTCCATTGATTACATGAGGTTCCATGGAAGGCTTCCACTGCATGATTTTGCATGCATCTGTCTTGTCTTGAATATCCCACATATGAGGGTTAATGTTTTGATCTCTTAGCTTAGTTAAGTGTATGGTTCCTAAAAATTATGGCTCTTGATCGTGCATGTATGCTTGTTGATGTCTTGGTCTCTTAGCTGTAAATTAGTTGAGTGTATGGTCCCTAAAATTATGACTCTTGATCATCCATTTATGCTTGTTGATTGCTTGGATCTCAGTGTTTGGCAGGCTGACAGGAAGGGCTGTAGTGGAGTTTATCGTAGAAAAGGGTGATGGATCCGGATTTACAGTTGCTGCTGGACAGGGACCACAAAAGTTTGCAACAATCCAGGTGGATTTCTGTTGTTCCTTTTTTTCCCTCTTTCTTTTTGTTGATTGGAATATGCATGGATGGAACATGAACAATAGATGTTCCTCTTAGAGCAGTATAAACATCTCCATGTTCTCCTTCTCACATTTCTATATACTCATGTTATTCTTCCCATGGCATCTTGTCAGAGACAAGAAAACACAATCTTTTCCTTAAATGACAACAATAAGAAGCCTGATCCTCTATGCAGCTGATGCTATCACATTGCTTCCAGATGCTCGGGTTGCAGTACAGACATAAATTCTAATATTTGAATCTCAAAGACAAATTCAATACCAGATTTGTACTCCACTAAATGTCCTTGTCTAACACCTTTTGGGTCAGGGTTCATGTAGATTAGTTTATATACTTGCCTTTCATAGTACGAAGCTAATGTTGACTGTTACCTACAATGAAAGAGTGACCTTTTGTAATATGGGACACACAAATGCTTGATCAATTAAATCAAAGTTCAAGGAATCAATGTTAGGTAAGAAGGCAGTTTTAAGGGCATGTCGAGATTAATGCCTAGAAGGTGAATGTTTGTTGGCAAAAGACACCTCTTTATTACTGTTGCTATAACACTAACTAAATTAATGTATTTTAGGTGGTTTTAGATGGCTACTCTGCTCCAATAACTGCTGGAAACTTTGCCGAAAAGGTCAGTAATTTTGGAGTTTCTTTGCTTAAGGAATGAAGTATTCGAATTGTTCTCTAGGCATGTGCCATTTATGAACAAATATGTAAAAATATTTCATTGATCCCTGCTTTTAGGTTGTAGAAGGGGTATATAATGGAATGAAGTTGAGAGGCACAGATCAAGCAATATTATCTGATAACGAAGCGAGCAAGTCAGATGGAAACCTGCCTTTGGAAATTATGCCATCTGGTGAATTTCAGCCTTTATATAAAACCACACTAAGCATACAGGTAACACTGATGATGCTTTAGTAAGTACATTGTAATAGATGACTATTCAGTTTTAGATATTACTTCATCATTGTTGTGCATATAGTGATTCAAATGTTTAATTGAAGGATGGAGAACTTCCTATATTACCGCTATCAGTTTATGGAGCTGTTGCCATGGCACATGATTCAACTGAAGAAGACTATTCATCCGCCGACCAGTTTTTTTTCTATTTGTATGATAGACGCAATGTAAGGAACTCGACCACACTCTATCAATTATTACTTAAGCTGCATCTGAACATCTAACTTTTGTTATTTCCTTAATAATGTGCTGTAATATACCTTTTATCTTGATTATGAACTTACATGACATGTTGGTACTAACCAGGCCGGATTGGGTGGGCTGTCATTTGATGAAGGACAATTCTCTGTCTTTGGGTAAGGCTACAGATCATCTTATCATTAAAGTTAACGTTCTTGCAAATAACCAATTGAGTGGCCCTTGAATGAAACAGATATGTAACGGATGGCAGGGAGATCTTACCTCAGTTGAAAACAGGAGATATTATACAATCAGCCAAGGTAGTGTCTGGGCTGAATAAGCTTGTTATTCCATCTGGTATTGCCCTTTCTAATTCATCATCATGAGTCTTAAAATTGTCTTCCACCTATGAACACCTAAAGCCTCCATAATCTCGTTTTCCCACTGCCAAATACACAGCTATATGTTTACATGCACACTGGAAAAAAAGGGCCAAATATCTTTGACCCATATAAAATCCTAGTATGGAATTTCTTATTCCTCAAAAAGTTGGCACGATTCGTTTTTTTTCTTATGTGATTAAGAGTACAAAGATGTAGAGCGCACTTGGACCTCGAAATTCTTAGAAACTACCTTGTGCAACTAATTCATAGTTCGTAAAAAACGTTGGGGCCTTTTTTCCTCTTGGTTTCCTATTTTTGTTTCGTTCAAAGAAACTTCTACTCTTGGTGGAGCTTAAGCGGCGCCGCCAAGTTGATTCTTTACTCAGAATATCACGTTTACACAAACTCAAAATTTTTGCACTCAATCTTGCATTCAAACTTGAGTGTTTACAGTGTTTCTAGTAACCTTTCTAAAACAATATATGCATTCAAACCTGAACAAATAATGTGCCAACAAGAAACTAGCGCACAGTTAGAAGCACAAATCCACACGACGTCATACCCTGAAGAAGAAGCAAGCTAGACCGAATCATGGATAAACTAGAGGAAATGAAAACAAGCAGCAAAATAGAAGCCACAGCATCTTCCAAGAAGGAAACAAGGCATTATTTGATGCAGAGACAGGAGCCGGCACTGGAGTTTGAGATTGAACTATGGCGAGGCTGGCCATAGCCAAAAAAAGCACGATGTGAAAGAGAAGATGCTAGAAGAAGCCATAGTTCTTTTGAAGATGGACATCGAAACACCAAGAAACACCAGCAAGGCAACTCCAAATCCGGCAAGAAATACGCCAATAGGTAGCTACGGCCATGGCGCCTCCATAGAAGCTACTGTGAAGCAAGCGCTAGAGCGGCGCCTGGAAAATATGCCATAGCCAAACTTGAATCATTCTACATGCAGGCAATAAAGTTTTTGGCCACGTCACTGACACAAAAGGCCCCAAATGTTGATTACGTAATTAAACTGCCACGTGTCAGATTTTCCATGGTGAAAACTTTCAGGCGGCGCACAGCTTGCAGCTCCACTGCTCGTGGCGGTGCCACCTGAAAGTTTCCGCCGCGGAAACTCCTCCCCGTGGCGGTTTCATATTACTTAAGCTTGGTATTGTAGCAACTTAATCAACGGATAATTTACTACTCCTGTGACGTTGACGTTCCTCCTTTATGTGTAGATGTGTGATAGTCTCTATTCTATGCTATGATCAAGTTATGGATGAATCGACGTATGTATAATAGATGTAACGAGCCTGTGGTAGATTGCTCGAGTATTCGATCCTTGAATATGCATGTGGGGCGTTCCCGAGACACTGACATAAATGGGTACAAGTGACTACTCATAAATGTCTAGACGGTTTTGCCCAGTTGGTTAAGGGCATGTCAGTTAGGAACGTCACAGTTGGTATCAGAGCAGTTCTCGAGTTCGAGTCTCCATGGATGCCTATATGCATGTGCAATTTGCAAAGACTTGGTAATCATTGTGGTATGGTATGACATAGACATGGTTGGATGCTCGAGGACGAGCATAGTTCTAGTGGGAGAGACTGTAACGGGCCCATGGTAGACTGCACGAGTATTCGATCCTTGAATGTGCCTGTGGGCCGTTCTCGAGACTTCGACATAAATGGGTAGAAGTGACTACTTATAAATGTCTAGACGGTTTTGCCGAGTTGGTTAAGGGCATGTCGGTTCCTTCCCGAGACACCGACATAAATGGGTAGAAGTGACTACTCATAAATGTCTCTAGACGGTTTTGCCGAGTTGGTTAAGGGCATGTCGGTTAGGAACGTTACAATAGATGTTCTCTTTGTGTTCCTCCTATGTTGTGGGAATTAAGGGGGGGTAGAGACCTAAAGGCCATCTAGTAGTAGATATGCCCCTAGCTAGAATCCCTTAAATCCCATTAAATGCAGCCTGTGTGCAAGAGCCCACCTGGTTGTGGCAGTTATGTCGTGATTGAGCACCAGCAGACACCATGGTGAAGTGGAGGTGGAGTCTTGTTGAGCGTGGTTACTAGAGCTCCTATAGTCTGCTAGGCTTATAACCGTTCACCACGTGTGGGTCGGGTATGGGTCTGACACCCCCTGGGTCACAAATAACATCCGGAGGGATGCCTTGGGCTTGCTGGTGACCGAACTATAGATTTGGGGGGGTAAGTCGGGTACGAATGCGTTGGCGCCAGTGGTGCCACGATCCTCTAGCCACCCATGGAACTATGGTGCTCCGGGAAGGGACTTGTCACATTCCTACCTCATCGGACTGGGGAGATGTAACCTGGAGTAGTCTCATAGGGTGATTCCATGGGATTATGTCTCCGGAAGGCTACAATCACGCCATAGCATGTTTCAACCTATCTACAAAGTGTGCACAGCAGGGCGGATGGAGTGGACTACCCTAGCCATTGTCCAATGCCAGCCAATGCTATTGTCATGATTCCGTCTGTTGATATCCGGAGGCCTTGGCCGTCAGTTGACCCCCTTGAGTCTGAGTCTGGAGTAGAACCTTTATTTCTGATGCAGTATATTTACATTATGTGATGTTGTCTTATTGATGGATGGGCCACCCTTTGTGGTGGCATATTATTATGTATATTGTGTTGCGCTAACATGTATGTACGCTTCCGCTATATAGGACTCCCATATAAGGCATGGGACGAATGACATCTCTGTGTCCTTCACCCAGACATTTGCCCATCACAAGTGGCCCGAGTCAGACAGAGGGCCTTTCCGTGGTGATGGAGTCGCCATGGGAGGGGAATTTCTTGTATTTACACGATAGGAGCATCGCATAGGTTTGGGAGCGTCACAACTCCCATATTTTAGTGTAGCCAAATCAGGTTTGGCTAAATTATCTTTCAAACTCTGGAGCTAAAAGTTCTAACGCTTCTGCTAAACTAGATGGTTTTTCTCAATCACACTGTCTTGCCTTTGGGTCTCTTCCAAAACATTCTATCGCTTGGTTAAACTGTGACAAAGCGTAGAAGTAAATATTAGCCCTCATTGACTATGTATGCTAATATCTAAACAAGGTATCAATGCACTATAGATTGCCCTAATGCCATATCTGATTGTTTTGGGTGTTCTAAATTTTCTTTTTATTTTTTTCTTCTCGTTATATATCTTCCTATTCTCTCTCTATTATCTTCTATCTTGAACTTGAACATGATATCATATGCTTTCAACATAAAGGTGAAGTAATTTTGACCGGGGATTTTAATGGGAGAACGAGAAATAGACAAGCAGCAATATATACAGATGTGAATGATCCTCTATGGCTGGAACAGATAGAAAAGGAAGAACTGATTGCTAAAGGCTGGGATAGACAATCTCAGGACAAGATTATAACTAAAACAGGCTGGCAGTTACTAACGCTCTGTTGTAGTGCAAACATGATTATATGTAATGGGCTGAACAGATTCCCAGATACACAAAAAACCACATGTAGATCCAGGAGTACGGTTGATTATGTCATAATGCAGGATCATACACTAAACGAATATTAGACTTTCAAGTAGGTGAAGAGCATTTAGAATCCGACCATTGCCCACTAATGTTTACACTAGATATCAACAAGTTTGATAGTAAAGCAGATTTAGAATTAAAGAGAGAGCTGAAATACTATCTAAGACCAAGCTTGAAAACATGTTACCAAGCTGAAATTGAGCAGAAATTAGAGTGCCTTGCATGGGATGCAGATTTGAATGAGACCAGCCAACAGCTATGTAACTTGCTATCAGAATCGGCAAAAGAGGTCTTTACCTTTAGACGGGCAGTTAAAGGTCTATCATTAAGACATACTTGCAAAGAAGCGAAGCTTAAATGGAAAAACAGCCATGGATTGGACAAAGAACGGTGTAAAAAGGAATACGGGAAGATTACCAGACAAAAGAAAAGACAACTTATACATTCTCGGTAAGAACTCCTATGCCAGAGTTATATATCAGAGCCCAAAAGCTTTTGGAAGGTATTAAGGAGAAACAAGCAAAGAGAATTTCCCGTCGCAGCAGATATACTATGGCGATATGTACAAAAGCTCTATCATAATCCAGAAGATCAATCATATAGCGGGCAGCAAAGAAAGTCTATTTTGATGATCACGGCTGAAGAAGTTTCCGATGGCATAGCTTATTTAGCCAATGGGAAAGCAAAAGACATGCAAGGTCTATGTGCGGAACGTTTGAAATGGACAGGACCCAAGCTACATCCCATCATTGCCAAACTGTTATCTAAAGCACTTACACAAGGGCTGCCCTTATCATGGCAAGTCAACCGAGTAGCCCCGGTCCATAAGGATGGATCTATCCATGATATAAGCAACTATAGAACCATTCCAGTGAGCAGCCTGTTGTCAAAGCTCTTGGCTACGATATTGGAGAAGAAAATAAGCTTATGGGTAGAGACAAATGGCAAAAGGTCAGAAGCACCAACGTTTGTAGTCTTTGTAGATTTAAAAAAGGCCTTTGATAGAGTGCCTAGATCTCAGCTATGGGAAAGACTGGATGGGCTTAATGTGTCAGAACAGTTGAGGGGTGCAGTACAAGTGCTATATGAGAAGGTGTTGATACAATTATCCATGCCACTATCACTGGAAAACAAAGATTATATTGATAGCAACATTGGGGTCAAATAGGACTGCCTAATGTCCCCCACCTTGTTCGGCTTATTTATTGATGGTCTTGAGAACTGGTTATAGGAAAATTGCACTGGAGCATAGATATTCATGGATATGTAATACAGCTTTTGATGTATGCAGGCGACGTGGTCATCTTTGCTCGCTGCTCGGAGCATATGCAGCGCCATCTTGATGGGCTGGCTCGCTTTTGTGATGCCACTGGAATGCAAGTAAACTTGGATAAGACGAATATCATGACAGTAGGAGCATTGAAGCAAGAAACCTCATTCAGATACAAAGGATAGATGGTAAGTACATGTGATTTTTACAAATACTTAGGGCTGATATTCCATAGGAATCACAGGTGGAACATGTGCATTCATCAAAGAATAGACGGTAGTCACAAAGCGCTTTATGTGATGCAGAGTCTCTGTAGAGAAGCACATTTATGGTCCTAGACCCTCAAAAAAAGACTTTTTGAATCGCTTGTTCAAAGTGTTGCGCTATATGGCAGCAAGATATGGGGTCCCAGTCTAACACGAGGACTACGGGAAGACCTTGAGCAAATACAGAAAAAATTTATACGTCTGGATTTGGGAGTTAAGGCTCAGACACCATATCAGATGATGTTAATTGAAAGCGGCATGTTGCCATTAGAAGGAGAAGCCATGATCAGATGTATCAGATATTTAAAAAAAAATATCCATCATGGATGACATGCGACTCTCTCATAAGGCTTTTCTAGCCAGCAAGGATAAAGGATGGGCTCAGGATGTTATTACATGGCTAGGAAGATGGGACATCCATTGGGATGAGGCATTATTGGTTGGAAAAAATTTGAAACAGTGGGTTTCTAATAAAGTCCAAAAGAAGCTGTGGTCACAGCCCAAAATAAAAATGATCCTCTACCAACAGAATATAAATCCGGGGCTGGAAGTAGCTAAATACCTACATGATAATATCTCTATAAAGAAGAGGCATGCACTTGGTAGAATCAGATTTAGTTCACATCATCTAGGTGTGGAAACTGGCAGATGGAGACATATCATACCCAGAACTGAGAGATATTGTAAAGTATGCATGGAAGAACATGTGGAGGATGAAGACCATGCATTACATAGATGTAGTGCCTACCATCAGTTGCGGCTGCAACACGGAATTGATGCAAAAGATCTTCAGACCTTCTTTGCCATGGAAGGGGAAAAAATTGGGGCCTATCTATTAGAGCTTTTGCAGCAACGAGAGAGCTGCCTAAAAAGACTTAATAATGTATTAGATGATGAGGATATGATAGTGAGAGTGACGAGCTAGATGAGGATTCAGAGACTCATCTACTCTTTTACGACATTGTTTAATTTTTGTTGTCTTTTAGGCCTTTGAAACCTCCCAAGACTTAATACACTTCACTTCTTTATGTACTTTTTCAATTCTCTATATTTTTGTTTCTTTATTCTCTATCTATTAAATCTCTCTCTCTCTCTATCCTCCATTTATCTCTTCTTCTATATATTCTCTACTATGTTACCTCTCTCTGCCATACATAGATTTGGACGTAGACATGCAAGACGGAGCTCTAGATTGTACAGAGGGGCAAGAAGCTAGAACTTCACAAAGTACACAGAGTACAGGTCTAAATCAGTTCGAGTGGATGAAATAGAATGAAAATCATTTAGTATTACAGTGCTCAGCATATATGAGACAGAGATTTTCCATACCCCATGTTGGGGTGGTCACCACTCACCACACTCGGCACCACTCACCACTCACCACACTCGTCACCACTCACCACTCACCACTATTGAGGTGGTGTATGAGACAGTATATTGTATATGGAGTGATATACGCACATGCACGCGTGCAGAATTTTTGCACGTATGCATTGTGGAAATGATGATCACTGTATTATCTGAGCAAAGAGAAGAACAGAGAGACGGCGTATTGAGAGAGAGTGTTTTTTTACTTGATCTAGCTATGGAGATGATGATTCTTTGTGCTGTGCATTGCCTTGATCTGATAAATTGAGCTTGGATTGTTGGGTTTTTCATCCTTCTTGCAAGATTAGAGTTCAGGCTCTAACAATTTGGCGACCACGGTGCTCGACAGACCATTGATTGACAAGAATTTCCATTGAAAAAGGAGTTGTTACCATTGGTATTGGTGATCGTCGGTAAAGAACGACACCATTGAGGAAGGAGCAATTTCTTTGTGTGAAGGGGATTTTGTTGTAAGTGATTTGCGGGCAAAATTTGACAAGGGGAGCATAGTTTTATGCCCAAGAGCAGTAAGAAGGATATCCCACCAAGCTCCATCATAACAAGAAGGGGACCGGCGAGTCAATCTTTGGGCTCAAAATTGCATCAAGATTCAATTTCGTTTTCAGATTTGGGAGGCGATCCGGGGTCTAGTTCTCGATCCGTGAGGTTTTGATTCCATTTACCGATCTAGATGGTAATCCAATTTCGTTTTTTCAAATTGAAGGGAGATTCAATTTCGTTTTTCTAATTTCAAGAAACCCAAGAAAAGGCAGAGATGGTTGTATTACCACCTATGGTATGGGGTTTTCAGACAATGGGGATTCCAAAGTTCGATGATCTGGTAGATCGGGATCCTTTGAAGCATATTGTGAAGTTTGAGAGGTATTGCCCGGCAATGTAAGTTACCGGGTCAACATTACTTGCTTTGGTTTCATAGTTCTTTGCAAGATTCAAGTGGAGGAATGGGCACAAACTCGGTCCGGATACCATGACATATCGAGGAATTAAAGGAAGCTTTCATTGCTAATTATCAAGAAGTCCATGGTAAGGATAAGACTATGGAAAGGTGGACAAATTTCACACAAAAGGAAGATGAATCAATTAGAGAGTATAATCAGAGATATATTGCGGTTCTCAAAGCCGTGGTGCATTGGAAGATTGCAAGGAGTGATGAAATGGATGTCCAATGGTATGTGAAGGGGCTGAAACGAGCTATTGCTCATAAGGTGAAGGCTAAACAGCCTACCACATTGCTAGAGGCACAGAAGTATGCTCTCAAGGCTGAAGATAAGTTGGGATACATTCATGAAGTTGCTCCAGAGCATAAAACAGAGGATATTGCAGCCAAGAGTTCTAAGCTTACAATTGGTGAGAAGCTAAGGGAGGCTCAGTTTATTACTTGTGAGTATTGTGGATCTATTGGACATTTTGATACTACATGTAGATTGCTGAAATTCTGCTCAAGATGCCAAATAAAAGGTCATAATGATCAAGAATGTAGGGAGAAGAGATTCTTTGAAAGAGCCAATCCGGTATTTGATGTTATGCAACAAGCAACACCTATTCCTATTCAACCAATGCAAGCAGCACCTATCATGCCACAAGTGCCAATGATGCCACAAGCTCCAATTGCCCAACAAGCTCCAATCGGTTCCACACAAATGGTGCAGCCAAAACAGGGATGGTATCCAAGTAAGGCTCATTTTTATTGCAAGTTATGTGATAAATTCAAGCATGATGAGAGTACTTGTTGGAAAATTCATGGGAAACCGGAATGGGCAACCAACAAGTATCCACCAAGGCAGCAAGTGTTTGAATCTGCACCTCTTCCTAATAATGATGTTCGCATTCAAGATGCAAAGTACATTGATAATTCTCAAGTTAAGGCTCTTATTGAGGAGCTTAAGAAGCAAGAGATGGCAAAATCAGTAGTAAATTGTGGATTTGTTGAGGTGGAGAAGGATCCATTTCAGCAAGAAGAAGAGATTGGAGAAGTGAATGCGGTTACAAGATCACAAAAGGTGGTTCAAGAACCAAGAGTAGTGCCAATTGCGGAGAAGACTAAGACCTCTTTTCCAAAGGCTTTGAAGGAATAAGCTTTGAAGATGTCAGCACCTAAGAAGGTGTAATTCAATGTGCTGCCCACAGAACAGTTTCAGTCTATAGAAGAAAATCAGCTCATAGTGATGCCTCCTATGGTGGATGAGAAAATTCAAAATGAAGATGATGTGATCAGCCAAGTTTTGACCACTAAAGTTACACTTACTCTTGAGCAATTGATGCATTATTCTCCAAATTTGTTGCAAGAGTTAGGGGGAAGAACAAAATCAGAAATTTCAGTCCAACAAATCATCTCAAATGATACCAGCCTGGCAATCCAAGGATCCAGGGCCATTTCTTTGTGATGTGAGTATTAATGGATATTTAATCAAAGACGCCAACATAGATATTGGCAGCGGAGTGAATGTCATGCCTTACCATATAATGCTTCAAGTTGGATTGAAAATGATGGAACCGACAACTATGATGCTCAAAGCATTCAATCAAATGAAGGTGCAGCCTATGGGAGTCATAAGAAATGTCTTATGCAAGGTATATGAGGTAGAAGCAATCTTGGATTTTATGGTTTTGAAATTTCCAGAGAGTGTGCATGCTGAAACTTATACTTTGTTGCGGAGTCGTACATGGTTAGATGTCGTACAAGCTGAGACTTCATAGAGGAAGCGTGAAATGAACATTTTTCAAGGGGAACACAAGGTTACTATAGATCATCCTCTGAAATCAGCAAAAGGTAACCTTTCTTTGCAATCCTTCTTTGAGCAGCCCGCAGTTAGAAATCAGCAAAGAGAATGCTATGGTGCCAGGGCAGCAAGGTCTTAGTTGTTTTCAGGTCTTGGAAGTGGGTGACAGAGAAGATAAGACTTTGTACAAGTGGTTAAAAGGTATCCAAAATTCGGAAATATGTTTACAGCAGCAAGTTGCAGATAAGTATATCCAACGATTTGAAAGTATTGGTGAAGGTGAGTTATGAGAGACTCTTGTAAACATGAAGGAGGAGTGCATTTAAAGACCCATTGGGGAGACTTTATTTCAGCAAGGAATTGATCAAGATCAAGTAGAGATGTTGATTTTGACATCAAGCATGGATGGGGTAAACAGAAATCAGCCCACTATACAAGGACAATTATGTTTATTATGACAAGGATATCTCAAAGCTCAAGAATTATGGAGGTGTAGGAATATTTCTGATATATGGGCATAAGAAGAAGATTGTTACATTGAGTATACCATGCACTGCAAGCAGTAATAATGAGGCTGAATATCATGCACTTATTCAAGGGATGACTTTGGCAAAGAAGAAGCATGTTGATTGTTTGACTATTTGTGGAGACTCTTTGTTGGTGTGTCAACAACTTATGGATCACTTTCAGGTTTTAAGTGCTAAGTTGGGAGGCTTACATCAACAAGCCATGGATTTGAAGTCCTATTTTCAGCAGTGCATTGTGGTACATGTTCCAAGAGAACAAAACAGTATGGCGGATGCTTTAGCACAATCGGCAATGGTGCAAGCAGCTTGGTGGCATGCGCACATTCTGGAGGATGAGGTAAATCAGATCAATCCATGTTCACTACAGTCATCACAGTCACCACATGCACCACATTCATCACAGTCATCACATCCACCACATTCATTACAGTCACCACAGTCATCACACGCACCACATTCACCACAGTCACCACACTCACTACACTCACCACATTCATCACAGTCACCACATTCCATCAAGAACATCAATATTTCTCAAGGAAATCAAGAAGAATTGGTTTCTATTGGAGGCGGTCTTACTCAAGAGGAGGAACGTGATTTGATATCTTTGTTACGAGAATTCAGGGATGTTTTGGCAAGAAATTACAAAGAATTGAAAGGCATTCCACCAAAGGTTGTGGTTCATACCATTGATTTGAAACAAGGATCAAAACCAATCCAACAAGCTCAAAGGCGAATGAGTCCAGCAATAGAGGAGCAAGTAAAGGCTGAAGTTATGAAGCTTTTTGAGGCGGGATTTATTGTACCAGTGCCAAATTCAGATTGGATCAGTTCTATTGTACCAGTGAGAAAGCCAAATAACTCAATCCGAATATGCATTGATTACAGGGATCTCATCAAAGCTACCAAAAGAGATCATTTTCCTACACCATTCATAGACACCTTGTTGGATATTGTTGCAGGAAATCAGGTCTATTCTTTCTTGGATGGTTACTCAGGATATAATCAGATCCAAATCTATCCACCATATCAAGCAATGACAGCTTTTCGAACACCTTTTGGCATTTATGCTTATAAGGTATTACCTTTTGGCCTCACAAATGCTCCAGCTACATTTCAGCGAGCTATGACATATGCTTTTCATGATATTTTAGACTTTTTGAGAGTCTTTATAGATGACTTAACAGTGTTTTCGAATCCAAGAAGGGATCACTTGGATCATCTCAGAAAATTTCTTGAAAGATGCCGATTGTATGGCATAAGTTTGAATCCTGCTAAGTGTATTTTCTTCACTAAAGGAGGAAAACTATTGAGCAATTATGTTTCAGAACATGGATTACAAGTGGATCATGGTAAGATTGCAACCTTGGAGAAGGTGAAACCACCTATAAATATATCACAAGTGAGAAGCTTATATGGCCAACTCAGTTTTAGTAGGAGGTATTTGCACAATTTTGCTAAAGTAACCCAGCCACTTGTGGATTGTATGAAGCAAGGGCAGAATTTTAGATGGAAGGAGGACACTCAAGAAGCATTTGAATGGTGCCTTGGACAATTGAAAGAAAGAACTTTGCTGATTCCTCCAAGAATGAGCGAGCCTTTTCATTTATTCTTTACAGTTTGGGAGCAAGCTTTGGCTGTCACACTATGTCAGAAAAATCAGCAAAAGCATTATGATATGAATTACTATGCTAGCAGGTTGTTAACTCCACAAGAGCAGAAATGGACTCATGTGGAGCATCTTGGGTTGGCATTGAAGTGGGCCTTGAATAAATTTAGACATTATCTTCTTCCTTCACAATGGAATTCAGCAAATGTACAATATGTTTACATTCATATGGATGTGAACCCATTGCCATGCATTTACAATAAGACTGTCCAAGATCCTAAGTTTACTAGATGGGCTCTTATCATACAAGAATTTGAGTTGAAGTATGTTAAGATGGCTCATGGAGCTCATAATCCAAGTGCCTATTTGAGTAGTGGTGCTGAAATAGAAGAGGAAATGCATTGAAGCAAGTAGCATTTCAGGATAATGGAGTATTACAAGGATTCATTGAGACCGTGGATCTTTGGTATGCCAATACATACAGGTATTTACAAGATCAGACTTATCCTTCATCATTTTCAAAGCAACAAAAGCATGTTCTTAGAGTACAAGCAGCTGGTTATGTGGTGCATGAAGCTATTCTTTATAAGAGGACTATGGAAGGTCTCTTATTAAGGTGTGTTGCTGGTCAGCAAACTCATGATTTGTTGCAGCAAGCACATGATTGTCAGGGGCATTTTGCAGCCAGAACCACAGCTAGGAAGATCCTTCATTGGGGATATTATTGGCCAACTTTTTTAAAAGATACTAGAGACTTTGTTAGCAAATGTGAGAAGTGTCAAAAGCATAAACAATTAACAGGCCACAATAATATGCCATTCCATCCTATTTTGACCGTTGGTCCATTTCATATGTGGGGATTGGATTACATTGGGCCTATCAATCCTCCATCTTCCAAAGGTCATAAGTATATCTTGGTAGCCACATGTATGTTTTACGGGTGGGTAGAAGCAATTCCAGCAAAGCATGCTACAAAAAAATACCACAAAGAAGCTTTCTTTATCACAATTTGATTTCTCGGTTTGGTGTTCCAACCATTCTTTTGTCTGATCGGGGAACTCATTTCATGGGGAAAGTAGTAGCTCAGTTAACAGCAAAGATTGGTGTTCACATGTACAAGCTTCTGCTTATTATCCACAGGGAAATGGGCAAGCCGAGTCTACTAACAAAATTTTGAAAGCTATCTTGGCTGAAACAGTGAAGGATAATCAAAGAAATTGGCATGAAGCCTTGACAGGTGCCTTATGGAGTTTCAGGTGTACTTACAAGTTGGCTACCGGATTTACACCATTTGAATTGGTCTATGGAGTACAAGTTGTAATGCCTATTCATTTGGACATTCCTTTGTGTTCATTTGTGGAGCTACCTTATTGTGAGAATTTAGGAGAAGTTCCAACTCCAAATCAAGTGCATAATAGGATGGATGATTTGCTGCAATTGCAAGAGATGAGACAAGAAGCAGCAGACTTCAATATGAGGCATAAACAGAAAGTAAAGCTTATCAATGACAAGTTACAGGTTGTCAATCCATTTGAGGAAGGACAATTGGTGTTGTGCAGACCACTAAGCAAAGATCTGCCTAAATTTCAAAGCCCATGGAAGGCCCATTTCGATTGATAAAGAGGTACCGTGGGGCTTTCTACTTGATGACCTCGAAGGGGAATTGTTGCCTAATCCTTAAAATGGCAAGGATCTCAGCCCTATTTTGAAAGAGAAGTGCTCTTCTAAGGGATTCAGATTTGACATAGCTCCAATTACAGATAATTTGTGGAGAACTTTTGAGTTACAGCAGGTCGTTTTTCTATAAAAATAGACGGCGACAGTTCCATAATACACAATCTATTCTACATCAAAAGATGTATTTCGGTGATACGAATCTAAGAGTTATGGTGCAGGTCAAACGGAGGTCTGGAACTCAAGATATCAGCTTTCAAAGTTTGTCACAGTTACAAAGGCTCTGTTTCGTCACTGTCATTTTGGACCAATTTGTTTTGTATCAGTTATTTGGATTTGAGGAGGGTAATTTTCTTTCTAAGCATACATGTAAATGTGTCATTTGGGGACATGTCCCAAGGACCATATTAGTACGTTTTGTTGTGGATTCTCCACCACGGAGTGCCACATTTTCCCACTGTGGTCGCCACTGTTGGGGTGGTCACTACTCACCACACTCGGCGCCACTCACCACTCACCACACTCGTCACCACTCACCACTATTGAGGTGGTATATGAGACCGTTTATTGTATATGGAGTGACATACGCACATGCACGCGTGCAGGATTTTTGCACGTATGCATTGTGGAAATGATGATCACTGTATTATCTGAGCAGAGAGAAGAACAGAGAGACGGCATATTGAGAGAGAGTATTTTTTACTTGATCTAGCTATGGAGATGATGATTCTTTGTGTTGTACAATCCAAGCTCAATTTATCAGATCAAGGCAATGCACAACACAAAGAATCATCATCTCCATAGCTAGATCAAGTAAAAACACTCACTCTCAATACACCGTCTCTATGTTCTTCTCTCTGCTCAGATAATACAGTGATCATCATTTTCACAATGCAGGTCTACATTCTGATGACAATAACAGAATCGCTTCGAGATTTAGCAGACGCGATCCAGAGCATGATGACCAGACATAAAGAAGTACACAGTGAAAGAGGGTTCCTAACATGATCCGTACAAAAGCGAGTCATAAACCCCATACAAATTGTTCAGTTAAAAGCTGATTGATAACGACGCATCACTGCACGGCCACGAAGCCGAGGTAAAGCGGGATGCTGGTATTAATAGAAAAAAGTCAGCCTTCAGAAAAGGCTACATCATGACAGCGTGATGTGCTAGTAGCGCCCTTTTAGGGAGCTCGCCCATGCTACACAAGTCCAGGGGCCTCGCGGCACAAGGGACATTAATGTATATTCTATTCTATTCTATTCTATTCCATATGAAAAATATCTAAAAATCTATCTACCTCCATTCTTAAAATTTTGTGCTTAGATGAATCCAAGGGGTCATGCCAAGACTGCCTTATATTTACATAGAGTAAAAAAATTGTCTTAATGAAATGATTTTTTTTTTTATTTTTTTTCAGTATTTTCTTAATTTTTTATGCGAGTTAGAAAGTACAACACAAAAAACTGCACCTTATTCCAAGGTATGAGAAGGAACATAAGGTTCATCGAACATGACAGGGTCAAAACAGTTTTCTGTCTTCTGTGGACCAATAATTATTTTAACATGAAATTAGAGATCACTCTGGCTTTGTTTAAACCATGAATTCACTTTTAATTTTTCATCAGATTCATTTTGCTAATTGGATGTAGACTTGGCTATCAGTTTTTCATCAAATTCATTTTGCTAATTGGACGGCCTAGTTCAGGACTTCGACAATGGTTATTTTGATTTAATCCTATCACGTCACACCTACGTTGGAGACTATATTAGACGGCTACCTTCTTCATTTTTGGCGAATTCATATGGTTTCAAATAGGTATTTGATTATTCGTATGATTTCAAATAGATTTGGCTACTCTTTTTTTTTTGTTATGATGTACAGTTGCCCTTCATTTGGGGAGTTCCTTTTTCCCATCAGTTGCCCTTCATTTGGCGAGTTTCTTTTTGCCCATCAGGTTTGTTTACATATTCTTGTGGACCCTAAGATCGATTATCATATCCTTGTGGATCTATAGCTTTTTCTTTGGTCAGGAACTTTGTGTCTATCTCATTTAACTATTGTCTAGTTGCCCTTCATTTAGCAAATTTATTTTTGCCTATCGGGTTTGTTATCATATTCTTGTCGATCCTAAGATTTATTATCATATTCTTGTGGATTAGTAGCTTTTTCTTTGGTCAGGAACTTTGTGCCTATCTCGTTTAACTATTGTCTAGTTTTTTAGCTTTTTCTTTGGTCAGGTTATACATTTCGTGTAAATTCGCTTCTTTTTGCCCATCAGTTACCCTTCATTTGCCGAGTTTCTTTCTGCCATTCTTTTTGCCCATGGAGTTTGGTACCATATTCTTGTGGATCCTAAGATCTATTATCATATTCTTGTCATGAACTTAACTGTTATTTAGGTCAGGAACTTTGTGCCTATCCTGTTTAACTGTTATCTAGTTTTTTACACTTCATCTCACGAATTTAACTATTGTCTAGGTCAGAAAATTTGTACCTATTATCACTAGTTATGGTGCCCGGCGTTGCCGGGCTTAGTGTCAATTTGAAGGGCTGGTTGTTTAATACTAAAAAAAATTTGGAGTATGAAAATTTGCATTTGAAGATTGTAGGAGCAACAATGGAACACAAAATTTGGATTCTTGCCACACGTGCATTTCCACTGCAACAAATTGGCTTGAAGCTTCAATAATACGCATGGTTCAACATGCCGAGAACATTCCTTTCTTTTCCAATTTTTATTCGACTTGAAGCGTTAAAAATACTCATGTTTCAACATGCCAAGAATCTAAAAAATAATAAATCAAAACGTAGACGCATTTAGCTTTGCTGCTTTGCAAGCAATTGATGATTATTAGGCAATTTGGCAAAAGGGCCATTAAGCCACAAATAAGATCTTGTCAAAATGAACCTCCAATGTGACATTTTAAGACACCCAATCCACGAAGATATTTGTGGCATGGATACTTATACATTGAGATTTCTTTATGAGAGTAGCTCTTCGTACATTCCTGCATGAATAGCAAACATATGAAGACTTAGATTTGCAGATTCTTGCATGTGTAATCGACATAGATAGAGAATTATAATATTGACCTACATCATGAATCTCCCCTTCTGGACTTGTGCAAAATTTGTTTGATCAGGAAAAACATTAACACAATATCCATGGCAAAAACATATCTGATGGGTATGGCTTCTCCATGATCCAATTGGGAAATAAGGAGAATGCATTTATAAAACTACTTTAGAAAAACTTAGCAATTCCTTGGTAGAATATTGTGTCATATACATGACATGTGTCAAAGTACCAATTCTCATGAATTTGGTTTGTGGTCGAGCTGATGCTAAAGTAAAGATTCTTATTTTTCTAGAGTCCCAACAACTGCAACATATCTCCACATAGCATTCACCATCTCATGTTTCTTCTTGTGCGGTGTTCCAATACATAGATGCAATACACAGATGCCACTGCAACATAGAGAAATGAGGTCAGCTCTTTGAATGTCTGCCTAAAATAGAAGCGCTCATCTCAACAAAGATGCCAGCTTCAAAGATGGCATATAATACAAAGTTTCAATAACATTACACAAACTGGATTACATGCAAACAGAACACTATCTTATAAAAAAAAAAGCAAAGGCTTACATAAAGCAAATGTGCATGTCTTGAACCTAGATGCATCTTAAACTCAAACTACCTCCCTTCATCTTCCTCCTTGCTTTTCGTCCATCTTCAAAGCGCCGTTCAGTTTCCCAATTGAACGCCTTATCAAACATATGATTCTCCATAACCTGAAAATGATGGGATGCAGCAAGCAATCTAGAGCCCTACCTTTGAATTTATATGATGAAATATGTTTAGAACACATTTATGATTGTAAAATATGATAATTTCAATAGCAATAATCAATTCTCCCTCCAAAGTATCACACTAAATGCTATGTTGTTGCCGTATTAAAGTAAACATGCATTTCATCCTCATTGGTTGTAATACTCTGACAAAAATGGCCTGAAATAGCACTCACATTAAATTAATGGCTATTAAAGCTGGCCTCAAATAGCAAACATTGTTCATAATAAATCTGCAATGAAGATGCATTCAAAAGAATGCAGATCCTTATGCAACTAAAGTGCCAACATCCAATGAAGATAGTGAATAAGTAGCACATGAAGTCTACAATTGCACAATACGAAGGTAAACATCCACGCAGAAGCCACAAAACTAAGAGGTCAAAACAGGGAGAAAGCCTAGAAAGGGATTAGTGCCTTACAGCATAACTGTGTCGTCTTAGAGCAGAAGTGTGTTGCCCCGAATTCTTAACACTTGAATTGAAAGGAACAACTTCGAGTGTACATATCTATTATTATCATAACCTTCATCGATTTCTATGAAATACATTTAAAATTGCCATGGACCAGCAATCAATCCTAGTAGGGACTATTTTAGAAGAATGTAGAGAAAGGACAGCATATCATATCATATCTTGTTTTAGTACCTACCTAAAATAGGTTATAGCCTTTACCATAGTTCTATATGGCAACCCATTTCTTTCCTACAGAGAACTATTGTAAAATATCTGGCACTTCGACATAAACATTATCTATTTTCTTAAGCTCTAACATGAGTCTTATTTGCTAACTCTTCAGATCCATAGATCAATTACTTCCATCTCTCATGCCATGGATCTTATCTAAACAACACTATGGACAGTCTTATCCATGTTGTCTATAAGCTTGTAAATGTGACACCAAAAAATAGATGGAAAAAAATATTTGCAACTGTGCAGTTCACAATGTAATATAAATCCTCTAGTGAAAAGAATGGGCAAAAATTGAGAAAAGGATAATCAAAGAATACAGCCAACAAGACCAAGGAACATAGTTGACGCCAAAATTCCAATATCAAGATGCTATTTTTTATAGATGGATAGATCATATAATAGCCCTCAACAATTGAATGTTAAGATAAACGCCATAAGATTGAGAGTGTTACCTTGAAGAAAACAGTATCCTCAACAAATTATAGCTAATGCTGCAATGGATCTATTTATCTGCAGCAATGGCTGCACATGGATCTAACAAACAAATGGAGGAAGACTGGCAAAAAAGCAGAAACGATGAGAAGAGAAGATGCATACTATATAATACCACTGCCATTAGATAGTCAAGAAATTGAAAGAGGTAAATTCAGAAGTTCAAGTAGCCTGATCAGTTGGGAATATACATTTATAAAAGAATACTTCCTCATTTTTCTCTAACCAACTAAAGCCCTTGCAATTAATATGTCTTAACAGAGCAGGGTAGACACCATTTCTGCACGTTCATTTTTAAGATAAGAACTATTAAATTGGTAACTAAAACAAACACAGCTAGAGAACACACAACCAGAGAATATAGACAACCATGTGACATACGCATACACACAACCAAAGAAGCCAGATAATACATAGCTAAAAGATGATGATACGGGATGCCCAGCCTATGAATCATGACTCTGAGCCAGTTAATAATGATATAGAAATTCATAACAAACAAAAAAGACTTAGGTTCCATGCACTCCAGTAATTAATGTCAACTACTCACCAAGAATTGTCGCTGGAATTGGCTTATTGAGCCACCTTCATATGCAAGAAATTGCGAATCTCCTGCCTTCTTCATAAGCCATACATCAGTAAGCACCATGATATATCTGTCACCATAAATGTACATGGAGTCATGCTAAGCAAACAAACTAAAAGAAACAATATGCAAGGTACATGACTATTGATTTACCACAATTCTCTCATCTTCATCTAGTAGAGATTAGGCTCTTGTGCAGAAGTCATAGCTTTTCTAGTGATCTAGAATGTAGATTAGATTTAAAACTACAGTGGATACATGGACCCTTTGAGCAAATAGCTATAAAAGGTGTGTATTATCATGCCCCAAATACCATGAAAGCAGTACCAGAAGGCCTAATTCAAGATATAAATCATATACCTACTTGTTAGCCTACTGGTTCATGTAGGCTCATATATCTCCAAGACAACTGCCATGTTTTTGAGTTGCCTCTTGATGCAGATATTCAGATACTAAAAGATCAGCTCACAATCCACAATCCACAATCCACATGATGTTGGACCAATGGATAATCATATGGTCACACTCTAGCCTACAAAAATCACCACCAGTAACCATTGTCAGAGGTTTTGCCCTGGAAAGCTATGAAATCTTGCAAGAAGATGTGGGTTAGAGATAGAAACGAACCTATGCAGCCAAGAATCGTGCCTATCATAGACAATCTAAGGAACATAAACAATCTAAGGAATAAAGACAATTACCTCAAAATGTCATAGCTATAGAAGCTGATGGAACGGCGAATCACCAAACGCAGAGAAACATTGAAGAAGTCTCTGCAACGAAGAAGCCGACGGTTCAGCAACCTGTTCCATTCAAGGAATATCAAAGACAAAAATCATATGGGTTATCTGATAGGACCTGCTAGAAACTCCATTTATGTCTTTTAACAGTTTAAGAGCTTAAAGAATGTATGCCGATGTTTATGTACATCCTAAATGTTACAACTAAGTGGAACAGAAGCCCTGTGTAGAGAAAAGAAATGATTCTATCCATGGCGAGGATAACCTTCTTCTAGTGCTCAAGTAGACCCAGAAACAGTTTTTGCCTGCCGAGTTAGAGCCATTCCTGAATAGCTAAATTATACACAGAATTTACACCCAGAAGAAAATATCTTCTATGACACCACTTTCAGCAAGACTTCATAAACGGCATCAAGCTAAAGGATGATGTAATTGCACCAAAATCAACGAAGCAAAGCTCGATTTGAACCATGCCCTAGCGATTGAAGTTGTACCTAGTTTAAAGGAAATGAAAAAAAAAAGGCATGCGAATGATAATCTCTTTATTTGTTAGGCGGGCAAATTTTCTACGATGTCTCCAACGGCAGAGATGTAGCAATCTTTAATCACTAAAGAAGAAAACGATCTTTGTGTTTTAGAAATGCCATTGAAAGATGGCCTCGCAATATTAGAGCAGCCATGTGCAGTGCCATTCAAAATTTAAAAGCTTCAAAATGTGCATCTTCTGGATAAGGAGAAGACAATACAAAATAACCTGATTCTTCACGCTGGCAATATTTCGCCGATTCTGCCTCCACCGTCGTTGATTCTGGAAACAACAGAGATCATTCTTACAAATTTATGGAAGCATAACGCCTCAAAAGTCGGCTCTGCACATCATGCGGCCTTGTAACTCTGCAAGGAGCGTGAAATCATATTTCAACTTACCTAACTGAAGATGAAGATACGGCAAGAAGAGCGAGGCTGAAAACATCGTGAGCATGTGACAACAGGACTGATCTTAGAAGCCATCTGAGACGATTGTGGCAATCGTGGAATACATGCTCCTGGCCACCGAATAGGAAAGGAAAAGATAAAGGAGCCAAGATAAAAAAAAATGTCCGATTTTTGGAATATCGGAAACTTTTCCGGGCACCCAAACTCATCAAAACCTTAGCCAAATAAATTAAAAAAAATTCCAAAAACTTTTCTTCCAAACCGGAAAATCCCAAATTAAAAAGGTTGATATATACTTGTTACAAATTTAACAGTTGTCTAGGTCAGAAACTTTGTGTCACAAATTTAGTTGTTGTCTAGGTCAAAAACTTTGTGCCTATTATCATATTCTTGTCACGAATTTAATTGTTGTCTAGGTCAGAAACTTTATGTCACGAATTTAACTGTTGGGTTTTTTAAAACTCAATGAAAGAAGTTCGGTGGACGGGTTTTTTCGAAAGTGAATCTTCGTCATTATTATTTTGTGTCAAGAATATTTCGAAACTGCATATTTAAGTTTGTTTGAAATTCAAATTTTTTGTGTAGGTATAAAGCTATTTCTTGGCAGCTCTTTTTCTTCGAGCAGCTTGAGCACTTATCTGAGTGATTTTCGGCTCTGTTACTAGGCAATTCGGAGATGTCTTCTAAAATAAGAGGTGGTCGAGGCGGACGGGGTCGAGGAAGCGGTGGGCGAGGAATTTCAAACCCAGCTCTTCTCAAGTTACAGAGGATGTTGATCAGACCCCTAATCAACGTATTTAATCTGTCGTTTCGCGACAAAATACAGACTGTATAGAGAGTATTATGCTTTGCATGAATTTGAATTCTTTCCTTACAACATACAAGGTATATTAGCTTCTATTAATTCTCTGATTCTCGGCTTTTACAATATAATTTTGCTATAGTTTTCTATAGTTTTAAGTAGAGGGGTATACGCCTAGCGTAAACTGGAGGTGTTTCTATTGAAGGGACAATTAGAGATAGTAGTGTTCAATAAGGATATGGATGGTAAAGGCATGGATGAAGTGTCTTGATATAGATGGATAAGGGGTTTATGTATGGTAAAGGCATGTATGGTGTTTATAAAAGGAGTTAGAAACACACCAAGCGTGAATTGAACTAGTTTGAGTTTTAAATTCATGCCAAGGGTGATCTCATGTTCAAAAAAGTTTGCTAAATCATGTTCATCCTATTTTGCAGCGCCAAAGAGGAAGAAGACCCCTAATAATTCTTGATCTATTTCTGGGAAGAAGTCAAGTGTAGATGACCCAAATGTGACACCATATGATCTCATTTAGATGATAAAGGGCCTATCCTTAAAGCAAGCACTGACACTCCATGCCCCGAAGCGGAAATGGATGAGGGTGTCACGTGGTTCGTTGACCTCTCCAAGACAAATGGCAAGCTGGACTCCAACACTCTTCTCTAGGAAAAAAAGAAGTGGACAGTATGACCAAATACGGTATCATAATCTCCTGTGAGGAAGAGGATGACACCAACTGCAAATTGCTCTTGGAGATGACACATAAGCAGAAGAAGGATCTGCTCAGCCTTACTCATTGTAGAGCTATTGCATACAAAGATACTTTTATGAAGACAGATGTGAATATTGAGACATGTTTTAAGTATAGTTGGCCACAGTAATGTAGCAATTACACCAATATCTATATGCCACGGAGTTACAGCCAGTGCGTAGAGGCATATTCAATAAACCTACTCCAAGTCACTACCTGCAACGCCCTCGGGTGAATTGTGCTTGTCCACAGATTTGATCCTCGAGTGTCAGCGCTCTGCCCACTGTGCAAGCAAAGGGATGAGACCATTGAGCATTGTTTCTTTTTATGTGATCATCTCCAGCCTGTTTGGTCTTGGCTGCTCTCTCTTTTTCATGTGACATTGACAAGTCGCCAAGTGCTTCCGGCTATTTATCCGATACTTGGAATAAGGTGCGAGTCAAGCATTTCATTTGGCATCGGGATGGTTCTTTGTGGTCCATCTAGAAGCCTTGAAGATTGTGTATCTTTCGTGGTTTGGATATTCCCCCCGCTAGCTTGTCCTCCGGGGCCATTACAAGCTAGAATCGCTAAGGCCTACCATTGTTCTTTTTCGCTTGCTTCGCTAGCGGCAGTTGATATTTGAGTCCTATTTGAATGTGTTGTCTTTTTTTTTTTTTTTTTTTTTTTTGAAGGACGACAAACTTTATTGAAACTCCAAGCCAAAAAGCAAAATACAAATGCAGAGGCGGGAATAAAGTCTTAGAGGATAATCATGATCCACTGAGTAGAACCACCAGCCTATGCATAAGACAAATACGGACCCTATTTCAAATTGATCTTGTTGCATGTCATCAGTTGAATGCCCCTTGTTGGTGGATACCTGTGGAAAATAATCTTCCACTTTGTGCCTCCTGTTTCATCCATTAACTCAACTACCGGAGGTTAGCGTGAATCTTGGCCGATTTGCGGCATGGTATGATTCTGGCCAGTTAGTGACATGGCAAATCTTTCAAACAAAATTCTCATTGTCTCGATGGGACAGACCTATTTGGCAAAAGGTTGCTAGTACTCTGCCATTGGTTGCTCCAGAGGCTATTGAAGGGTGCATGTGGGTTTCCCACCAGAGTATTCATGAGCATAGGCTTGTGAATTCTATGTATAGGCTGCTTGTCAATAGTGATATCCTTCCGCCATCCACTAGGTGGTCCCTTCAGCTTTCACCTCCTAATTGGAGACGATGTGGTCTTGGGCTTGGGATAAACTACTCCATCCTAAGGTGGTCGTGCTTTGGTGGCGATTCTTCACAGATGTCCTCGTGTGAACGTGGCTTGTCCACGATTTGATCCTCGAGTGTCGACACTCGCCCCGCTTGTGCAAGCAAAGGGGCGAGACCATTGAGCATTGTTTCTTTTTATGTGTTCATCTCCTACTGTTTGGTCTTGGCCGCTTTCTCTTTTTCATGTGACAATGACAAGTCGACAAGTGCTTACGGGTGTCTATCCGGATACTTGGAATAAGTTCTGAGCCAAGCATTTCATTTAGCATCGGGATGGTTGTTATGGTCCATCCGAAGCCTTGAGAAGACCGCTCTATCTTTCCCGGTTTGGATATTCCTCCCGCAGTTGTCCTCCAAGACGCACAAGCTAGAATTGTTTAGGCTTACCATTGCTCTTCGCTTGCTCCTGCCAAGCGACAGTTGATATTTGAATGTGTTGTCTTATACATAGGCTGGTGGTTCTATTCAGTGGATCATGATTATCCTCTGAAATTTTATTCCCGCCTCTGCATTTGTATCTGGCTTTGGCTTGGTGTTTCAATAAAGTTTGTCGTTCTTCCAAAAAAAGAAAAACTTTTGAATGTGAAGAGCTATAAGAGGGTGCCCATAAAGCGCCCATTTAAGGTTAAAAACTTTATTATGATGGGTTTAGTTTCTAATCTCCTATTTTGATAGAATATAATGAAATCTCAAAGTTTAGCTTTTAAATATTACTAAACACGAGCCATTTTGACAAATGGGAAGCACGCTATGAAGACTTTAAGTTTTATCATTATTTTAATCCCAATAGACCACCAAATGCCCTTCAATAAACCATTAAAGCCTTTTCAATAGACCACCACATGCTCACACTTGACCTTCATTGGCCCACAAGTGCCCATTAATAGACCCTGCATCTAGTTCAATTTCAATTACTTCTTAAGGTGGGCTATTAAAGGGTAAAGATGGGCTTGGGTGAGCAATTAAGGGGCAAAAAGTGGCCCATTGAAGGGGAGTGGGTGGAAGAAGGGCACTCTTCCTAAATGATGCTCTTTGTTTGTTAGATATTTTAGTATGTAAACTTGGAGGGGTATATTTTTGGAGATTTGAAATTTTCCCTTAAAGATAACTCTGCCCATTTTCTCTTTACCTAGTCAAAAACTACTAAAACTACAAAAACTACAAAAACTACAAAAACAAAAGCTAGTCAAAAACTTTCTTTTTAGCATCTTTTTAACATGTGATTTGCAACACAAGAACCGATTCCAACATGATGATGATTGTCTGAAATAATCACAAAGTCACAAGCTCCTAATGGCTCAAAAACTGATCCTAATGGGATCTTTTTTATATTGTTTGTGGACCTTGATCTGGCGAATATACCCTCCATTGTGCTAGGCCGACGACCCTCGATCTTTTCATCGGAGTTACTTGTGCAACTTTCAATGGTGCAAAAGTGCACAATGGTCTATGCACCATTAACAAATTGAGGAAAAACAAACATGGAACCCAATGGTAGCAAAGCTCGGCATCAAGCATCGCAGACTGCCCGGAAAGAATCTCAGTCAGACCAATTAGAACTCCAATTGAGAGATGTATATGTCAAACTGATTTGGTTCTTGCCAAAAAGACCAATTTGACAATTTGAGTGCAGCTGCAATGTCTTATCCAAGTTTTACTTATCAAAATTAACGTCCAGCTCGCATTTTGGGTCCTAAAGATAATTAATTAAAGCTTATTTCGAGAATTTGAGGAGACAAGGACTTCTGAATCAAACAGACGGGTAAAATTTTTCCTTGGCATCTGTTTTGCATCTCCAGGCCACAATGGCTGCAAAGCCAGAAATAATCTCCAGTTGCCTTTGACATTCTGCACCAGATCCACATTGCCTCCAATCCGACCTCTATGAAAGAAACAAAGCAAGGAAAACAAAGTAACAAAGCAAAAGAACGAAGGCATAAAGGAAATAAATCCTCCTCGTTGGGCCAGAGGATTCGTCCAGGCTGCAATGGCCTCACCAAAGCCACAAACACCAGGACAATGCGACAACTCTGGATTTAACACTATCCAACCTAGGCACACCCCCAGGAATCCGCGCCTCTTAGCTTTCCCTGGAAGCCTCGTCTGGATGCCCTGCTTGCAAGCCACACACATGCAACAACGCAGAGGCCTAGAGCAGTTTCACAACCCACTTTTGCCAACGACCATACAATCAGGCACAACGCCGCCTCCCTAATCACATCTGCATCAGGAGCAGAGTCTTGGCGCTGGAGCAGGGCACTGGAGTTTCGGCGGAGCGCCGTATATATCAGACGCCGACATGTTATAACCACAGGCATATCCATGGTATATCCGTGTCTGACATGTTATAGCTACGCCAAAAAAAAATTACACGGCGCATGTTATAGCTACGCCAAAAAAAAATTACACGGCGTTTTTGTGGACTTAGCATTTAAAGCTGGCTATAACATGCCCACGTCCGACATTTACCGCGATGGAGTTTGGGCATGCAAACGCAGCTGTCTAGACTTATCCAGTCCCTACAAAAGCAGTTGTCTAAACTTATCCAGTCCCTACAAAAAAGGCAGGTTGCCTTTCTCCTTTTAGAACCATTGCCAAGACCGCCATCCAAGAACCCAAAAAGGCAACATCACCTTTAAGTGCAACTAAGCTACCCAAAAACCCAAAACAGCAACATGACCTTTAAGTGCAATTAAGCTGCTCAAACCCTGCAAAATGTACGATCTTGCATACAATATAATACGAGAATCATATTCCTAACCATTGCGAAACAACCCTTCCGGACAGGATGAAACAAATTGGGCAAACTTAAATAGCGCACTATGATATGTCTTGCTTGCTTGTCAATTTATATTGGTTTACACAAAAAGGCAAGCATGGTAATTTTTTGCTGCTTCTAATATTGTACAGTTTCCAACTATAATGCTGACGAGTAATTTTGGTTTACGCATCAAGAGAAACTGTTTGTTCTGGTCATCACATATTGTAAGATCAGTGTTCCGAGAAAACATTTTCCACTAGGCCATCCTAATAAACGTACATTTGGCTTCATTTTTGTTATTTTCGATATTTATTAACAAGGCTGAACAAGGCATAGACATCATCTGTATCAAGCCAACAATGGACACCATAGATGAACTTACACCTCCACACACATAAAATCCTAGAAAAGGCATTTGACTGCGGAGGATGCATTCATTAGCTTATAAGCCTGAAAACTGTTCCCAACTTGTCTATGTCGGTTATAGGCATATTCCAGGAAAAAAACATTTGTATCAACAATTCTATCAAATAGAAATTGTGCAGGTTCCAGGGTCCCATATTTGCTAAATAGGTAAAAGAAAATAAAATTAATCTTTTGTTGGTCGAAGCTGTAGTATGGAGAGATCACAAGGCTGTAAACAATCCTATCAAATAAGTTCCAGGTTCCCATATTTGCTAAATAGTGAAAAGAGAAAAGAATTGATCTTTTGCTGGTCAAAGCTCTGGCTTTAATAGATAAAAGAGAAATGAATTGATCTTTTGCTAGTCGAAGTTCTAGTATGGAGAGATCATAAGGCAGAATATTATGTTCATTCTTCAACTAAAACTCATTTTGCCCTCAATTTCAACCCACTTCGATTTAACCATTCCGTTAGTTTTAAAATATATATGCATCTGCTCACAGCTCCAGTGTTCCATCATGCAAACGAAGGATTTCCTCTTTCAATCGATAGTCAGGGTTGACAAGCTATATTGAAGATCTTTAATGGCTGAAGTAATGTTCCCAGACTACTAATAGATACTTGTTTATCCATGACCTTTGAGTTACTATTCAATGATCTTTCAATCAAGAGTGTGCTCTCTCTAATGGGCATGTATAAATTCTGGATCAAGTTAATGAAAACACATCTTATTCTGATGTGGTTCAGCTGTCTCTTTAAATTACAAGCAAATGAGCTTGGATCTTTACAAAGCCTAAATATGAAGAAAACCAGTCTACTTTCGTTTGTAAGCTGATGAAACAAAATATATAATCCGAAACTGATTTAAAACATGAATCCTATAACAGTGCACAGGATTATCAAAATGCAAGATAAACAAACAAAACCAGTCTTACAATATCAGGAATCCAAATGCTATGACCAAGGGGTAAACCACCACCACCAACACTATAAAAAGAAAAGTAACCAACACCGTGTAGAAGGAAATCACAAGAGCTTGAAACTTTCCAGCTTAGGGCTGAAAGAAAGAGGGTTGAAACAGAACCGTTACATCACGAAGAATAAAGTTCTTGTCAATAGCTGACTCCTCTTCGGGTAGCTCTCCAGAATTCAGAAACTTAAGGTTTGACTTACGAACCTGTAGAAAATCTGGGACATCAAGAAGCCGCCAAGAATGTTGCACCAAATCATACTCAAGCACCAAAATACGTGATAAACTGTCAACAATAATGCCAATGGTTTCATCTTTGCCAATGGTGAGCAGATGTTTCCAAGGCCCTTTCAACATTTTACGCAATTTTGGACCCTCAAGCAAAGTAACAAATTTTCTGCATCTACTAGAGACCAAATGCACTAACATGGAATCATTCAGACACTCCACTACTATGGCCTTGCCATTGTATGGGATGCAGGCACTCTCAAAACCATATCGATCAGCGTAGTACACCATGCTCCAGCAGTCCTGGTCAAAGTTGTAAGATGCGAGCCAATTTTTATAGATTAATACAGCAGACCAAACGTGTCCACTTTGCGGGGTACTATCCCAATCCAATGTGGCTGCCCGAATCCAACAGTTTCTCTTTGAGTCAAAAACCTCTGCCATTACTGGCCGGTCTGATTCTAGTTCTAAATCTGATTCTGATTCAGGTGCATCTAGGTTTGTGGCCAAGATCATGTAATCACCTGATTTCTCCACTACTGACATAGCTATTGGATCAAAATACTGAGAAGGCGAAGTTATGATTTTCCATGAGTTGAGTAAAGGGTTTCCAACCTTGAAGATATTCACATCAACGTCAATATTATCACATATACAAACTAATCCTTTGTCATAACAACAAATTCTAAATCCCGGAACGTTTAGAGGTCCAACGCTGCCACAAGAAGATGCCTTCTCCTTCTCTGGAAACGGGAAATATCGGGAGCAGGATGCGAAATCATTTTTTAGACACAAAATACCTTTTTCTGGAGGACAGAGTTGGGACTGAAGCTCATGGAAATAGGGTGAAAATCGGATTAAATTCTTCCATTCTTTACAAACTAGACATAAGCGGACAAGATCTCGCACCTGCATTAAGGCCAAAATACGTGTTATGACCTCCACAGGAACCTGGGGTTTTGAAGTAGATTTTGCGCAATCCCCCATCGCCTCCTCTCACTCGAAGGCAGAGTCTATGCGGAGGTCGATTAGGTCTGTTTTTTTTATTTTGGCCTCTATAAATATCACCATCTTTCAAAAATTGCATGGCATGCAACTTGCACAGTTGTATAATAATCTCACATGTGTCTATCGAATTTAGAACCTCTAGCTTTTGCAGAATTGATGAATCTAAAAAATGCCTTTGATTTGGCCTATTCGTTTTTGTGAACGTTCAAAAATTTTATTGCAGCTACTGTAAATGTAAATAACGGGTTTGGGTTCTTACAAATGTGTAAGGAAGAACAAAATATGATATGATTGATCTGGTTTGGTTGGAACAGCCCCAACCATGGCATACAGTTATATCGCAATTGTTGCTCTTTACACGACACATGCTTCTTGGCTTGGATCGCCAACTTGGCAGTCTAGTCAACTTGCCGCATAAGCACTCTGTTGATCTCTTACGATCAAATCTGCAACACTAACCCTTGATTAATAGATCAATGGAAGTGTAAATTTAAATTCCTTTTTTATCCCCTAACAACATACTCCTCCTTGAACTGCTCTCAATTGAAGCCATCCAAATGAGTTTGAAACTGCTCGTCTCTAGATGAACTAGAGGCAACTGTTGTTTTCCATAATATAAAGAATTTAATCTTGTAGACTCTTTTAATTAAACTTCCCTTAGCAGTCAATCTACTCCCCCTTACTGCTCAACCTGAGCTCGTCTAGGTAGCCATGTAAACTGCTCACCTTTCAATGGTCTAGAAAGTCCTCTAACTGCATCTAAAAAATTCAATTTTACTAATATATCTATACCCCATTAAGGAGAACTGAGGATGCATGATTACATCGTACTGCATTTCTCCCCTTTAATCTTGCATCCGAAGATAACAAGATAAGACACTGAGTCCTCATCTACTCCTTGCTGAGTATACGTACTAATTTCCTATAACTAGTTACTGAATAATTTCCTAACTAGTTACTCATACTAAGACCATTTAATTTAGGCTTGGCTTATCCAGAAATTTTCTTCTTCTTCGGACCGCAGCCTTGAGGTTGGTCTTCGCAATCGTGAATAAATCTTCATCAGGTCTGCATAGGGCATTCTTTTATTTCCTTGAAATATAGCTTCCTTTACAGCACCATTCTCTCCTAGGTTGTTGCCTTGAGCATATGGTTCTATCACATCTGCAATAGTCTCAACTTGCAATTCGTGTTGCTGTATTGCATTGTGAATATAGGCCACGCCTAGCCATCCTTTCTCTGTGACCCAAGCCCTAGCACTTAACCTGTTATGCCTAAATAAATTGGCAGACCATTGTTTGATATTGTGCATGCATTATTAATATTTAGTATAATAATGGAATGTTCTATGGCATATGGGCCATAGGTGTTTCGAAATAATCATATGGTGTTTGGAAGTATTTCCCTTCAAGCAATAGCAAGGCAATACATATTGTGTTAGATTAACCTAAGGGTATAAATACCTTTAATGGTTTAAAAACCATTGCATTAAAAAATGTAAGCACCCCTTAAAGTGGGGCACCTGAACGTGGCTGGGCCAAGGCCTGTAACAGCGGGCAGAGAAACAGAATCCGGGGCCGGATGGGGCCGGAATTGGGATCCGGCATAATCACCTGCCCATCTGGGGCAGTGCCACGTGGCTTAGCCACGATTTGGCAGGCCCTCGATTCTGATAGCAGTAGGGGGTTACAGGAAAGAGAAGAAGGGGGAAAGGCTGTGAGAGAAGAAAGGAGGCGTCGTCTATTACAAGAAGACGTGAACGGATTTGAGTGAAGCATCAAGCAACAATCACCACTCGCATAGCAAGGGAAGCTTTTGCTGCAGGTAAGCCACGAATTGGCTGAAAGTTTGGATGGCAGAGCCATGGTGGTAGCTTGCTGTATAACAATAGCCTTAAACAAATACCTGTGTAAAGCTCTCTGAAAGAATAAAGGGCTGGCCTTAGAATGATGCTTATGATGCCTTCCTTGAATCACCGAACTACTCCTTGTGAAACCTTGTAGAATGAGCTGGAGCTAATTCCAAGCTATAGTCTTGGCTGCCTTGGATAAGTGCAAGGATTGGCTATGGCTGGTGATTACTGGCGTAGCTTAAGAGCCAAGCAGCTACAAGGCTGGGCCTCTGAAATGAGCCATTCCTTCTGTGAATAAGCTTATGTTTATTTACCCGGATACTTGTGAGTGCTGGTGAGGTGGGCGAAAGATATTGGTATGGGACAATATCTTATGTCTACCGACAGTCCAGTGAAAGCAGAGCATCCATTGTGGAGCTATGCTCCACTATTACCGTATCTTAGCGATACTGGGGTGAGTACAGTAAGTACTACCCAAGGGAGTTTTATGCATGGCATGATTGGATGAGTGTGGCTTGTCTGAATAGGGACAAGGTACTTGTGAGGTAAAGCTTGTCGCTGGTATGGGATAGTGGCATGCGGAACCAACAGTCTAGTAGCTTGAGTCCTTATGAAGCTTGCAGTTTCTCTCTCACTTTGGGTCCACCAGCGCAGGGGTTCTAGACGACGTACTGTCTAGATATGGTGGGGTGTGCCTGCTTGGCAGATGCTATGGTGCATGTGGTGGATTCCATATGTGTGTACTTGCAATCATCAGTCATTGCTTCATGTTGACACTATGGGATAACTCTTATGCATGTTACTAACACGTGGAAGCTTGTGCAGGCTGTTTGATAGCTGGCGGAGCATACGTGTGTGTATAGTTATCTACGTGTTTCTTTTTTTGTCTTGCTTTCAAAACATTAGAATGAAGCACTTTCTTTACTTTAGAGACTTGCGACGATTCAATGGAGCTAGATGATGTTGAAGAAGCCTTGGAGATTGCAGCAAGGCAACTACTAAATTTATGGTCAAAACTGATGCCAAAACAGCTGGAAAAAAGAGAGTGCAAACCAGAGCAGGGACATCCGCTGCAAAACGGTAATTGCTAGCTTACATTTACTTAGTTATACTTCAGTAGCTTATTAGATTTTACTCGTTTTGCAGGTCTAAACCACTGGAAACAGAGATTGGAAGGTATCAATTTATGCTTTATTGTCATGGATCAATTGTTAATATGACACTAACATCTTGGATCTGACAACAGAAATGATGACAAGGATAAACTTATGGAATTCACGCCATTCATGCCATTCAAGAACTGTCCACCGGCTGAAATGAAAGTGGTTGCATCTGACGTAGCAATTTTATGTGCAACTAACTCTAAAATGAGTAGCCGCTTAGTGGATCTTTATGGCGGTAATAACACAGTTGTAACCGAAAATTGTATTTGTTGCTATTCCTTGTCTCTAATGTTAACCTTAATCTAATCCAGTGCTTGCATGAGACATTGCCTTCTCGAGTGGAAGAGCAAAATCTTTTTTATCCCCGCTACAACTATATAAGGTTTAGAGAAGCTACCAAGAAGAAAAAGAATCCGTGAATCAAACCAAGGATCACCCACCATCATTGAAATAGTGAAATCAGGGGATGAAGGGGATTGTGGTAGCTAAATGCCATCATATCCTTGCATCTATCCTTGAGAATGACCATTTTGTGTTTTAGCTTTTACGCCGCACCATCTCGATTCCAAGATCCTACACGCACCCATTAATTCCGCCTTGAATCCTCTTACGGGTTATGCGAGAGATATGGAAGTAAGTTGTATGCCTTCCCTTGTATGTCTTTTGATCTCATGTTCCTTTAAATATTTCTAACCTTATTTATGGGTGTCAAAGATTACATCTAAATGGTTCTCTCATGAATACGCCCATCCGCGGCGACAATTTCTAATAGATGCTTTGGTCACGCATTGTGATGCCAATCCGAAAAGAACGTGTCGACCCAGCCCTCCTCGATTTACGATTTAAAGAAACTTCGATTTCGATTTATGATTGATGCACGATGAAGATACGAGAAACGTAATTTGAGTCGATCATGAGTCCGAGTATCCGATTTTGCAAGATGAACTATGTAACAGACTTATATCTATATATTTTTTATTCACATCTATCATAAGGAATGTATAAATGACACTATGCTGAATAGTATACTACTGATAGTATACTTTATGACTATGTATAAGTTATAATTATGAATACAAAAACACCTTACCTCCAAAAAAAAAAAAAAAAGTTGAAAAAAAAAAAAAAGATTTACGATTTAAAGAAGCCTTGTACCCTTTTGGTCAATCAAAGCAGTTACTTGATTGTTTTAGAGTGATATGTTTTGTGACCTTGTCCCACCACCACACTCCACCACCACCAACACACCACACCACAATCCACAACACCACACCACACCACCACCACCACACACCACACCACACCACACACCACCACCACCACCAGTCCACCACACCACATCATACCACCACACACCACCACGCACACCACCACCACCACCACCACCCCCCCACCACCACACCCCACCACCACCACACTCCACCACCACCACCACCACCCCCACCACCACACTCCAGGTTAGGATTTCCCCCCCTAAAATTCTCCTGAATTGAATGTTCCTCTCCTTGCAATTGATCAGTCCAATGGGAATGGCAATCCGATATCTCTTGGTTAATTTCGGTTCTAACTAAAGGTATTTTTCCCCTGTTCTCATTTTCCCCCTTTCTGTTTTTCAATTTTTTGCATGCACTTTTGTTGGTTCACCCTGAACTTTCTGCAATGGTCTCTAATTGTCCGAAAAACCCTAAACATTTAGCATTCCTTCACGTATTCGCCAATCTTCCGGCTCCGGAACGATCTTCTATCCTTCAAAATTTGCTGTCCTTTCAAGAAAATCCTGCAGACACCATTCTCTTTGGAAATTTTGATAATTTGCTTCCCTCGTCTTTTGATATGGACCCCATTACTCATGAAGTGCCCTTCTAGGATAACCTTTCTGCGGATCCTGACTATAGGGGCGATTCATCATCCTCTTAATCCAGCCACTCGGATTCCTTTTCCTTACGGAATTGCAAGGAATCACCCGGAAATTCGATCAGATGTGGAGCTGGATGAGAGACTAAAGAGAACCAGGATACCTCACCTCCAGGAACGGAAAATGGGCATTTACAATGGTATTTCCTTGAATATTCCAGTTGTTCATTCTAAAATTGATGCTCTCTCTCTTTCTGCTGTTATCATAAAAGTTCAGAAATGTGGCATAAAGGTTGATAATTTGTGGGTTTAGGGTTTAAATGTAGTAGATTCTAACTTATTCCTTTCTGATGATCCTAGAATATCTTAACTTTCTGCATGGAGAAGGAAGAAGCAAATTTGACAGCCTCTCTCCTTTCAGTAATCAAGTTCATGATCAGGTTATGCAAAATGACATTGCGACATCTATGGAATCATATCTTATGAGAAGAGGTCATAGAAGATATCAAAAAGAAAGTGAAGATCTATGGGCTGCTATTTTCTGCAGAGAAGTTGTGCGTCCATTGCTTATGGTTCTTTTATCACCAACAACTTCATTCTTTACGAAAAGCACATTGACAAGATATAGATCAATGTATTACAACCACAAGCTGCTTGCTGATCTCTATGGATCCTCGTTGATTCTTTTAGAGGACAAGGACAAATTCTGACTGTTTCACACTAACAACTGGTCCCCTGACCATTATATCTTTGGATCAACTGATGCCTTCAACACTTACTTTAACTCTGTCTTCTTTTCCGACACATGATCATCGATTTTTTCTAGCTTACTTTTTGGTGGATTATCCATTTGGCGGTGTTAAACATTTTTGGCGGATGCTTCAAGATGCATTTAAAGAAAAATACTCAACATATTTTCCTATTGGTACTTTGGGTTTACCATATTTTGTTAGCGTGCGAGATCATAAATTCTACTGCACCTTGAAATTCCTTGTTGGCTTTAATGTTTGTTTTGGTATGCTATTTCAGTAAAGGCATACTTTGCTTTGTACTTTGCATTTTATAATTAATGACAAAAACTGTCATTAACTTGAGTTGCAAACTAAATACCAAAAACTTGAGTTGCAAACTAAATACCAAACATGTTTCTTATATCTGTACAGAAAAGGATAGAAATAGTTCAGTTAACTAAAAGAACAGTGGAAACTAAGAGAACAGTTAAAGCAAAAAAAATAGTCACAACAGTTGTAGAGAATAGAATAGAATAGAATTGTTTTTATCGTCCACGGAGACCAATCGGCCTATGGGACCCAATACAAAAAGCGCAGCAGTCACATTACTACCCGGATTAAAAAACCCCCGCCCCGAAGGGTTTTCGAGGGAAAAACCATGGCAGCAATAAGACTGCTGACATTAAAAAGAGAAGAGAAGAGAAGAGAAGAGAAGAGGAGTTCTGTCATTAATCAAAAAGCTTTACAAAAAAATAGTTCTCATTAATCAAAAAGCTTTACAATTGAAACCCGGGATTAAAAAAACAAATCTAAAAACTAATCAGGGTTGGGGGGCCATCCTCAGCTCTATATGGAGGTCGTCCTCCATGGCATACATCTTCATTTCTAGAAGACAGTCCTCATCAGGGTAACCTCGATCAACCCATTCGAGAACCCGGATTGAACAAACAGCTTGTGCCTCAGTGATAAGTTTCTCCACTTGTGGTGGAGTGAACTTGGCCACCACTGTAACCGGATGCCCTCCTGATGAGGACACGGATTCTAACCGAGCTGGCGGTGAAGGAGCAGGCACAATAGCTGGAGTACTCCTGCGAACTGTAGTTTTGAACCTGGCCATTGACGGAATGAACGGAATGGACGGAATGAAGCTGACCCGAGGAAGAGGAAGATGGACGGAATGAAGCTGCAGGGCAGAATTTTGGGAATAAAAGGGATGTTTGCATGCATACAATTTTGGGAATGAGGCAGAAGAGGAAAGGGATGTTTGCATGCATACGATTTCACACCTCGGGAGCCGAGCCACCCACCTCAATATTTTTGCAAATGTAAAATGTATAGGTTGATCAATATATGAGACCAATTCCTTGGTATGCAGTTAGCACAACCCTAACACAAAGTTAGCAATATCCCACATGCATATATCACAAAAATCGTGCGCATATATAAATAGTGTTTTGCTGCTTCATTGAAGAGTGTGGATAGAGATTAGATGATGAAAGGTTATGGCTCTCTGGCTTGTAATCTTCAGTTACAGGCCAGAGTGTCATGACTGTTCAAAATGTAATCCTCATCCACCTTTTTTTTTAGTAATGGGCTCAAATATCCCACATGCATTCAATGTTCCACATGTTACCAAATCAACAATTGTCAAATCAACAAATGCCAAATGAATGGATTATGTTAAGGCATATTGTGTACCTATGCATATTGTGTTTGGTAAAGCGTGAGTCAACAATTTGAAAGTCAACAAGTGTGAATCACCCCCCTTTGTTACATGTTTGACTTTCATTGACCAACATGTTTGACATAACGGGAACTGCATACCAAGAGATTGGTAAAGTTCCCTTGGTAAAATGTATATGAGATCAATATAGAGATAACAAGGAATATTCCTTATTACCTTGAAAGGAATATTCCTTATTGCATTGAAAGGAATATTCCTTAGTGCTTAGTTATCAGGAATATTCCTTATTACCTTCAAAGGAATATTCCTTATTGCATTGAAAGGAATATTCCTTATTGCCTTGAGAAATATTCCTTATTGCATTGAAAGGAATATTCTTTCGTGCCTAGTTATCGGGAATATTCCTTATTACCTTCAAAGGAATATTCTTTAGTTTGTTTAAGTGCACCCATAGTTACAAGGAATATTCCTTATTACATTGAAAGGAATATTCCTCATTGAGTATAGCCCTTTCATTTGAGCTAGGCTTGTGGGATATATGCCAGCAACAACCATTGGCCAATTGGATCAGAAAAAGAGGACAGTGGGAAAGATTTTGAGAAAAGGATGTTGATGTATTTTGGCAGAATGTCCAATCAGGTTAAGGAACAAATCATTGGCATGGTAAGAGCCATATCAGAAACAGGGGAGAAGGGAATAGACAGGGATAAAAATTCTTTTTTTACCTGTGGTGACTGGTTGATTCCGATGGCGGGAGGAGATCGAACAACTAGATCACAATCCATATCCTTAATTCAAATGCAAACTCATCTGGCGCACCCGATTCTTGAGGAGATCAATGCCGAACAGGGAAACCAATTGAACAAAATCAAACGGAGAGGCAGTCACGAGTTCAGAGGTACTCCTATTCTTAAACATGCTTTTGTTCCTAATCTAACAATTGCTTATGATGTTCTATACAGATGCACAAAGGAGACTTAACAACGTTGGAAGCATGGATCGAGCTATGGGAGTAGCAGCGGACAAGGAGGATGAGGAATCCCAATTATCTAACGCAGAACTAGAAAGTATTCTAATTCAACTTAAACAGGAAGTTGTGCATGCGAAAGCAATCAACAAAGTGCTGAAAAGGGCTGAGGTTTGGAGATTCAATAGCCTCAAACCATACTTTACCAATCTCTATCATAAATGGCAACAGAAGCGAGAAGCACATGTCTTGCTTCTGTTAGATTTCACCAACTTCCAAACAGCTGTCCTGGACACTCTTCTCACAATTTTCGGGAACAGGACCATTGCTGATCTCACACTGCAGGACCTTCTGGATGAATTTTGAGTCTTGAATCTTGAATCTTGAGACCTTCTACTTACAGTGTTTTTTACAGCTTACACTAAGTATAACAGTCTTGGAACTATATAAACAATATATTAATGTTTGTGTTTTAATCTGGTTCATGGATCCATTTTATAAGGACCATGACTTTTGGACAGTATGCTTGGACATAAAAATATTTTCTGATTACATGAACATCACATTCTGATTACATTCAGTTTGCAAGTCCATGCCTTAGTGCATAGAAAAGTTACTTCAACAACAGGTTAACGTATTACAGAGATTCTACAATCTCTGGCAAATTTCCCAAAGAACATTTCATGCCAATAGTTAGTCGGGTTCATATGCATAAGATGTACCTTTAATCTTATGTTTGACCGCTCAATGGAAATCTCACCCCAATTCTTGGCTCCTGATGGACAAGAACTTTCTTTCCTTGAATAAGCCTGTACTTTTTGATGGCAACCGAGGAATCAATTCAAAGTAGTTACCAGCTATAACTTCATTACCACAATAAAATTCATTTCCATAGTCATCCTTGGTGTCTTCTTCGAGGGGGCATGTTTCATACATTAATTTGGATGAGACAATAAGGGACCCTTTCATAATTGTCCGGGAATGTGAATGATGCAAAATAATCTCCAACCTCGCCCGCCTCATCCACATTGTCCACGCCATTTGTCCACAAGTCCTCTGCCTCATACCCATCTTCTTCAACATTGTCCCCGTTTGTAGGCTCTAGTTTTCTCAACTCCCACCGCCACAATGATCGGCATTCTCACAAGCAGGCCAATCAAAATTGATGCATGCCTTACATGAAAGAGATCTACACATTAACTTTGTTGGATCATTTGGATCTATGGATGATACGCAATGAAGAGATTGCACCCCTTTCACTGGGAGCACATCAAATCTTTGGGAACGGTCAATGTCAGACACCTTCCAAAATACCCTTTCCACATCAGAAATTTTCTCTTCAAGAACCTCACATGCAGTTTCTGCATTTTTTATCACTTTCCCATCCTTTTTTCTTTGTTCTGCTTCAAGCCATAGTTTGGCTATGGCTCTGTTAGCCCTTTGGGCTAAACATATGTACGAGTGGCATAGGCCACATGTATTTATCACATTGGACCACTTGATCTAAGGTCCAGATTTAGCCCACATATGTGGTAGGTGGCATATGCCACATATATTTGTCATACTGGACCCCACAATCTATGGCCCAGATTTAGCCTAGATCTTTGGTAGGTGAGATGTCAGTTAGGGTTAGGGTTTTGCTCTACTATTTAGAGAGAGCATTTCCTCTCATTGTTTAGGTTTTTGCTCACGTTTTGGAGCACCTCCTTTTGGAGCATCAATATGATTCTGTTTTGTTCATTCTTTCTTTTGTTCTTGTTCTTGGAGTTTCTTCCCATCTTCTTTTGTTGATCCATGAGCATTTGTGGCAGCCTTGTGGCATCCGGCAGTCATGGACTGCTGCTGCAAGGTGATGCCAAGAACCCCAAATATCAACAGGCTCCTTCTCCATCATGTGTGCCCTTCCCATGTCCTGAGCCAAAGAAATTCCAGTGCATTCTGATCTTATGCTGTTGATGATACCTAGTTACATGATAGAAAGCTCTTCTCGTCTTGAATTGGGCTGCACCCGTCAGACCAAACTAAGTGGTATTTCATATGGCCAGCATCATTTTCTTTCAGCCAATTGAGGTGCATAGCGAATGCTTTTTGTACAAAGTGAGTATCATGTATTTTGTCATCTGAAATAAAGAAGTGCACACATTTCCTCATTTTACCCTGTATATTGAACATCGTGATGTGGACCAATATGCTGATTTGTTCATTGTACCAATGTTGTGCTTGAATCTCGTTGAATGGCTTCAAAGTATAATTCTCCGAGAAACCAACAACTGATAATACGATATCATCACGAAGACTCTTCATGGATTCCTTGAATTGTTTGCTCTGCCAATGTGCCACAAAGTTATGATATACAAACTTCGACATATGATCAAACATGTTATCCAACATATTACTGGAATTGCCTTTCTTGTCAATTAGCTGTCCCACATGCTCAAAGGGAGAATGGAAGCCCTAGCCCTAACCCTTAGTCTATATAAGGTATAGGAAACCCTAACTTTCCATTTTCGTACACAGCCTTCTAGAGCTCCATTTTGCTTGATCCAGGAGCCAATCTTGCCTCCTGAAGTCTGTCTGAGCAGCCTAACTCATCAGCTTCCTTTTCTAGTTTCATCTTCAAGCAGATCTACAGCATGGATGCATTCAGAGCAGGAGGAGCAAGCCAGGGATCAGGTATTTTGTCAATTCAATAGTCTAAACCGCCTCCCAGACATAGAATAAGTAGGTTTAGCCTATTGATTTGCCCATAGCAGCCATCTAGACCTCTAGGTGGACTCATTGTATTGGGAAGGGGGGTAGAGGCCTTAAAAGCCTAGTAGTATGATGCTCCTAGCTAGCCCTCTTTAATGCACTATTAAATTTGGCCTGTGTACAAGAACCACACCTGGTTGTGGGTGAAGGGGCCAGACTGGCTTACAAGGAGGCTCATGTCCTGACTCATGATCACGTCCCTCTGGTAGTAAAGCCTATCGGGGGACTACAAATTGCACTAGACCTAATGCTCACACCCGCTGCGTGAGGGCTTTGCACGGGTTCGACACTTTTGGGGTGGTGGACACCTTCCATGGAGTTCAAGTCGAGTACAGGCAGTGGCCCTCTAGTCACCTTGAGTCAGCATGCTAGCCTCTGGTGGGAGTGACCCCTCCCTGCCCTATCGGAACTGGGGAGATGCAACCCAGGAGTAGCCCTTTTGGCTATGCATCCGGCGGGCTACAGTCAGGTCCCAACACTTTTCAACCTACTCTGCAAAGTGTGCACAGGAGGGACGGATGGAGTGGACTACCCTAAGCCATGTTCTTATGCCAGCCAAATCCATTGCCATGAATTCTGTCTGCAATGACCTCTGGAGACCCAAGCCGTCAGTCATCCCCTTTGAGTCTGAGCCTTGGGTAGGATCTCCATATGTGACGTGCTGATCTCTGTCTATGCAGATATGTGGTGAGCCATCCTTCGTGATAGTCATGTGATGTTGATGTATTTGTACTTACATGTATGTTTACGCTTCCGCAGCTAGGTAGGCCCTAATGGGAGACAGGGTAAAAAGACCCCTTCATTCTTCCCACTGGAACTCATCAAGGTTGCAGTGACACGTGGAGGGCCCTGTATTAGCATGGAGCTGGTACGGGGGATGAACTCCTATTTGTGTACGGTGAGTGCACCATATACGAGTAGGGGACGTCACAAATTACAGTGAAATAAAATTAGTCACCTCATTACATTACATTACATTACATTAAAATTACATTACATTACATACAAATCTTTTACATATTCAAGACCCTAAACTCCCACACATACATGTATATTCTGACATGAATTTTATTTCATTTATTATGAAGTCACATAATTTCTTGACAATTAATACATCTCCATACTAATTTCTTCTTAGTTACTGCCTACATCTACAATACATCCAGAATATACATGTAAACAAATATACATGTACATGTTGCCATGAAATAATTTGACATTTCCATGTAGAGCAAACTAGTGCAGACTGCATCTACATTACATTCAAAAAGTAAAGAAATCTGTTACAAACTTTACATCAGTGTTATAAAATAAAAAACATCTTTATTCTGCAAAAAAAGATGCAATTACAACTAAATTACAGTCGTACATGTGTAATGTCAATATATTGAATTGGTTGTGTCCTCTTCTTCATGACATCTCTAATTTTTGGTGAAACCTTTGAGTTATCTAACCAAAACTGAGCAACCATATCCTTCATAGCCTGATCTATAGTATTTGTTCTTGGATTTCGACCTGCTAATGTCCACAGATTTGTTTCACCTAGTGACATTCTTTTCCTTCTCTCCACTGCTAGTTTCATATTTCTAGGATGTATTTTCAGCAACTTAGCTGCTAGTGAAGTCTTCTGTAATTCTCCTTCCTCTCCAACCACCATAGATAGTACAGAATGCTTTGCAGCAAGTTTGTCATTGCTATTTGCATGTTTGACATCTTGGAGGCTGTCATGAACCTACGCGGCCATCCTTTAAATTCTTTACCAGATCTGTTTTCACGATAGCCTCTTGAGGCCTTCCAATGACTGGGTCAAATAGGAATTGCAATCTTTTGTCCTGCAATAATCTTCTTTTTTTTTTTTTTTTTTTTTTTTTTTTTTTGAGGGTAAGAATATGATATATTAAATTATAATATTCTTGCAAATATACTTTGCTGTTTTGGAGTCAAATTAGATACCTCATTCATTATGAGATTTACAGCAGCATTCACCTTTCTTCTAATTGGCTTTGTCACGTATCCACCCCTACAAACCCTTTGTTTCGATTTTCTTTGCCTGCTTGTAACAGTGCTTTTCGAAACTTCATCAACAGGAGGATTGAAATCTGAACCCGATGCTGACCTCGAAGTGCTTGCATGAGAGTCCAATCCTTCTTCCATAGTTTCTTCTTCAACTGGTGCTTTAAGACATCGATCCATTCTGCAGAAAGGGGATACAACATCCTGCACAAAAAAATAGATTATTAACCAGATTTGTATTACTGCTTGAAGGGATTTATTACTGGTTGAAGGAAAGGGATTTCAATTTCTTCAAGACACATTTGTTTCTTGAAATGCATTCGATTTAGGAGCAGCCATAATCGATTCGGGGCAAGTTTTCCTTGAGGTAGAATCCGGAGCCATGTTTGATCGATTGAGGAAAGTTCAAAATGTGCGCCAAGTTTTCGGGAGGATTTGGTATAATTATGGAGAATATTGTATGTCAACCGCCTTTATTAATGATAGGCAACTCCGTGTAAAATTCAAAATGTACATTACAAACACTTTAACGCAGTTCAAATTTCTACATTAATATACAAAAAAATTCAATCACCCTTTTATGCTTCTACCCAGACAGGTTCTCTCAGTGCTTATATCAATAAGGTACGGGGTTATATCCACAGGATTGGGGACTAGTCCGAGGCTCGGCAGGTTGATTTCTTCCTAGGTGGTCTATCCAGTGTTGCTCTCAAGAAGCAGATAATCGGGTTGAAGCCCGAGGATTTTGAGAGGGCAATGATGTTGGCTCGTCAGCTTGGGCAAGAGGATGAGTCCTTTAAGAGGACGTCCCGGAAGTTCTCAAAGAAGAAAAACAGATTTTTCAAGAAGAAAAAGTCTGAACAGCCTAAGCCTAAGTCTGCAAGTGGAGAGTCCAAGAAGCATAAGGCAGACTCTAAGTCCGGTGGTCCCGGGAAGGGGATTTTCTGCACATAGGTGTTGGGAGCCTGGGCACATTAGTTGTGAATGCTCCCAGCCACAGAACAAATAAGCTGATAACAAAAAAGCAAACGTGACTGGAAGGGCGGAAGAAGTATTGGAATCTAAGACGATTTTAGCCATATGCAAGAGCTGTGCGCGCTGGATAAGTCGCAAGCAAGGACATCATGGATATGTTTGTTGGACGGGTTATTAGATTCTTGGGCAAAATCATGGGCCGAAACATCATTGTGTTATTGGATTGTGGCTCTTCTGACATGTTTTTCTCTTCTAAGTTGGTGGAAGAACTGCACTTACCTTGTGTAAAGACTAATAAGTACAAGGTAGATAGGCCTTTTGTGAACGATTCTCAGGTGGAGGATCGTAAAGCTGTTGGGGTGCCCTTGTGTATTCAAGGCTACCAGGAAAAGCTTGATTTTGACCTCTTGGATGTTGGCCGGTATGATGTGGTGCTCGGGATAACATGGTTGCAGAGGATTATTCCTACTGCAATAGATTGGAACACTCACCAGGTGACGCTGAAGCACGATGGACGTGAGATCTATCTGCAAGGGAGTCCTTTGACGGGAGCTTCCAAGATCATGTCATCACTTCAGGTCAAGAAACTGGTACGTAAATCTTCCAATCAATGTTTTCTTCTATTTATTGATGAATGTTATCCTGTTGTTGAGTGCTGTCATATGAGTGCTGATAATGAGGTCATAGAGAATTCAAAAGGCCAAAAAGAGTTGCAGGATTTGTTGTATGAATTTCAGGATGTGTTCCCTGAGGAACTGCCTGAAGGTCTTCCACCTAGTCGAGAGATTGAACATGAGATTGATTTAGAGCCTGGATCCAAACCTGTGTTTCGTAGCCCGTATAGATTGTCCATATTGGAACAAGAGGAGGTAAAGAAGCAGGTTCATGAGCTGTTAGCCAAAGGGTTTGTGAGACCTAGAAAATCCCCTTATGGTGCTCCTGTCATTCTAGTCAAGAAAAAGGACGGATCAATGCGGATGTGCATTGATTATCATGCCTTGAATAAGATCACGATCAAGAATAGGTATCATTTGCCTAGAATTGACGAGATTATGGATAGATTAACAGGAGCTAAATATTTTTCTAAGTTGGATTTGCGTAATGGTTATCACCAGATAAGGGTGAAGGAGTCGGATGTACATAAAACTGTGACGTTCCATGTAAGTATACGGTATACGTATACCTTACCTGACACGTCACTAAGGTATTGGGAACCATTGGGAATTGACTTAAGTGGATTTTTGACATTAAACTAATCTAAGAATACTAACTAATGGTATTAGTTAGCCAAGTAGGCTAGTTAGAATGTGCCACTTGGCCTCACTCGATTGGCCAAGGGCAGGTTGCCATCTTTGGGTGGCAAAGTGAGATCCTCATCCCAATTCTACCCAAATTCGAGTATGAGAAGAGTAGTGGAAGGAGGAAGCTGTCACAACCTAACATCTGACCAGTTCTATGGATGTTCTTCGAGATAATGGGTCCAGCCAGGACACAGGTCAGTTCTAGGTAGTTGTGTGCTATTCTAACCCTTGTTTGAGGTAGATGGATGATTAGATTCTATGTTATGATCTATTTATGATGATTAGGGATGTTGTATCAGATTCTGTTCTCTCTTTCTGTTCCTCCGTGATGTATGGGTTTAAAGGGGGGTAGAGGCCTGAAAGCTATTTAGATTTAGTGATGTTCCTAGCTAGCACCTCTTAAATCCCAGTAAATGCGGCCTGTGCACAAGAGCCCACCTGGCTGGGGATGCTATGATGTGATTCAGCATCAAACAACGAGTATGATGGTGAATCGGGGGTGGGGTCTTGCCTAGCGCGGCTACAGGACTCCTACAGTGTGCTAGGCTTATAGCCGGTCACGGAGAGGGCCGGGTATGAGTCTGACACTCCCTGGGTCGCAGGTGGCAAGCCAACATGATTGGGCGCCCTGGGCTCGAACGGGCAGGTGAGCCTGCCTTTAGATTTAGGGGAGTAAGTCGGTCACTAAGGGGGGCACGCGTTCTCTAGCACACCTAGGGATCTGTCATACTCGGGGAGGGGATGCCTCTCCGACCTGCCTCATCGGACCGGGGAGATATAACCCGGAGTAGTTCCATAGGGTGATTCCATGGCATTGCGTCTCCGGAAGGCTACAATCACGCCAGAGCATGTTCCATCCTATCAGCAAAGTGTGCACAGGAGGGGCGGATGGAGTGGACTACCCTAGCCATTGTCCTATGCCAGCCAGCGCCATTGTCATGATTCTGTCTGTTGTTATCTAGAGGCCTTGACTGTCAGTTGATTCCCCATGAGTCTGAGCCGGGGTAGAGCCCTCATTCATGATGCATTTCCTTTGATATGTTAGTGTTCCGTTGTATTCGCATTGATGGTGATGGGCCACCCTTCGTGGTGGCATATTATTTATTGTGTTGTTGCCAGGTGCTAACTTTGTATGTGCGCTTCCGCTATTAGGATTCCCATCGAAGGCGTGGGACGAATGACATCTCCGTGTCCTTCACCCGGACACTTGCCATCACAAGTGGTCCGAGTCAGACGGAGGGCCTTTCTATGGTGGTATTGTCGCCGTAGACGAGGGGATTTCCCGTGTGTATAATACGATGGGAGCATCGTATAGGTCTGGGGAGCGTCACAATTAGTTAGTATTCTTAGGTTAGTTTAATGTCAATAATCCACTTAAGCCAATTCCCAATGGTTCCCAATACCTTAGTGACGTGTCAGGTACGGTATACGTATATCGTATACTTACATGGAATGTCACAAAAACTACCTTCAGGACCACCTTTGGTCATTTTGAATTTTTGGTGATGCCCTTTGGACTAACGAATGCTCCTGCCACTTTTTCCAGAATGATGAATGAGGTTTTTGCAGGATGTCTTGATACTTTTGTTGAAGTATTCTTAGATGATATTCTGGTTTATAGCAAAACCTTGGATGAGCATTTGAATCATTTGCATTTTGTGCTAACTCTGCTCAGACAGCATAAGTTGTATGCGAAAATGTCGAAGTGTGAATTTTTGAAAGCACAGGTGGAATATTTGGGCCACATTATATCTGCTGAAGGTGTAGCTGTAGATCCCAAGAAGACGAAGGCAATTCAGTCTTGGCCTGTGCCAAAGAATGTATCAGAGTTGCGTAGTTTCTTAGGATTGGCCAGTTATTATCGTAAATTTGTCTGGAAGTTTGCCAAGATTGCAGCTGCTTTAACTATATTGTTGAAAACTAATGTCCAGTGGCAATGGACGAGGAAGCAGCAGCAGGCAATGGATATGCTGAAGAGGTTGCTAACTTCAGCGCCTATTCTGTTGATCCCAGACATGAGTAAACCTTATGAGGTTTACACGGATGCATGTGGTTATGGCATTGGTGCTGTTCTCATGCAGGATGGTAGAGTAGTGGCGTATGAAAGTCGCCAACTCAATGCTACTGAGAAAAACTATTCCACCTATGAGCAAGAGTTACCAGCGACGGTTCATGCACTCAAAGTCTGGAAATACTATCTCCGCAATAAATGTGAGTTTGTGGTCTATACCGATCATAAACCATTGAAATTCCTGCAAAGCCAGGCCGAGGTAAGTCCAAGACAAGCTAGATGGTTGGACTTTCTTTCTCAATTCCATTTTCATGTTGAACATCTTTCCGGGAAAAAGAATCCTGTTGCTGATGCTCTTTCTAGGGTTCGGGAAGTAAATGTGATGGTTCAATGTGAATTTGCTTTGGTGTCACAGATTAAGCAAGCATATGACTTGGATGCCTATATTTTGAGTATGGAGCATCTATCCAAGTTACCTGATGCTTGGGATATCCAGGATGGACTCTGGTATCATAAGGGACGTATTTATGTTCCTGTTGTGGACACTTTGAGAAAGCAGTTATTGAGCGAATTTCATGATGCACCTTATGCTGGGCATGGAGGTGAGTGGAAAACATATGAATCACTCAAAAGAATGTTTTACTGGCCTAGCTTGAAAGAGGATGTGCAGGAATATGTAAAAGTTTGTGAGACTTGTTAGCAGGTTAAAGCGGGTCGAGGCAAGACTCCAAGGCTATTGCAACCTGTGTCGATGCCAGAGGAGAGATGGAGTGAAATCTCTATAGATTTCATTGTGAAGTTGCCTCGTACTGTGCGTCACTATACTCAGATACTTGTCATTGTGGATAGGTTGACGAAGTATGCACGCTTTATACCTCTCACAAAGAATGCTGATGGGTTGGCGGTGGCCAAGGCTTATATGCAACATGTATTTCCTATTTTTGGATTACCCAAAGCTATTGTAAGTGATCGAGATATGAAATTTACTGGGAATTTCTGGCGTGAATTGTTCTCTGCATTAAAATGCACTCTTCAGTTCTCTAGTGGAGATCATCCAGAAATGGATGGGCAAACTGAAAGAGTGAATCAAATTCTGGAGGATATGCTGAGATCTTATGTGGCCACTCAGCAATCCAGATGGGAGGACTATTTGCCAATTGTGGAGTTTGCTTACAATAATGGGTTCCAGCAGAGCATCAAAACTAGCCCGTTTGTGGCTATATTTGGGAGAAATCCCAGAGGACCTGTATCGCTTGGTTTTAGTGGGCCGATGATGTTGCTATAAGTATGCTTGAAGCCATGGATGTGACACTTGGTTTGTGTCAATTGCATATGAGACAGGCCCAGGATCGGGCAAGGGCACGTGCCAATTTATCGAGAGCCCGATCGAGTTGCATGAAGGTCAGATGGTATACGTTCGTGTTGTCTTCCCTGCAAATCTGAAAAGAAAAGCAATATTGTCATTGCTTCCAGGAAAGAAACCAAAGCTCTTCCTAAGATACAGTGGTCCTTATAAAATTTTGAAGAAATATAGTGATGTTGCCTTCAAGTTGCAACTTCCACCGAATGTGAACATTCATCCAGTTTTCCATGTGAAAAAGCTGTGAATGTTGTGCCTTCTCAGGAACACATGGTGGAGTTGGATAGAATTCCTACCGCTGAAAGAATATTGAATTCCCGCAAAAAGACCAGATGGAATTTCTGGTAAAATGGAAGCATAGACCTGTCTCAAAGGCGACGTGGGAGAGTTGTCGTTTCATGACTCAATATCCAGATGTTATGGCTCAATGGTCTGGAGCCGATTCTCAAGGACAAGAATCCCAAGGGGGGAGTAATGTTATGCCTAAACAAATTGGCAGACCATTGTTTGATATTGTGCATGCATATCAATATTTGGCATAATGGAATGTTCTATGGCATATTGGCCATAGGTGTGTAATGGTCGCATGTCATCTAGTCTAAGTTGTCGCAGTGCACCACGGCATGGTAGACTAGGATATGACGTTGCCTGGTTATTGGGTTTGGAAATAATCATATGGTGTTTTGAAGTATTTCCCTTCAAGCAATAACAAGGCAATACATATTGTGTTAGATTAACCTAAGGGTATAAATACCTTTAATGGTTTAAAAACCATTGCATTAAAAAATGTAAGCACCCCTTAAAGTGGGGCATCTGAACGTGGCTGGGCCATGGCCTATAACAAGCGGGCAGAGGAACAGAATCCAGGGCCGGATGGGGCCAGAATTGGGATCCGGCAGAATCACCATCTGGGGCAGTGCCACGTGGCTTAGCCACGATTTGGCAGGCCCTCGGTTCTGATAGCAGTAGGGGGTTACAGGAAAGAGAAGAAGGGGGAAAGGCTGTAAGAGAAGAAAGGAGGCGTCGTCTATTACAAGGAGACGTGAACAGATTTGAGTGAAGCATCAAGCAACAATCGCCACTCTTGTAGCAAGGGAAGCTTTTGCTGCAGGTAAGCCACGAATTGTTGAATCCATTTAGATGGCAGAGCCATGGTAGTAGCTTGCTGTATAACAACAGCCTTAAACAAATACCTGTGTAAAGTTCTCTGAAAGAATAAAAGGCTAGCCTTAGAATGATGCTTATGATGCCTTTCTTGAATCACCAAACTACTCCTTGTGAAACCTTGTAGAATGAGTTGGAGCTAATTCCAAGCTATAGTCTGCCTTGGATAAGTGTAAGGATTGGCTATGGCTGGTTATTACTGGCGTAGCTTAAGAGCCAAACAGCTACAAGGCTAGGTCTCTGAAATGAGCCATTCCTTCTGTGAATAAACTTATGTTTATTTACTCGTATACTTGTGAGTGCTGGTGAGGTGGGCGAAAGATATTGGTATGGGACAATATCCTATGTCTACCGACAGTCCAGTGAAAGCAGAGCATCCATTGTGGAGCTATGCTCCACTGTTACCGTATCTTAGTGATACTGGGGTGAGTACAGTAAGTACTACCCAAGGGAGTTTTATGCGTGGCATGATTGTAGATGAGCGTGGATTGTCTGAATAGGGACAAGGTATTGACCCTAAACCTGGCTTAAAGGTCAACCACAAGGAACCAATCTGAGTTTTTCACTCAAATTGGGGTTAGAACCTCCAGATCACTTAAGGTGATCAGTCTATGCAAGATAAATTTAAATCGAAGTTCAAAAATTTGAAGTTCTATACCTTTCCCATTTCCAAAAAATGGTACCCTTACTAAAACAGATGTGGTGGTGAGATATGGATTGATTTCTCGAGTCAACTGCTATAGACTTGCTCAAAAACGTTGTAGGTATCCAATGATAAAGTCCCTGACCAAGTCAGAAACTAAATTTGAGAGTTATTTGATCTCAAAGTGGGGTCAAAATTTGGTCAATAGAAGTCAAATATGGAAAACAGTGATCAGAAAATGAGATTTGAAGTTGCCAAGCGTGTTTTGGAAATTTCCAAAGCAAATATACTGCAATGATGATAAGGAAGAGAGACAAGTAGTCAGATTTCCATTTGGACCTATAAAAATATTTTTTGTGGCTGGATTTGGCAAAATATAGTCAAAACTGATCAAAACAGAGAGCAAATTTTTATAACTTGAGCTAGGTGTGGTATTTTTGGATGATTTCAAATCCTTTGGCTCACACAGACCCTAAGAATAGATGGCAAATGGGCCAAAAGTGCTTGGAAACACTCAAGGTTTTTCTGTAGAATATTTTGAGGCAAGAATTGCTAAGAGAAATATCAGAGATGGATTTGTCAACTTGGCAGTCAATTTAAATTGATATGAAGGTAAATATATCATGATAACAATAGATAAGGATGCTTCATAGCTCCAGATATAGTAAAATAATCATCACAAGTCATAAGATAATTTTTTGAAAGTAATGCCAATTAGATCTTTGTAAATCCAGTAGGAGTGCTCAGGAACTTCAAGAATCTTTCAGATCTTGCTCCACAATGATCAATGTCGGATTTGAGTACTTCTGAGCTTCAAAAAATGTCGAGATTGTGTTTCCCCTTCAGTGATTTTAGGTAATAAATTTAGGCTTAATCTGTTGCTTAAGTTCCGGAATCAAAAAATAAGGTGGTCTTAGAGAGAATGGAGCGCGGGAAGGCATGATTCGAGCCGGATTTCCAGTTCTAGGGTTCTTCAGCTGTATTTTCGCATAATTTGCGCGATACGATTTCGTATTTTTGCAGGAATATGCCCTGTATATGCCGTATTCAACTATTTTTAAAAGCTTGGCCAATGATTCAAAGGTTTTTACCCATAGAATACTTAAAGGAGATTATAGCCTATTGACCATAGGGAAGATTGTCCACACGTGTAAAAGAATAGGGAATCTTTGGGGCATCTTTTGACAAGGTTGGGAATATACCACTGAAGATATGATGGAATAAGAATGAAGGCAAAAGAAATTATGAGGGACTATTGGGGGGGCAAAGGAAAAAATAAAGAAAAGGGGATGATATTTTTGAAACAAAGGCTTAAGTAGGTTTTTAAATAGGCAAGGGGATGGCACATTGAAGGGATTGGTAAGGAATTTGAGGAAGATGGCAATTATGGCAAAGCAATCATGGCAAGGGAATGAACAATGGATATGAAAACAATGTTGAGCCAAAAGTGCTAAAATGGGGGTAGTGGGGTGAAGCAAAGGGAAAAAAATTAGGAACTATACACCATGGGGTCTTCCAAACTCTTAACTTCCAATCTTCAAAATATGTCTTCCAAACTTCATAACCCAGATTCTTCTAGAGCATATTCTTTAACTAAGCAAAAAATACCTCTTGTGAACTTTCAACTTGAGCTCTTGTTGACCCGAAGAATGAACATCCTTTGACCTCCATATCAATGTTGAATACCAAGATCTTCCAAACTTTGACCTAGTCTTTCAAGATGATTTGACCTAGTTTGAATGCATAGATCACAATTAGCATGTTGCCCTTTGGGGGCAACATCTCGCCAAAACAAGAAAAAGGCTGGTCCCCTCAGCCATGTGATGTCAAAAATGAATAACTAGAAGGGTCTTCAATCTTGTATCAAGGTGTCTAAGTAGAAACATGATAGAATGAGAGTGTGAGGTGCAAATGTTGATGAATGTGGTGATGGAATGATGTGCATGGAGTATGGTGAGTGAGAAAAGACAGAAGTGAGTGTGAACATGACAGGGTGGTGATGGAATGATGTGAAATGGAATATGATGAGTGAGAAAAGACAAAGGTGAGTGTGAATATGGCAGGGTGGTGATGGAATGATGTGAATGGAATATGATGAGTGAGAAAAGACAAAGGTGAGTGTGAATATGGCAGGGTGGTGATGGAATGGAGATGAAGTGAGTGTGCAAGTATTTGAGATTTCACCAAAATAAGAAAATGCATGTCTCCTTCTTGACCTTCAAAAGTTGCAACTCTTCTATGGTGGTAAAGATGAATTGCAGAGTGCTTTTCTTCTTTTTGGGAGTGAAAACGAGAATAAGAAATTTTAAATGGAGGGTAGGGCTACTTATGACAGATGAAAAGAATGGAGGAAGAGTACACCTGTCATGGAAACACACAAACCAATTAGTCTCAAATCCTTGCAACTCTGCTATGATGGTGAAGGTGATTTTGCAGAGTGCTGTTAAGGTATGGAAAAAGAGAATAGAAGGCTAAATGGATGGTAGGAGTGCTTTAAGACAGATGAATAAAAATGGAAGAAGGATGCTCCTGCATATGACACTTGGTAATCATTAGTATAAATCCTGTTCTTGAGATCATTTGTACTGTTATCTGGCCAGATCATCCTATAAACATGAAACCAACTCATTAGAGTAATAAGCTCAAAAGTCAAACTGATCTAACTACTAGAGTAATGTGCTCAAAAGTCAAACTGATCTAACTACTTTAAACCTACGGTAAATCTCCAAGTTTTTTAATGTAAGAAGAGGGACAAGCAAGCATGTTGGTCCCAATACCTTTTCAGTTGCAGGATATTGATAGGGTTTGGCAATGGCATTCCTGAAGCAACCTCTTGCAACCAATAAGAATTAGTACCTGCAGATTCTAGCACTACAAAGGGTCCCTCCCAAATATTATCAAATTTGCCAGCTGAATCTTCCTTTGACTTATTCCATTTGAGAACAAGCTCTCCTTTCCTAAAAGTACCCTGTATTTTTGTGTGCAGCTTTGAATGCAAAACGGATCTTTAGCCTTTTTTCAGCAAATTAGTATTCTCGGCTTCCATTCTATACTCATCTAGATGTAACAGTGGCCCCAATCTTTCCCCTGTAAGGCATGTTCAAAGGTAAGCACAATTTATGAGCTAATCTCAAGGAAGGTAACTCAAGTTCTACTGGTAAAACTGCCTCTATGCCATAAACCAAATTGAAAGGTGTGTGATTTGTAGCTGTTTTGATAGTGACTCTATAAGCCCAAAGTGCATCCACTATTTTGATATGCCAATCCCTTTTGTTAACCTCAACCTGCTCTTACGCAAAATATTTTTCAACACCTTGTTAGTAGCTTCAAATTTTGTCCATTACCCCGAGGATAATATGAAGAGCTTTTGGTATGCTTGACCTTCAAAATGCTCAACAAATTAGCAATGACTTCATTAACAAAAGGGGTACCTCTATCGTAATGTATCCGGAAAGGAATACCAAATCTAGAACAAACAAATTCATGTAAAAAACCTTGTAGGTTGTGAAGGCATTGGCTTGCCTCAAAGGTATAGCCTCTGCCCACTTAGTAAAATAATCAGAGCCACAATAATATGCTGATGTTGACTGTGGAAGAAGGATTAATGGGACCAATATAATCTAGCCCCCAAATTTGAAAAGGTCCCGGGGATATGATAGGATTCAAGGCACCGGCAATAAAATTCTTTTGCTAAAAATCGACATTGATGGCAAGTTTTTATGACCTCATAGCAATCTCTAAAAACAAGTAGGCCAATAATATCCGCACACGAGAATCTTTTTTTCGCAGTGTTATCCCCAAAGAAAATGTCCTCCACAGATACCTTTATGCATCTCCCTAATAATCAAGGCGCACTCATCTTCATTTACACACCTCAACAAGATTCCATCCCTGTTAACTTTGCACAAGACATTGTCTATCAGCTTGAATTGTCTGCACTTGTCCTTGAGTTTCCTTTTCTGACTTGGAGTGAGGCTTGGAGAGATGTTCCCATGTTGTAGAAAATCTCTAATATGTTGCTGCCATCCTCCTTTGGCTTGATCTCCTTGAGTTACCTCTAAATGTGCTACACGCAAGTGAAGTGTCGATAGTATTCAATTCATCTTCATGGTCAAAAAATATGTAAGGCAAGTAGAGGCTAGGATTTCGTGTCAAGTGCAACTCTTTTACAGAAATATCATAACTTTGCAACTTACAAGCCCATCTCTGGATCTTTGGTTTATTAGTTGCTTTACCAAATAGCAAGCCCATTGGGCTTTGCTTCATGTGAATTTGAACTTGACTTTTCAGAAGCAAATGTCCTTGCCTATTAATAAGAAACATGAGAGCAAAGAAAGACCTTTTTCTATTCTCGTGTATCTTTCTTCAAGAGCGCACTCCATTGTTTGCTTGCAAAAACTATAGTATGCTTATCCCATAAAATGGCTAAACCTATGGCCTTTTTAGTAACAAATGATATAAACTTCAAATGGCATGCTCGATCTGGTTTTTTCAAAAGAGTAGCTTCACATATAGATGAAATGAGAAAGTCAAAAGCCTCTTGGCATTCTGAAGTCCATATGATAGGTATGTGCTGGCTTTTAGATTTAGAAAATTTACCTACCCTGGTCAACTTAGAAATGGGACTCAAGATATGAGCAAAATTTGGAATATACATTCTGAGGAAACTCGTCATACCAATAAAGCTCTTAACCTGCTTTAAATTCTTGGGAGGTGCTAGCTTTTTGAGGGCTTCAATCTTCTCTTGAGCAACTTGAATACCTTGGCTGGATACTTCATGTCCTAAGAGCTGTCCTTTTGATGCAAAAAAGATGCATTTTTTTTGGATTCAGATTAACTCCTGAAGTCCTGCATAAAGAGCAAATTTTTGCAAGTAATTCCACATGGTTAATAGAGTGAGAACCCAAACAAAGGTCATCTAGATACACCCTAAACTCTTCAGCAGACATGGTTTTAAAAATGACATCCATTGCTCTTTGGAAAGTAGCTGGAGCATTCATTAGGCCAAATGGCATTCTTTTCATAGCATATGTGCCCCAGGGAGTGATAAATGAAGTCTTTGGCTGATCCTCCTCTTTGATACTGATCTGATTAAACCCTGAAAAACCATCCAAAAATGAGTACATGTCTTTCCCTGCAACAGCATATAGAATTTCCTCTAGAAAAGGCAAAGGATAACAATCTTTTATGGTGGCTTTGTTCAGGTCTCAATAATCTATACAAATTCTCAAAGCACCATTCTTTTTTTCCACTGGAACAATGCATGACACCCATTCAGGATTAATAATTTCCACAATAACACCTGCATCCAACATCTTATGCAACTCATCTTTGATTAAATCTAAAAGTGAAGCATTGATCCTCCTTAACTTCTGGAAAACAGGTTTACACCCCTCTTTAATTTTAATTTCAAATTGACATACCTCTTCCTTGATACCAATGAGCTCAGAATAATCCCACAAACAGAGTTCTTTGTTGGCCATGTTTATTAATTATAACTTCATTGGTTGCTTCTTCTTGTGATGCATTTATAACTAATATGGGACAAAATTCCTTAGCCTCATCCTCATCAAGATCTTCCTCTGGTATAGCTCCTTTAGATAGTCATTAAGGTATCTCTGCACAAAGCATCAGCTTCCCATTTCTGCTCCCTTGGGATATGAGTAATTTCCCAAGAAGTAAAGTAAGCAAGCATCCCCATTACCTGGTTTCTCAGGGACTCCATGTCAGCATTTTTGGCCTGATATTCACCACTAACCTGCCTGCGAACTAACTGAGAATCTCCATAGATGTGTATGGTTGCAATATCCATAGCCTTAGCTTCTTGGAGACCTGCAATAAAAGCCTTGTACTCTACTACATTAGAAGTTATTTGGGGAAAAATCCTTCCTACCTTAGCCAAGAGTTTATTGGAAGTATCCTTCAATATGGCTGCAGATGAAGCTACATTTAATTTCTTTGAAATCCCTCCATCAAACCATAAACATCCTTCTTTACCATTCTCAGAAGGTAGTGCACACTCTCTAATCAAGGGAATCAGATCAATTTTCTTTGTGCTAGGGGTTGCTAGACCTAGGGGCTCTTCTATAAGCATTTCTTTAATAAAGTGTACCTCTTCCTTGAAGCCATAAGAACCATCCTGGTTGTAAATTGTGGCCACTTGAGTGCCATTTGAAATGGTGCATCTCCCCTCAGACCAGATTGGGCTAGCATCAACTGTAGACATCCACCTTCTCCCTAGCAAGAGATCATATATATCTGCATCTTCTCCTAAATTTTCAAAAGCAACAACAACAAAATTGGCAGCTACAACAATGCCTCCAGTGTTGACAGGAACTTTGCTCACAATTCCAACTGGTGCTATTTTAGCATTAGAAAAGGATTTTAACAAAACAGATGACCTTTTATCTATCTCGAGCCCACATTTTTTCATAACATGATAAGTCGTAATATTTAGAGGTGAGCCACCATCCAACAACACATTAGAAAAAGAATAACTTCCTAGAGTAGCTGAACACCTAAATGCACCTGGGTCTTCTTCATTTTGAGCCAAAATAAGATTAGTGGCATTTGCAACATCTACACAAGCCACTGCCTCACTAAAAGTAGCTTGTTGCAATAACTTTTTTCTATAACTAGGTGCAATCTTTAATAGGGTAAATAAATCCACACTTACTTTGGAATTTTTCAGTAAAACATCCAACTCATCAAGATCTTGATCTCTCTTACCGTACTTTTGTTGAGGAGGTGGAGCTATTTCTTGGGGAGGAACTTCCATAACAGGGGGTAGTGGCAATGTTGATTTCCTGGAATGCTCTGGAACAAATTTATTAGGCTCAGCAGGTCTATGGATCTCTCCCATGCTTCTGGTTTGTACCACCATCACTTCCTCAGTCTTTGGCATCTCTGTAGCCTGCACAAACCTTATAGAACTAGTAGATTCAGCAAACCTTACATGGGGAGTTGCCTCAGGTTTCTTCTCTCTCTCTCTTCCTTGGCAAAATATTCTTTGACAGAGCACCTAAGGTCAGTATGACCAATCTCCTTGCAAAAAGCACAAACTGGACATTCTCTACCAAAGTGACCTTTCTTTTTACATTTAGGACATATTTGCCAATAACAAATATCGGCTGGATGTGAAGTTCTATTGCAATGAATACATTCAGGATAAGTTCTACCTGCCCTGTTTGCTTTGAGCTCCACAAGTTGTTTGGTCACCTCTGCTAAAGCTTCAGTTACCTTTGTCAAGTCTGCTTTAACCTCTGAAATTTTGAGAATCAGCCTCTTCATCTTTGGTTTTTTTCTTTTCTTTATGCACAGCATAGATAGGAACAGAATGGTGAGGTTCACAAGGGCCGTCAGTGGCATCAGGGTAAAAGGGGTCATGATGAAAGCTATTGTGTTTTTCTGGTAGGATAGAAAGCATTTTGGTCAATTCAGTAGTCTTGGCAAAAACCTTGTAGATGGAATCAAAACCTTCTGCAGCTTGAATCTTGATAAGTTTTCTATGAATTTCTGGTCTAGAAGATAGGCCTTTAATGAAGGAGGATATCAAAAAGAGCGTGGGGACAGTAACTTGACCTTTCTGACATCTATTCATGAAGGTATTGAATCTTTCCTTGTACTGACTAACACTTTCACCTGCATAAATGGAGAAATTTTGCAATTCATTAACAAGGTCCTTAGGAGCAGCAAGTTTTCCAAACCTGTCTAAAAACTTGGTGACAAGATCATCCCAAGAAGTGGTTCCCATAAGCTTCTCATAAGTCAGCCAAGCACCAGCTTCACTCTCCTCTTTTAAACACTTTTCGAATTGTGAGAACTTGCATCATTTCTTAAAGCCATAATCCCTGTAGTAATCTTCAAAAATTCTCAGAAAAGTATTAGCACTCATGCTGGAATCAAAAGTAGGCAATGGAGTAGGCACATTCAATTCAAACTGGTAAGGCAAACTTTGAAGTAATCCAGTTGAAAAACTTGGGGGGAGAGATCTATCTCTGCAGGGTTCTGAAGTCTCCTGGTCTTCCATTGGTTCTTGCTCTGCTGGAAATTTTTGTTTTGGAGCCATGAGTTCTCAAGATCCAGGTAGTATCTCAGTAGAACCTCCAAAATGTTGACCCTAAACCTGGCTTAAAGGTCAACCACAAGGAACCAATCTGAGTTTTTCACTCAAATTGGGGTTAGAACCTCCAGATCACTTAAGGTGATCAGTCTATGCAAGATAAATTTAAAGAGAAGTTCAAAAATTTGAAGTTCTATACCTTTCCCATTTCCAAAAAATGGTACCCTTACTAAAACAGATGTGGTGGTGAGATATGGATTGATTTCTCGAGTCAACCGCTGTAGACTTGCTCAAAAAAGTTGTAGGTATTCAATGATAAAGTCCCTGACCAAGTCAGAAACTAAATTTGAGAGTTATTCGATCTTAAAGTGGGGTCAAAATTTGGTCAATAGAAGTCAAATATGGAAAACAGTGATCAGAAAATGAGATTTGGAGTTGCCATGCGTGTTTTTGGAAATTTCCAAAGCAAATATACTGCAATGGTGATAAGGAAGAGAGACAAGTAGTCTGTAAAAATATTTTTTGTGGCTGGATTTGGCAAAATATAGTCAAAACTGATCAAAACATAGAGCAAATTTTTATAACTTGAGCTAGGTGTGGCATTTTTGGATGATTTCAAATCCTTTGGCTCACACAGGCCCTAAGAATAGATGGCAAATGGGCCAAAAGTGCTTGGAAACACTCAAGGTTTTTCTGTAGAATATTTTGAGGCAAGAATTGCTAAGAGAAATATCAGAGATGGATTTGACAACTTGGCAGTCAATTTAAATTGATATGAAGGTAAATATATCATGATAACAATAGATAAGGATGCTTCATAACTCCAGATATAGTAAAATAATCATCACAAGTCATAAGATAATTTTTTGAAAGTAATGCCAATTAGATCTTTGTAAATCCAATTGAGAAGTGCTCAGGAACTTCAAGAATCTTTCAGATCTTGCTCAGCAATGATCAATGTCGGATTTGAGTACTTCTGGGCCTTCAAAAAATGTCGAGATTGTGTTTCCCCTGTATATAGTTTCAAATTTTGGTTTCAGTGATTTTAGGTAATAAATTTAGGCTTAATCTGTTGCTTAAGTTCCGGAATCCAAAAATAGGGTGGTCTCAGAGAGAATGGAGCGCGGGAAGGCATGATTCGAGCCGAATTTCTAGTTCTAGGGTTCTTCAGCTATATTTTCGCATAATTTGCGCGATACGGTTTCGTATTTTTGCAGGAATATGCCCTGTATATGCCGTATTCGACTATTTTTAAAAGCTTGGCCAATGATTCAAAGGTTTTTACCCATAGAATACTTAAAGAAGATTATAGCCTATTGACCATAGGGAAGATTGTCCACAGGTGTAAAAGAATAGGGAATCTTTGGGGCATTTTTTGACAAGGTTGGGAATATACCACTGAGGATATGATGGAATAAGAATGAAGGCAAAAGAAATTATGAGGGACCATTAGGGGGGGCAAAGGAAAAAATAAAGAAAAGGGGATGATATTTTTGAAACAAAGGCTTAAGTAGGTTTTTAAATAGGCAAGGGGATGGCACATTGAAGGGATTGGTAAGGAATTTGAGGAAGATGGCAATTATGGCAAAAGCAATCATGGCAAGGGAATGAACAATGGATATGAAAACAATGTTGAGCCAAAAGTGCTAAAATGGGGGTAGTGGGGTGAAGCAAAGGGAAAAAAATTAGGAACTATACACCATGGGGTCTTCCAAACTCTTAACTTCCAATCTTCAAAATATGTCTTCCAAACTTCATAACCCAGATTCTTCTAGAGCATAATCTTTAACTAGGCAAAAAATACCTCTTGTGAACTTTCAACTTGAGCCCTTGTTGTCCCGAAGAATGAACATCCTTTGACCTCCATATCAATGTTGAATACCAAGATCTTCCAAACTTTGATCTAGTCTTTCAAGATGATTTGACCTAGTTTGAATGCATAGATCACAATTAGCATGTTGCCCTTTGGGGGCAACACAAGGTACTTGTGAGGTAAAGCTTGTCGCTGGTATGGGACAGTGGCATGCGGAACCAACAATCTAGTAGCATGAGTCCTTATGAGACTTGCAGTTTCTCTCTCACTTTGGGTCCACCAGCGCGGGGGTTCTAGACGACGTACTGTCTAGATATGGTGGGGTGTGTCTGCTTGGCAGATGCTATGGTGCATCTGGTGGATTCCATATGTGTGTACTTGCAGTCATCAGTTATTGCTTCATGTTGACACTATGGGATAACTCTTATGCATGTTACTAACACGTGGAAGCTTGTGCAGGCTGTTTGATAGCTGGCGGAGCATACATGTGTGTATAGTTATCTTTGTGTCATATTGTTATCTGTATACGTGGCTTTCATGTATATAGCCTCATGGGAGGCAATACTTGTTCCGTGTACTCTGATGATTTGATGTGAATACAAATCCAAATTTTTGGTACTAAAATTTTGGTTCGTAATATAACCCAATTCGAGATATTTGCGGGTGCTTGAAACTACGTTCTGCCTTTGCCATACGCCTGCCTTGTGTCCGGCATAGATCACTATTCTGATCGTCTAGCGCCTCTGCAAAGGCCAATGTTCTTTGAATATTCTGAACAGCTTTGGAAATACCATCTTTTTCTGTATTTCTCCTTTAAAATTAGTAAAAATCTTTGTTGCACATTTTTGCTTCAGATAATGCTGCTCGAATCATGCAGGACTTCTACCTCATGCCTTTGTTCAACCAATGGATCTTTAGAGTTTCTAAGATATGGGAACTGGCATCCTTGAGCAACTCTGGAACTAGATTCTTCCACTACTCTCTTGCCATTATCTCCTTTGATTGGGGATGTGACGTCCATAAGGCCATGGAATTTCTGAAAGTCTCCCTCCATGCATGCTTCTGAGAATCGATTTCCCTCTTGGCCTGGAATTAGATTCCCGCCTTCCTTGTGCTGCAAAGGGATATGCTGGCTCTCTGGTCACTGTCTCCCACGTGTTTGTGGTCTTTTGGCAATCACTGACCATTGCCTCTATCTCTTGAAACTTCCTCTTGCCTGCATCTTTATCTTTAAGAATAGCTCCTTTTGGCCCTACGAGCAGGATCTCATCATAAGACATCACTAATCCTTGAATCTGAACCCTATCATTCAATGACATTGTGTCTTGAGGAAATTTGTCTTTCTTTGATATATTTTCTTCAGAGTTTTGCTGATTAGGGTCTTCTACCTCAGATTTTTCGCTAAATTGTGTTTTATCTGCCTCAATTACTACTGCCAATACCATCTTACAAATGTGATATGATTGATGTCGTCTGGTCTGATTATGTTCATTTATGACTGGGGGTGCCTACGGTTTTGAAATATGAAATATAGGTTTTCAAAAGCTTAGGAAAACCTATATTCCATATTTCAAAACTATAGGCGCCCCCAGTCATAAACGAACATAACTGAAACAAGATGTGCTTAGAAGCCCCAACATACGATCTGGGCCATAGGATGGATAAATCCGACGATTGAGGTAATTATAAATTTTAAACTATGCTTATGTGGAAAATCTCAGAAGAGGCTCTAATATGCTTTGTGATCCATTTGTTACTGTATAACTCGTTTGTGGATAAAAAAGGATACATTTGTTATCGTATAGCTCATATGTTGATCAAAAATATCCTTTCTGCTCCTCGAAAAGGTCCTTTTGTTTCTGAAACTCAGGAGATAATCACTCTTATGATCCGCTCACTCATCTTAAGAGATGTTACGCATTGTTAAAATGTATAGTATTCTATGAAATACAAGGCACCTTTAAGTCACACACACACACACACACACACACACACACACACACACACACACACACACACACACACACACACACACACACACACACACACACACACACACACACACACACACACACACACACACAAAATAATATAGGATATCATTGTTGCATTCCTACCAATACAATGCTTTATGGTTACAGATCAAGGACATGAACATAAAAAAGTAGTTTCAAAATACCAAAATATATAAAAATATTGAGAATGACAGATGATACGAATGCTCTATTCTTCCTGCAAACTCATGAACATATTAGAAAGTAAAACACCACATGCTACTCGATTTACCACCCAACCGGACCAACTAGAAGAGATTTCATTAAGTCAAGCTACTCCGCAAGACTGTATAAGAACAAGCTCTCTCTAGCCACCAACCACTGGTGTTACATGAACTCCTTCTAATGATATGATCAAGCAAGGAACAAGATAAGATATTAGAAGGTAAGACTCGGCACATCAACAGCATAGGAAGAAGCAGATTTAGTTTGTGCAGTCAACTCAGACCCCTATGCACCTTTCTGGGCATAACTTTCAAACCGTAAGGAATCTATGGACAACCAAGCCCAATCTGGAAACTAGACTTCAAGGGCTTTCCAACAAGGTAAGGATTGCCGATTTTTGAGTTGTGGTCGCGGAGATATCACGTCTCCAAGTTGTCCTTTTATTTATAGGTAATAATACATTTTTTGCCTTTTTGCTTCTAAATAAAGGTCAAGGTTTATTTTTAGCTCTCTCCTTGATAATATCAAGACTTAGGCATACTGAATGGGTTTCTTACTTGATCATATCAATAAATATTGTTCTATGCAAGGCCACTCCCCCGAGCACCATTATTAGTTATTAACCTTAAACCATATCAATTCCTTCCCTTCTCAAAACATGATCGTCCTTGATCATCATTAAACCTGAAAAGAAACCATCAAAGATCCCTTTTCAAAATTGATCTTCAATCAATTTTTGAAAAGCGTATTAGTCTTTCCGTTCTTAGGAATAAACTTATTTCCTCGATCAAGAATTATATGGCAGAATAACATAACCTGCATAATAAAAAGTTGTCAAGTCCAGCACTTTAGGCTAAAAATTTCCAAGTCCAGCCCTTTAGGCTAAAAATTTTCGTAACCAAGTCCATGGTTACAACCCTGATTGAATCCACAATCAGAAATGTCTACCACAACCAAATCCATGGTTGCAACCCTAGTTGAATCCACAACTAGAAATATCTACCACAACCAAATCCATGGATGCAACCCTAGTTGAATCCACAACTAGAACTATATACCACAACCAAATACTCCTACGCAAGTCTCATTTACATCGTAATGTCCATATTCTGCGAAAACTCAATCACAACTTTAGAACCTGCAAACCCAGTAATTGCTAACTGCACGTATCACCTAACATAAGTTCACGAAAGTTTTCCACCCAATATGCCAAAGTGAACTTAGTTAGCATTGAACCATTACCGTCAAGCTTTTCAGTTTTTAGATTTTTAAAATTAGAACTTAATTGTTGGTCATTCCTCATAGAAATACATCAGTTCTTAAAACTCATTCGTTGCTATACCACAACTAAATATAGAATAGTTCTTCCCGAGTCCATCTAGACAAAATTCAAAGCTTATAACAAGGTTTTAAGGGTAAATTTTCCATAGTACTAACCAACACTCCTTCAAGGAAATCGTTATCCAATGGGCTCCAACCTTTCCAGGCTTTATCCCATACCCCACAGACCATATCAATTCCTCCCCCTCCTCGGGATGCAATAAGAAATATCTAAAGATTCTAATCACAATCCTTAAACATCAACTTCATACCAGACAAGAGGTAACCTATTTGTAATTTACCCCTCTTGGACCTCTTGTGCTACTTAGCCACTTAAATTTCCAACGCCTTCCATCACCCACAGCTCCGCTGGTAAAGACCGGAACTAAGCTCTGATACCAATTGATACGAATGCTCTATTCTTCCTGCAAACTCATGAACATATTAGAAAGTAAAACACCACATGCTACTCGATTTACCACCCAACCGGACCAACTAGAAGAGATTTCATTGAGTCAAGCTACTCCGCAAGACTGTATAAGAACAAGCTCTCTCTAGCCACCAACCACTGGTGTTACATGAACTCCTTCTAATGATATGATCAAGCAAGGAACAAGATAAGATATTAGAAGGTAAGACTCGGCACATCAACAGCATAGGAAGAAGCAGATTTAGTTTGTGGAGTCAACTCAGACCCCTATGCACCTTTCTGGGCATAACTTTCAAACCGTCAGAAATCTATGGACAATCCAAGCCCAATCTGAAAACTAGACTTAAAGGACTTTCCAACAAGGTACGGATCGCCGATTTTTGAGTTGTGGTCGCGGAGATATCACGTCTCAAAGTTGTCCTTTTATTTATAGGTAATAATATCTTTTTTGCCTTTTTGCTTCTAAATAAAGGTCAAGGTTTATTTTTAGCTCTCTCCTTGATAATATCAAGACTTAGGCATACTGAATGGCTTTCTTACTTGATCATATCAATAAATATTGTTCCATGCAAGGCCACTCCCCCGAGCACCATTATTAGTTATTAACCTTAAACCATATCAACAGAATACTCCATGGTGGACATTTTAGTACACAATTGTCCACATGGCACATAGTCTACGCCATGGACCAAAAGTTATATACAACCACACTTTGCTTAAGTCTAATGATTTGAGCAAAAGCCTGCTTTAATCATCAATCCAAAATAAAATAAAAAACACTTTCAAATTCGACACTTCAAGAAATGTGGTCTGCTCCCCAGGAATCGAAGACATATAAAAATCCAATGGGCGATGAGTGAGAGACGTATCTGGAGGTTTGCCTTCTTCATCAAGTCATCCTCAGACAACCTCGTAAAAAGTGTCAAAAGAAAACAACAACTAGCATTGAAAATATATATCAGGTCCAAAAAGAACAAATTCTTCCTCACTTTCTTAAAAAGAACAAATCATCTTGTTGGGATCTTGTTAGGCATATGGATCTACATAGATTCTAAAAGATTGCAAAAGACTTGGTCACATGCAAGGTAAGTTCAGAAGGTCAGTCCTGGCTAGATTCATTAAAGACATTGAACAAACAAAGCACCTACAAGCAGAATATGCTAAAAAGGTAAAGCACAAATATTTTTTACCACAATCTAGCTGCCAGAAGTGGCCATATTCCATAAGCAACTCCAAAATGAAGAAACCAAGCAACTTATAATTGGAATAACAAACTTGTGAACTCTATGTATCAGTTGTTGCTTGATACTGATATTCTTCCTCCGTCTAATAAGTGGTCTCTTCAACTTCCTCCTCCTCAATGGCAGAAGGTGTGGTCTTGGGCATGGGACAAGCTACTTCATCCTAAAGTGGCAGTTCTTTGGTGGCAGATTCTTCATAGGTGTCTGCGGGTTAATGTGCTTGTCCATAAGTTTAACCCTAGAATATCAAATCAGTGTCCAGTATGCAAGCGTGGATCTGAGACCATTGAGCATTGCTTTTTCATGTGTGAACACCTTAGGCAGGTATGGGACCTGGTTGTTTTCCCTTTTTCGGTTTCACTAACAAGTCAACAAGCTTTTTTGGCAATTTACCCAAGTACTTGGACCCGAGTTACAAGGCCGGGCTTTTCATCTAGCAGCCGGGATGGTTGCTTTGGACTATCTGGAAAAGACGAAGATTGGTAATCTTCAAAGGTGCGGATGTGGCGGATAATCGTGTTCTCCAAGAAGCTCAAGGTTACATTGTAAAGTCGTATCATTGTTCTTCACTTGCCCCTCGCAAAGAGGCTGATTGATTTTTGAGGAGTTTTTGGATGTGCACTCTTATGCTTAGGCAGGTTGCTTCACTCGGTGGGTCTCCGCTTATCCGCTGAGATTTTATTCCTGTCTCTGCATTTATACTTGTATTTGACTCTTTGATTGAATAAAGTCTGACGTCCTTCAACAAAACAAAAAAAAAACAAACATCTATAAATAAGGAAGATGTTTTTTAGACCCCTGATTGCTTCTCTGTTCTACAAGCAGTCGGCTACCCTTGTACATCATCTTCCTCAATTCTTTTCTTCACTTAACAAGATCAAAATGATCTGCCTGGCCCTAATTGCACTATATATTGGGCCTGGACATGAAGCCTTGGGCCTATCCCAAGTCGATGTTGATTTTTAAGAGTTTGGCATTGATCAACAAACCATGCATTTCGAGGAAAAGAATTATTTTGCGTCTGCCAAAACACTTCTTAACTACACTCAAAAGTGCGGCTATCATTCTGTTGTTGTAAGGTGGAGAGTTTGTATATGCCAAAAAGGTCCCTGGCCAAAAAATTGAACAGAGTCCTCGGCTCTATTGTAGTATGACCTAGATGCATGTGTCCTGCATGTAACAGCATTCGGACACTGGGTTTGCACTTGCTGCTAATTGAGGGTATCGAAAAGAGGTTGATGATAAAGAGATTGTTGAATTGATATGGATGTAAAAAAAAGATAATTTCTAAAACCATAGACCATATCCCTAAAACAATTGAATGGGTTGTCAGAAAAAAAACATAGATTTAAGATAAAAAGTAATCACACTAGCTCACTTGTTCAAAGTAGTCTTATTAGGTCATTGAGTTATTTTGGTAGAGGTTCGAGCCCTCGTACTTCATATTAAAAAAGTTAGGCTTCTAAAATCTTAGGCAAAGCCGTATAGAGGTTCCATATTCCAGCAAAACCTTAGGCGAACTCGTAATTCATGTTTCAAAATCATAGGCATAAAATAAATGACCATAAGTGAAATGAGAGGTGCCCAGAGGCCCCAATATACGGTCTGGGCCGTAAGATCAAGAAATCTGACGACTATGGTAGTCCAAGGTGCACTTGCTTATGATATGTGGCACAATAACAGGTCAAATATAAGCACAAAGTCCACCACACTAGCTAGTCTCTACTGATTGGTGCGACCATTGCAAAAGACCATCACATAAAAAACATCACACATGGAGCAATTCTCTTCCAAACTATGCGACAGGATACTGCACATTAATGAGAAATTGAGATTTGAACTTGGGAAATGAAAAGCTTCCCCATTTTCAAAATTATGAGACGAATAGTACTATTATTCTGTTGATAAATATAGAATTAGTCAAAATCACTTTACGCTCTTGTTACTTGACAATTACCCCCCAAATTTAACCATTATGGGAACCCATTATAACCATTTTTATTAAGAACATCCATCCACTCTATTAAGCTATTGCTAGTGTGGTCAAGTCGGAGAGAGATAGGAGGTATGGTTTGGATGCAGTTGTTTAACAAGATGGAAAAGATTTCATAATGCAAGCTAAAGATACATGATTTACTATTTTTCCTGTTGAATGGTGCAGGGAGCTTCCCCTTATTGCTATGGATAGAACCGCCATCAACATTGGGTCGTACAAGCAAGCAGCTAGCAGCTGGAGAATGAGTTGGCTTTCATTACAGGGACCTGCAGCATCGACAGGGACATGCGGCATCAGGGGATCTGCACGACACAAGGGGCGACAGTGAAACTGTGTTGTCCACCATATTGGACATCTTCCTAGCACGATTGCCTTTCGCTCCTGGTGCTGGCTCTTGAGAGACGGCTGCTGTGGAGGCAATTCAATACCAAGAAGCATCGAATTCAGCTGGAAGGTAACCACCCATAGGTCTCCCTGATGGGGAAAAGTAAAAATCCAAGTGGCTCTCCAAGCAAGGCAGAAGAGTATGATGGAGAGAATTTGTTAAATCTGATGCTGAAAATGAAATCGGAGATGGCTGAGTTAAAACGAATGATGGGAGAAGTCATTGCTCAAAACAGAATTCTGAGCAATCAAAACGCAGAATTGAGAGAGGCTCTCTCTACACATCATGACTCTAGGGTTCCAGATTTGGCTGCAATTACGAATGTGGTGGCTGCAGCAACAAAGAAACAACTAGACAAACATGATGAAGAGGCATATGTTGAATCTCGAGACCAAGAGAATAGAGCACGAAATCTCAAGATATCAGGCCTGAAAGATATCAGGTCTTTTCTTTAAAAATGTAATGCATGTACATGATCCTGGTGTAGTGCACAGCAGGAGATTAGGGAAACCAGGTAATTTCTCAAGGGCAATTATGATGAGATTCAAAGATAAAGAAGCCAGAGACAGAATCTTACAACATCGTGCAGCTCTGAAAGGATACAAAATCTGGCTAGATTTTGATCTTACCCCATCTCAACTGGAACAGAGGAAGCAAGAATTAGCCAAAATAAAAGAAGCCAGAGATGAAGGTTTCGTTGCTTACCTGGACCACTTTGGAAAAGCAATCATAACAAAAAGGAGAAGATCAGAATAGGGAAACGAGACCCCAAAGGTCATGTGCTAGAATATTCATGGATTGCAACAGGCTAAAATAGATGCCACAATAGATATATGGAAAAACTCAGATATAATGATTTTCTTGGAAACATGGCAGCACCAATCAAGCTCTCTACTAGATTTGAAAGGTTTTGACTTTGTAGACGCAGTATGGAACATGAAAGATTCATGCATGGGTCGTGGTTTTGGAGGCATAGCATTGTATGTTCGAAAACAATTGACATCAAACATTGCAGTGGTAAGAAAAGATATACACAACCAATTCATGCTGATGAGAATTGGAACATCCTATCCCAACTTCTTGGTGGCCTGTTACTATGCGCCGCTAAATATGAAGGTAGGAATGGACCCAAACCATCCATATCATGCTCTTACATTGCAGATTCAGGAATTTCAAGACAAAGGGCAAGTCATGTTAGTGGGAGATTTTAATGCTAGGACACAAAATATGCAATGCATCAAATACAATTTTGAGGATGATCACAGGCTGGATAAGGTTTATGAACCTCAATTTGGTAGGAGCTCGTCAGACCAAATTAAGAACCAGATGGGTGCTTTTCTATTGGAACTCGGTTCCACATGTAATTTGAAAATACTCAATGGCACACCAAAGTATCCGGGCTCTAACAAGCCAACTTGTTTTACTTGGCAAGGAGAATGTACTGTTGATTATCTGCTTGCACAATCAACAGAACACATCCCGTACTTTGAGCTGATGCATAAGCAACCAGAATCAGACCATGTGCCTATCTTTTTTGCTTTAGATATGAGATTGCACAAACACAAAGTTGAAAGGGAACTTGTCCCGAAATTTAAACTGGATTATGCCAAAAGAGAAACCTATTCGCAAGCTTTGTCAGAATTGCTCGAGGACATAAAGAGGGATATTGATGCTCAATCTTTTTCTCAGGCAATCCTGAATGCAACCAGAAAGAGCTTTGGAGAAACCAGAGCTTGTCCAGACGAAGAAGATTAGTATGTGGGCTGATTCTTCGAATAAGAGGGCTGTCACACAAGCAGGATTCCGAAAGGATCACAGTACTTATGATCATATTCTGTCACTCCGAGTGCTCATGGAAAGAGCTAAACGCCCCAGAAAATCATTATACATGGCTTTCATTGATTTTTCGAAGGCTTTTGACTCAGTCCCTAGAGCTGGCCTTGAGGAGAGGATGGAAGAGTTAGGTGTTCCAGGAAGTCATTGCTAAAATCTCTTGCAAGCTACCAGATGAAATCAGCAGTACAGTGGGTGTGAAACATGGATGTCCCTTATCCCCCACGTTATTTGGGCTCTACATTGACTCTTTAGAAGAATGGCTTAAATCTAAGGGACAAGCTGGGGCACAACTTGGAAGCTTTCTGGTTCAGCTCTTGATGTATGCCGATGATGTGAACAGCTTGAATTGGTTCATGTCTATAAATATCTAGGGTTGGAAGTATGCTCAAATTATAGCTGGAAGACTTGCATTGAAAAATGCATTGATGGTGGAAAACATGCCCTGTAAGGTGCCATAAGGCTGGACTGACAGCATGGAAGCTCCACAAAATGCTTTTTCGCACCCTGGTACAAACTGTATTGTTGTATGGCTGCCCAATTTGGGGACCAAACTGTATTGTTGTATGGCTGCTCAATTTGGGGACCATTTATATCGTGCAGGATGTGGGAGAAAATAGAAGGAGTTCTTAAACTTTTCCTTCGGGAAGAGCTTGGGATTAAAAAACAAGTGCCATATGAGATGATTCTAGCAGAGACGGGGATGCTCCCCTTGGAGGCTAAAGCCATGTGCCTAACACTTTCATATGTCAACAAGATTAGTAGCTTAGAGGATAGCCGACTTCCTTACTTGGCATTAAAAACCTCTAGCAGCCAAGGGTGGTTTTGAGAAGTAAAAGAGTGGCTACAAATATGGGGACTAGAAGAACATGATTGGCCTAGCACAGACGAGGGGATTCGTGATCTGGTTCAGACTAAGGTCACTGAGAAACTATGGCAAGAGAAAGGAGCAAAGATGGAATTTTATCAGGCAGAGATTAACCCAATGCTACTATATGTGGAACAAGATTATCTGAAAATAGCTCCTCATACCAGGAAAGTCATTGCAAGATACAAGCTCAGCTCTCACTACCTGAGAATTGAAACAGGCAGATGGATGAGAATACCGAGGGAAGAAGGGTTTTGCTTGTTCTGTGAAGGCGGCCATATTGAGGATGAAGAACATGTCCTTCTTCAATGTACACAATATGCTCAAATAAGAACGAGAAATGTGGTTGAACATTGTAACCTTTTCTCTTTATGGTAGATGGATCCCACTCGCCTTGGAGCATTCATATCAGAAGTAGATAAACATCATTCTCTTATGCTACAAGTCTGCAAATAAAACTTGACTAGTAAAAGTGCCCAGCGTTGCTGGGCATTATTTCTTTCTTGAGATCTGCTTCAAATTCCCCTTTCTGTCTCTTCTTGGTTTGAAATTTAATGCCTTCTTGTGCAATTAAGGTCCTTCAAGGATCTTTTTAGGTTTTTTTAAAAGAATTGGAGAAGGCTTTAAATATTGGGGTGATTAAAAATAGTTTTGCATTGTGTTTTTCTTAGAACAATCGCACTTGGACTTCTATGTTTGTCGATCTTTCTATTTAGACATTTGCTCTTGTTTCACTCAACCATGTAACATGCTTGCTTCAAATAATTGTATGAAATCTTTGCTTCAGATTTTTTCTTGTTGCAAATCTTTACATCAAATCTTTACTGTGTATCAGATGCTCTCTCCACTTGACACCCTTGTGTTGTTTAATTTTTGCATTGCATTTGTAGCCAATACACAAAAGAACCACATAGACATAAGGAGACAGCTTAAAACAATAATTGCACTCAAAATAGCAATGTACCCAATGTGTACATAATGTGCAAAATAGCACTTAAGATAAATAAATTTTTCAAAAATCCATTTGGCATTGGCACACTTGAAATCATGATTTATTTGATTTATTTGTGTCATTCACAAAATTGTGACGTTATAGATCCTTCAAAAATCCACTTTAGCATTCACACACTTGAAGCCATGTTTTATTTGATTCATTTGTGCTTTAGCTACTGAGAAAAATGACATTTGGTATTGGCAATGTTATAAAAAATCTTGGAACAACAATACAACCACATAACATCCTTAATTAAAAGGCATTAAGTGATTATGCAATAGCTATTGCATATAGCCATGGCTGCATATCAAAAATTTGAAACTGAGGACATGCAATAATATTTTGATCTGGCAAAAGGGATGTTAATAGCATGATACATACCATAAAAACATCTCTGAGAGCTATTACGTCCGTCCACAATGGATAAAGCTTCCAGCTCCTAAGAAAAGACCAAATAATGCTGCACTCTTGACAGTTGTTTGGCCAATGTAATGAATATTAAATACACCACACACCTGCACATGACATAAAAAAGGCGACACAAACAACTTCATAGGTGACGTACGTGATGGTCAATAGCCAATAGTTCCATAAGCATGGATTCTATTTTTGTAAGTTTAATCCCTGTACTCCTCAGGAAGCCAATGGTGATTTTTTCTATCTCAGATCTATTGTTATCTGCCTTGCCCCTTTCTGCAATCTATGAATACAGCTCATTGTTCACATTTGTAGTAAGCTTGCCATCTTGTTCACATTTGTGATAAGCTTGCCATCTTGAAGTCAACATTCAACATGACTCTCCACCCCAATATCATCAATCCCAATTTACACCATCGAGATCCTTCTCCTTTTAATATTTCCAATTCACTCTCTTTGCAGATCAAGCATGCTGATCAAACTCAGCAATTTTAAGCTTTCCCTGATCCAAATCCCTGTGCAGGATGCAGACCCTGTGACATGATGCCATGCCTTGAAGAAGTTGCAACATCCAACCCCTTATCTCTTCCTCAGATCCTTCTCTTAATTACATCATCAACCGAAGAAGGAAGATATTTCAAAACAAATAAAATATGAGAACCATGTTGAAAGTACCCAACTAATAAGATTTACAATCTGGGGATGGTTTCCTCAAGTTCCCGTTCAACACTCTGTTCATGATGGACCTCTACTCTATTCTTTTCTTCCTCAATGTAGCATTTTGTGAACCACAACCAAAGATCCAATATACCAATAAACATAACACTGCATCCAACAATCCATCTTTGTCCATTGTTCAACCTGTTGATCAAGCAGCTTAAGAACATGTTGGCCAAGATCCTTCTCCTATTCCAATATTTCTAATTCAGTCTCTTTGCAGATCAAGCATGCCGAGAGAATTCAGCAATTTTAAGCTTTCCGTCCTTTGAGATCAAAAGATTAGATGGCTTCAAATCCCTGTGCATGATGCAGATCCTGTGACATGCTGCCACGCCTTGAAGAAGTTGCAACATCCAACCCCACAAATTACATGACTACAGTAAAACCTTAAGAAACTGTAACGCCACAGTATAACCCCAACAATCTACAATGCTGCCTTCAACAATGCTGAATCAGAATATTAAGTAGCCAGCCACTCATACATAAGGGAAGAAACAAACAGATCTGTTTACATCTTAAATGCAAGAATATTATAGGCCAAATCATGATCTGCTAATATATCAAGTATTTATGTTAACCCTAGCATTCTCTACACACATCAATAGCCTGTAGAATTTTACAGACTGGAAAATCATCCACGCTAAAGATTTAGAAAGCCATTGGCTTGCAAAACCAATGGGCAAAACACGCCCACATTCATGGCTACATCAGGTTGCTGAAGAACTACTTGAACATGAGGTTTAACACTGTGCAATAGCGGCCCTTATGACTACTCTATATTAGAAACAACTCAGCTAAATTTGTAGCATTGTTGTCTTTTGCTCTGTTTCCAAGAAGGAGAGGCTCAAGGAAGTAATTGGATTAGTAATGCTAGAGTTTGAACCTTCAGGCACATTTCTTGATCCATAAAAACTCAGAAAGTGGAGAACTCAGAAATGGAAAGACATAGCCTAGACATGAACTTACATGTTTCCAGCTCCAAAACTATAATATTATTTTTAATGACGTCCATATAAATGTTGCATGACCTCATAATGGAACAATATATCTTAGTAATCAATATCTGAGCTTACCCATCAACAGCAAAGTATAGCAAGTTCGCACACCTACTTACAGATCAGAGAAAAATATCTCTTCTTTCAATGACCACTTAAAATGGTGGCTTACCCTGTCATCCAAGCAGCAAAAAAATAAGTCCAATGCTATTCACAGTTGAGACAAACGTGCTTTGCTTACTGGACTTACGATTTTCCTTTGCAACAACAGAATGATTTTAGAAAGTTTAAGACATAGCCGAACTCCAGTATCCACCGAAAGAATAGGTAATCTTCTAATATAATCTATCCATCCATCTCTCCAGGAGCAAAGCAACCAAACAAAGCATAAAGGCTAGAACAACAAATAGCCATAGGCGAACTCCAGTATCCACCGAAAGAATAGGTAACCCAGAGATTGTTCCAGAAGATGCGTTCTGGAGGAGGAGCTAGCAGCTCGAAGGTGCTACTGTCGCCCTAGCTCGAAAGTGCTACTGCCGCCCTCGCTAACCCTAGCAAAAAAAAAACCATGTTATTTTAAAGAATCTTACGTGGCATCATCTCTTCCATTGATTTCATCAAATCTGGGCCGCCCAAATTAGGGCTGGGTCCAACACTTACACAATAACATTATAATATAAGATACTCTGTTGTATTTCAGCTTCATGACCTTTTTGGGTCTTAAGAAGCTCGATTTAATCAATTATTATTATTATTATTGTGTTGCAACCATGTCAATGGGTGTAGACATGGATCTCATGTCCATTGTGTAGATTGTGAACCCAACTGTGAATACTGCAAAATCCTTTGTGGTATCATGATGCATCAGAGATAATGTCGTATTGTTTGCTGCAGATTAATTGATACTAGTTCTACTAGCTTAACATCGTTGAACAATGTTTCAAGCAATGTGGTTGGAATAATGGTGCTGTCACCACGGTTTTAACAAAGGTTTTGGAGGCTTCCCCGTTGTGCAAAAGACATTGATTTCAGAGGTAGCAGGCTGTCACAGAAGCATTCAAGGAAAAGATTGTTCTCTTCCGGATGCTCATTACTATCCATGGCTTTGTTTTCATGAGTTGCTCGAATTGCATGATCAAACAGATTTGCCTTCTTCATGCTGCAAGAGTTATATAATGGGTTAAACAATGGTTATAACACATCTTACTTTCTGAATTTCAGAACAAGAAGAGCGTGCAGCAAGAGCAAAGAACATAGTGGTGGCTGGGCTTGCAGAACATGATGAAGAAAATACCAAAGAAGTGGCAGATCTATTCTTCCAGGAAATTATGCATTTAGTAGATCCTGGATTCATTGCGTGTAGACGCATTGGTAAAAGGGTGGAAGGGAAAAACAGACCGGTATTGCTTAAATTTGGTAGATGCCAAGATCCGAGTTATACAGCATAGAGGCAATCTAAAAGGACACAAAATATGGTTGAATGACGACTTGACTGTGCAACAACAAGCTGAACGAAAATTAATGCTGGAAGATGTGAAGAAATTGAGAGACGATGGGAAGAAGGCTTATATAGTTAACAATAAAGTGGTCGTTCGTGGTAGAGCATAGGGAAGCGAGGCCCTCAAGCTGTTTGTATGGAACATACACGGTTTGGATGAATCAAAAATTTTGAGTAATTCATTTTATGATTATGATATATTGTTGTTTACTGAAACCTGGGAACACGAGTCTAACAGGCTTTTAGATATCCCAGGTTTTACTTTACTTGATTCAGTCTGGAATTTGCAAGGTGTTAGTAGAAGAGGTTGGGGTGGAATTGCATGCTATTTGAAAGACGACATACACGCTTCTGTTACAGTTGTAAGTAAGGATAAATATAATCAGTTTATTTGGATAAAAATTGCTTCTTCTAGATTTGAATGCTATGTGGCATGTGTCTATTTTGCACCTCTGGATCCACATCCTGCACCAGTGTATTCAGTAGATGGATTAAATGGAGAGGATCCTTTTATACACCTATCGGCTGATATTGCACGCTTTAAGGAGCATGGGCATGTCTTTATAACCGGAGATCTTAATGGTCGTACTGGTACCAAGCAAGCGACACTCCTTTCTGGAGAAGGTAATCCTTTATGGTTACTAGAACAAACAGATGATACAAAGTCTTGGTCTCGTAAATCTGTGGATATGATATCCAATAAGATGGGCAAACACATGATCACTATGTGTGAATCCTTTAACTTTGTTTTATACAATGGCATTACACGCAGTTTCGGGATCGGGGGGATTTCACATGTCACCAGCCCAATGGCAGTAGTGTTGTGGATTATCTGATAGGAGACCCTCATGGTATTGATATCATTTCAGATTTTAAAGTTTTGGCAAAGAATCCTGACTCAGATCACGCTCCTCTTGGATTTACACTGGCTGCATTGAAGCATAAGAAGTCACCAAAATTGGTACCGCCGCCCAAAATAAGACTGACGTATAAGAAGGCTGGAGATTATGGATGCTTGCTTGATGCTAAGCTTTCTGGGCTTTGCTGGTCAGGCACATTAGAGCAAAAGAATGAGGTATTGACCAATCTAATACTGCAAGCAGCGAGTTCTATTTTTGGTTTGACAAAGAAAAACATGAAAAACAGCTGGGGGAAAAGCAAATGGTTTGATGCAGAATGTTTTGCGGCTAAAAAAATGTGTATTAAATCAGGGAATCAGGTCAAGATCAAGCAATATAGGGCGTTGGTTAAACATAAAAGAAGGGATTGGTACAAAAGAAATCAGAAAAATATGATGCACATTGAAAAGATAGATCCTAGATTTTGGTACCGCACAAAAAAAATGGAGACAATAGGTGACATCTCAAAAGAAGATCTTTTGAACTAGATAAAGGAACTCTATAGTACTCCTGAGGTGGAGCAAATACTTTTTGCAGGAGAGCCTAAAGAAATATTCTCCGTGGCAGATGTGGAATGTGCTCTACAGAAAATGAACAATGGCAAAGCTAGCGATTCAAACGGGCTTTCGATTGAATTGTTTAAGTGGGGAGGATATAAACTCCATATGCTCTTAGCTAATTTATATAATGAATGCCTTATAAAGGGCAATTTTCCAGGTGATTGGTGTATTAATATGACCATTCCTATCTATAAATCTGGAAGCACGAATGAAGTGAACTATCGAACAATCTTGATAAGCGATGTTTTTGCTAAACTCTTTGCATCTATGTTGGAGAACAAAATTTCTTCTTGGGCTGATAAACATGATAATAGAGCTATTGGACAGGCATGTTTTCGAAGTAATCACTCAACATTAGATCATCTGGCTATTTTACGAGTAATGACAGAAGGAGCAAAAGGCTCTAGAAATAAAAGGTATGTGGCTTTTATTGATTTAACAAAAACATTTGACAGGGTTAGTAGAAAAGAGCTTGCTTTGAAACTAAATGACCTTAGTATCCCAGATGAATTGAAATATGTTGTAGCATGTTTGTATAAATAGGTCCTGGTAGAGCTATCTTTTCCATTTGCTGGAACAGAAAAAGTTGCAAACACAATTGGTGTAAAACAAGGATGTCCATGCTCCCCTACCCTCTTCGGATTATTTATTGATGAACTAGAGAGCTGGTTGGCCAGACTTGGTGGTGTTGGAGTTAAAATTGGGAAGCATATTATTCAGCTTTTGTTATTTGCAGATGACATAGTACTAATCTCCAAAACAGCAAGCGGTTTACAGCAGCATTTAAATGTTCTGGATGCTTTTCGCGCTGAAAAGCGATTATCCATAAATACAGATAAGTCAAAAATTATGGTGTTCGGGAGGCATGATACCGCAATTTTCTCTATTGGAGGAATACCTTTACATAAAGTAAGTGAGTATAAATAGTATTGAAGTATCACAGAACTATAGATGGAATGTGGCGGCCCAAAAGAGAGCTTCAGGAGGCATGCGGGCAATTATACAGTATTCTTCATCAGTGTAAATTCAATAATTTTGACCACTTGAAGTTGAGACGATTGCTATATGGTGTTCAAGTGAAATCAGTGATCCTTTATGGTAGTCCCATTTGGGGGGCAGGATTATCAAAAAAGAGCTGGGATGAAATTGAAAAGGTCCAAAAGAGGTTTTTGCTCATAGAATTTGGGGCGAAACCCCAAACACCATATGAAATGTTGTTGGCGGAGGCAGGCATGCTTCCACTTGAGATAGAAGCTCTTTACAGGACCATAACCTATGTCAATAGGGTGCTTGCTATGGATGGTGATCGATACCCTAGATTGGCTTTAGAGCAATCCACTGTTAAAGGTTGGTATTCGGAGGTCAAACATAGGGCAAAAAGATGGTTGGGTGCAATCTGGCCTGTCTCGCTTAAGTTCATGGAAGTTCACGCACAGGTTTTTGAAATAGTTGTCAACAAAATGTGGATATTGGAGTCAGAAAAAGAGGTTAAAAAATAGTTTTATCTTACAGATGTCAATGACTTGCAGGAATACAAAGAACAGAAGTATCTTTTATTCAATATTGATAGGAAAAGACGGATGCTTATTTCTCAACTACGATTGTCATCGCATACACTCCATATAGAGACTGGAAGGTGGGCTGGTACTCCTCGTAATCAGAGGTTGTGTCCTGCATGTCTAGAGCTAGAAATTGAAACAGAGGAGCATGCTTTCTTGAGATGTGCTTCTTATGCATATATTCGTGAGGTCTATGATATCCAGGTAACCTCTCTAAAAGATCTTTTTGATGTACCAGCACATCTTTTAAGCCGTTTGGCAAGAAAGAAGAGACATAATGAATCTCTTTGAGTTCATGAAAGATTTTGAGTTAGAATGTGCTCTAGATTGAGCGTCTTGAACAATAAATTTTGTATCTTTTTGCCATAGAGGCCTGGGGGCCTAAATGGCTTGATCAATATATTTATTTATTTATTTACTGAATGACATTCTATAAGTTGTTTATGTCCTAAAGCATCCTCCTTTCCGGATTTTGAATTAAGAAGTGATTTTTATCATGTACTAATGTCTAAAATCAATATTGTTTGGGCAATTGAATTTGAAGGTGACTCCCGTTGAAGGGATATTGCTAAAGCTGGTGAAATCAATGTATGTGTTTTTCTCCTCCCACGTAGTAAGATTTCCTTGATATACCTACACCTCTTATTTTTGGTGGCTTTTATGCAATTTTTGTCTGCATCTTTTGCTTTATAAATTATCTATTTCAAAGTTCTATGGATATCTATTGACATTGCACAAACGGAAAAAGTGTCTTATTTTGGCAAGAGCATTGTGGTTCTTGTACCTTCTCCCATTTTATTTTGCCCTGAAGGGTCCAATTGGGACAACTATAGATTAAACAATAACCTTGCCTCTTTAGGGCCGTCGTCTGTCTAGGTGTATTTGAGTTCACTTTTCTACACACTTATAAATTCTTGTCTTTGGGCTAGGCATTGCTGCCATTTTTTAAGGGCCTAAACCAGAAAAAGACAAGCCCAGAAGATAATCATTTGACAATATACAAGTAAGGACCCTTTCTACAAAAGAAGCAATGATGATAACTATAGTGAAACAATTTAATACTTGATATATCCATTCTCTCCAGCATCACCTATCCATTAATATACATATGTATTTATTCCGGCCTCATGTTGTTAGTTGATAGAAAATCACATCAACACACTCCAAGTGCCAAATTGCTAGCCATTCCTGATCAATAAGATTATTGCTTTTCTCTTTGCCGATACTTACTGTCTATAGGTTTCAACTGCTAATGAGCAGAACAAATGTGGCAAGCAGTATTGGAAAAGGAAGGTGGATCAGTTGGAAGCTGGTATGAGGGAAGACAAAGAGCTGGAGGAAGAAGAAGACAACAGGGTATTAGTCGGCAGAAAAGAATACCAAATCGACAAAAAATAATGCTAAAGGCCTCCTTGTTCATTTTATATGGAGCTGCAGTAGCTGGAGTGTTACCCCCTAGCGGATGCTATCACCAACTTTTCAATTGCAACCAAAATTTCGCCCTTCTTCAAAGCCTTCATTGGAACACCATTGGCTACCAATTCTAGTGAAGCAATTTCATCTCTTATGTTTGCATCCAGAAAGAAGAAGGCGAACATTTCAATGACGTATTCTCAAGTCAAAATTCATTCATTCTGCAAAAGATTATGTGAGTGTTACTCTCCTCTCCTAATCCTCAATGGTTTGACAGATTTATGGTGCAGTAGCCGTGAACAACACTATGTGTCTTGGTATATTCTTGCTTATTGTGGTTGCCCGAGGCTTGGAATGGAACTTCTCCTCCGAAGTCCCTTTAATTGCTGCAGTGACCTTTGTAATGGGAGCAATTGGGGGTAAAAGCACCAATTTTCCACTTTGAATGGGTCTATTTGCCTTGGCCTTTTATCCTCTGATCATTATCATGGTGCTCATTTTCGACTATGTCCTCATGTGGACATAATCATATTCTTCAAAATTAAAGTTCTCAAATTAGCAAAATCCGTCAAACGATCTTTTATATGCACGCTCTCATGGAAGCTAACATGAATACTAAACCCAAACTTTTTGCAGAAGCCCAGGTAATGCATTACCATAATAAACCTAAGTCGCTACTGTTGCTAGAAAGAATACTTACCATGTCCGGAGGTGTTCCTAGTCTGTATAGGCTGGTCTGATTGAAAGGTTCCTCCTACTTGTAAAGCAGAGGCGAAAGCGTTTAGGAGCTTGAGTTTGTATACTTATGCTTCTGCAATTGCCAGGCATCAATTCAAATGTGAACATACCTATAGACAGCTTGTGATGTATAGAGACAACCAGTATGCAATGCTCGAGTCAGTTTGGCAGATGATGGCGATCATTGCTTAGGAGAACCAAGCACCGGTTAGCCAGTTTTCAAAGTGGCTGCCCAGTAACTGCGGCCACTGCCAGTTTACACCCGATAGTTTGGAGTAGTCATTGGCATATTCCAGGCATATATTGGCATATACCTGGAATATGCCATAAACCCACATGGATGAGGGTTTGCCCCCCAAGGGGGCAACCCAAAAAAGGGCATATATTTTTTTGAGGAATTATATTACATGTGCAACCTCCATTTCACATATATAAGAAATCACATGCAGCGATATATGGTATGCATTCCACCTTAGCACTTCTTGGCCAACTTTCAAGCATTTCCAAAAGTTGCAACACCTTGACCATATTTTTTTAACAATGTCAAATCCTTCATTAAACGATTACACTTCCAACTTATTGACTTTGAAAACATAGATTATAATACCATTCGACAAAACCAATGGCCTCCATCTCTCATGTTCTACTTTCAGCTTATTGACTTCGAATAAATAGATTACTACACCATTCAACAAGACCAATGATCTCCATGTCCAATGTTCTACTATTACGCTAAATCATATGACGTCTACATATTTATTTTCTTGTTGCCCCTTCATCAACAACTCCATGAGGGCAACCCTCTTTGCGACAACATCTTGTTTTAGTTCAAAGGCTGCCGAACTCAAATTAGGAGCAGTTGTGCCTTCATTGATAGATGCTGATCCTCAGAAAAACGATGGGGGAAAACTGCATCTCGAATTGCTGACTGGAGGGGAAGATGTCTCTCAGCAAAACAAGTCTGGAAGTGGTTGTGCAAATGTTGTTTGAGATAAAGAGCAAAAACAATGTAGCAGTCAAAATTATTGGTTGCACGAAAGATAATTCTCAAAAATGACACAAACCTGATGGCACAAATGGAAAGATTATTGTCATAATTTGCATTCAAGGTTCTTGCCCTGTTTACCACTAAGATAATAGAATTTCAACTCGTTTCATATGCACATTCAGCATTATTACCTGGCCACTTTAAAATAGTAGAGTTTCAACTTGTAGTATAGAGCATACAATCTTGCACACTACAACAAATAATTCATTAGAAATTGTATGATACCACAGCAAAATTTGATTGGAGTATAATGATCGTACCATCCTACTCATCTACTCTCTTCAAACGTGAAATTGGTCCTTGCTTCTTGAAACCCGCCATAGTGCATTACAGACAGCGCACACTATAACACTTTCATGACATGATAAATACTGCCATGCCATAATAGTAGAAATGATTGATATTGCCCAAAACATGATGGACATGCTATCCATTCCCTTCAAGCATGAACTTGATCCTTCGCTAATGACATGCTTCTAATGACATACTCTTGGAAACCTGCAATAAACCATAGTTTAATCACAGGCTTCCCAAAAAATAGCACAAAAACTACAGTAAAGGCACAAATACCTATGAAGACATGATTCAGTACAATAACATACAAAAAGTCCTATCCCTATAAAACTGGAGTTATAGCCAGTGCAGTCGACTTTCTCATCAGTACATGGGGACCTTGGATACCAAGTTATGCCAGTCAACAAACCAACCTCTAACCTCAATATCCAAGCGTGGCCTAAATACAAATGGAATTGTGCCTCTATTATACCCCTCCTACTCAGACTTGTAGATCTTGCTCTTACAGGATATAAAATGTGCAGATCCTGCTCTTACAAGATACAAAATTAGACTCGGTTGTTGATTTATGCAAATGGCTTGACACTTTTTGCAACGAATTCAATAATACCATTAGTATACTCTATGAAGAGCCTTGCACCTCCAACAATGTCTGCGGCATTAGCATTTAGCAAGGGTTCCATTCATAGGATAAGCATAGAAGCTGCATATGTTAGGGCCATATCAATCAACCTTGTTAATTTGGAATTTTCCGGTTTGGCTAAAAATATTTTTGGAATTTTTCTTATGTCGATTTTCTAAGATTATGGGGTTTTTGACAACCGAAAAAATTTCCCGATTATCCAAATATCGTAGAATTTTTCTATATGATTTTCGCTTCTTGGATTTCTATCCTTAATCCTGTCGACAGGGCATACATGCATCTCGATGGCACCTATGAGGATATATTCAAAGGATTTTGTTAGCGTGGGCAAGGAGCACATGAAGAATTTTAATTCATTACACGGGGAACCTTTTAAGCTTAGAATACCAACAAATAATGGTGGGCCATTTTCATGCAAGACTGAAGTGCAGCAATAGCAAAACTGCTTTTTTAATTTCAAGCTTGAAACCATTTTTATTTGCTTTGTCCTTATCTATTTTGTTTCTGTTTGAAGGGCAGTGGCTCATCAATAAGGTGGCAACAAAACTATTCGACAGTGATATACTATTAGGTTTGCTCTACAATATCTATTCTTACAGGGCATGATAAATTGTTGTATTCCTATTTTTTTAAAACATATTGTGCTTTTGAAACAGGCATCATCTGAGGTATCGTTTGGGCTCAAGATGGTGGTAATCCTCTGTTGCTCTGCATTTAGATATAATGCTTTCATTTGGGTTGGAATTGTTGGTATCAATTGTCGCTATGCATTTAGATATGAATGCTCTGGCTTTGTTGAAAATATAATGGTAGATCTTTGTTCCCCAAATGTATAATTTTTGCTTTCTAATGTAAGATTACCTTATTCTATTGTATTTTGTTATAGAGTTAGAATATGCGCGCATTCTTTTCAAGCATTATATGCCTAATAGAGACATGTAAGGCCACGCACCTCAAGTTAAGTTGGTATGTCTCTAGAAGAATGCGCTTGGCCATACATTCAACATGAATGTCATGTGGAATTTAGTTGCTGCCACATGCACAAGCTCTATTTTATAATCTATCTAATAAGGTAGTTATCATTATACATCCAACGATTAGAAGTTGCAAGTCCACCTGAGGATGATGCAGCCAAGTGCATATGGCTTCTACATCTGGCTTCTATAGCTGCGATGGTGGACATGTCATTTTCCTGTATTACATTCCTTCCAGGCATAGATTTCTCCATGCCTTTCATGTGCAATTCATTTGATTTGACATGTTGCATGCTTTAGCAGTGCTCAATTTTCTAATTGTTTTGTGCAATTTTGTTATATACAGAAGTGATAAATTAACATATTTACGCATTTCTTACTATTTTTGATAACCTTATTGTGTCTGCCGGGTACATCAGGCACAGAAGCACATATGTTATGTAACCATCAAAATTCTGGAGAAACTTCCAATAGTGAGCCATTCTATATGTGATCCATATGCCATGTTCTACTGCGTTTTGTTGAACTTCCTAGGATGTTGTGCAGAAACATTCAAAAGCACATAGCATATTTTCAGCATCAAAAGCTACGATTTTTCTTGCAGTTTGAGGATACAAAAGTGAGCTACTACATGAATCTTTCAGGCATTTCAGGTAAAACAGAAGTTGCGTGCTATTACCAGCAAGGTAGAATATATTCTTGCCATCCACTTCATCAGACTAATCACAGGTCACATTTTATAGTTCCATAAATTCCTTTTGTCTCCATACTCCATATCAAGTTTGTTTTACTTATTAAATAGCATGTTCAATTCTACTTTAAGATGTTCCCAGCTCTCTAGCTTCTGATAGAGAACAGTTTTCATGCTCAAGCTTTGTCAATGCTGGGTTCTCTCATATGATTTTCTTTTATGTTATAAATATTAGGACATGTACTTTTGCTGAAAGCAGATACTATGAGGAGAGATGACATAACTTATTTGAAGCACATACTATATGTGTACATCTGGCATGTTGAAGCCTCCAAGAGCTGACAAGAATATTAGACCCTATATCCAATATAGCCACACCCTGGTCTATTTCAAATTTGTTTTGCAATGTAGACTGGCATCTCTGTGTGTGGTGCTAAATTTTGCAGGTAGATAGCAGGTAGATTTCTTTAAATTAACTTATCTTATATCATTTGCAAAAGGTAGTTGCTGAGGTAAATGAGTAGGATCATTCTCTACCCTAAAATCACCGTTGCCATTGCAAAAGTCCAAGTTAACAATGTACATTTCTATGTTTCAACTTTGATACGACCATGTTTGTGGTTCTGGTCTACTCATGAGCTGCGTTTCATGGCTACAATATGATTAGTTAAACATCTCATGTGATGATTTCCAGACCAGATGGCATGATTGCACTCTATGCTTCCTTCGATAGGGATAAGTCTGCGGTCTTTTATATGCATGTTTACTACATTTTTCACTTGCAGGTGAGGCTGATTAAATTCAAATGTAAGTAATATCTTCAAGTTTGTTAGAATTAAGACCAATCTCATATTGGCTCTCTTAGAGATTAATCTCATACATGTGAGGACCCAACGAACTATGATTGGAAGCATGGTGAACTTGCATATTACTAATGTTTTTGCTGTCATAGGTGATGATTTTATCTTGACACAAACCAGAACTTCGGAGGTATATATCTCCAACAGTCACATACATGCAAGCCAGTTAGTGAGTAGCCAGTTCATGAGCATCCATAAGCTTATTCAGTTGCAACCTGTTATTTGGCGTTTCATTATCCACTGCATCGAATTCATTCAGGCAAGAAATAGGTCAATATGGTATATGTTCTCCTTTTTTATTGTTTGTTGTTGCTCTATCACTAATATGTTATGTTTGCAAATGCCTTAAGGGGTGAGCTAACATGATTGGGCAACGAACTAAAATACCTTGAGAAGATACAGGTATGCATGTGGCTTTAAACACGTACGGTGACTATTAAAAGATAGATTCTATCATTGTTACCTCTCCTATGTTTGTTTATTCCTAAGTGGTATTTGCTCGGGAAGTATTTGAGTTGTCTACTGTTTTCTATAGTCGACAACATATTGTGGAGGATTTAATTGGTCAAGGCTGTTGTACTATTTACTGTTTGTCTTCACTTTCATTTGTGTGCATGGTGCAGATTGTAAGCTTCAAATTCAATGTTATGCTCCTGAGTATCCAAAAAGGGGTGATTGTTTATGACTTATATAAATTAGTTTTATTAACTGAAACTTTTTCATCTATTCATGGAAAAAGTAGAGGTACTTTGAAATAAGATTTTTCACAAAGTAGTTAAATGTATGAGAAGAAGTGAATGAAAGGAAGGGCTGTTTTTAATTCCAGTTGTCAATTCCAAAGGATCTAACTTGCACTTTCGGGAACTTCAGAGGCACTTCAGATACAGGGACGCTTCAGGTGCAGGGATCAGGTCTTATATCAAACACGTTCGAGAGATTTCTAAACTAAATCTTTATAATGGCACTCCAATCTAGAAACAACTTCCTATGGTGTGATACAGATCTTCTCAAATTCTAGAAGTAGCTTTGCATTGACTTTATCAATCAAGTAGATAAAGGAGTGGAAGGTGAGCGGCTACTGACTAGAAAAGGACAAATAGTACATGGACCAATAGTACATGTTAGTTGACTATATATTGCAATAATCATGTTTTAGTTAGCAAAAGATTCACAATGTTAGCATGTTCAAACCACTAGCACTGAGTTTTGACCAAATTCTCATCATATGCTACAAAAACTCACAATTAAATGTGCAACCAAGATTCATAGCATGCCGAAACCACTAGCACCGAGTTTTAACCAATTTCTTCAATCTTATACTGCAAAAACTCATAATTAAATGTCCAATCAAGCTTTGTCGGTAAATTATTGCTTCAACTGTTTATGTGATATGAATGTGTAGTAATTGCAGCTTTGTCGGTAAATTATTGCTTCAATTGTTTATATGATGTGAATGTGCAGTAATTGCAAAGTAGTACGCGGATTGCACGTGGCTTTTCATGTCTATGTCTAATAACTCTTCAAGTTTGTTGCTTCAATGATTTGTTACTTTACTCACAAACATTAATGCACACCTTAACAAAATACATTATTAGCACTAGACAAAAGAATCGAAAATGGTAAACAACACAAGCAGAACAAACAATACATATATATAAACTCATGTTTCCCCGTTGAAAACCACATGTTATTTATTCGAGGGGTGATTATAATAGAATACCCATCCACAATTTTAATTGATCCATGAAATATGAATGAAGTGGTATATATTTTTAGAACATTTGCAAGTCACAAACTTTAATGCAATATAACAAATATATCAAACCATTTACTCATGTTCCACTATATATTTTAAGACAAATTGCCGAAAGGCTCATTTCGAGTTCATATGGACCTAAAGCCCGGCAACGCCGGGCACCATAACTAGTAGGGATTATGTTGAGGCCATCATAGGGATTAAAGTTAGGTAGATTAGCAATACCAGCTGCTGCAAAGTATATATAAGAGCCCATGAAATATATAGAAATATAAGCTGTAGAAATGGAATTACCATAGAACAGATCGAGAAGATACATATCACATGACACAAAGTATCCATAAGAGACAATAAAACATATCATTGGGCTATAAAGAAATGAAAAATACCATAAAACATGTCAAAAATGTGAGCTAGATGGTATGACAATTGCCTCAATCCAGAGATGTTGTTTGAGACAAAGCAAGGAAAAGATGAATTTAATTTGCATAATTAGGCTACAAAGCAGTATATGTAAAAGAAAGACCATATACCTGAGATCCGGTAAACTTAAAGAGCTCTAATGGATGTCAAGACTACTACGGCATTTTATTTCCTCTGCAAAAAAAAAAACATAGTTGGAACACCAATTATATGAAAGACGATGTCAGAACATATTGAAGATTATTCCACGACCGCAGATACATAAGGTCAAAATCAAAATGTCTTTTTCAAATGGCAAGTGCTGCTGTAACTGAAAGATATGTTACCAACATGGAAATTGGTGAAAAGTATATAAAAGATATTACCAAAATAAATATAGATTCACCCCCCTAAGCATATATGCAGTTTCAGCTCTCGATCGCTTATGTTTGATCCTTATTCCTGTACTTGAAACTGTCAGCAAGGAAGTCATTAGCAGCGCTATCAACTTTCCCTAAATCAAAGAAACACTGCTCAGACTTGAGAAAAAAAGAGACCAGAAGCATTTCAAAACAGGAAGCAAAACATTAGAGGCACATCATACATCTATGGAATAGCTTTTCAAATTACTGGATCCCAAGGGCAATGACCTATAAAAGTAGAAAACATGTCACAAAAAGAAATATTCACCTAGATTAACATGCACTTGATCAACTTGGTATAAATCTTATCTTCTACCTTTGCATATCTACATGTTCCTAAGGTTGCGTAAATGTAAAACTTGAAACTGCATGAATACCAAAATTACCCCTTAAGTAATTACTGAGGAGCTTTCAGAGCATTCCAAGTCATGCCAGGCTCAAATATTCTGATTATTTATTTCTAAATGTATCCATAAAGTCAAACTCTCTAGATCTCTAAATTATATCATTTGCCTATGTATAGACTCCATGCACTGGTACAGTCTCACAATTCAGGCCCCAAAAAAGCCATAAACATATTGAATGGACGATGAACCCTTTTGAACCTCTGCTCGCACATTCATTCTATATTAAACAATAAGCTAAAAATAAGTAGGAGACTTCTGCTTCCTCGGCCTAAAAGCTTTCTCATGGATTTCCTCTCAACAAAGCTGGAAAAGAATACATAGCAAGTATTGTCATAGCTGTGGGAAGGACGAAGAAAAAGGACAAATAACTCAAAAGCAATAGATAGCTGCAGGTTGATTAAGAGGAAAAAAACAATCCTGAGATAGTGAGTAGTTACAGTATTCGCCATACAGGTCGTTGGGCTGTCAATCTCATCATCCTAGATGGGGATTTGGTGAGACACAAAATAATCCAGTTGCTATATATGCCAACGCAGTAGAAGCAATCAAATCGTTATTTGAAAACCACTCTGACAAACCTGGCACCCAAAGATTGCGGCAAAACACAACCATGCCAAAAAAACAGGTGTATATGGATAGGAGATGGAGAGGAATGTTGTTAGTGGCTTCCATGCCATATTTGCCTGAAGGATTTTCCAGTCCTTACCCCTTCTTAAAAACATACTAACACCTGAATTTTTGGCAAAAACAAAGTTTAAAATGAAACGCACTAATTTGCTCAAAACGCACTTCAAAAGGAATCTTTGAAAGATTCCCTAAAATCCCCCCAAAAATGTCCCTTTTTGTGGTATATTTGTGACAAGTGTGACAATTTGAAAATTTTAGGCATCATTTTGGAGGGGGGTGTGAACTTAGCTTCCATTCAAAATTGTTTGACATCCCTTTTTGGCCCCTAGTTTGGTTTTATTGAAAATAGTAATATTTTCAAAAACTAAACAAAATAGACATTGGAAAAAACAGCAAGCACACTAAAGTGCCAAAAAGGTATTTTATTCAAAGTTTTCCAAATCAGTACAAAACTATGAACAAAACTGTAAAAAATGCAACACATTTTGACATTGCCTCATTGAAGCAAACATTTTCACATGAAAGCATGCCTCATTGAACAAACTTACACTTTGAAGCTGCTAAGTTGGAGTCAAGACGCCGCTCTTCGCCTTATATACTTGCTCTTATTTGCTCATCCGTCTTGCTATAGACTTATGTATACCACGATGACAATGCGTGGACATAACGCCTTCAAAATAAATTCACGGGTGGTATAGATTTATACCACAATAGGTAGTGCTGTGCGGATATGACATGCCAGAGAGTTCGCATGGTATAAATTTATACCGCAAGTGGACTTGAGCGGTATAAATTTATACCGCAAGAGGACTCGAGCGGTATAAATTTATACCGCGAGAGCTCTCTCGATTCACTGCGAGAGCTCTCTCGCGGTATAAATTTATACCGTGAGAGCTCCCTCGCTATACCACGAGCTCTCTCTCATAAATTTATACCGCTGACAGCTCTCTCTCTGTATAAATTTATACCGCATGAAAACCTTCGCACAACCAATTTATACACATATATGTATATATATATATATATATATACACATAATTACATATATATATCCGACAAGAAAAGAGAACTCTTGCGGTATAAATCTATATTTGAGAAACGGTATAAATTTATACCCTAATTGCATATATATATAAGACTTTTATATATATATGTATATATATATGCAATCGAGAGATAAAGTATATACCGTGTAAAATCTTTTGGGGTCTTTTCTTGCTTTCGCGCCAAAGGGTTTGGCAACCTAAAACTACTAAAGTAACACACATAAGGGATAATTTTACACAATTGTTCTTAGTTTTTAGTCTAAAAAAGTTCTAAAACGGTTCTAAATTTTCTCTCGAGGTTGTAATGCAATGTTAGAGCATAAAGTAGTCGAATCATGTTGTTATTTCTACTTTTTTTTTCTCTACATACATGCGAACTTCACTCCGTGCACTAAAAATTGCTACTAAAGGCAAAGAACTCCAAAATATTATGGTGACACGTGTGTTTGACTAGAAGGAAACCACATGGTTTATCCAGAGAAGAGCGAGGAGTAGCAACCCCTCGAAGTTTACCTATTTATTTACAAAATATATAGGAAAGGGTAAAGGCGCAATTAATACTTCAACGCCAGAGAAATGTGCATGGTGCCCAATCGCTACTCTGAGATGATGTAATTGTGATGAATATGCTCAACATTGCTAAGGAGGTTGACTATCTTTTGTGCATCACCATGTTGTAGATTGGTATGTGCGTTCAGAAATACATCTCCGAGAATAAAAAGGAGGGCATGTAATCACATGGCTTCATTACTTCAACTTTTGTATCCTCGGTATAAATTTATACTGCATCATCAACTAAAACTTCAGCTTAACTACAAGACATCGTGGATATATTGGTATTTGTAATACTATGTGATGCAAAAACAATGGTTTGTCATTCAAGAAGTTTGTTCAACTGCCTCCCAATGTGTTTTAGGGTCCATTAGGATGTTCAGCCAAAATGGTTGTGAAATAACAAATTTTCTATCTTCTAAAACAGCTAATATAAAAACTTTCAGGGACAAGGTGCAAAAGCATCTAATTTCTTCATACGAATTTGCCCCATAGTCAATCTTTGAATTTCATTGTAGTTCTTTCCCCCTCTACAATGGGATTTTTTTTTTGTGTGTGTTTTTCCTTAATATTAAGTCTTCTTAAAATGTCTGTTTTCACGAGCAGTTTTATAAATCTTTGGACTAAAGGTAATAAAAGGGCCCTTTTTAGAGGGATTTTAGAATTTTATAAATTTTCAGAAGGAATCTTCCAAACGCACTTCTTAAATAAGTGCGTTTCATTTTAAACCTTGTTCAAATCGAAAAAATTTCCAATCCTTACCCCTTCCTAAAAACATACTAACACCTAAATTTTTGGCAAATCGAAAAATTTCCCAGGGTGCTAAAAATCTCCACAATCTCAGACAAAATGGCCGGAGAAAACAAGGTGTTGCGCACGAGGGGTTGCCCTCCGATGGCGCGGAAGTGTATTTTCATGGTTTCCATTTTTCCAAGTTCTTGAGATGTTGCTTACTCTTCGTATTTTAGCTTGTTTATATCGAAAGAATTATATGTTCCCCATTATTATGATATTTTGAATGTCTTAATTTTTTAATAAAATACAAGCATATATGGCATTGCCATGATATCAGATCGTTCCTATCAATGCAAGGTGTCAATTTCATTAGAGAAGAAAAACTAACTGTATGTGCAAGACAATCGACCAACTTTCAGTGTTACATCATGTGTTCTTGGAACAATAATAAACAAGGTGCTGCGCACAGCGGGTTGCCCTATGGTGGCCCGAGAATGTGTTTTCATGTTTCTTGTTGTCGTTTCGTTTTCATGGTTCTTGTTGGGTCATTTTATGTGTCGGGGCTTATTAATGGATTGAACGTGGGGTTTTGTTTTGTGTTGTTTTATTTTGTTTATGAATTGTACATGGACCAAGAAGAGGCTTGCAAAGCTCAGTACCTAGACCAATTAGGATTGACGTGATTATGATCTTTATCTAAAACATATTAGCCATTTATGAAGAATGCTTTTTGTAGTTATATTAGTAATGGAAATTGTATAGGGCCTGTATGAATACATGCTTTCATTTTCTTAGTGGATGCATACAAATATTAAGAATAGAGTACCCAATGGTACAAAAGGACCAATTCGTGCTTTGGTAATATAACAATCCCATTTCGAATATGTGTGTTTAAGTGCCTTGATGATGTAGTAATCCCATTTCTAATATGCACATTTAACTTGGTTGGAGTCATTTAATTTTGGTTCGGCATAGTGGTGAACCATTCTTAATCGAGTCCTCATATTTTCTTGCATCCTCACGACCATATACATATTCCTGTGTTCTCTATAGATTCTTGATTCTTCTTCTCGAGTATTTAGAGTTCTATATTATAGATCTCTCATATATTGTTGTGCTCCATATAGACTCTTGATTCTTCTTTTCGAGTATTTCCAGTTCCATATTATTATGGCTTTCCCATATTTTGCTTGTAGGTCGTGGTATGAATGGACCAGAAAATGAATTATGTCTCAATAACAATAAAGATATAAGGATCTGACCCGCCTGTGCACGCCAACATCCTAGGGAACATAACATGCTATTTACAGACCTTGTGGCTCTCAATACCACCAACCCATAGACTTCCATAGACTCTGCCCCGATCTCCAACGATCCTTTTATCTATCCAACGATCCACTTACCTCTTGCCTTCTTTCGCAGAGCCAAATTCAAATGCTTATGACTTACTATATTGGAGGTTAGGAATGTGTGGTTACATGGCCCAATTATGGCGCAACTCTAGAGATTCTTGTAGGTATCTTGAGGAAATTTTAAGGGATTGTAAGAAATCTAAAGGAATATATAAGAATCTAATAAAATAATCTTGAAGAGAAAGTCAACCACAGAATTTAAATGAATCTTGAAGAATCTGTAGGGATCTGGAGAGCCTAATGGAACATTTAAAAAATCTAAAGAAAGCTTGAGGCAATCTCAAGGGATTGAAATGAATCTTAAAGGAAATCTTAAACCTTTATACCATTTTCTCTTCACCATCAGACCTCTTTCACATCATTTGGAACCGACACTAATTCTGTGTTACGAACATAGGTTAGGCCCTAAGTCATATGTTATATACATATGTTGGTCCCTAGGTCATAGGACCATTAAACCTAAGGATTAAAGGTTTAAGGGACAAGTGGCATAAGGAGACTCCAAAAGTCCATATGCATGCATGCATACACATGGCCGCATGCCACAAGAGTAGGTACCCTATATAAGAGATCATGGATCTCAAGAAAGGGAGGCATGGAGAATCGTTCTGGGAATGATTAGAGAATCAAGACGATAAGTTGCAAGATTGATCCGTGGGATCAACACAAGTCTGGCGTGGGGAGTCCAAGGGACTCGAGGAGTGGGGAATCCAGGGGGTTCATGGTAGCCAAACTTGGCCCCTTCCTGCATGCTGTGTAACATTGGTATCAGAGCCTAAGTTTGATGTTTGGGTTCGAGGTCAGGCCGCAGCTTAAGAGAGCGAACTTTGAGAGTTAAGAGAGCAGAACTTGAGAGCAATTTCTGGAGCATCCAAGAAGTGCAAAGGTTTGGCCTTAGAATCGTTCTTCAGGCTCCTGGGGACCTGAGAAGCCAATGTGAAATCACATAAAAAACGATGCCCACATCCTCCTTAAAATACCCCCTTTTGGAAATGGGGAATTGACGAACAAAGGATAATTTCCTGTGGAGAAGGGGATTCTAGTTCTATGTTAGGGGTACTGAGGGAGTAACGGGGGGATTGCAATTTCGAACATGGGGATTTGCTGTAAAAAAATGAAGAATGGGGGATGAGGAAAAATGGGGTAGTCAGGGGTACTAGAGGTAATGGGGGAGTAATAAGGGGATTGCAATTTAGAACATGGGGATTTCTGCTAAAAAAAGAAGAATGGGGGATGAGGAGAAATGGATGGGGTAGTCATGGTTAGTAGGGGTAATGAGGGAGTAAGGGGGATTGCAATTTAGAATATGGGGATTTTCTATAGAAAATGAAGAATGGAGGATGAGGAGAAATGGGGTAGTCAGGGGTACTATGGGTAATTGAGGGAGTAATAGGGGATTGCAATTTAGAACATGGGGATTTCTACAAAAAAATGGAGAATGGAGGATGACGAGAAATAGGGTAGTCATGGTTAGTAGGGGTAATGAGGGAGTAATGGGGATTGTAATTTAGAACATGGGGATGTCTATTAAAAAAAATGAAGAATGGGGGATAACGAGAAATGGGCTAGTCAGGGTTAATAGGGGTAACGAGGGAGTAATGGGGATGGCAATTTAGAACGTGGGATGAGAAGAAATGGGGTAGTAGGTTTAGTAGGAGTAATGGTGGCATAATGGAGGGATTGCATTTTTCTTTTTCTTTATCCTTCTATTCTCAAACAATTTGTTGTTCTTAATTGCTAGATTGGTTTTGAGAAGTTAATGACTATGTATGTGAAGGTCATTTTGTAACATTCTAGAGTGCCCTAGACCTTTGTGCAATATAAGGACCATCGGCCTCTCCCCCCATGAAGAGGGTTTTGGCGAAAGGTTTCTTAGTCGCCCATCATTTGACCGATGTTTTGAAATTCTTTTTGCTTTGGACCTTCTAAGATCTCATCTCCACAAGGGGACTTTTGGGAAAAGGTGGAAGGCCGGAATATATGTATAAAACCGGCATTGCTTGAAAAGAAATGTTAAAAAGAATAAATATCTCTTTTGTAATTAAATAATTAAGATAATTATATGGGCTTGTTCCCCGGAGAAGGGACTAGCCTAGAAATTAGTTGATAAGTGCTATAGGCGCTTGCAAAATGAACCATATGAATTTTTAAGCTGGAAAGACGTAATTATAAGAATCCACTTTAATGGCGCTAAATAAATCTCTTAGCTACGGAAAGTGGTTTTTAATATGAAATCTATTAAAACCTTAGCTAAAGGGGCCTTAATTAGATAATGTTTGGAGGGCTGCCGCATGAGGCAAAGGCACGCCATCAATTATGACATAATTATGGAGTTAGCTAATATGACTCGGATGGATTGCGGCCATGGGCAACCCGACAAGTAAACTACATATAGAAAAACAACCCTCCATCTTTTTATTTTCAAACAATTTGTTAATTTCTAATTGCTATGTTGGTTTTGAGAGGCACTATACCAAGGGATTTTAGAACATTCTAGAATAAGGGTGTTGTGCCTTCTATTTTTTTTTTAATGTTGTGCCTTCTATTTTTTTTTTAATGTTGTGCCTTCTATTTTTTTTTTCTATTTAAGCCATTTTGCCGAGCAAGCTCGAGTTTATTTCTCGCTTTTGCCGAATAGGTTTTGTCGTCAGTGTTCCGGCAGTCCATTCTTAAGAGCGCATGGCGATTATCGTATTGTTTCTATGATGTGGCTTTGTCCTTCCTTAACCTTGGCGTGGCCGGCTGTTCGACCAGACTCTGTTTTGGAAGGGCATCTTTTAAGAACACCGGATCTTAATGAGAAGCAGTGCGAACTCCAGAGTTTTCCATTCTTTTCATATATTTGGAGATTAGGTGGTCAGATGACATGCATTTCTATGGCTAAATTCAATTATGGAAGTCGTTCTCAACATTCTCTGATACAAAAATAGTTGCCCATATCTGAGATGGCCGAATTTGTGTTGGCCAGTGTTTTATGGCGAGATCTGATAGAAGATCTGGCTAGATGCCTTGCAAATCGACTAGATGCTGGCATATAAGAATTTGTCGCTTTAATTTTCTGTTGGCATACATGATTTGTCTATTATGGCTTATTGCTGCAAGGCCATGGCGATAAAAGGGTTATTGGATAAGCTGGATGCAAGACCTGTAATTACAGTTCGAATTGATGCTTCAAATACATGGAAGGCACCGTGCCAGGTTTGATCTTTTTTTCTAGCATTAAACTAGGTTCTATATATTTAACGATTCTGGAAGAGTTACTATGTTGCATGTTTAAAATTACACTGGTAACTTAGGGCAGTGGGAACCATCACTGCAGATGCATTGCTCATCCTTTAGATCCTACATAGCTGCTTTTCTCAAGTTGGGCAAGTTCCAATGTCTCTTTCTGTACAGCACTGAGTTACAGATGGTTTAGACCAGACACCTCTGGCAGTTCTGCTTAGTACAGTCCTAACAAATCTGGTCCTTGCACGTGTTGTACAGGCTTAGTTAACAAGGTATACAAGTTATTTGTATTGAAAAATCTCTTTGCCTGAGGCCCATTTATTCTGCATGCCATGGCCATCTAGTTTGCAACCATAACTAAATTATTCTGGAATCCTGCTTTGCATCCTCTCTTCTTTGGCCACATCATGCAAGCAGGTTCTCAGCGCTTTAATTTGTTCCTCTTTGTTGTTGCACAATAGATCTTGGCACAGAGATCTTGATAGTTAATTGTTTTATGCTAAGATCGAGAGTTCATTTCATGCAGTTGTAGTGCTCATGGGCTGGCCTTATTTGCTGCAATAGGAGCCATTATAATTTATTAGCATGCCATTTAATGCATTTGATTTAGCAAACAAGCTGGGCTCTAACGTAATAATGGCAAACCTCAAATTTTGGATTCACTGTGGTTCCTTCTTTCTACAGTCTGCCTGTTTCTTCCTTTTACAATCCGCCTGTTGCATGCAGGTATGCATACTTTTGCAATGTGCATCTTAGAAGTTTAACAGTTTAATTATACTTTGGTTTATGGCTTAAATTGCAATCACTATTCACATTCTGAGTATGTATTGAAACTGAAGCTAAACTTCTGTGCAGGAGCAGAGCAAATTGGTTCAATCAAGAGACTTTGCTGGGATTTGCAAATTCGACCAGAAAGTCTTAAGCTCGAAAAGTATAGTAATTTTCGATCCTTATTCCCAATTGTGAGCTCAAGCCGCTCTGCTCTAATTTGCAGGTCAATATCTGATACTAGTTTCAGATGCTGCAATTTGCTTTTAAATATCCGTTCAAATGTTCACACAACAGTGGGATGCACAACATTGGATTTGCAACTCCATTTGGAGTTACAATTTGCACATTTTTGTTACAGCCATTGCCAAACAATAGGCATTCATCTTATTTCCACATCCAACGTAACAGGTCCTTGGGTCAGCTTTAACGCATACTTGATTTGTCTAGCAATAAATAAGGAAGATGAAATCTTTGGTAAAGTGAGAAATTGTTAGGTATATATGATGTTATAGCGTTAAGCAAATGAGAAGTGAATCTTGGTAACAATAGGTATTAGTCGAGAAACAGATCTTACAAGTTATAGACATTGACAACATGCCGTGATAAGAGGATGCCATGATAAGAGGATACTAGTCTATTAAATACAAAGGCGGGGTTGCAGAAATAGGGAACATGCTAAAACATTGCATATGGAAATGGGGGATTGTTTAATATGGAAACGGGGAACACATTGCATGTAGAAACAAAGACAACCGAAAAGAATTTTTATATGAGAGTATATATCACAAAGGGGGATTGTTATCATAATGGGTATGAACATTGGTTGTTTTAAAGGGGTACGCATAACATTGGTTGTTTTAAAGGGGTACGCATATATGCAATGGGGTACAAATGAAGAAATTTTTGAGTAAGGGGATATCAAATTACAAAATCATAAAGGCAGATTGTTAAGGAAAGGGGTATGAGTAGTGGTTGCATGAAATGGGGTACGATTATTGCATATGTAGAAATGGTGTACAAATGGAGAAAATTTTGAGTAAGGGGATATGAAACTACAAAATCATAAAAGGGGGATTGTTGAGGAAAGGGGTATAAATATTAGTTGCACGAAATGGGGTATAAATATTGCATATCTCGAAATGGGGTATAAATGAAGAAATTTTCGAGTAAGGGGATATTAAATTACAAAATCATAAAGGGGGATTGTTGCTAGAAAAGGATATGGGGTATGAACATTGCATATGGCAATGGGGGATATAAAAAAAAAACTTCAAATAAGAGGATACTAATCTACAAAATCACAAAGGGGGGAATGTGGCCAAACCCCCCGCTTCTAAAAAATCATTGCTATTCCACCTAAAAAGGGGATTTTGAGGGGTTTTTACGGGATTTTAAGGAGGATGTGGGCATCATTTTTGATGTGAATCGATGTAGCAGCTACTCTCGTGCGTGGCTTGCTAAATCATGTTTGGGGCCCGAAAAACGGATTTTGCAAAACAGCTCTGGCTTTGAGCTGAAAATTTACGCGAGCAGAGCGCTTGGGGTCGAAATGCTTACCCGCCAAATTTCGTGGCAATCCGAAAATAGAGCAGCCCGGAGTATTCGATCCTCGGTAGTACGGAATCACGACTTCGTGATTCCGAGATTTTTCGATTCTCGTGATTTTTGTTAAGGTAACCGTGACCCATTATCAGCCCATTAAAGAAATCGGATTTTGTTCCTCGCTATCAACCATTAAAAAATTAAAGGGGAGGTTTTAATGGGTTGTTATTTACCTTAGTTAATATTTACGATTTTAGCTAATGTTGGTACTAGTTGAACTAGTAATGAACAAGGGCCAAGGGCACTTGTTGGTAGTACCACCTATCGCATTCTTGCAAACCGGGTTTGCCGAAAAGGAAAATAGGTTGTAACATTGGTATAGCACTCCAAGAGTGTTAGGTGGTTTCGCCATGAGGAGTCTGGGGCTCAAGAGTGGAACATAGACGAACCACATGGAGATGGGTCATACCGGAGCATGTGAATATGCTTAACATAAGACCCCTAGAGCTTTGAGTTTTAAAATTAGTTGATTGATTTTGATATCTAGGATGATTCTTTGAAGATGATTCTTTGAAGAGTGTCTTTACGTTCGGGAACTAAGAGAAATTATGCTTTAACAAAAGCGCTATTGCCCTCTAAAGATCCCTTTCAACGAGTGCATCATAGGGTGTCATGATCTGGGATCATGCCCAGTTGACGCACACTACTGGGTAGTGTGGCGTAAGTAGTTTGTCCAATGCGAATGTTGTTGCCCGTGATAACCACTTGATCTGGGATCATTGGCTCACTCTACTGGGTAGGGTGGTACAAGGTTGCATGTTCCTTTAACCAATCCTTGTAGGGAATTGGTGACGGATATATTACTATTGACTCAAGGGGTCACTAGTGCACGACCTAGGGTTTGGGCTAGAAGTGCACAATATTTGGGAAATATTGTGGATACTCGGAAGTTCTGACTAGTTCCTTGGAACATAGTAACCCTTGGGAATAACAACACGTGGTAAGTGTTGAGAATAAGGTCCTTGAATTCTAGGGAGGAATTTTGAAGGGATTTAAAGGTTTTATGCCTTGTATATGCTTTTCTATAAGCAACAAGAAGGATCTTGGTTGCATAAAGGAAAGTGGCAACAAATTAACTTAGCTTGAGGTATTCCTTTGAAAAATTCCAAAGGAACATATACAATCTGCGATTGTTGGGTCAAGAAAATAACCTCCATAGATGAACATCTACACATGGAATCTATAGTTTAAAAGTACTATAGCTAAAGATGCTAGCTAACGATCTACGTATCACAAGTTGCTGCGATCGATAAGGTTGAGAACTTATCAGGTAGAAACTGTAAGATAGTTATTGCAAAGCAACTTGTTAGTCATTTTAAGGGGTTCTTCTGGGAAGGGTATCTTTGGAAAGACGCCAAGGATGAATCAAGCTACAATATGATTGATTGGATTGTGTAGTTCCATATAAACTACCTATGTTCAAACTAAGTTACTGAGATTGGTTAGAAAATTTCAATATCTCTTGTTTGGAAACAAGAATGTTAGTAAAGTTATATTCCTACATCTATACACAACTAGGAGTTGTGAATACATCTTATTGCCCAGTATGTTCAAGCGGGGCTTGGGGTAAAACATATGGGCCGCAATATATAAGCTGGGCTTGTATAGGTATTATGAGATGTATATTATGCCTTATAGCCATAGATTGGCAAAGCAGTGAATATGTGTTAGAACAAGTAGTCAAGGAAATTGACTTTATGGCACATAATTCAAACCTAATAATTATGAATTTCCCATTGATAAGAGTTATTCACTTTCGGGAGAGGATCTCAGTAAGGGGCAAGCCGTATAAGAATAGTTTCACCCTTTGAGAGTGTCTTGAGGTTGAAAATTTTGTTGGCTTGGCTGCCAATGGTTGAAAGTGTATTCTGGGAAATCAAAGCCCCATAAGAATCTTGAATGAAGTTCAAGTATGAGTTAGGGGTTAGTACAATGAAAAGCTTTTGACGAGGTCAAGAAGCTGTGGTACTGGTGGACCAATTAAAGTTGCAGTTGACTTAGGTAAGTCATGTGATGCAACCATAAGGATTGTGCTATTGAGCAAAGTCGAGAATGACTTGGATTAGCTCTAAGTCAAAGCATGAAAAGCAAAGCTAAGCACAACAAGAACCTCTAATGAGAGTTCTTGTATGGAAAACATGGTGATATCATTTAGGAAGTGGTGGAAACCAAGGTCCATGTAATTCTATAAGTTAGAGTTTGCAAGGCCAATTAATCGTGTTAAACTGAGTTGCTTGGCTTTTTGCATAAACTCTGTATTAACATCAAACACATATGTGTATGAACAGATATTGATTGATGTATGGATGGAGCATAATGGTGCTTCACTTATGACGCAATGGTCCCTAGGAGATCGATGATGCCTATTGAACAGATCATTTAGAGCTAATAATGACAAAGTCTAGTGACTTATGTCAAGTGAGAGAGTAGTTCCTTGATGAGGAATCTACTAGAATCATGATCTTTGAGAGTTAATATGGCATGAGCATCAAAGTACCCCACAAATTAAGCATGTAAGAGACCTGGAAGTGGTCTATGCCAATGCGTTGGTTGGGCTTGCAAATCAAATTTCGAATTGATGATGCATTACTTGGGGGGTTAAGCTATGGAAGCCAACAAAGTCAAGAAGTAAGGTAGTTAGAACCGTTGGCTCTATAGAAAGAGTGTGAGCATAGACTTAAAGGTCTTCTTGCTCAATCTTGCAAGGCAAGGTATTTGGGTTCTAGTGAGGCTTGACTAGGAACACCACCATATGTTAATTTAGGGAATAGTCAAAACTCTTATAAGCAGGGCTTAGAGAGTGGCCAAAACTCCTATTAGTATATTATTCAAGCTGAGTAATAGATAAGTTCTATGTCAAGCGCATATGACTTTAAGAATTCACTTCCAAAAGCAAAGGATTGCTTGATTTTTTGAAAGGGGGAGGAAAAGGATTTCCTAGCTTATTCTACCCTAAGAAAAAGGGGTCACAAACTGGAATGTGAATGTGGAACCCAAAATTGTTGAGGAAAGAGTTCACCTAATAAAGATATGAAGGTTGTCAGACTTAGGAAGAAAGTTTCTCCAGAGGAATGGCGTTATGCTGGCAGGGCCAGGCATGCCATGGAGACCTAAAAGGGCAGAGTCTGAACCATTACTACTTGTTATCAAAGTAGTATACATGAATATAAGGATTCTTGAGCTGCTTGGCGGAAGAGAATCAACTATGGGAGTTGTGATAGAGAATCCAATTAGAATCATGATTAGCCATAATTGGTGTACTGGGTATTTATAGAGCAAGGTCTCTAGAAATGCAAGGATTAACCTGGGGTTAATGTTGCAAAAAATCTCTGATAAATGATCAGAGTGTGAGTGGTACAATTATTAGAATCTTGTTTCTAATTAGATTTCTGGGGGAGTCTATGGTCATTACCACTGTATTGCTTATAAGAAGCAGGGTCTTTTGTAGCATAGTGTTCTTAGATCTGGGATCAAGAATATTGAATTCACATAGGTTAGTGAATTCACATGACTAGCACCAGGTACTTAGTTGCACTAAGTGTCAACGAAGGGATAAAGTGGGCCTCTGTTCTAGTCCAAAAAGTTGGTACATGTGTCATAAAGAACCCAGGGTTCTTGGCGTAAGAATAGACGCAAAAGTTCCAAATAGGTATTATAATACTAGTGGCAAGGTAAGAACCTTGAGACCATTAGTTATAGATGTCCCAATATGCCGGACTCGTGAAGGGTCAATGAAGACAAAGATATGAGTTGAGTTAGAACTTATGAATGGATTAGGAGTGCACCCTATTCCGCATAAGTCAACTCAAGAAAGCAATGTTGTCCAAAGATTGTGACAAGATTCTAGCCCTTAGCTCGAGGTAACTCCCGAGGCGATTCTAGACACTCGTGATTCGGAGGTCGCGGCAATAAGAGTATTGCGAGTACTAGATCTTGTGGCGAGATCACCACTTCCCAAGGCCACATGGGAAAGTGAAGTGTACATGTACCAAATCCTCATCCGACTCAAAAAATCCCTTGATAACACGGAAGGATTAGTGGAGTCAATATGAGGTCAGTTACCTAAAACTAAAGAATTAGTAGACTTGCATCAGGGATGGCAAGTAGGACGTCCGCTAAAGAATGAGCTATGAAACCATGATCACAGGGTGATCCAGGGAACGGGTTTCGAAAATCCAGGGAACGGGTTTCGAAAGGGACTAGAGGATGAAACCATGATCACAGGGTGATCCAAGGAACGGGTTTCTGAAGGGACGAGAAGACAAAACCATGATCACGAGGTGATTTAGGGAAAGGGTTTCAAATGGACTAGATGGTGAAACCATGGTCACCGGGTGACCCAAGGAATGGGTTTCAAGATACACATACTCCCATGATCCTTGGGGACCAAGGATTTGAAGGGGGGAGGTATGTTACGAACATAGGTTAGGCCCTAAGTCATATGTTATATACATATGTTGGTCCCTAGGTCATAGGACCATTAAACCTAAGGATTAAAGGTTTAAGGGACAAGTGGCATAAGGAGACTCCAAAAGTCCATATGCATGCATGCATACACATGGCGGCATGCCACAAGAGTAGGTACCCTATATAAGAGATCATGGATCTCAAGAAGGGGAGGCATGGAGAATCGTTCTGGGAATGATTAGAGAACTGCACGATGTTGCAGTATTGATCCAGGGGATCAACACAAGTTTGGCGTGGGGAGTCCAAGGGACTCGAGGAGTGGGGAATCCAGGGGGTTCATGGTAGCCAAACTTGGCCCCTTCCAGGGCGTTGTAACATTCTGCCCTTGCAACAACTTTATATAAATATGGTTATAAAACATTTGAAAAACCCAATCAAGTGTTTAGGAAAGCATGCAAGTCTGAGTTCCTAACAACTATGCTAGCATTTATTTTAGATACAAACTATATTGAAAGTAGTTTTGCAATTTGAGGAGAACTTGGAACTGACACCTCAAGAGTCTAGAATCTTGCCCAACAACAACCGAAATGGTTGCATCCAACTGGCGGCAACGACAAGACTCAGTCTTCTTATGACATTCAATTACGATATATTCATGACGACACGATATAAGAGAATCCCAGTGTGAAATTGACCAAGCACATTGCATGGGCCCTCATTTAAATGCGGCCTTGAACATACCACATGAAGGCATTATTTATTCAATATATACCAATTGTTAGGTATGAAGTACTCATTTGTAACAAAGCTAATAAATCACAACGAAATGTATCAACCCCCTTTCTTGTAGAGTTATAAAGTTAAGATAGTGACAAAGGATAGAAGATATAAACGTCTTGAATGCATGAGGATCTAGAACATAAAGGCTATCTTGAATGCATGAGGATCTAGACCATAAAGGCTATCAACGTCTCACCCCACCCCACCTCAAGTTGCTTCTTGTATCAGTACAGTTCCTATATACAACAATTTCATTATAGTTTCAATTCTGCTGTGTTAGGCATGCATCCTCGTGTTAACACAGCAGAATTGAAACTATAATGAAATTGTTGTTACGTGAAGCTTTGAGTAGGAGCAATTCTGCAAATCTGCAAGTAAAAAACAGTTAAAATGCTGGTAAAAGAGCAAGAATGTAGGTAAAAACTGCCGGAATGCAAGTAAACATTTGGCGCAAGAAGACCAGAAGCATTCGAGTTTAGTCCACGTGTCGGGATGGGATTCGCAGTGGGGGCAAAATTGCTTACCCAAACTTTACGTTGTGGTGAAATGATAGTATGCCTAAACTAGAGAAAACCAGTTTTTGTGTAGATGCTAGCTCACAAATAAATATCATACTAGATGAGGTCAAAATAGCATAAATGGTTAAATGCATCTAACTTTTATTTATTTTAAGGACGTCAGTCTTGGAAACACCTTTGCTCTTAGCAACCTATCTTAAAGAAAAATACTTGGCAATTGCCTTGTCCCATCAAGTATGCAAAGCCGAAAGAGAGATTGGAACAGAACATCAATGAATTAGACAACAGGAAGGAACACTGTTAAAAGAAATTTGTACCTTCAGGTAAGTTTGTTGGGCTCCTTGGCTTGATGGCAAAGCAGATTTGTTGCAGGCAAAGTCATATTGGCAAAACAGTCCCAATGAATCTAAAATAAACACGCCTACTAATGGCCCTACAAGGTGGAAAACATGTAACATTCAGACATCGGGAAACATGGAAGTTTGCAGGCCATTTCGTGGCCTAGTTTCTCTAATCTGAAACCTTATCAAATTATCTTGCTTACGCACATCCCCAGATTCATCTGTTGTCAGACATACAGTAGAAACTGAAGGTCCAGCATGCAGAAAGAACATGAAATGGTGAAGAATGAAGAGGACTTGAGAAGAGAAATTAGGCAGGGATGGCATATAATGAAGAAGTTCGATGAGAAACTGAGAGAATTGCCTGCTAGCTTCCTGTTTGATCCAGTTATGCGATGCACCGCCATGAGGCAAAGATTTTGTTGGAGTTGCAGCCGCCATGGTGTCTAGCCTCGACAAGTTATTAGGCCTTTTCAATTCCATTTCTGCTAAGAGGATCCAAGCCACTGTATGTAAAGAACAAGATCTAGTAACAGATAAGAGGATAATGGTCCAAAAAGATGGAATGAAGCTTCAAGGGGAATCCTCCCCTGAGGATATCCAAGGCTCTACTACGGTTGAAGAGAGAAATGCTCTGGAAGCTTCTGAATGCTGCCCCTCCAAGAAAAGGTAAAGAAAGAACAGTGCAAAACAACTTAGTACGTCCCCTGTTTCTAAATAATACACTATTCACCTGTAATGTCCAGATCTGAGGGTCCTTTGCAGTCTGACTTCTGTTCTGCTAGCATGCCATGTCTAGAAATATTTACAATATTAATAAAGCACATCCAGATCCCCTATTTGCCAGTAGCCTTCAAGATATTTATTATTTAGCGATGTCTATGGCTATGTAGCAATGTTTTCTGCATCCTGACATCTCATCTCATCAGCCCTGCCATGGTTAGCATGCACAATTGTCCATAATTAGTGTTTATAATTAGTGTTTGTAACTATCTTATTGAGTTTGTAGAGAAAATCATCTGTAGACAATGTTAGTTCTGCTTTTGTAACTCTCTCATTCAGTTTCTAGATCTTCACAATAAACATGCATTGTTTGTTTCAAAGTTATAATTCTTACCTTTCCTTGTTACAGAAAGCCATCCTCGGGGCTGACAAACTCAGATCAAGAAAATGAGTCTCATCTGGAAGATGGATATAGTTGGAGAAAATATGGTCAAAAGGACATATTTGGATCAAAACATCCCAGATAAAAAAAATCTCATGCCATTTTCTGAATTTCTATGGATTCTTCAGGTTGACATGGAAACCTTATGTTGCCCTCATATTTATATGTCTATCGGTTATTATCGCTTTGTAGGGTCGAGGAAAGAGACCGGATGCCAAGCAATAAAGTATGTCCAAAAATCGACGATAATCCTCCAAGATTCGAACGTAATATATAAAAGAAAAACACATTTGTCATTTACCGGGGGCCAAAATATCGAAGTTGTCATCTCTCAAGGCCGCTATAGAGCTCTAGTAACTATGTCTTTCTCAGCATAAACAACAAGGGTAATCTACAACTAGGTTCTTGTTATCCAAAAATTCCAAAGAAAGCAAGAACCTAAAATCCCTTTATCGGCAGAGAAAACAATAATCGAAGTTTAGTTCCACACTTTCAAAGAAAGAAATAGCATAAAAACAGAGGCGATCTTGCACGGGAAAACCTAGAATGGAACGATAAAGATATTCCTCTATTTCGCTCCCGATCCTATGCTTTTTTGCAGATGCATCCATTATATCCGCAACCATTCCCAAACTAATGATTTTGTTGTTGGAAGTACATGCTATAAGAGAAAATTGGTGCAAGAACTTTTACTATTGAATGTTGTAATGATCTAACACCATAGCTATGCCTAAGAAGTTACCTTCAAAGCTTCGGAACTTTTGGAAAGAGCACAACACTATTTACTCCAACACTGCTTTGTATACCTGCAAGAAGCCAAGAAGTTTCAATTTTTCTATGTTAGATGGACACAACCTGCAGTTAGTCTCGATCAAAAAATACATAGCAAAGGATCAAGCATTAGCCATTCACCAATGAACAAAAGAGGACATTATTCTTGAATATGTCAATTCCATGCAAAACATGCAAATTATACACAAGATATGTTAAAGATATGAACCCATATCTTTATTCGAAAGGAGACTCTCTTGTAGACAAATCAAACAAGAATGCTAAGGAGCATTGAACCTGCATTGAATTATAATGGTATAAAGAAACGGACCTCCTCTAGGAGCCCATTTCTCCACCCCAAATGACTACATCCAGGCATTGCTCCAATTGGACTGCTTTCTTCACCTAATAGAAAAAAAGAGGTCGAGGGAAAACTAAGCATGTTGCCGCCTTGTTTCCGGGCATTTATGGATGCGCATGAATCAAGGATTATATCACAAAGATCAAAATGTATACACTAATGATAACTTTTAGCAAAGTTAGTAAAGTTTTTCTACAAATTAAAGCGCTTTACACTGTTGCCACTTTATCACCGTGTATAATAATTTACACTCAAAATACGCTTCTTTTCCATTGTCATTGTTCTTTTTGTTTAAAATAAAAGATCATAGTGAAACTACTTGTTTTCTGGGAATAAAAATCCACCAAAATTGGCCTTAAATGCTTCTTCGTCTCAGCCAAAGACGTTGTGTTCATCGACGTCTTACTCACTTTACTGTGGTACAACAGTGCCATACGATTCGAATGGAGCGAGTGCATATTCTTGAGAATGAACCAAGAAACCCATAGTTTCAAATTCTTTGTATCCTATTGTCACCGACCGATCTTTAAAACCCCGTGGCCATAGACCATATGCATTCAAGCACCGCCGATATGGCATTACCAGCACTATTGATGCAAATTTGGGCACGAATGTTTTCTACAGCTCAACAACAGAATGTTGGTTCCTTCAAAATTATGAAATCATTAGTTTGGCTCTCCCAGAAACAACTCATTGTGGCCGTTTCTTCAGCCGAGACGAAACATCTAGATCACTAGTGAAATTTGCTATATCGGACATCTTACATCTCTTCACACTTTGTTGTGACAATCAAAGAACTATGAAGATTGCAAAAATCCAAGCTTCTCCTTCAGTTGACTATCATCATGCCAGACAAATGTAGAAAATGGGGAACTGAAACTCTATTATCTGTCCACTGTGGCTTATGTTCTCCCAAAAGCTTTACCACCTTCGAAATTTCAAGCTCAATAGGATCTGCTCAAGGTTAGAGATTCTCATGCCTGAAGGGAAAGTATCAATGTTTTTCCAAAAAGGGAGAGTTTTCAAGTGCGTGGAGATCCACCCTTAATATAAATCCAGGCTACTGTAAGAGAACTAATACACGGGATAAACTTAGCGAACTTGAATCACCAAGAACTAACCTTCATGTATAAAAAGTGGCATAATGAAGTTTGCTGGAGATAAGAATGTCTCCTGAAATGCATCTCGAAGAGCAGGCGACTTACGATTACGGCGTGGCCGTTGCACCAGTCTCTACAATATTTCCCCAAAACGAACATATCAACAATAGATCTTATCAATCTCTGATGTGCATTTACACCCTAGTGCACGCAATGAAAATGCAGGTACAAAAATACTCTGTTAATTGCTTCAAAAAAACACACCCAATGCATGGGCCAACATATAATGATTCAATTTCACAGTAATTGCAGATAGGGACAATGAAACAATGAAACTCACAAGCTGGTCAACAATGGGGGTACCAACAGGAGCCTTGGGGCGCGATGGAGGAGGTGGTGCAGAAGGAGGATTTCCGGCTACTACAGCTGCTTCAGCTTCCTCAATGGTGAGAGGTCTAACCGGAGCTGCTGCTGGAGGAGCCCGTTGGTCTGCCACTGCTTGAATGATGCTGATGCTTCTTCTAGCATTTCTGCTGTGGATATGGGTTAGAGGGATTACAAGGGAAATGGATCTGTAGTGTGATGGAGGACACGGAGAGCCAAGGAGGCTGTGCCCTGCCAGTTACTCGGTTGGAGCATCCTGGATCCAGAACGCAGGTGACCCAGAGTTTACAGCGAATAGCGAATAGTAGGTTTGGAGCAGTCATCAGCATATCCTAGGTATATTCTACCATATACCTAGGATATGCCATAAACCCACATAAACAAGGGTTTGCCCCCCTAGGGGCAACCCAAAAAGTCCTATTACATTTCGAGAGCAAATGTCCCTCGTGTAGAAATGCCATAAAAACAAAATTGAAAAGCGGCAGCTTTCCTACTATGTTCATTTTTAGTTCAATAATGAATACATTTACATGCTTTGGAAATATCGAAGTTAATGTTAGTGTTGATCTTGAAACTAGATCTAATCTTTAACTTTTGGCTTCATAAGCTCACAATGTGTTGTTTTTGACTAATTGTTGACATCTTGTCTTGCTCATATGGTTGACAACTGCCAAGATCCATACAAGCCTGCCTTTGATCATCATAATGGCTCTCCTGGGAAGCCACATTGTTCTTGCTAGAGTCAGAGCAACTGCTTTCACCGAGCAACCGCTTTCACCTGATAACTAGAATCTTCGGATCAGCTATTTACTTCCAATGGCTCACTACTTGTAAGTATACACTCTATTTACTCACAGTGATTGGCTTATCTGCAATTTCAACCTTTATATTTAGTGGTGAGATGCTAGATGCTGGAAGTTGGGCATGATACCAAGCACCCAACATGAGTATGCAATGGCAGGTTGGCAGCTCGCATTGTTGTCTTTGCATCTATTGGTATGGCAAGATGGCTTGAATGCAATCGTGGTCTTTTTGCCAGTACCATGGTCTTTATTTCTCTTGCAATGTTCGTCTGTTAACAAAGGGAAAAGCAAGTGCTTTAGATTCATAGGCATTCATCTTTAAAAAAAAGAGCATATGTTGAGTGGCAAATATTGTTAAGCACGTCTAGTTCCTTCACCATGCATGCATTAGGCTCTTTCATTCAATCCTATACTTAAATCAGATTAAATTGTTGTTATAGGGTTAATAGAACATTTTGTTCTGAGCTAATCGTGAGGGTAAAGGAAGAAGAAGAGGTCCATCGCACCGTAAATTAAAAACCCTAAAACAGAGAAACACACACTCTGCATTAACTTTTTATGACTGGCCATATCGTATCTCCCACAGAAATAAGGTTTGACATTGGGAATACATATAAATGACCCAATTTTAAAAAGCTTAACGTCCTTCGGGGCGTCGAATAAAATTGGAACGATACGGAGAAGATTAGCATGGCTCCTGCACAAGGATGACATGCAAAAATCGAGAAATGGTCCACATTTTTTTCCCACCACTCCAATTGTTCTTTTGCTAAATTCTATGCTTTTTTCGCAGAGTGCAAAGTCTTGTTTATGGTATTCCCACCATTTATCAATTCTTCTTTTGCTAGTTCTTTTGCAACAACACTATAGCAGTTCTATTTTTCTCAAACATAAAGAACTGATAGCTATAGAGTCAACATTACACTTCTAAGCATCCTTATATAGTTTGCAAGCTTTTTGTCTTTCTAAAGAGCGAGATACTATTTGTGGGTATGTTTAAAAAAAATACACAAGACTCAATGTCCTATCCAACCTTAATATGAAGGCTTCAAAATCATCCTTAAGCTACCTGGATTTGATGCAAAAAACTGATTCTCAGCATAGTCCAAAAAAGGCATTTCTTGCTATTTGGAGCTGCTTGAAACCACTTATCACGTCAATAAAATGGTTATTTTATGCTCCAATTATAATGCAATTGTAATTTGACACGCATATGTGTTTGAAATGCATTATAAAAACAATAAAATTAAAATTTATATTCGGTTGAATTTTCAAAGACGGTTGCACACCAAATATAATTTCTTTCAGCGATGCCTGATGCCTTTCACGGCAGATAGTCTTTGAGAATTGAATTCATTCTTGACATCCAAGGAGACCAAACGTCCGTGGGACCCAGTACAATAGATGCATTAAAACTCTTTGAGAGAAGGTTGATAACTCTATGGCAGATGGCCCTGAAGACTAGTCTTTGAGAGGAAATGGATTATATCTTTTAAATAGATGATCGAGTTGCAACACTGTAGGAAAAAGAGAGCAACACTGAGGAACTGATGCCTCGTCTACTAATATTTCTATGTCTGCATAAAAATACAATTATGGCATGCACAAAGCCCTCCATACTGGCAGAAAAATGTGGTAGAAGCACCTTACATAGTTGCTTCTACATCCAATTGGACCTCCTGACCAATAATGCACTCATGGATCCACCTGCCATGTTCTAAGGATCTGATATTTCCACAAGCCTATAAGATGCCTACATAAGGGGCTCTAAGAGCCTTGATGTGTTCGTAAAGCATCCCCTCATAACATTGTAAGGCAAGCATGCCTTTGCCATTCCCTGTATATCCAATAATCATTACATTCCATGAAATCCCATCTTTGCATGATAATTTATCAAACGCTTCAAGGGCCTCGCATAAGCTTCCATAGTTGGTATACATATTTATTATAAGGGTATTTCTTATCACACTGTGAGCTTCCAGGATCTGTTGGACATATCTTCCATCCTTTCAAGAATCAACACAGTCAACACGCTTTCAAAACGCCCAAGAATGTGACTTTAGCTGTCTTCATGCCTTGTCTTTGCATGTTGTTGTAACATGTAATGCAAAAGGGCCAAATTTATTCTGGGAAACACATCATTTCAAGATACAACATTTATGTTCTAAAGGCTGCTGATGACCTTGCATGCCTCTTGCAAACTTCTACATTTTGCATACATATCATAAGGGTATTACCGACAGGAATGTCCATCTCAATTCCCATTTCTAATCTCATTTGATGGATGCGCCTACTCTGGTTTATAGCTTCAATCCTGCAACATACTAAGGAAACACCTTCCATTACCAATCTATAACTACCAGTATCACTTAAGGCACATGCCTCTTTAAGCTCCATAATCAGAATTAACTCCATAATTAATGGTTTTCTGGTTGTACAGTTGTGTAGTTTCAATACTTCTACATGCTTTCAAAATATTCAAGAACGTGACTTGATTCAATTGAATTCCCTCATGTTGCATGTCCTCAAGACATTTGAAAGCACGAACTCCTCTAAAATACCAAACATATCCTGCAATCACTATGTTCAATGGAAAATGCAGCATGCATCTTCTAAACTGCCACGTTTGATATACATATCAGCAAGCGTATTCCCAACAGCCTGCCATCTTGCAACCAGCACCAAAAACTGCAACAGCAACATGTTCTTGCTCTTACATCCTAGGTACGTTCATACTTCCAAAATCATGCCTTTCTTTCCATATAAAGCTCCTTACCTTACTAAATAAGCTTACTCAAAATAAACGCATCGTCATTCCCTATACCTTTTCTGCAATGCTTCTGTGGGCTAAGAAATATGGTTACATTGAACGTGCACTCAGGCCAGTGGAAGCCATCATTGTCAACCTCTGAAGTCAAGCTTCTATGGAAAATGTAGTACTGCACGGTAGATTATTTAGCACACCTGCTAATCCTCCAGCTCGAAAGGATAAGGTTTCTTGGTATTATCAAAACAATTTTGCCATCAATGCCACAGGTGACAGGTTCCTTGCAAATAACACCGATTAAGATTTAATCAAGTCTGTGCAACTAAGCTAAAAAAAAGTTAGCAGCATCAGATATCACCTTACCATAATGAGTTATGATGCCTTTTGAAATGGCCACCTTTTGTTGATGTTCATGTCCATTAACACAAAGCTCCATTTGAACCACTTGCTATGACATGTAAACTGTAACACAGCACCATTGAATAAACCAAAAGCACCATAAACCCTGCAAGGAGAAAAAAGAGCTGAAATTTCATGACACAACTTGTGAAGACATGGAGGAACATTCAATCAGAGCTCTTTGGATTCCAATCTTTTCTTAAAGATGTAACTTGTATACTGTAGGAAAAAGAGAGCAACACTAAGGAACTAATATCTCCTCTACTAATATGTCAATGCATGGACATCACTCAGTTAGGAGGAAGCTCAACCTTGTCATGATCTCCAACGAAGCTACAACGTCCAAACACAGCTATGGCGATTTACAATCAGACTAAGACACTAAGCTTGAGTTAGAAGGACTTACTTGCCCAATGCACAGAAGACATCCGCTTCCTTGTTAAGGAGCCAACCATATTCTCACTCTTAACCTTCAGAACACTCCAACTTAACATCTAAGCTAAAAGAAAAAATTGTGTGTGAACCCCATAGAAATTGCTGCAAATGGATAACATTGTTATGATGTTTTTTTTTTTTTTTGAAGGACGTGAAACTTTATTAATCATCAGAAACGAGCAACAGAGATGGGGGACTGAAAACCCAGTGGAGGAATTGTCCACATAGCAAAACCACCTGCCACCTTACAGCACACAACATGTAAATAAGTTATATATAAGTGTTAATCTGGAGATAGTGTACCCAAATACGATTCTTCACTTCATCTTCTTCTTCTTCTTTACGGAGGAAGATATATACGCTTTGACGATGCGTTGCCTAGCTTCAATAAGCACTTGAGCATCAGGGGCTCTATGGCCCTTGAAAATAAAGAGGTTTCTTCTTTTCCACGTTGAACAAATGATCCATGCTGAAGCTACGTGAAATGCCCTCTTTGCCATATTGTCCCAAGAACTTGGGTATACTGCCAATAAGACTTGTTGACTATTTAAACTGCAATCAAAAAGACTCTGAAGCCACAACCAAGCCGGTCTAGCATGCTGGCATAAGAAGAAACAATGCTCGATTGTCTCATCCCTCTCGAAAGATAAAGGGCATGTCCTGTGCACCTCGGGGACGAAATTTGTGGACCAAAACATTGACGCGCACACATCTATGGATGATCTGCCACCACAAAACTGACAACTTTGGATGAAGTAACTTGTCCCAAACCCAGTTCCAAACTACTTTCTATTGATTCACTGGTACCACCAAAGGCCATTTTTGTGAGGGGGGCAACACCTCTGCCGCAAGAAGGATCTTATACATAGAATTCACCAAATGCTCAGCCTTTAACATTCCCATGAACCACCCGTAGATGGGAAGCCACTACTTGTGGTATAGGAGGAAGAATGGCAATGATCGTCGCCAAATTGTGCGCGATCCCATCTTAAAAGAAGGAACTTTGTCCAAATTCTTCCCATGTCGACAATCGTGTTTCACCGTACTTGTACGCTTGAAATTGTAAGCACACCTGCTAGTTTCCAATAACATTGTAGTCGGGGAATGAATTGATGCTACCAAAGGCGCATCAATTTGGTTATCGCCCAAAGGATCCACCAACAACTAGCTCCAAGAAAACTTCTTGCCATAGGGTGGAGATGGAAAAGCGTCGCACAATATTCCAAGCATCAAGCAACCCTCCTCGAGGAAAGGAGACGATTAGGATAAGCCGACAACGGATAGAAAAAGAGCCCAAAAGAAAAGGTGCCTTGATAGAAGGAGAGCCAAAGGAGACACAAAAGCTGCAATGATTGGGACGTAAGTCGTGGAGCCGAGACACATCAACATTATTCAAGATCCTCCGGATGAACTTGAAATTAATACTTTGCTCAGTGGGAGAAAGTCGATCATCCCAAGTCCCCACGGTGCTTTGGTAAGATGCACTTCACCCAACCCCTTGACATCAGCCCCTTCTTCCGTGCCGCCCCGGATGAAATTCAACAATTCGATGATGAGCTGCATCTTTGCTTGTGGTGCCGTGATAACCAAGCCATATAGACATGTGTGCCACTCAACACCGATTTGGCTACAATAATTGACCTTCCATGGACAATTTAGTCAGGACCGAACAAGTGTTTTTCCAAGCCCTTAACAACAAGATCCCACGCATCTCCAGCTAAAATATGAATCCCCACAGGGAATACCAAGAAGCTTGGTCGCTTTGCCATGAGGAAGGACCTTCCATGGAAATGCAAGAAACACTTTCGGTGGAATCGGAGTATCCCCGCATCCACAATGCAGTACACTTCTGCCATCCAACAAAGATACCAGATGCTAAGGAAAAGGAATCCAATAGTGAGATGGCATTCTGCAGATTTTGCTCATCAGCCTTTAGGAAAAGAAAAGTATCATCTCACAGTCTCGATTACAAATCTCCTCGACCCATTATGCATGGGGAGTCCATGCAAGATGCCATCTTGTGCAAAGAAGTGAGAAGATTTGAGAGAGGACCTCTGCTACAATTGTGAAGAGCAATGGTGCCAATGGGCAACCTTGACGAATGCCACGACCAACCGGAAAGAATCTTTGAAGGCTCTCCTTGAAAAGAAATGTGAGAATGAGCGAGAATAGTGGAGTCTCATTACATCAGTGAAGAAGTGTGCACCAAAGCCAAGATGCAAGAGACACTTTTCCAAGAAAGTCCAATCAACACCGCCATAGGCTTTTGCAAAATCCAACTTCAAGTAAACAATCTCATGAGCCCGCTATCTTGCCCAATAAATACCCTCATAGGCAGCCCGCTACATTATTTAAAATACACCGCACCGGCAGAAACCCGACCGTGTAGAGGATATAGAATCAGCAAGAATGTCATGAAGCTTTTGAGCATAAGCTTTAGCAAAGATCTTGTAAACGTAAGACAACAAGGTAATGGGGCCAATCGAAAATTGAAGAAGGCTCCTTTTGGGGATGAGGGAGATGCAGCTGAATTAAGGAGCTTATCCAAATGTCGTTGTCTCTTGAAATCCAAAAAGCATTATAGACATCCTCATCAAGCCAGTGCCAATACTTCTGAAAAAACTCCATAGGAATACCATCAATTCCAGGGCATTTGCCTTGCTTCAAAAGAGATGTAGCATCCGCCAAATCATTGAGAGTAATCTCAACTTCCAGACTAGTCTTTTGCTCTTCACAGACAATAGGGTGAACCTTTGCAAGCAATGCCTCTTGAAAATCCTGCTGAAAGGGAAGACGACGGGCCGCAAAGAAGCCAGAGAAATGATGATGCACAAAATTCTTGAGCTCGTCTGGGTCAGAAATAAGAGAACCATCAGGAACTTCGAGCGACAACAAAGCGGATGCTTGTCTCCTGGCCTTTGCGGCTCTGAAGAAGAAACTCGTACAACGATCTCCCTCCTTGAACCATTGCAGTCCAGCTTTAACGCGAGCTGAATTCAAATTCTATTTCTACATCCTTTCCTCCAGAGCTTGAATCAAACGACGATCTATATCAGTGATCAAAGCCTAAGAACTTCAACATCCTAATTCGAACCCGCATTTATCCTCAAACAATATATCAACACAGTGCAACATAAGAAAAACTTACAGAGAGAAGATTTCGTTAGGATTTTATTTGAAAACACATTTTCCACATGCTTCTCTAGGAAGCCAGTCCTTCAGAATGCCCTTGATCCATCGTAACCAGTACAACAAAAGTTCACAGATTGCCATACAAAGCTCTGCGTAGAGATGCCTTTCATCCACCTTGCTGCTATTCATGCAAACAGATGCTTAGACTAAAGCTCTAGAAAAAAAATGTCAATTCTTGAGCTAAATGATGGATGTTGCTATGGTTAAAGGGTTGTCTTCCAACGTGCAAGGTCTCAAATGACAGATCCAGAAGAGCTACAAATATTCTTAAGTATTGAAGTAAAAAGAGACAGAAACAACAAGAAGCTCTTGTTGTCTCAGTGTATGTACATTGATGCTATTCTGAAAAGGTTTAACATGATCAATTGCAAAGCCATCAATACTCCACTTGCAGCTGAACAGAAAATATTAGGTGATTCGTCTCCCAAAACAGAAGAAGAGGTGAAGGAGATGGGTCCTTTATGTTCAAAAAAAGTTGTAACTCCAAAAAAAAAAAACACAAAAACCATGACCATTTGAAATAACTTCATGAAATTAATTCTGTGCTTTGAGTACACCTACCTATTCCACCGTGGAAAGTAGAAAATAAATTCCATATAAAAGATGACATGACCTAGCTTGCATGGATGCCACAGCTGACAGGTTCCTTGCAAATAACACAAGTTAAGATTTAACCAAGTCTGTGCAACTAAGCTAAAAAACAGTTAGAAGCATCAGATATCACCTTATCATAATGAGTTATGATGCCTTTTGAAATGGCCACCTTTTATTTGCGTTCATGTCCATGGACACAAAGATCTGCTTGAACCACTTGCTATGACATGTAAAATGTAACACAGCACACTTGCATTGAATAAATCAAAGGCACTATAAACCCTGCAAGGAGAAACAAGAGCTCAGATTTCATGACACAACTTGTAAAGACATGGGGGAACATTCAATCAGAGCTCTGGGGCTGAGCCCCGCACGGCGTAACTATAAAGGGGATCATTGAAAAAGCGTGAGCCTTAGAGCATGGCAGGTGGATCCATGAGTGGATTATTGGTCAGGAAATTCAATTGGATGTAGAAGCAACTATGTAAGGGTGCTTCTACCACGTTTTTCTGCCAGTATGGAGGGCTTTGTGCATGCTATAATTGTATTTTTATGCAGGCATAGACATATTAGTAGACGAGGTATCAGTTCCTCAGTGTTGCTCCCTCATATTTCCACAAGCCTATAAGATGCCGATATAAGTGGCTCTAAGAGGCTTGATGTGCTCGTAAAGCATCTCCTCATAACATTGGAAGGCAAGCGAAGGTTATAATGAGATTAGCCAAGCATCCATAAAAAATGCATTCACTTAGTCATAAAAGGCTCCCTACCCATGGAAGCCTTTCGTGGAGTCTGCTCCTGCATTGTTGAAGATGCTGTAACCTCCAAAGTGCTATTCAACATAAGAAGTAACATCATAGACCTACACAAGCATCACGAGTTTTAATAAGAAACACATGCCAGCCTTTCACAACTTCTAATCAATTTGCAGGAAAAGTTTATGTCTAGTGCATCTGTACATAAGTTGCAGCATTCACAAGTCATAAATGATGGAATGGTATCGGTTGGTCTCAAAACTGGCCACTATCTGACATCAACAATCAACTGAGACGAAGTAATCAGAAAGTGACAAGGTAACCCATGAACTGAAGCGAATTAAGGAACTGCCTGTTTGAACTTTTCCTCATTCATTGACATTGTTGTTTACCAGTTATAAAGACCAATACATTCATTGCTCTGCAAGAGCTCCACAGTTAACTGGAAACAAAAATGCAAGGAAACACGTTTACCTTATTGTTCACTATAATCCAATAAACAGATGTTGTATTATGTCTCTTTACTTCTGCTTCTGTGTAGACCTTCGATGCCTGCAAGTTGAAGTTAGAACTTGGTTCTACGCCAATCCATACACAGCCAGAAGAGCTTATGCAAACTATGCAACAAGTCCGCACAATGCAACAAGTGCAAAGCTTATTAGTATGCTCACACAGCGAACCAGCAAGACTACACCAAAAGACTGCTGGAAGGATGTGCTTGTTGAATGCAGATGGTTTCTTCAGCATGGTAGTAGTAAAAAAAAAACATTATTACCATGCCTTTGCACATTGTTTTGACCTTGTTGATTTCTTTAATCCTATAAACATGTCAGAAGAGTGAATTAGAGTGCAGGTATAACTTTCAAACGCCAATAAATTGCTTAAACAGAGCATCTTTGCTCCTTACTGCAGCAATTTAACGATTAAGGCTTCATTCCTTTCCTTGTTCTATGTCCTTTGCTTTGCCTCCTATGAATGATGGAGCAAAGGGAGACTGAGTGGTATTGCCACCGCTAGCATGCTCCCAAGGCTTGGAAAGTACAGAACAACTATGGCAAAGATTGTTTTGTCAAGTTTCCTCTTGAATTTTCTTCTTAGATATCATTGGGGGCATTGCTTTAGACCCGTCCGCCAGAAGCATCCATGGAAACATTCAAACTAATTGTTGACGCCTTGTCTTTCTCATATGGTTGACAACTGCCAAGATCCATACAAGCCTGCCTTTGATCATCCTAATGGCTCTATGAGAAGCCACATTGTTCTTGCTAGAGTCATAGCAATTGCTTTCACCAAGCAACTTGCTTTCACCGATAACTTTATGGAAGCAAGGTTGTGCGGATCTCCATCGTGATCGGGTGAGAGGTATATGACACCGTATTTTATAGATGCCCGTGGGGAATTGGCGCTAACTGCTTTCTCTCCATAACAATTCCCTTGATTCCCTTTGATTGTTCACCACCGACAAATTCTACTTCCAATCAAGACAAATCCAAACGAACAGGAAACAACTGATGCTACTCTTTATAGCTTGGCTCTCTGAGCGACTTGGGGCCTGATATGCTAATGAAGCATTCATGCAACATGCAAATCTAATGCAAGGAACAAGCTTGAAAGGAAATCTATAACAATATATTTATCCGAAGTTAAATTTGGAAACAATTGGTCGAGGTCGAGCTCAATTCGGTGGTTTGACCAACTGAAATTGAGCAGCTCTATGATAATGAGGCAGAATCAAGAAAACAAAAGATAAGGAAATGGCATCCTGCCCCTGAATATCTTTCTTTCATTCTTCAGCCAATACAATCATATCTTCAGATTAGCAGGTAACAAATGGCTTTATAAGCTATGATCATTTAACTGTCACAATGATTTAGCAACTATGCCAGACGAATCTTGTGAATGTGTTGATGTATTATATGACCTTCGTCAGGTAATTCTACGTAAGAAATAGAGTTTAAAACTACTTTCTAAAGGAACAAAGCTGGGCCATGGTATTGTCTGCTCTCCGGGGATTAAATCTAGAAATCTAAAAACCATCATATGTTACAGTTCTTTGGCCAGAATTTAGAATTCCTTAGTACCTTTTAAGCATATATTGCTGCGCAACAACACACTCAATTGTTTAAAGAGCATAAATATTTAGCTCGAAAGCAAGTGGGCACTTTCAAGCAATTGCATAAGAAAATCAATATACAAAGCAAACTGAGAATAAAACCTGTTGAGGAGAATCGGGATCTGGAGGACGCGGAAAAAATCCCCAGCAAACCATTTCTCCATCCTCGCCACCACTCCAGATTGAAAGTAGATGTTGTAGATCAACAAGAGCAGTGACTTTGTGAGATGGTATATCACAGGTAAGTTGGACGGTACCTATCACCACCGGCATGGCCACAAACTCAAGTACTTCGAATTGAAAAGAGTTTTCATAAAATACTCTGTCAAATGAGAAGGAGAGTTGGCCCTCTTTCTCGCACAGGAGACAAAAATTAGAGAACCCCGTGACTCTCTATTCCCACTATTCTCTGCAGTATCACTTCCATAACCTCGGGAACCATGGCCGGTCAGGCGGTTTGAACAGCGTCGAGGGGAAACAGTGGTGACCGCCAGTTTACTTGCCACGGCCAGTTTTGAACAGTTTTCGGCATATTTTGGGCATATCCTAGCATATACTCAGAATATACCAAAAACCCACATAAACAAGGGTTTGCCCCCCCTAGGGGCAACCCAAAGATCAAAAAAAAATTCACTTGCAAGGGAAACCAAATTTAAACAATAGATATCTTTGAATTTGCTAATCTAGCCATTAGATTTTGCACTTGTGAAAGCTTATTTGGACCAACAATGGGCAGGTTACTCTAGTATACTTCACAAAGAGCAATCTTTGAAGCTTGAAAAGTTCACAAGTTTATTGAATTAAATGTTTGAATTGATAGGCTATTACAAAGCACCAGGAGCTCCATTCCATCCCTCCATACAACTAAGTAAAGGAGCAACTATTTTGCCATCAGACAATGCCATGAACACCTTGTTGATTTCTTCCCCAGGAGATGTCTTCTGTGTGCCACTCAATAACCTTGTTCCGGCCTCCTTTCTTACAAATTCATACAAGAACCAAGTCCGACACTCTTCAATTCTGTTGGGCAGAGCATGAACACCCTTGTCATATTTTTCTCGTGCTGCAGGAATCTCCTCTGTCAGCTCCCTTGCCAATTCTTGCTCAAACCTCTGAATTTTGGCAAACAGGGAAGCATCTGCTGTTTTTGCATTCTTCAATCCGAATTCGACCAAAACCTTTCTGAGCTCCTGAATCAGAGGATACGAAGCATTGGCAGCATCATCGATGTAGCTAAACACATGCTGATGATCCACAACTCGGAGCAGATCCTTCTCGCAGAATCTGAGAGGAGACAGTTCCCCTGTTTCATCTATCAAAAGGGTCTTTTTTGCAACTCTGGCCACGATCTGCTTGACAGTAGACTGCATAATCTCTTCAAGATGCCGCAAATCGACTGCCTGGCAAAGGGCGATGAGAAAAGTGGAGCTCATGAGCTTCAAAATCTCAACGGCCTCTTCGGTCTTCCTGGCAGAGATCAAGCCAAGAGAATTTACATCCTGATTATGCTGCTCTGCGCTCTGCACATGATTTGTGACCGGATTTGCAAGGAATTGGAGCTCGGAGGTGTAAGAAGCCATGGCAATTTCGGCCCCTTTCATGCCATAATCAAGGCTCGGATTAGGGCCTCCGCTGAGATTTGAAGGCAATCCATTGTTGTAATAATCGTTGACAAGCTCTGAGAATTGGGCGAACATGAGCTTCCCAATTGCAGCTATGGCGAGACGGGTGTTATCCATGGAAACACCAATTGGAGTGCCTTGAAAATTTCCCCCGTGAAGGGCTTTATCTCTGCTAACATCAATAATCGGATTATCATTGACGGAATTGATCTCCCTCTCAATTGAATGAGTGGCAGCTCTGATCACTTCGATTTGGGGACCCAGCCACTGCGGCGAGGTTCTGAGAGCATATCTGTCCTGTTTGGGCTTCTTGAGGGGGTCTGTTTCGTGCAATTTTGCAGCGGCTTTCATGTAAGAGCTGCCGTCTAGCACAAATTCCTGAATAGCAGCAGCTTCGATCTGTCCAGGGTGATGCTTCAATCTGTGAGTGAGAGGATCAGTGTACTCGGGCTTGCCTTGCATTACTTCGCAAAAAAACGCAGAAATTACTTCGGCCAAAAGAGCCAAAATGTTGGCATCGTAGCAGACTATGGATGCCAAAGCTGCTCCCACAGAGGTGCCGTTTACAAGAGCAAGCCCTTCCTTGGGCTGCAGCACAAAGGGCTCTTCAATTCCGGCGAGCTTCAGAGCTTCTTCTGCACCAAAAAATTCTCCTTCCTTTCTCGTGGCCTTGGAATTGGGGCGGGCTGTTAAAAGCCCTGCTATGTAAGACAGAGGAACCAGATCACCGGAAGCAGTGATTGTGCCTCTGAGAGGAAGCAGAGGAGTAATTCCGGCATTGAGGAGCTTGCACATAGAATCCAAAATCTTCCATCTGATGCCGGAATAGCCCTGCAACAGAGTATTGGTCCGCACCAACATGGCTGCTCGGGCTGTAGAACAGGGCAGAGTATTTGCATTGCCCCTTCCAAACACTCCGGCATTCAAAAATCGGATCAATTCCTTCTGAAGCTCCACCCCTTGATTAGTCCGGCGGTGAGATGTGGCTCCAAATCCGGTGGTGACTCCATATGTATCAGTGCCCTTCATCACATTGTTGAGAACCCAATTGGAGCTCTCATCCACCCTTTCCTTTGCAATTTCTTCATCCAGACTAACCTTCACGTCTGATCTTCTGGCTACCGCTGCAACTTGTGCCACAGTTAGAGTTTGGCCTCTGATCCAAACCTCTGGCGAACTTGAATACTCCTCCACCATATCCTTCACTTCCTCAAAATGGCTCTTTTTAGTGTATTCAACAGATTTTGCCCAATTGAGGGGGTCTTCGACCCTGGCATTTTTGCACAAACCAACAGAAGCGAGTTCTTGAGGGCAAGCCATAGCCGAGCAGAATAGAAGGATTCCGGTGCTGTTGTATTGGATTGGCTATGGTATGGTGTATCAGACCTCTTTGCCGTTTGCAGTTGATTTGGTTTGAGAACTTGAAATGGCTGTTGTATTTATACGGATGCCAAAGAGCACGTTTTCTTTAAAGACCAGAGGTTGGAATTGCAATTTTCTCCCACGTGGTATTCAACTTCATCGAGATGACCATTTCTGTTAAGACCATCGTTGTGGATTGACCATTAATCGACAATTAGAGATTTTCGTGACCATTTATATTGAATTCAACCTTTGACCAATTGACAACTAGGGAGATAATAGAGATTTAAGCATATTGATAGCGTGAAAATATTTTTACCCCGGTTATTGTGATTCCATCGCAAGATATTCCCTCCCGCGAATCACAGGACCCTCTAGGAACGGGATCCGCTCCGAGGCCCCTGCTTTTCCGTGCGACAACGTCAGTGTACCTTCTAATGGATCCCAACCATCCGCTTGTAGGGTCCATCCCGGCCGTCCGTTTTATACCTTCCGTGAATCACATCATAAAATACCGTAGGATGGAATCACCACTCTGTTATTCCATGCGGCGGAATCACCATTTGAAATATAAAACTAAAAATTCAAATTTTTTTACGTCCTTTTCTTCTTGGAGGTTTTTTCAGCCGGTCGCGGTTTGGCTATGGCGGCTTGCTCGGGGCGATCTTCCTTCTTTTTCTCTTCTTGTTATCGTTTTACTTTCTTCTCTGGTCCTAATGGTGGCTATGGCGGAAAACATTTCGATTGCTTCATTTTTAAGAGCTATTTAGGTGCTTCATTTTTTAAGCTTTAGGGTATGGCGGCGATAAGACTTAAGCGGCTATTGGTTTTCTTCCGATAGTTATACTTCTTCATGGTTCCGTCCAGGCATAGGGTAAGGGATCCGTACCGCTTCACCTTATATTCTTCCTTCTTTTCTTAATAATCTTTTTATTTTTACGACATGCATCCGGCAGACATGGCTAGGCTATGGCGTAAAAAAAAGGGGTCGCTAGAAACCTCGATTACGGCATGAGATGAAGCATAAAATGATCGGCTTTGAGAAGAAGAATCAGCCCGACTTTGCATTTCGATCGGAAGAGTTAGGTTGGGGTTTTGATTTATCATATTAATTCGATTATCCCGATAAAAAGACTTCGGTTCTTTCGCTTTTATAGGCTTGAAAAGCTTCTTAGAATCCTTTTACGTTAAAAAATGCGAGGGGTTCTCATCAAGATCGAAGCCCGGACCACGGGAAAAATTTCGCCCCTTTCGATGCTTTGTTTGAATCGAGTCTAATGGTAGGAGACGCGTTCTTGTTAGATGTGCCCTTTGTGATGAATATCGGTTGTTGGAAGAAAGAACTTCGGATCAAATTCGAAAAACAAGGATATCGTCATCGGAATACTATGGCGCTTTAAAAAGAGGAGTAGTATGGTTTGGTAGAAGGCTATGGGAAAAATCCATGGTTACGCCTCGGCATGTTGCTCATTTATGTTGCCATCTCCTTGGTTGTGAGCGATTAAAGCCCAAAGAAATCATGGAGTGACCTTCCCGACTTATCTTCTCCCGCTCCACGAGTATTCCAAAGTGAGGAGGTCTACTTCATCTATTAACATTTCTGTCACATTTTTTCACGCACCACGCTTAATCCTTCGCATTTTTTACGTATCCCATAGTTAATCCGGCATTTTTTTTTGCCTTCATCCACATTTTTACATATCATCTTCATTCCTGTTACATTTTGCATAGAACACATTCATCTTGCATCTTTGCTTGCTTGCTCAATCCCAAGTTAAACAGATTGATTTTTTTTTTTCCCGAGTCCCGTTTTTATCTTGTTCTTACTTGAACAAAATACCACTCGCCTTGTTTTTTTTTCCTTGCGTTAAAGCCATGGCATTGCCAATATTGGCAAGGGGTTCAAATCCCCATCCATAAAATTTTTCGAGGCAAAGGCATAGAAAAACAATGGACAGGCACACTGCATAGAATAACAATGGACATGCACACAACAAATGGAGTAGCACAACTTTATATTTTCTTCCAATTCAATCCACCACCTTGCACAACTTTATATTTTCTTCCAATTCAATCCACCCGCTTGCTTTTGCAAGCAAATGTAAGATTATACCTTGAGAATCTGCGCGGCTCATGCAAAAATTGATTCCATCTGGCGTAATCATGGAGGAGTGATTCCATCCGGCGGAATCACGCGGCGGAGTGATTCAATTCACGGAATCACTAAACCGTGATTCCGTCCCCGCGGAATAAGCGGTTGTGATACCGTCGGGTGGAATGCATTCGTGGTGATTCCATCTCGAAGAATCTTACATTTGTGATTCCACCGGGCAGAATCGCATGGTTGTGATTCCATCTGGCGGAATAGCAATATTGTGATTAAATGCGGCGGGATCGTAAGTGGTGATTCCATCTCCGCGGAATCGGGCGTTAAGTGATTCCATCCGGCCGGAATAACAAGGTTGTGATTCCGTCTGGCGGAATAACACGATTGTGATTCCGTCTCGCGGAATAAATAATACGGTTGTGATTCCGTCTGGCGGGATACATGAGCGGTGATTCCATCTCGAAGAATCGTAAATTGGTGATTCCATCTGGCGGAATAGCAAAGTTGTGATTCCGCCGGAAGGTATAAATGACCTGACAGCGACCCCCGGTCTGTGCACGGATAACGGGGGCTCGCATACGGATAATCCGGGTCTCCTACCGTGATTCCGCGGGATGGAATTTTTTGCGATGGAATCACAATAACCGGGGTAAAAATATTTTGTTCCATATTGATAGGCCAAGATGGGATTCCTATCTGCCATCATAAAAACGTGCCTCTGGAGCCTATTTCTTAGGTCCTTTCCTCACTTGTGAATGTTCATATTAATTAAGTAGCCTCTGTGATTTTATGTACCAGTTCAAGGTTTTTGGGATGCTATTCTGGCATGTACCAGTGGGGTTGACCGACGTTAGCTGGGAGCGGGTCACCGGTACATGACAGAATGGCAGACCAAAAAACTTGAACTGACAATATGGTATTTTGGGGAGCGCTTTGGCACGGCTCGAATTGCATGATCAAACAGACTTGCCTTCTTCATGCTGCAAGAGTTATATAATGGGTTAAACAATGGTTATAACACATCTTACTTTCTGAATATTGAATGACATTCTATAAGTTGTTTATGTCCTAAAGCATCCTCCTTTCCGGATATTGAATTAAGAAGTGATTTTTGTCATGTACTAATGTCTAAAATCTATATTGTTTGGGCAATTGAATTTGAAGGTGACTCCAATTGAAGGGATATTGCTAAAGCTGGTGAAATCAATGTATGTGTTTTTCTCCTCCCACATAGTAAGATTTCCTTGATATACCCACACCTCTTATTTTTTGTGGCTTTTTATGCAATTTTTGTCTGCATGTTTTGCTTTATAAATTATCTATTTCAAAGTTCTATGGATATCTATTGACATTGCACAAACAGAAAAAGTGTCTTATTTTGGCAAGAGCATTGTGGTTCTTGTACCTTCTCCCATTTTATTTTGCCCCGAAGGGGTCCAATTGGGAAAAATATAGATTAAACAATAACCTTACCTCTTTAGGGGCGTCATCTGTCTAGGTGTATTTGAGTTCACTTTTCTACACACTTATAAATTCTTGTCTTTGGGCTAGGCATTGCTGCCATTTTTTAAGGGCCTAAACCAGAAAAAGACAAGCCCAGAAGATAATCATTTGACAATATACAAGTAAGGACCCTTTCTACAAAAGAAGCAATGATGATAACTATAGTGAAACAATTTAATACTTGATATATCCATTCTCTCCAACATCACCTATCCATTAATATACATATGTATTTATTCTGGCCTCATGTTGTTAGTTGATAGAAAATCACATCAACACACTCCAAGTGCCAAATTGCTAGCCACTCCTGATCAATAAGATTATCGCTTTTATCTTTGCCAATACTTACTGTCTATAGATAGATGCAGACAAGTGGTATTGGCCTTTTCACCATGATAGACAATCACTGCAAATGTTTTACAAAGCTTTGTGTTTCTATTTTTGTTTCAAAACCTCAAAGACATCTTAACCATTGATTTGTTTTTGTTTTTTGAAGGACGACAAACTCTTATTCAATATTCCAACCAGGAATAAAATCCCAACAGACAAAGATAATCCACTGAGTGCGGCCACCTGTCTATGCATAAGATAAGATACCCAAATATTCCTCAAAAATCAAATGTTTTTTCTCAGGAGCAAGCTGAGAACATAGGTATCCCTTCATCAATCTGTCTTCCGCCTCGTGAAGAAGTTGGTCGACACTAATTGATAAGCCTTTGAAGATACACAACCGCCTTCATTTCCAAACAGACCATAACAACCAGCCTGAAGCTAAGTGGAAAGCCTGTTGCAGCAAGTTGTTCCAAGTGGAAGGATAAATAGCGAGATGCACCTGCTAGCTAGTCAAGGCCACATGGAAGAGAGATAGTAACCATGACCAAACTGGCTGAACTTGGTCATATCGAAAGAAGCAGTGCTCTAGACTCTCAACTTGCCGCTTACACAGTGGGCAGAGTTCTGAAATGTGGGGATAAAACTTATGAACCAGCACATTAACCCGCAGATATCTGTGAAGGAGTTGCCAGCATAAGGTAGAAACTTTGGGATGCAGCAACTTATTCCAGACCCAGGACCACATAAGCTTTCACTGAGGAGGGGGAATGCGGAGCTGCCAACAGGGGGAACAATGTCAACATCAACCAGCTTTTGATATAACGAATGCACAAGACGTTGTGCATTAACAGTTTGGGGACCAGTCCAAATAGGTATATCAACTGATTGTGAAGGAGCATCTGGCAGAATGGCAGCCAGCTTTTGCCACAGAGCTCTGTCCCATCGAGATAGCATAAACTTAGTCTGAAAAGCATCCAAAGTCAACAAGTGTCCAGCCTTATACCAAGCACCAACTGGGAGAATACTAGCAAGCCTCCAATGCCGTTGAATCAATGAATGTACAGTAGCACACAGAGGCATGTGATTATCCAGAGGAATCCACCAACATAGAGAACCTACCTGTGGATACACACCTGGATTAATCTTAAATAGCACACGAACTGTCTTCCAAGACAAGTAGTCCCTTCAAGAAAGGGGAAGCATTTGGATATGGACGAAGCTGATAAAAGAGACACCAAGGAAGAACTGCCCTAAGTGTCGGTTTCCCAAAAGGAATACACTGCCCACGTGCTTGCGCAATCAATCACATTCCAGGCGAATGTACCATTCCCGCCAAGTAGCGACAAATGAACTTAGATATCATAATTTTACTCTGTAAATGAAAGTCAATCATACCTAGACCTCCAGCAAATTTTGGTTTGATACATGTGGACTAAGCGACCTTCACAACTACACCTGTCTCAGTACCTGCCCAAATGAAGTTATGGACAATTGCCTCTTGAAACTTTGTTTGTGAGGCAAACACACCAGATGCCATATACACATGAGTGTTGCTGAGAACCTGCTTAGCAACTACTATCCTCCCTGCCAGAGAAAGCTTAGCTGTATTCCACCAAAAAAAAATGCTTATGTAGGCCTTCCACTATAACATTCCATGCATCTGAAGTAGAGATATGTATACCTACAGGAATGCCCAAGAGTTTAGTGGCCTTCCCTTGAGGAAGCACTTTCCATGGATACTCGTAAACACAGGCAGGCTTTCCCTTAAGAAAAATTCTTAAGTGGGTAACTTTAGAACACTTGGCGAATTTCAAGTTTGAAGGTTAGTTAATGGTGGCGAATATTTTGTTTTCTTATGTTTTGACATAGTGTTGAAGGCGAATTTAATGGAAAATGTTTACAAGGCAAGTCACGTGTGCTGAATGTCATAAATGAAAAAAACACATGTCATGATAATTCACGCTATCTCGAATGACGAAAAAAACACATGTCAATTTTGCAAACTCATCATTATTGCACATAATCATTCAAAATCGATGTCATAAATGAAAAAGGCACATGTCATGATAATTCACACTATCTTGAATGACGAAAAAAGCACATGTCAATTTTGCACACTCATCATTATTGCACATAATCATTCAAAATCAATGTCATAAATGAAAAAAACACGTCATAATAATTCACACTATCTCGAATGACGAAAAAAACACATGTCAATTTTGCACACTCATCGTTATTGCACATTATCATTCAAAATCGATGTTATGAATAAAAAGGGACATGTCATGATTATATTAATGATATTTGATATTATTTACATGTGGCTTAAAATGCGAACACGTGCCGGAAGGAAGGTAATGACATATGTCGATTGTCGAGATAGACTTCGTTTCAACGATTGCCTATGAAAGATATATGTGGCTTAGAATGTAAACAGGTGGTGTAAAAATAGCCTTTTGATTAGTGACACGTATCGACTATCTAAAGTCGCAAAAGAGAAATATTCGCGGCGGGGAGTTACATGGCGGGGAGTTACATGTTCCTGTTATTTACAACATGCACCATTTTATACATAGAATCTTTTGTTAATGGGCAATATATTAAACAGAATTTCTAATCTTAATAGAGACACAACTGCCTTGCTTTTTTTATTGCAAATTACCAATCTTTCTGGATTATTTGATGCTCAAGAAGCCGCTATAGTCTTACGTATATCAGTACATCCTTAAGCATATCTAACGTGGGACAAAAACCATCGTGCTCTTAGAGGTATCTTAGTTTACTAATCCTCCCATATCTTCGAACCTTTAACATTTTGTTTTTCTATGAGACTATACATTTCCATGGATGCAGCATGTACATGCACTTATCGCATGCAAATATATATACATGTCACAAGCACATGCAACATGCGATATGTTTCTTGGCATGCAGCATGTTTCTAGGTATGTTTATGATATCGAATTTCCATTGCGCTTGGGTCTTTGGTCTACTGATAAGACACTAGTCCTAGAATAGGTATGTCTTGACCTTGAGACCGTCTAGAGTCGCACTATGCATACTTTCGTCTTATGGCATCTACTTGTCTATCTATATGTTGAAATATGATTTATATGCCATTAACCAATGGGCATAGATTATTGGCTTTCTAGATCTTAGCTAAAATCCCAAAAACACCAGGTCACTGGTATAAATGATTTAGCTACATTGCACGCACGACACCAACTCTTGTTTCTAAGCTTTTTTAACCTAAAGAATTCTTTTTGTTGTGGGTATAAAGGAAGTAAAAAGGGTTTGGAAAATGAGAGCATGCTAAAAATATTTCATCCCATGGAATCTAATATGGTTTTCTTGATAGGCTAACAAGGTAAGGCAAAATGTTTTAAGATAAGATAAGATAAGATAAATTTTTACGTCCACGGGAACCCAACGGGTTATGGGACGGCACATGCAAGGGCAACAACCCATCTAAAACCTGGGGACTAGGTCCCATCACCAAACACAATAACCAAATATTAAAAGGCTACCAAGAATAAGATAAGATAATGCTAATGCTAGTGATAAATTTATGCTTCTAAAATTATCTAGACATAGCCAGTCCAAGGATTGGAAGGCCATTGATCTAGAATAATTGCTGCGCGTCCCCTGTACACTGCCCATTTCTTTTGCAGGCGGGCTGCCCTCACCTTCCAGAGCTCCTCCTTACGGTTACACAATTAAAGAAACTAAACTAAACTATGGATTATCCATACAAGAAACTTATCGCGGCGGTCAAGGCCGCCGCGAACGTTTCTCTTTCTCGGCCCCGTGTCCTCAACCTACGCAATCATCAGTGCTTCAGATGGTTCACCTTTCCATCCCTTTTGTCTTCAATCAGAATTATATTTAGTTCATATGACAACTCAAGTACAGGTGGGACTTGAACCCGCAATGTTGCTACATGTTTGATGTCGCCTGAGGAGACTCTCCTCGTTTGTTTATATTTATAGATTTCCAGTGTTGAGGAGGAGGAGTTATGTCATGCCATTTGGCATCAAGTTCTAAACCTTATTATTTAGTTGCAAGTGGATTTGCAAGAGAATTGCTACGTTAACGATCCCCCTCAAATAGACCTTAAGGATCCCTATAAAGGTGTTGTATACATGCATGATCTTATATATCTAGATTCTATAGCAATACCATCTTGAGCGTTGGGCAAAGTCAGATGACAATTAAACCAACGGGTTTGGAAAAAAAATTGGAATAAGTTAGTGCATTGCAGGAAGCCAATAAAATTACTTAAGAGTTTTCTATGAATATAATGCGAATCCGGCCTCTAAATTTAACTTATCATGTTACTTAACAAAATGTTACCTAAGAACACGTTAGGAAATTTTTTGGTCGGGCCTAAAAAGTTTGCCCAACATTGGTCTTGGAGCATAGGTTGAGGATTTTATTTTGATATACAAAGTGTAGGCAGTTTTTTTGAAGCTCTTAATTTGACGCATTTTAGCTCACAAATTTGATGGCTAACACAAGGGTGGAAGAGTCAGGAATCGAAGATTGAGTATTCCCAAATGGTTTTACTGCCAAATTGCCTTCTTGATTTTAAGAATGCTCTGCAACTCTATGCAAAAAGACGTTGTAAAAAGTTCTAAGAATTGGTACTGTTAGAGATGCATTCGGGAATAGCTTCTTGCACAGCTGCAGCCATGGCGATGGCAGTTGCAAATCCAACTCTGGCACTTCTGTTCATCTTGAGCCTACTAGAATCTAGCCCTGAAACAGGGGGCATATTTCTTCGTTGCCACAAATAGGCACTGCTTTGTCGCTAGAAATGGTTATGCCGAGTTCCCGGATCCAGAAGAGCCATTATACTTCCGGTAGCATCCACCATAACCGATTTTGCGGACTCTGCGACAAGTGCAACCTGGGTGGATCCAATCTTCTTTGTTTCTTGAAATCAAGAGACTCCGGTCATTTCTGACATGGATCTGCCAAGCGCAAGGGGTCCTTGAGGCTTCATGGGATCGGTACTGCTGCACTACAATTGCACCCATTTTGTGCTCACAGACTGCAAAATTACAGAGGAAGCAAATAACACAACATGAATCAGATATAGTGGCATAATCAGGAGAATCAGATATAGTGGCATAATCAGGAGAATCCGTCGTGCAAGTTAAGTACAGAAACAAAGCACAAACGAGAACACTGGAACCGAGATTTTTTGAATCAGAGGCGCTGATTGCCAAAGTAAAATGGCATAATCTTAGATGCAAGCTGATCTTAAGAAGAAGAAAAAGAAGAACATGGAGAAGAAAACCTGCCGGAAGTAGATCTGGAGATATTAAGCAACATCCCAATGTAGGCAAAACAGATCCGGAGGGAGAGCAGAGTCGGATTCGCCATAAATGCATCTTTCATTTTTGATTTTTTTTTTAACTCCACGTGTTACATCCATCCTCCGCACAAAAAAGTTGATCTTTTTTTAATTTAGGAAAACCAAAAATAACGTACGTGTCAAGCTGTGGGTTGTAGGGAAACTCATCCATTAACGTGGAGCCACATTTCATTTGAAAAAGATAAGCCCCATACATATGAGCCATGATGGCATTTTATCCGGTGATGCAAATCCGGAGAAATTGAGCCTGTAAAACCTAAAGATGTATGTATATTGATTATCTAAGGTGTTACAAATGAATTCAATTGTTTGATATCAGGTAGACCTAAGTTTATTTTGAGTCAATGATGCTATAGCAAAAGTGTCAATCCCAAATGAATAGTATCGACGCGACAATAATTTCTAAGGTGTTAAAATTAAAATGTTAAATGTCTAAGGTCTTAATTTCTTATGTTTGAGAGAAAATTAAATGACACATTGGATTATTAGATGTAGATTTACTATTTAACTTATTAAGCTAGATACATTGAATTTGAGATTGCATTGTGCTTATCTATTTAATGAGATAAGATACATTTGAGCAAGTTGTGATTGATTTAATATTGAATCTCACAATCTACCTCTAGTCAGCCAGTGCCAAACATCATCAATGCAATTAGATCCCCATTGAATAGATGGATCTGGCCAACAGGGGACAAGCCCCCTGCCTCATGTGGTAGTGGGAATTTCATTAGAATAGACATACAAGGTTGGGCTAGTTATGTAGAGGCTTCTCTTACTTTAGGTGGTAAAACACCCACTAATGTATGGGTACTACTTTGAAGTTGGGTTCTAGGATGGGTGCGTGCTCTGCTGGAATTATCCTTTGTTTGAAATTTTGCACCAAGCTTCTTATTGCTATTTCTTCTTCCGATAATGGAGCACATGCAGTGTAAACCATGGTCAACTATCAAGTTCGTTTGCAAAAATGTTATTTCCACCCACAAAACTAATATGGACAAACAATATACTATCAAAACAAATGCTTTTCAACGCAATAAAAATCACCTATTGTTAACATGGATTAGAATTATGATAACAATTTGATATCAGCAATGAAAATGCACTTCCACTGCATTGTATGCGCCTTTTTTTCTAAGAACGAGAGACATATTTCATTAAATGAAAAAAGTATAATAAATTGAAAGAGAAGTTTAAAGCCCAAAGAAAGAAATTATCGCTCAAGCAAGACTACATGTAGATCTCAGAATGGTATTTAGTGTAACTCCTCTAACTCACCCATGTGCTTTTGTCTAGTTGTCTTCTTTAAGGAAGTTTTCTTGTGTGTGAAAGTTCTCCAACCACCACCATTACATTTCGAGGAATCTGCAGAGATTTTGATGACACAAATACACAAGAAGATGTCATAGAAGGAGTCAAAATACTCAGTAATTTTGGATAATGGACTGTCACTTCCTATAGACTTGCCACAACTAGATCTAACGAAGATGATTCTATCACAGCCATTTCACTAGAAACATTGCTAGATACATTAAATGGCACAAGAGCAAGAGATGGATCTTGAGACGGAAGAGCATATAATGACGTGGGAGATGAAGCTATAGTAGGAGTTAAAATAATTGAGGAGGGTAACGTGGACACTTCAATGCTAGGAGCAAATGCTGAAGAAAAAATTATAAGACACTCCAACCTTGATGGAGTCATCATAGAATATTCAACCCTAGATGAACAAGCATGGAGACGAGGTCCAATATGAGAATCATGAAGTGGCATTGTAGCAGATGGAGTAGGTTCATGAGATCAAAGCAATTCCAAATGCAAAAGATTTATTATTGAAGCAAGTCCTGGACAATTTAAAAGAGATAACATCAGCTTCTTATACCACTTGCCACTTTTGAGAATAACACACTCAAGAATTGATTGATCAATGGGAATAGAAACAAAAACACGTGGACCATTAATAATAGAGTGATAAATGTGCATACCCATATCCATTAGCAAGGGCCACAAAAAACTCATGAGCAAGCTCATCAATGGACAGCTCAAGAATGGAAAACCAACAAGGCATCTTAGGGACTGAAAGAATTCCAAGATAAAAAAAAGGTGTGTAATCTTAATAGAGGATATAACAAGTACCCAAAGGATCCACACCTCGAAATACCAATTTCTCCATTGCCTCGGCACTATTGACATTATTAAGAAGAGGCATTTGCCTAATTTCTTCAAAGATTCATATGCAGGTAATCTAATGTAATAAATTCATATGCATGTAACCTAATCCATCAGTATAGTAACCAATCAGAGAGTGCATGGCTAAATTCTCAGCATACTGAAGATGAGATGAATGGTTAATGTCCACTAATGAAACCCCCTGCAACATGCATAAAGGAGCTACAATCTATTGCATAGAATATGTCTTCTGAAAAAAGTTTGGAAGCCTGTTTAGCTTTGATCACATCCAAGATAGAGTTTTGTTCTTTTTTATTGGTAGAGGACAGTATTTCAAGTGCTGCATCAATACCAGCTAGCCTTCTTAAATCCAGGACACTCCCAATCAGAGAATGACATGCGTGAAAACCTTACCATAAAATCCGAGGAGCACCACATACATGGGAGACATCTCGAGGAGTTGCATGCATTATCATGCTCTACAACTATAGCTGAGCAAGTGGCTTGCCAACCCACAGAATTATGTATCAAAGTAGAAACATCAATAGACTTAGAAAGAGGTTGTGACGTCCAGGGTTGCCCTTAAGGCCAAATTTGTCTAAGCATAATTTAGAAGGTCGGGCGAATAATAGAGTTGCAAGATTAGTTATGCTGGCGAATGTTTTCTAGACATGAATGTTTTTTATAGAAATCTAGGCGAAACATGGCCAATATTATTTTGCCAGGATTTAAGTGTCTTTATTTTCCAATTGCAATTTATGTGGTGAAATTTTATTCACCGGCATCCATATTTAATCAAGGACACAAACACATTATAACTATAGTTGCATGATGCAATACCACAACTTAACCTTTGCAAATGAGAATGTGGCTTATCCTTGTAGATAAAACAAATCTATTAAAAGGGGAGTTTGTAAAAACATGCTCTTCAGTGCATCCTTAGAAGTATTTGAAGCACAATAGCTACAAAAATAACTCTTAAAATTATCATATGTACCTGGATGGGTATGGAGAATAGATTAGATTATGAAGAAAGCCTAGAATATTAGGCGATTCCTTAAGAAATCTTTAAGAAGGAGGGTAGAGAATAAGGCGAATCCATAGTTATGACGCTTAGCGTATGTGGCGAATTTTCAAGTGGAGTGAAATTTGTTTGTAGAAAAGTTGGCTAATTTTATTTTTTTCATCCAGAACGGGCCCTACTAAACCATAGCATGAAAATTTCTCGATACCCTTAAAAAATAGCCTTTTGGCGAACTTTCGTCCTTAAGGGCTACCCTGGTGACGTCCCATACTTATGATGCCCCCATGATTTATGAATGGGGGATTTTCTTTTGTTAGCACCTGGCTCGCCAACATTAAGCCATCTATTAGACAATAGACTCTTGATGATGAACAAGATCCGATGTAGGAGGCATAGACGTGTCATCCCATCTCTCTCATATCGCTTTAGCTATGGAAGTGCATAACAACATAAGCACATGATAAAACATATACATAAACATAGTTGATATGGTCTATGGGGTATGGTCTATGGGTAGCTTAAGATGAGATGAATGGTTAATGTCCACTATAGAAACCCCCTGCAACATGGATAAAGGAGCTACAATCTATTGCAAGAGTATGTCTTCTGAGAAAAATTTGGAAGCCATTTGATCTTGTTTAGCTTTGATCACATCCAAGATAGAGTTAGGTTCTTTTTTATTGGTAGAGGATAGTATTTGAAGTTCTGCATCAATAGAGCTAGCCTTGTCAAATCTTGGACACTCCTTTTAATCCAATCAGAGAATGACATGCATGAAAACCTTGCCATAAAATCAAAAGTACTGAACACGAGGAGCACCACGTACATGGGAGACATCTCGAAGAGCTGCATGCACTATCATGCTCTACCGCTATAGCTGAACAAGTGGCTCACTAAGCCACAAAATTATATATCAAAGTAGAAACATCAATAGACTTAGAAAGAGGTTGTAACGTCCCATACTTATATATGATGCCCCTATCATTTATGAATGGGGGATTTCCTTTTGTTAGCAACTGGCGCGCCAAAATTAGACCATCTATTAGACATCACACTCTTGATGATGAACAAGATCCGATATAGGAAGTATAGACGTGTCATCCCATCTCTCTCATATTGCTTTAGCTACGGAAGTGCATAACAACACAAGCACATGATAAAACATATACATAAACATAGCTGATATGGTCTCTGGGGTATGGGATAAAGCCTTGAAAAGGTTAGTGTCCATTAGCTGATGATGTCTATGAAGGATCTGCCCTTCTTAATGATGAAGGATTCACCCTTTTGGTGCATTGATTATCACTAGAGGTGCTAGTGCTTAGCATTTGGTATCAGAGCCAATGCTTAATTTCTCGTGACAACATTTATGTATTCCACATCCTTGAGATCAAGCACCTCAAGGAAGGGGAGGGATTGATATGGTCTATGGAGTATGGGATAAAGCCTTGAAAAAGTTGGGGCCCTTCGGTTAACAACTTCCATGAAGGATCCGCACTTTTGAGGAGTTGCTTAAGGCTACTAAGGATAGTCCTTAACAATAGCCACCTCAAAGGATGAAATCACTTCAATCTAGATAACAACAGAAACAAATCCAATTTATATCATCACATGAATATTCTACCTAGTCAGACTCAAGGGAATCGACTGACGATTAGGTCCTCCATAGATCAATCAAACAGAGTTCATAACACTGGATTGGGCTGGCAAAGAAACAATGGCAGTTGGATAGTCCACTCCATCCACCCCTCATGTTCATACTTTACGAATAGACTGAAAAGTATTGGGACTTGGCTGTAGTGGATATAGTCAAGAGGACTATTTCAGGGTTGCATCTCCTTTGGCTCGATGAGGCAGGAAGAGACAACTCTCTCCCAGAAGTACATGCCAACTACAGATGGCTAAAGGGCCATGGTCTCCCATGCCCGTACATGACTTAACCCCACTGATGTCGAGCCCATACCTGCCCACATGCAGTGACAAGCTATTAGGCCTAGCAAACAATGTTTCCCCAAGGGACACATCACGCCAAGGGATCAACTGTAGGCCGTTAAGTCTTTCTTTTAAGTCAGTTTAGCACCATCACCCACAGTCAGACGGGTTCCTACGCGCATGTCACATATTAATGGGAATTAATGAGGTCTATCACTAGGAGCATACTACTCATGGCTTTTAGGTCTCTACCCCCCTTCCCCAAGCACAAGAGGTGCGCACAAAGATACAATCCATCATAATGAAACATAATGAATCAAATAATAAATCAAATCTAGCTAATTTAATCAATATGATTAAGGTTCGTTGGTTAATGATTACAGACCAGGGTCGATAGGCTCAGGAGATCATCCAAGACTAAGGTCAGATACTATTTTAACCTAAGAATGACAGAATCACCACTCATCGGATTCTTGGCTGGCTCCAATACCTTAGGACATATCCATGCCATTGAAACAAGTGAAGACTTCGGAATTGCCTCAAAAAGTGAGTTTGGCTACTGCTGCAAGACCGACTTCTGTCAGGCACTGCTCCCAATGCAAGCAAGAAGGCTTGAACACGAAAAAAGGTAACTTCTGGGATTCTTGCTCTTTTTGCCTCTATGATTTAGGGTTACCACTCGCTTGGGTGACTTGGCTCCTCCGGGAACTGGGCTATATGGGTTATATTCACATGTTTTATCAACATACAGCTAATGGTCTATAATAGTTCCATGAATCTAATGGTCTATAATAGTTCTATGAATCGAAGATACAATGTTATTGGACTTATGGGGTGAAGTGCAACTTATATATTACGTTGGTTGCCATGGTGGCCGAAACAAAACAAAGAAAACCAAAATCTAGCTTAGTTATACTCAACAAAACTATGTAAATTGCATATCAATAGGGAGCAAGAAAGCTCGCATATCCAACTTTTCGAGTACTAAAGAATACATTATCTGACACTCGGGCCAGAAGATATGAAGGAATTGCATCACGACCTTACAACATGGCGTCCATAACAATGCCATGCATAAGAGTCTAGTTGCCTAATCCTATGCCCATCATAATGTTTATAGGTGTGCCATTTTTCACCTAATTCTAAGGTTATGATGGGTTCAATTCCCATAATAAGCGTTTGAATAAAAGTGTTTCTTTGTCTTTGAATCTTATAGTACGCCATGATTTCAAATAGTAAGGTACCATACCGAATTTCATTGTCTCTTTTTCCTTTACAATCCCAATGTGCTTTTTGTTACATATTAAGGTCATGTGCTAGTTCATTTTTGGAATATTGGTAACGTGTTTAATAAATTTGCATTTTCATGATCTAGCTAATTTCTAGTGCCTTTCTAATTGTTATTTGGTGCAATTGTGACATTATTCCAGTTTTTTCCAATGTCAAGGTTCTTACCATTACCATTGTTGTGTTTGCAAATGTGCAAATGCTTTTTTACCATTTGTTTAATAGAAAAAAGTTTTAATAAAAAGTAGAGGATTTTTGTGCTTGGGAAACCATTGTAATAAACACTAAGGAGAGGAAAATAACTAAAAGTAATAAATGCCTTGGGGCGAATTACTGTCATATTCTCTAGCTTTTACAATGCATAATGTTTGGCAACAAAGCATCACTAGTCTTTTCTACTAGTCTGCTACAACGTTGTTGGTATTGGTACTACCTTTAAAGAGCAAAGGACTCATCAACAAAAAGCCCAAGAGACACAGGTGTGTGACGGTGAAGACATCTTGGTGGACAGGACACGCAATGATTTTTATGTTGCAGTGTGTGCTTATAAGTAATCTAATAGCAAATAAAGCCACAAACCTTGTTAAGAAAAAGAAACGTTAATTCATCAGCCTTTCTAGCATCTCTTTCCCTCAGAGGTTTCCTGAAATTTTAAATTGCAACCTTTCGTTTTTCATTGTATGGAATGATTTTGCAGTGATATTTGTTCAAAGCATTTGAGAGCCTCTTGAGCAAAGCCAATATCATGCATGTTGAGTAGATTATCCGCAATGCCATTCTTTCAACTAAGCATGAAATTCTCTACTCTTGTTTGCTTTTAAAGTGGCCAGATGGCATCAACTAGAAGCTCCTTCACATACGTATGAATATCTATGAATATCAGGCAATACCAGAAATCTCAACATATGGTCAACTGCAGTTTATATGGTCTAATGCCAACATGTGGCACCGTATTGAAACTGGCCATGACAGTTTTATATGCTGGCTTAGATCCCACTTGTGTTAGTACATCAGCATAGTTGCACTGTCAAGGATGTCTTTAATATGGCAAACTCTTAATGCCAGGTGAGGATTACATTAAGTTCGAGCCCATGGTAGTAAAAATCACTGGCCATTACCGCCTAGTTGCTGTAAACGCGCTTTGTATTATGGACCTGAAATGTCCTAGGTCCTATAACTGCCTGAATTTTTGCTGAATTCCTCATTTCTTTAAGCTTTATTCAGCACCACAGCGGTTCACACACCTAAAATTCCTAAAAAGCTTTCTCATATTGGCTGTCTTAGTTTTTAGCAATGGCCCTTTCCACTGATTTGCAAGCATCTTTAAGGCTAGACACAAGGTCTTGAAGCTCCTCTACACTGCAAACAAATTCAAGCTCTTCAGATGTTCCCTTGTCTAAGGAGCTATTTAATTTGACAGTATACTGAAGCTCCCTTTCTGCCTGGTCCCCTAAGTCCAAGTAATCAAGACTCCAATCTACGCCTTTCAGTCTGGGCATTGCAGAATAATTTGCATTCACTGCCAACAAAGCTCTCAATTCTTCCCTTTTGCTTTGAAAGACAATGCTAACTACTTTAACCTTAGAGTCAGGAAAGGCACAATCTTGGTTGAGAAACTTACCTACATCTTCCATCGATGAATCTTGTTTTGCTGCTTCAATGTAGAAACAGACTAATGCCGAATAAACGCGTTTAATGAGATCAATGTCTAAATCATCCAAAACAGCGGCTGCCAAGGCCTCATTTTCTCGAGCACGTGCAAGGATAACAGAGACCGCTGCAGATGCTAGGGTGCGAAGCTGCTCATCTGACAGTGCGTTGGCCAAGGCCAACGACTTCATCACGCCATCGCCAAGCTCTAGGCGGCCCATGTTGGATTTAGGGTTTCTGGATGTCGGAATTCCTTTTTTTTCATAAAACCCTAGAAATGCTTGTGGTGGAGATGGGATATTTCCGTATACGTAAATGCAACTTAGGTAGCATTCTGCCATATCCGCCAATGGCATTATTGCCATCTGGCTAAGGTTTTATTCCGAAACTTCGTGAAGCTGAAGAGCAGCGGCGTTCTTGAAATTACTTGGATTTACCTCTCATTCTCGGCGATTTACCTCTCATTACGGCCATCTACCTCTCATTCCGATGCTTTCTACCCTCGATTACGAAGTTTTTACCCCATTCGGGCGCGTAATGCAACCTGTTGCATCCACGTTATAAGAATGGCGGTTCGCCGATTGCGATTCAGAGTCATCCTCGCTTCCGGCGCCGCTCGTGAGGATTCCTCCTCGAATCGGCAGTAAACTGCCATTCTTATATACGGGAATGTTTGTTTTGTCGAGATTCCGGGCATGTCAAATGCCTATAGCAACCTAGGTTGCGTTCTGCGGGCAGCAAGAAATTTGGAATCAAGGGTAAAAGCTTCAAATGAGATGGGGTAAATCCTCTAGAATGCGATGTCAATCCTTCAAAAGCCGTCGCTGTTGAGCTGGGTAGGAATTCAGGAAAAAGTGTGCCACATCTCGTTGTGCTATTGGCGGATAAGGCAAAATGCAACCTAAGTACGTATAAGGAAAAGCCCTTTTGGGCAACATTCTGGACTGTCAAGTGTGCCTCCGCGACTGGAAAGTGTGCCTCTTGCCTCCGCGACTGGAAAGTGTGCCTCTGCGCGTCGGCACACTTGACAGTTCAGAATGTTGCCCAAAAGGGCTTTCAATTACGTAAGAGTACCGCGTGGCCCGCGTTACGCCCGCGTCGGCTTTTGTATAAACAATTCGGCCGGCTCATTTGGACTTTCTTTTTTCCTTATTGCAATGGCCGGAGAGGCTGTCCGGATTAAGTTGGTGATGGCGCTTCATGGAGGCTTCGCTCTTTAGGTTCTTATTTTGGTAGGAGTTAGCCCATAGCTTCTTGCACATTTTCATGCATTAGTGCCTCAGTTTTGCGACTGTTCTTTTCTGGCTATGGCGTTGTTGGTCTAAGGCTTAATTTATGCAGTCTGGAGGTAAGGAATGCAAGATCATGGCTTGCATGCTCTATTTTGACATTTTCATGCATTAGCGCCTCGGTTTTTGCCTCGGTTTCTTGTTATTTTACATTTTATTTGTTCTTTTTTTGTTCGGCTATATGTTCTTGTTGGTCTAAGGCTTGGTTTTATGCAATCACGAAGGTAAGAATGCAAGATCATGGCTTTGTATGCTCTATTTAGACATGAGATTCATCATATTTTTTGAGATCCGTAGGTCCTGGTCCGGCTGACTTCGGGGAACTTCTTTTTTGGTCAGTAGCTTGTGTCTTTATGGGGTTTGTGTCTTTTTTTAAACTTCACTAACCTTTTGTTTGCTTTTCAGGTTCTTGAGGATTGTGTAGCTAGTAAGGTTGTAATGGCTTAAGGTGGTTCTTCTCTGGATGTGTCTGAAATTGTGAAGAAAATCAGTGAAGATGGAACTTAAAAGTTCTTTTGATGTTTGTATTCTCACTGTAAAACATTTTGAAATCTGAATACAAAACTTTTTACTTGCATTTTGCAAGTTTTTACCACTTAATAATCCGATTTTTTTACTGTTTATTCTATTTTACCTTCATTCTGGACAACATTCTAGATTTTTTACTCTACATTTTTATACATGTTTAATAATTATTACTAGACTTTCTGCTTAAAACATAAATAGCTAACAATTTACAGGACTTTCTGAGTTTGAAAATATGCCATGTGTCAGCACCACATTCAATATGGGAGCAGAACATGGCCTACATGTACTTTACGTTTGAAAGATGTAGAACTTTGAAGGTTTGAGATTTGAAGTAGAGTTAAGGCCCACTTGAAAGTTGTGTTCACCAAGCATCTTCTATTTCCACCGCGGTTTTGAGTTGACAATGGGGAGTTGAGTTTGCATGCATGTAGAAGTTGAAGTCATGTGGACGGATGTCGGCTGAACTGTTTCTTCTTTGTTAGTGATATTCGGCCTACCAACTTACCTATAGTATTTTCATCCATGCAAATTTTGTGTGGCGATTGTGGCGATCCAAAGATAATATACCTAATCGTAATATTATCGCCCGCGTCTACGTACATACATGTCATCAATGACATGTACTTGCGAGATATAGGGTTGCACCTAGGGGCAACATTGAATGTTGTGCATGTTAAATAAACATACACAATTATAAACCCCATGGACCCCATTGCCAAATGGCTAAATCCCATTTGGCCAATGTCTAACATAACCCTAAGGGTTTCTATAAAAGGGCTTTTCCCTTAAACCCTAAACCTTTCTTCTCTTTGCATTTTAGGGTTTTCCTAGAGCTCCTTTCCTCTCTCAATTCAGGGTTCTTTTTGAGCCATTTCGCCAAGTCAAGAACCCAATCCACGATGCCGGACTCACGAAAAGCCTTTTGCACAACAAATCATCGAGTAGCGCCAGCCTTATTAGGATCGAGGCATGGGCGATTTTCGAGGATCCGAACAGTCAAGGACCGTGTATCTAGTCATTCATTTGTGCAAACCTTTTGGCTAGGCAATAAGTCGGGTTTAGTATGTTAGTTCAGCCATAGAGGTCCGATAGATCCCGAGATCATAAGCTCTAACAAAGGAACCTAACTCTAGATGTTTAGGTAGATAGATTTGATGTTATTCTCTATTTCAGTTCTGGCATACTAGTTCCCAATTACTTGCGGCCCGTGCACAGGAGCCCGCCTAGTTGTGGGTGGCGGGACTTGACCGGATGATAAGGAGGAACTTGTCCCAATCACGAATTGACCTCTCGGTGTGTAAAACCTCCCAGGGGGTCTATGCGCTAGGCTTAATGGCTTGTCACCGTGTGGGCAAGGCATGAGCTCGACACTCGTGGGGTGATGCGTCACCTTCCATTGAGTTCAAGTCGAATAAGGGCAGTGGCCCTCTAGCTGCCCGTGATGGGCATGGATGCCTCTGGAGGGGAGGAGACTCTCCTCCTTCCTCATCGGTTTGGGAGATGCAACCCAAAGAATAGTAGCCCCCTGCTATTCACCACCCTACTGGTCAGAGTCCCAATACTTTTCAACCTACTGCGCAAAGTGTGCACCTGGAGGGGCTGATGGAGTGGACTACCTTAAGCCATGTTCTTATGCCACCAAATCCATTTGCCATGAATTAAATGCGCAATGACTTCGGAGGCCCAAGCCATCACCATCCCCTTGAGTCCTCGAGCCTTGGGTAGGATCTCCCCCTTTTCTGTTATTGTTTATGTTGATGTTGTTATCTCTATGATGTTCATGATGTGTTCACCCTTCAAGGTGATTGTATTGATATATTGTGTTATGTGCTCATGTTTATTCACGCTTCCACATACATAGGCCAATTCAAGGGAGACGGGTGAATGACACATCCACTCTTCCCTTGTTGGCTCATTCCACTGGGAGTGGAGTCAGGTGGATGGCCCCTGCCAGTTTGGCTGACAGGGAGAATGCTCCGACTTATGATATGGTGTGTGCACCGTATAGGGAGTAGGAGGGACGTCACAGTGGTATCAGAGCATGATCTTGGTAGAACAAGATCGAGCACTGACCATTTTTCCCATAGGACTAACAATAGACTTCAAGTCTTGGGAATAGCCACCCAAGCATGAACCTCGAAAATTGGGAAATTTTTTTCCAATTTCTAGTGCAAAAAATAGGTTAATGTTAAGTTAGTAATAAGTTCTAGCAAGAACCCAACGTAAATTGTCCAAAATCAGGTGACCCCTCACAGAGTGCACCCAGACCACTTTGGACCATGCTCCAAAGTGCTCCCCGCGCACTGTGTGAGTGGTGGACCCAAGTTGACCTAGTAAGATGCATAATCTAGCTAATCTGACAGTGTAGTTCAGCTTATTACTTAGATTCTAGCTAGTTTTCATGTTAAAACACTAAGAAAACCCTTGTAAATTGAAAATTGGACCCAAAAAGAGGTGACCCCTCACAGAGTGCGCCCAGACCACTTTGGACCATGCTCCAAAGTGCTCCTCGCGCACTGTGTGAGTGGTTAAAACTTTGAGCCTTCATAACTTGAGTTATACAGCTCCAAATCGCCTAAAAGTTGTTGCGTTAGGACCATTAAAGGTTAAAGAATCCATTTATGACCTCAAATTTGGTTAAAAGTATTATATTCCACCTCAAAATGACCAAAATATCTCAAACCCTAAATTCTATCTTCCAAACTAGGGTTTGTTTAGAAATAGAAGTAATAACTTTTAGGGAGCAAAGGGCATGACTTTTGAAGACATCGAAGACCCAGGCGATGTGCTGACAACAGAAAGGAGGAGTGTGAAAAGGCAGACCCAAGAGAGGAAGCACTATGGCAAACACCTCTACCAACGAAGCGAGTAGTACATGGCACACCTGGCCTATCAAGAATCATCATCGAATGGAAGACATACGTTAATCATCTGCATGAAGAACCTTCTCGACTATCAAGCACTCGGTTGCAACATCCACGAGTTCTCCTCACAAAGGAGATTGCTAGTTTAGTGTAAATACACAACTGTTTGTAAATACAAACTTATGTTTTGATCATTTTAATGTGTAAAGCATGCTTAATTAGGGTGTATTACTAAGCTCTGCATTTGGAATCAACAAATTGAAGCAAAACTCAGTGTTTTTGGCCCCACCCCTCACAGAGTGCGCCCAGACCACTTTGGACAAGGCTCCTAAGTGCTCCCCGTGCACTGTGTGAGTGGTCGAGCACTGATCTATGCCAAAACTTGTCCAAATGCAGAAAGTAAGTATACCATTCGACTCCGCTCACCTTAATTAGTAGGATTTGACCCTTAGTTTGTAGAAATTGGCCAACCCTAACTCAAATGGAGCCCCACCCCTCACAGAGTGCGCCCAGACCACTTTGGACAAGGCTCCTAAGTGCTCCCCCTAAACTCGACCAAAACTTGTCCAAATGAAGCAAGTAAGGGCACAATCCAACCTATCTCGATGATATGCAGGATTCTATCCTTAGTTTGCATGTTTGGCATCATCCTCGACCCAAACAAGGCCCCACCCCTCACAGAGTGCGCCTAGACCACTTTGGACCATGCTCCAAAGTGTTCCCCGCGCACTGTGTGAGTGGTCACACTTAAATTGTCCTAACTTAGCCTAACTTTCACCAAATTAGATGGAATTTGTTGCAATAGGATCCTTAGAATGCACTTCTTAGCATGATTAGCCTGTCTTTTGCATAGCAGTACCTTAGAATCATAGGTTTTCCCCAAACCTTAAAATTTTCCAAAATTAGGGTTTTGCCTATAAGTAGACCACAACCTTCATTTGCATCCTACACCTTTGCTCCTCACTCCAAGCTGATTTTCTAGGCCCCTAAGGCGCTTCCCCATCTGTTGGATATTCCCAACTGCTCATAGACCGTGGCAACCTCTGCATTTAGGCGATGGTACAAAGGCCCACCCCGACTCATGTGGCCGAGGCCGACATCAACTCAGATCCCTTGCCTTTCGGGAAGGAGGTTGATGTGGAGACCACCATCAATGCCACCCCTTTCTACCAAGATATTATGTTTGAGTTCTTTGCCAAGATAGGACCTTCTCTAGTAGAGCTTCCACCTTGCATAGGATATTTTGCACCAAGCATGGCCCTCAAGATAGCACTGCAAGCCATACCCAACATAGATAAGTACCTAGAAAATAAGACTAGCCGCTTACCCAATTATATGTCCGTAGCTGTAAATAGGAGGAGATACTCCTCATACACCGCAGTTGTAGCTATTTTTCTATCCCATAGAGCCCAAACCCAGATAGGAGAACCATCTGTCTAAACCCTAAAGCTCGAATCTATGGCCATGGCAGCAGGTGAAGAAGAGCAGATGCTTCTCGAGTACGAGGAGGCAGAGCAGGAGGAAGATAGACGTGGGTCGGACATAGAGGACATCATAGACGTCCACCCAGCACAGGAGAGGCAGCAAGCTGAGGAGGAACTTCAAAGTTTTTAAGAAGGGCTGAGAACCACAAGGACAACTCCACCACTTGGGCTAGGCATCACAAGACTAATCCCGATAATCACCGAAGGAGAAGCATACCTAAGCCTCCACGACATCAAGAACCTCCCAGAGTGCAGGGACAAGGGCTACAGGATAGACAAGCTCCTACATCTCTTACGTCAATTACCGGACCTTGATGACTTCATCGACCGGAAGACACAGGACTTCCCCATCAGCATAAGGGAGGCCCCGACGTACACTGACCAATCATCGACGGACATAGATGCCTACACTGGCATTAGGTAGATGATGGCACAACAGGAGTTACCCATAGAGGAGGAGTTCATAGCGATCCACGAGCGGATGGGAATCAGAGGGAAAACAACGAGTGCGCTCCTACCCAGCACCTCAGCAGCAGCACCAGTCGAACAGGATAGAGGCAGTATCAACGTAACATCTCCCAAGTCCATGTTCGGCGACTACAGGGAGATGATAGCAGTACCGGTGGACGAATACCCCGGAAGACATAGGGCTGCAATCAGAACCAGAGAGGAGGTGGGGGAGGCAGCGTACGGCTAAGGATGGAGGAGCCGACCTAGCCAACAACCACAGACCATTCAAAGGCAACTCAAAGGAGCGATGGCATGTGCAATGGAGACGACAACAATTCCAGGCATAGGGGAGGCATCTCACAATGAAGCAAAGTCCAAGCAACAGGAGTCGCACTCAGAAATTCAATCGGCCGAGAAATGACACTGTCCACCCGACGACCGCTATCTCAGAGCTTCGAAGACATGCAACAATGCCCGACTGCAACAACCAGGTGATCGTACTCAAGCGATCAATGGCACTACACATCTCCAAACGACACTCCACACGACAGGTAAACACATTAAGGAGGAGCATTTTCAACTCAAGGTTTACATCGAGCAGCGTTCTCCGCGACTTGGGATAACGACCTCAGATCACACACGAAGGTCAACTACAGTCGCAACACCTCAAGGAATCCCGGAGTCAAGTAGAACGAGGAAGATGCAGCAAAACCGAAGAATCAAACGTGATTGGAGGAGGGAAAAGCCTAAAGGAGTATAAACATTTGAGCATATGCTCTTCTATAAATTAGAAAAGTGGATGAATTAAAATCCCAACATAATTATATATATGTCTATCATAAGTATCGGGTGCTCACACATAGTACAAAATTAGGATCATGTTTTAGGGTTTAGTGTTTGCATCAAGAAACTCCATCACTCTAACTGCCAAAGAATGAAGCAAACAACCACAGGTATAGCCAAGAGCAAGTGTTTAAATGGAAGAGCAATTAGAGAGAGACGACCAGAGCCCGAACCAAGCTTCGACTCCAGACACTTCGAGAAGCGACCTCAAGTAGAAGACCGCTCGTCCAGCACAATATCAAGATGAGAGATAATATCAGTCATGTCAAGATCCCTAGCGCTGCACCATCTAGGCTTGCACGACGACATCTTCGGGACGCTATCAATTGCGGCAGTACCAACACAAATGACATGAGTGTCCTCAACAACAGAAGGAGGAACGTTGAGACATCTTCAAAAAGTGCGGCCACGACCTCAAGTCGACAAACATCGAGGAATTCTTCGGGACGACCCAACATCAACGAGCCAACTGAGGAGGCAACCTCTTGACGACCATAATCCTGCCTTATATGGTGATATTTGTAACATGCATGCCAGATGGAGATACACTTAAGAAAGGCTTCACAACGAGGGGTTATGATTATGCTCATTCAACAACTAGGTGATGGCTTCGTCAAGTACTCCTACCAACAATTAGAAGGGAAGAAGCCCAACTTATCTCCGACATGAAGGACCTCAATGCCCAAGATAGAAGCATTCGACACCTTAACGACAAGGACAGCAACCAAAGCACCTTCGGCAAAAAGAGAGTTCAAGATAATAGCCGGGCTATTCAAGGACACGAGCAGGTCTAGGGCAGAAAGTACTTCAACTCAAGGGTCAAGCTACACAGATATAAGTGTACATCATCCCCGACAGCAAACCAGTCACGGAGAAGCGTCATGAGGCTTTACTCGCCAGGAAGATGCACATGTATTGAGGGACAATGGCCATAAACCAGAAGATGAAGGAATGCTAGTACTTCCACGAGCTCCTTAGATGCAACATGAGGTTCAAAACTGTGGAGTGTGATCAAGTGCAACTAGAAGGTACCACAAGACTAGAAGGCAGCATAGCATCGTAGAACGTGATAACGTCTAAGCCATCAAATCGAGGAGTTCAAACAGGTAAGATGAGAAGCTCGATGGAGAAGCCCCGGGGGTTTCACATTTTATTGGGGTAGAAAACATGTGTGTTAAACGTAAGGGTTTTTTTTTAAGTTGAAACGTACATATACGCCAACCAATTCTACGGTAAACGGGGCTCTTTTCCGTAGACAAACTTGGAGGGGAAGTTGGCGGGAGAAGCTTCTCACTCCGTATACGGAGGCCCTATCTTACATTTGGGATGTTTTTGCCGTATACATAGGCCCTGTGTTTGCCTTGGGTTGTTGCTAGAGATGTAGGATATTATTCTTTTAGAACTCTTATATTTAAATTACATTGGTCTAATTAGTCTTTGAATTTGAATGCAGATCGTTGCTTGCTTTTACCACTATCATTCACCATTCAGAGAACGCTTTTGTGGCCACATATCAATTGTGTGATTCTTTCTAAGCACAATCGTGACCTACAAGATTAAGGCTGATCTACTCCAGTACAAAAGGTATCATAGCTCCCATTTTAGAGTGAATTTTTGTAGCTTATAAAGCTTTTGCACTATCATTCACCATCCAGACAACAATTTTGCAGCCACATATCAACTGTGGGATTCTTTCTAAGCACCATCGTGACCTACAAGATTAAGGCTGATCTACTCAAAAGGTATCATAGCTCCCATTTTGGAGTAAATTTTTGTTGCTTATAAAGCTTTTGCTAGCAAACAATTATCAGCTATAACGTTTATGGCTCTATCACAATGCCCTTATGAACAAATTATCAATGCTTTTCTTATGCTTAAGGTGGGTAATGGAAATTATTTGCTCAGTTTTCTGCATTGATTTCCTAAATTTTTTTGCATAGAAAACAAATAACCTGCTTGTCCGCTATGATCGTCAAGCAATGTGGCCATCCCCATATTTGGATGCTTATGGCAGCGAGGTAGCTTAGCAATGCTGGTTTTGCAAGGCTAGGAGAGAGTTATTTTAGAATAGAATAGAATAGAATAGAATAGGTTTTTAGCGTCCACGGAGACCAACTGGCCTATGGGACCCAAACAAAAAGAGAGCAGCAAGCGTGTTACTTCTACTAAAAAATAGCGAATTAAAATGCTTACTAAGACCAAACACACAATGAGAGGCACCATGACGGTTACGGTTCTTGGCGCAGTCTTCGGCGGCTAGGGCGGCAGAAGAGAGGAGAGTCGCCTTCCTCTCTCCAATCCGGCACTGTCACCTCCATCCTGGTGCCTGCAGATATTAGGAAAGTGCTAGCAAGGCAGGACAATCCATTTCAAAATTTCTGGAAAAAGATCTGCACAAATCGCATTTTTCTTCTCCTCTCTGGCGGACATAATCTGGATCTTTTTTGGGGAAACAGGTAACCACAAACGTGGTTCTCTTCTTTGATGTTTTTGCATTATTTCCATCTCCTTTCTTGAAGATGGTCACGCCGAAATGGTTTGCCCAATTGGGACACCGGCCTATAAGGTGAAGAGAAGAATAGTTTCTCAAAGAAGATTCAGTTGTGGAGATGTGACATCATGTAATTTTGCAAAGAAAACCCTCTCGATCCGAATGGAATTTCTTGAATGAATTCTATTTTGCCATTATCTCTTCACTCTTTCTTACTAGCGGGAAGATCCAGCTTTGCAAATGATGATTAGAAAGATTATGTTTTGTCAAGGGAGCTATGCATGAATCCGCAATTATTGATTTATATTGAAGAGGCAAAGGACAATTAGATATATGGCAGATCTAAAAAATCTAAATGCTTAAGTAATCGAAGCTTGAGCATAGAAGATTGAGCACGTAAGCACCTAGGTTTCTTTTTAAGCACCGCTAAACTTGAGAAGCCACTCAAATACTTAAATTTGGGTGAAAATTTGCACCGATGCCAAATTACCTTGGCTTTCCATATGGAATTAGCATGCCGATATCATCGCTATGTCCGAGCATGTGCTTCTTCAATGCACCGATATGCCCTGTTAGGTGTCATATTTGGTCTTGCCTTATAGTCTAAGGACGTACATCTTATTTCTACTTCAAAGAATTCAAAGTTATTTGTGTGTTTCTCGGGCCAATAGGAATTATTTCGGAGCCATTGGCTCTTCCCGATCATCTTGCGCTTCGGTTCCGATGTAGAGACATCTCCGTTGCCTTAATGCATTTGCTATTAGAGCTTTTAATACATTTCTGCAGTTAAAGGGAATGAAGATGTTGAGTCTACTCCCATTGTAATTTCTTTTTCTATATAATATAAAAAACCACCACCGCTTCTCTCAAAAAAAAAAAAAATGCTTACTAAGGCAAAGATTGAGGTCTACGTTCTAGGGTTCTATGGTGTCAGGTGAACATTCTTTAGTATTAACATTTTTCTCCTTTCTGTCCTAATTCTATAATGTCTTGTTCTATATGGCAAAATCTATCTAGAAATCTATATTCTTAAGCCTCACAATGTGCTCTAGCAAAGTGAAATTTTTGCAATATATACAGATCCGCCTCCACTGAAACTGACATAGTATGTCCTTTCTCTGGAACTGACAAATTTGATACTTGACTATGCCGTAGGATCTAATGAGTCTGGTATCTTTGCCACTGGTGGAGGGGGACATCTCTGAAATGATAACTTGCATTCTGCCATGCTCAGTTTCCATCTTTTTTAGCTTATTCTGTTAGAACTAGCATCCCCATCATTCTGTTCAGAAGCCACAGAATCAGGCATGAAGGGGGGATGGGACATTGTTTCACTTAACTAAGCTTTTACGCTTGTAGACAAAAACATCACTGATTAAATCTCATTTATATTTCATAATAACGTAGTCAAAAAGGTTTCCTTAGCTTTAACAACATTTAATCTGCTGCATAACTGGCACATTGTCTCTTCTTTGTCAATGCGCTTCACATCTGTCTTCAATCTCCAGCTGTGAAGAGAAGAGTAGTGTGCAATTTTTGTGAACTTTTTGAAAAGGCTCGTATTTTGTTGAGAACTGAAAGATGTATTTTTTGCTGGAGCTGGGTTTAATTTAGGCAGGTTGTTCATGAGGGATATCTATCTATGTTCTGCCTTAAAATACAAACCTGATTATGGTGGGGCTTTCTAATCAACTGGCTTGGTAAATATTTCAAATGTATTTTTCATATGATTACGTCTAAAAAGGCTGGGTCTCCGGTAAATGCATTTCTAGGAAAGTTTTTGCTTGTCTGCTAGGATTTGTGGCATGGGCCTAGGGCCACGCCAGGATAGACAAAGTCTCACCCTCTAACTAGTGTTAGTGTTTAGAGTAAGTATTTTTGTTATATTAAGTCCTAGTAGACCTAGTGGAAAGATGGATTGGAGTCGTAGGTGTTTGGCTAGATTAGATCTATGGAGGTTAGCATCCAAGATAGAATAAATATCAAATTGATATGCATGCACTAGGACATTACTTAGTGAGTTTTACTGCAAGCTAAGACTTTGCTGCTTTGATTTTGCAGCCAATATGCAAACTGATCCGCGCATAGTTGTCATTCACTTAGACGATGGCATGAAAGATGGTGCCTCGTATGCAGATCTAAGAGAAGAGATCCAAATTGATGAATTAGAAGGACTTACGGGTTACAACATTGTTTTCCTTGCCGAGTGAAAATTGCCTTTATCAAGAAAACAAGAAACAAGGTTTAAGATCATGGGCAATGAGGTTCTCGTAAAGTTGACAGGCGACAGAAGTATTCAGCCCTCTAAAAGACCACGTTTAGTTATTGATGAATTAGAAGAAGAGGCTAATCTACATGGTGATGTAGTTGAAGTTATAGAGACCCAATGTAATAAAGATGAGGATAAATATGACTGCATTGATAACAATAAAGGAAGATCTTTACGTAAGAGCATGCAGAAAATGCATGCTGCAAGATTAGACATCAAAGAGGCCCACTAACTGTTTTCGCATTCATTGGGAAGGATGGGGTTTAAGTGCAGGTATTAGAAATAATGGCAGCGTGTATGGTCTTCATGACCAAGACTTCATACATAATGGAAAGAAGTTGATAAATCCCCTTGATAATGCATCAAGGAGATTGTACCTAGGTACTGAGTTAGTGACATTGAATGATGTTTGGCATGTCTTTAAGCTATGCCATGGAGAGCATGGATTACAAATAGGAGACGTGGAAAAGAAAGATAGGCGTAATTGAGGGTGCCTATAGAATTGCATCTAGAAGAGTTCAGACTTGTTTACGAAAATTGAGAAATGATATAAATGCTCCACAAGTGCGAACATTAGGTACTGAAACCTACCTTGCTGTGGTATCATTATACATTGATATCTTCTTGTCACCCCATATGAACTTAAACTCACGGATCAAGGCAGCTTCTTTACACAAAAATAGTTTAATCTAGAAATTTTCTCGTTCAAATCATTGAACGAGTTCTAGATAGATTACAACAACGAACTTAGGTCATAAACAACGTGATATGTCATATAACCTAGTTTGATAAATCATTACATACAAATTTTTGGTTAGGAAAAAAAGGTTTTAATCAAAAATAAGATTTGTATGAGAGATTCTTTTTTATCAAACCACTATATATAATTCTAAGTCATTAAAAATAGATAAAGAAGAGAAGCTCTAGGAGAGAATGTCAAAATTATTTCTCTACTCATAACTTGAGCTACAAATGTCAAATTCAGATGATCATGGACTCATTGGAAAGCTTATATAGAGATCTTTCTTTCTATTGGCATATGTTTTGACCCAGATCTATTAAGATCAATGCCTTCTTTTTGTACTTTTCAATTTGGATACCTTTTTGCAAAGTGCAGATTTGATGATAATATGCTTTTTATCATAAGTGTTGAATTTGGACTATCTATAGGATCTTTTTGATGATGTATGTTATGCTCATATTTGGTTAAGTTTTCTGGTTCAAAACAGTAAACTTCCGAGCGGATTTGGTAGGGTTTCACATCTGATTAAAATATGATCAAATTATACTTCCTATCCAACTGATTATTCTGGTCATGTCTTTTGTTCTGTATCATTGTAGTGCAACAAGCTTTTATGAAGATATTGAAGAGATGCTGTTATCGTGGCCACGTATTGTAAAGGAAAAAAGAAAAGAAAAAGAAAAAATTGAAACTTTTTGTTTTGGTGTGTCATGGGATTTGGGCTATATTTGATGGTTCATATGTTACTTAACTTGCCAATGTTTTTTGATTTTTTATTTCTACCAAAAAAACAACATCTCCCAGAACACACCAAAACAAAAGGTCCCTCCCTCCCCCTCCCTATTTTTTGTTGTGTTTCATAATGCTTACCAAGTCTTTATTTTTTTTTCAACTTGTGCAGCATAATATACATGATCTTCTATTTTTATGAGAAAAAAAGGAATCCCATGTTCTAACAACTCGATCATTGGCACGTTGTAATTAGCTAGAGATAAGTGAACCTAATAAACATTATCAACTTACATTATATCCTTATGCGATGATATGACTAATGACTCACAGAGAATATATAAGGTGAACTTTCGGTCTTATCTATCATCACCTAAATTCTTTATCATTTGAAGATCCAGAAAAAAGGAAAGATATAGTGGCCGTTTGAATAAGTTCAGGGATAGGTTCTATACGTACAAAATTAAAATTTCTGACGTATAAAGTTAAAAAATACGTATTTTTAATAAAATACGTATTTAACGATAAAATACCTCGTGGTGGGAAAAATCTTCGCTGCAAACCTTCGTGGAAAGCGACGACGCTGAATTTTTCGCTGTAAATAGAAAGAATCGCGGCGAAAGGACAAGGCTGACATTCGCGTGACGCCGAAAGCTTCGTGATAGCATGCTGCGAAAAATTTTTCGCGTCACGCTATCCAGTTCATTTTCAGCGTCTGTAGCCAAGCGATGTTCAAAAAAAATACGGCAAAAAAAATACGGCCAAAAACAATTCCGTCCGGAAGATTTTGTATGTACGCTCTTCAATCCAATCGCGTCTGACGAAAAAGTCCACGACTGTTGTGGCGTTGTTTTCGCAGCGTCTGGCGAAATTTTGGTTTCGGCGTCTTGCTTTCTGAAGGTTTCGCGTCTGCGAAAAAATTTTCAAGCAGACGCTGAGATATAGTTGTTTTCAGCGTGACGCTGAAAAATCTTCCGACCGGAATTGTTTTTGTCGTATTTTTTTGCGTTTTATACGGCAAATTTGTCTTGGATCATACAATTCATACATTATTCCGTATAAAGCGCATAGCATATTGAACCTATCCCCGAATAAGTTATCCACGAGATGGTCCGCGACCAGAATGATCCCAATTCCACACAAGTTTCTCAATATATGGAGTGATTTTTCAATGCTTAAATGGACTCCAAGCTTATCAAGTCCCTATTGTACGAAATCAATGCTTTGAAATAATTGTTCTAAGCGTGGTCAACGTCGCCATACCTTTTATCGGGGCAGATCTTCAAGGTTACATGGCTTGAACATTTCCGGCTTTCGAATTTGATCTAATAAATCGGATGCCTCGCTTCAAGCACGGGATTCTTCCCGCTCCTCGCCCCTCAGCGACCAAAGATTTCCTCCTGGATACCTTGCAGAAAGCATCTCTTGCAGGCCCCATCATTTCCTTGGACGCTAAGCTTCTATTCCAGATACTGAATCTGCTTTACTCTGCCATCTTGGAGCAGGGTACCTCGCTGATCATCTCCCCCTCTTGCCCAAAATCCTATCATCGATGCCCAAACCCGGACACTTTCGGAGGCGCTGGTACCGATGATGTGGTGGAAACAGAGGCTTGTAGGACTGCCGATGTGGAGGTGATTGATATAGATCATGATGGCACACAAGAGCAAGCACAGGAGCACAGTCCCATGCAGGAGCATCAAAGGAACACGCAGTCGGCAGAGTTTGCTTTCGGCAGCAACAGATGCGTAAGCTTGAATTTGCGCGATTGCCGGTCGCCGCCCGGCAAGTCCTGCCTTAGAGGTAGAGCAGGCAGCTAACTTCTTCACAGAGATTATGCATATTCAAAGGCCCGCCATGGTTACAGCGTGCAGGGTTGGGGCTCAGAGGCCAGATCGACCCCGCCATATCGTCGTGCAGTTCAATAGCCCATGGGACGGTATGCGTCGCCCCTTCAAAGATGGAAGTCATCCGAAAGACACCCAGTTCGATTCGAGGAGGATCTCTCCGCTCCAAATGACCGCACGACGCCGGGGAGTTATGCAAGGTGCGAGAGGCTAGACTCCAGCGGAAATGGGCAGTGTACCGGGGAGGCACAGCGATCGTCCGAGATCAGTGGCCTCAGAACCCATGGTTTGGTTATGTTTAGCTCATATGCATGTGTTTGCACACTTATTATCATTTTTGTTATGTTTTGTTATGTTCATATTTTTCCTTTGTCATGGTGATCGGGCTTGTGCCCCATCTTTGGTATTTTTTTTGGGCTTCTGCCCCCTTTTCTTGTATGGGTCCCATAACCCTTTGGGTTTTCGCGGACGATAAAAATCTATCTTATCTTATCTTATCTAAACATTCGACGACACACGAGTTAGCTTAGAATCACAATTCCATTAACTTGAGATTATTTCACATTTCGTCTTTTCTAACTTAGGCATAAGACCAAATGTTTCGATTAAGAGATAATGTTTTTTTATTCTTGAAGTGAATTGTGATAAATTATGCATGAGTAGGGTAGTTATGTCTACATGAGAATTGAGAGAATCATGAAAGACAAGAAAGTGAAGACAAGGTAAATGCAAAGTCTGAGGATTCTTCATAAAAATACATGTTTTATATTAACAAAAATAATATACAGGTACAAAATACACCACAAATTTGAGTATAAACTTATTGTCAATAGTTTTCTACAACAAATTCAACATCTTCTGCATTGGTTTTTCCTTTCAAATTTGGTTTGTTTCTAAGGAAAGCAGATATATGGGAGCTGATATGATGGAGTCAAATATGTCGAGTGTTCTTTCAAAGACCCAATTTTTTTTATCTTCATCCCTAAATGCCATGCTGGAGGATGTATGCTCCACATTCAACCAACACTTAATGGTGTCATTGTCCACCAAATATATATGTTCCTCTTAAAAGTGTTCAATGATTATATATATTGTTTATGAAGATATCTTTTGCTCCATCTTTTGCACGGAGAACAACTCCACATTTTCTTTTGATCTAAAATGATGTTGAAGTCAAAGTCCTTCAATTCTTCAAAGTTCTTCAATTTTATAATTTTATGTGCAATGGACCTCAATGTGGATGACCATATACAAATGTTTGTTGGATCCTTTAGATGGTATAACACCAGGTCTTGGGTAGACGCATGTGCCCTTTATCTTTAGAGCTCCATATGGAAAAGGAAGCACATCATGGTACTCTGCTTTAGAGAATCTCTCCAAAAGAAATCCATTTATACCAAAGTGGATTAATTTTCTATTATTCAAAGTTGCTTCCTCCTTACAAATTATAGATACTTAGCTAGCAAAGAAAAAAGCAACGTGCTTGGCATGATATACTATTAATACAATAAGCATTCTACTAAACAATTAACTCGCATTGAGCTCGATAAGTAAACTTACTCTTGTGCTTGTTAGCTAGAGCCCTTTCTTCCTTCCTAGAAGTTCTATTTTCTTCTCCATTATGATAGGTGAACGATGGAAGTCAGACTTTTCAGGAACTTTTGTTGTTTCAAAATAAGCATCTATACATTTGTATCACTGCCTTTGGAAACTGTTTTAGTCCATAGACTGCCCTGTTGAGCTTTTAAAACTTTTCCTTTTCTTTTTCATAAAAATCTCCTCTTTAACCCAACATTTAAGAATGTTGTACTAGCAACCATGTGATGAAGTTCGAGGTCCAAGCCATTGGTCATTGCTATGATCATTCTATGGCTTGCCTACTTAGCCACATGAGAATAAGTCTCCTCATAATCTTTACATTTCCTTTGGGGAAAACCCTGAGCAAGCAATCTAACTTTGTATTTAGGGCTCTGCATTCAATTTAACTTTATATACCCATTTGTTTCCCATCATAATTTTTCTTTTTGGTAGGTCAACGAGTACGTATATTGATGTCCTCTCAAATGCTTTCATCTCTTCATCCATTACTGACCTCCACTTATCCCCTTCTAATGAATTTATTGCTTTCTCTAGCGCTTCTAGTTCTCTAGATTCTAACACCATTAACACTTCATTGACAATGGATTGTAAGTTATGGTTCCAAGGAAATTTCTTGCATGTTTGATTTTTCAACATCTCCCTCTTGTATTTTACACTTTTCCTCATTATCTAGTCCTCCTTCATCATCTAACGCATCATTTATTGCTCTTGTTTTTGTTTTAGAACTTTCTGTTGTGCTCTTTTCAACTCCCCGTCATATTATACTATATAGCCATGTATTTTCCATCAAGTTTTAGTCTCTTATCCTCATGTGTGTGTGTGTGTATAGACTAGGCAGCCATATGTTTTAAAATTTTCAAAGTTTGGTGGCTTCCTGAATATAAGTATTTTGGGCTATTCCTATTTGTAACTTGTTGAAGGCAAGAATTCTTGTATGAGCACATCTACTCTCACAGTTTCCTTCCAGAGGTAATTTGGCAACAATGCATGCTTGAGCATTGCCCTAACAACTGTCTTCTGATATTCCATTCTGTTGTGGAGTATAACTACAAGTGTACTGTCCTTTGATCCCTCTTTTAATGTATTAACTTTTAAATTTTGAAGAAAGGTACTCACCTCATCTGTCAGAGCATATACATTTGCTCCCCCTTCCAATATAGCACTCCACCTCTGCTACAAGTAGTTTAAGAGCCTTAAATGCCAAGTCTTTTGATCTAAGACGCTACACCTTTGTTTTTCTGCTAAAATCATCAAATACATGTTAGAAATATTTTTTGCCTATAATTCTTGTTATATTCAAGGTCCACATAATTCTATATGTATCAAATTCAAAATTCCAATTGCACTTTCCTTTGATCTGTGAAATGGTAATCTGCAATGTCTACCAAGCACACATCTTTTGCAAATGTAGTTCTCAACATTGTTGTTTTCAAAGTTAATCCAATCTTGTGTTCATGAATTCAATTTTTTTTACATTTAACATGTTCTATTCTTTCATGCCATGTTGAAATACTTGAAACAGTTGCCAAGTTTGCACTTCCAGGACACATTAGGACTTATGCCAAATAGATTGCCAACACATTTGCCTTAAAACTTCAATTCATTGCCTAGATTTTACATTGCTTTTGGTCAAACACTACTTTTACATTCCAAATCATTTAGATGGCTAATTGAAATTAAGTTCCTTTTTTTTTTTTGAAGGGTCAAGTTAATTAATATATAATAAGTACAAGAAGAGCGATATTAGGGTGCCCCTGCCCACACTTGGGCGAGCACCCAAATGGCACGCATATCTACCTACGACTCAAGAAACAAACCTGCCTAAGCTGTCTACAATGAGAAGGGTCCTCTCCCATATAGCTGCCTTGAACTGCTCCTTACGAGGGCACGCCAAGTAAGAAAGATATAATTTGTACCTCAATTGTAGGATCAACACCCCAGGCTGCATCTCCTCATTCCTGAACACCTTCAGGCGTCGCCGCTTCCAAATGAGCCACAGTAACCAAGCCTTACACAAATAGAAGGCGGTAAACTTCGAGACCAGCCCAAGTGGGATACACTCCCAAAAGAACCTCTTGGCTACGGAGCTAGATGTGAAAGCGGTGCTGGACCCACTGCCATGCCGGCTGGATCTCTGTGCAAAGAAACATACAGTGCTCCAGAGTCTCAACGCAAGCACCACACATCGGACAAATGATCAAACCGGGGATTGATCCTTTGAACCCACGTATCCACTCTCGGGCCGATGCACTATCTCGCCATAGTAACACCAATCTTGGGGCGAAATTGGATTCCACACCCATCTCCAGATTTTTTTACCCCAGCATCTCCCATACACCGAGACTCCTTACAAGGTTCCTTACAAGGTTAGAAACATAAAGTAGATTTTTCAAGTTCCTTACAAGGTTAGAAACATAAAGTAGATTTTTCAAGTTAACTATTTTTCCACTTCAACCTTCTTAACTCGTTTTCGAATACATCTACTTATGAAGATGTCTTTTTTCTCATGATTAAATAGCATGTACTCCACATTTTCATAGGATACATACCACTTGTCTTCAATACTATGCTCAAACTAACATTGCCCATGATTATGCCCTGAGCCTCCCTAATTTTTTGCAATTTCTTTAGGTTCTTCGTCCCGTACAGAAGTTGCACCAACCTCTCTAGGCTGGACCCCTATATAGTATGCCTTTCATTGATTGAGCTTGAGCTTCCTTCAGCAGCAAGACTTATGTTTTTGCTCGTATAGCTTCTCATTCTCACTTCTCCTTCATTGGACTCAACAATGTCCCAAAGGTTCCCCACTTGCAGTACATGCTTGACCTTTTCCTTCCACACTTGAAACCCTGAATCTCCCTTGAATACATCAATGGCACTTAACAGCCCTACACACCAAACCTGTTAGATATTTTGTCTATAATACCAAGCTCTGGTACCACCAATGTGAAGTTCAATATTAAATCAATCACAACTTGCTCAAATGTTTTATTCACACCAACGTTATCTCATCGAATAGACAAGCACAATGCAATCTAAAATTCAATGTATCTAGCTGAATAAATTAGATAGCAATTCCACATCTAATAATTGAACGTGTTATTTAATCTTCCCTCAAACGTAAGCAATTATCACCTTAGCCATTTAACATTTTAATTTTAACACATCAAAAATCATTGTGGCATCGATACTATTCATTTGTTGTAGCATGGTTGACTCCAAATAAACTTAGGTCTACATGAGATCAAATGACTGAATTCGACTATAATTTCTCAAATAATCAATATATATACTTCCCTTTTGAGGCTCGACATGACGCTAAGCCGGCACACTATCGCCAAAGAAAGTCGATCCTAGGCTCACAAGAGGCCCACACCAGTACTTGTACACCCAGCTGCCCATGAAGAAGCGCAGACTTATAGCTTCCATTCGCACGGGTGCACATCGCCTCTGCATTGAAACATGGCGTTGGGCTCGGGAACCACGAGAGCAAACGCTTTGTCAGTCTTGCCACCAGGGCGCGATTGAGGATGAATGTCATGCCCTCCAGATCTGCTCAGCATTTGCCCATATTCACGAGTGATATGTTCGATTACTAGTGCCCGCCAACCGCCGTTGCATCCGCTTTATTGACTATAACGTCGATTGGGATTGTTGGGGTCATACCTCGAGGAGGTTATGGATGCACGGACTCGTTTGTGTCCTACGGGACGATATTGAACTGTCCTATGCAATTGTACAGTGTGCCAGCATGCTTATTATTGCTAAGGTTTTTCCCTCGAAAACCTTCCCGGGTGGGGTTTTTAATCTGCCAATAATACGCCACGCTTCTTTTGTTTGGGTCCCATAGGCCAATTGGTCTCCGTGGACGCTAAAAACCTATTCTATTCTATTCTATTTTTAATGTTTTATAGGTCCAATTTCGCCGGTTTTGCAAAGCTGAATCAATGTCATGGTCTTCATGGCTCATCCGTATTGGACCGAGCTTTTTTAAATAAAAACTAGATCCAAGTGATTGGACTAAGTTCCTTCCGTATTGGACCATTGAACGAGTTCTAGGTAAATATTTTACAACAATGAACTTAGGTCATGAACAACCTAGGTTTAATAAACTTAGAAAAAAACTCGATATGTTCATATAGCCTAGTCTTGATAAATCACGATGCTTATGAAGTCTTTGTTTTCTTCAACTTGTGCATCGTAATATACATGGTCTTCCATAACAACTTGCAGACTTGTTTTCCCTTGACCAACTCCTAAACATACAGATTATGATATGACTATTCTTCACATAGATGACCTTCAATGCTAGTGTCATGCCCTTCTTAATGGCCACTCGAGCATATGTGGGTGTTTTATAGGCTTCATTCAACTTCTAGTGCTTTTGCATGTTGTTGGTTGCCATCCATCATAGAAACAACTTGAGCTCCATGCCCTGCTTCTGGTATCAACACATGGGGACATGCTGAAAATGGGTTGAACCCTTGTCTCCTTCTCAGGTTATTTCTAACCTCTAGCCTCTTGCCTGCTTTATTGAAGGGCTTTTGGTAGCAAAAACTAGAAGCAACTCTAGACCGGCCTTGATGGTACATAGATTAACTATTTTTGCTCTTGCTTAAATGCAGCATCGACTCTCTTCATGTTCTCCCTTTCCTTTCTATTCTATTGCGCCCTTTTGATAGCTTCTTCCCTCTTAGCTTCACTTGGGCAGCTTCAATCTTTTTGATAGCAAGTTGTTCCAACGTCAGCCTCCCATCTTCAGCCCTTCTAGCCTTCACATGTGCTAATGCTTGACAGCAACCATCACTCAAGATTTGCACTCTCTTCAGGTGCAAGCGCCCTTCTCCTTGTCCTCATGTTCTATGATTGCGGTATATATGCTTGTGAACTCCAGGAGATGCACTTATACAAAAAAGGGAGATGCCGTATGAGAGCAATGGGTGCCCAAAACAGCACCATATATGATTTTTTAAAAGGTAAATTTGACCCCTTCCATACAGGATTTAACCCAAGTAGTGGCCAAAACTCCTCCTAACTTCTAAGTATACGCATGGAAATGGGTTGAAAAAACCCCCTCCAAGTCCTTAGGTACCTCTCTTGTTGTTAAGCCTGCACCCATGTGTCTGGGACTTGTGAAGTCTACATAGGTTGTGCAGGTATGTGTGCATTGCCAAATCCCTTGTGGCACATGTCTAAGATGTGGTTGACATTGTAAAACCTTCTGGTAGGCTCCAACTTGAACGTCTTTAGGGGGGCTATGTCCCCCATGTGTGGTTCCCATTGCAATTGCATATCCTCCATGTTGAACCCCTCAAACTCATATCTCAACCATGTGTTTCCCGTCAACACCCATGACATCCTCTTCCTATACTTGCCCCCTTGTATCTACAGAGACATCTTTATCATGTCTAGGAAACCTTGCAACGTCGAGACCTAGCTTTACTTTATTAGAACTAAAGTTATATTGCACTGCAACTTGCCTTGATGTTTCTTGGAGTCAAATCTAATAAGTCATATGCTTATGATACGATTTCAACAATATCTTCTCTTCTAGGTTCTGTCCTTCCATTTTTTACTACGTAGGCATCCCTAATTCCTTTCAAGGATGCCTTAAGGGGAGCAAATCATGCCACATCTGCTGTCCTTTTTTAATAGCAAACAAGGTCACTTCCATCTTCTGCTCTTCCTTTATGAAGTGCCCAGCTAACTAGTTCCTTTTCTTGCAGGATTGTCAAGATATGTGGATGCTTTATTTGTTATGAGTGATCCAACCATACAGCTAAGCTCTGGTGGTTGACTCAAGGATTTCAAATCTCTTTGATGACTCTCTAATTGAAATTACTAACCTCATCGAGAATGTCATGCATTTGCTGCTTAGTTCATTGTCCTCCCTTGGTATACCTCCTCGGCATTGGAGTGGTTGATGCAATGATTTGAGGGCCCTTTGTCCTTCCTTGGGATGCACACCTGCCTGGTAGCTGCTAAAGTGCTGGAGTCATGTCGCTTGTGTATACCATCACAATCGCTCCTTGCTCTGCAGGAGAGAGTGAAGTGAATCTAGCTCCTACAATCGAGCAAGGATTTAGGCGTCAATTCAAGCAACCAGCATCGAATTGGGCCATGAATTGGGGTGCTCAGAGGATTTCACAGTCATGATAAGTGGGTCACCAGAACCCTCCTAGACAGTTACAGGACATGTGGCTAATGACGACCGAGGGAAAAACCCTTTGACACACGCGATGATACCTGTGACTCCATAAGGGACGACCATACCCTATGTGGCTGTCTACAACAAGTAGAGAAAAAACTTGATTGTATTAATGCAGGATATTGAAAATGTATTTTTATCCCACAATATTTTAAAATGATGCATCATAATGGCCTTCAGTTGGTTTTTATAAATTGCTAGTCCCTTGTCAGATGCAAAAAAGTGTAGAATGAAGTGAATCTATGAAAAGTTAGGGTTTATTAGGTATTAGATGAGGACAAGAATACACATATTGGTTCAACTATGAAAAATTGAAAGGAAAGAAGTCAAAGTGGAGCTTCTAAATTATGAGCTATTACAATAAGGTTAAGGTTGACAAATTATCTGAGGCATAAGGTTTTGGCAATGGTCGGGCGAAAAAAAGGGGGATGGGTTTTATTTTTGTTTAAGAAAATCATGGTTTTAGAATGGAGTACATCGTGTTGGAAGGAAGCTGGAGCATGTCCGGCGGCCAGATCCTACCAAGTGGATCCGGGAGTGAATCAACCAGAAGAATGGAGTTGGGATTTCTGGTGGAGTCGTGGTCTTGGAGTGAAAGTACTCTGCTGCTGATATTAGATCTTTTCAAAGGATTTGCGGTGAGTTCTTAAAGGATTAGAACTCTGCTGCAACAGATCCTCTTTGGTGTCAGCAGGATTGTTTGCATGTGCTCTATGTAGGGCCAAATTTTAGTGCCCAATTCCTCATATAGTTTGCCATTTCATAGGCGAAGAGTGTGATACAGAGTAGGAGATGGTGCTCTGATTTTGTATGAAATGGTCTATGTTCTTGCTTTGAGGCGCACTATGGACTGTGTGACGTAGCAAATTTATTTCCAAAACTTGTACTTTTCAGGCCTCTGTTGTTCACTTTTGTTGTGTAGCCCAATATGAAGTGTGGAAAGTTTGTACATGTGGTTTCATGCGTCTTGGCAGAATCTATTTTCGTGCTATGCAAACCTGAGATGGTTGTGGCATCTTATCTCCTGTTTCATGTTGACGTACTATTTTGCTTCTTGTGCTTATGTACAGAGCTTCTGCATACAAAGCTCCTCTATGAGGCTTCTTTTTGAGGCTTCTTTGTCAAGGTTGTTTATGAATTCAGAATGTTGAAGTTTGTGCATGTACTTGGTCGTGAGAATTTGGCCATTTTCTTTCAATGCAAAGGGGTTCTATTTATGAATCATGTGCATGCACTGATGTAACTCACGTATGTATATGTGTATGATGCACGTATGGGGAGCACAAACTTGTACCGAAGTCTGATGTGGAAATTCCACAGCTCTCCATTTGTCATGTTCGTAGAATTGTGCTTGGATCCAATGATCCAAAAAAAACAATGAGTGAACAATAAATAATTGTATCGTGGTAACTTATGAGCTATTAACACGATACTATTATTATTATTACATTTTGTCATCCTTCAAACAAGATGTTTGCGCCGCGGAGGGTTGCCCTCCGTGACCCGAAGTGAAATGGCTTAAATCACACTTCAAAGTCATGTTTTTCGAGCATATCTTGACATATACTTGGAATATGCCACAAACCCACATGGATGAGGGTTTTCCCTTTAGGGCAACCCAAAACTGGACTCAAACATATCGGTGGAATGCTATTTCTATGCCCAATTCATAATTCATAAGGCAAGGCATTCAAATACGCTAATAACTCACAAATTGAATGTTGCAAATAGGAAAAAGAAACACAATCCATTGGTTCTATTCCCTTTTTGGGTTGGTCCACTGCCAAGACCTCCTCCTCGAACTTCATCTTGAAGCTCAGATTTTCATCGGTACCATAGCACAATCATTTACAAAGATTTGCTTTGTTTTGTACATCAAACTCAAAGCAAGATGGTAAATAACTGCCATGCTCTTGGAAGCCAGAGGAAAATGCTTGGAAGAAGAAGAAGAAGGGTCGAACTGCGCCATAGCCACGCCTGCGAAGGAATGGGGCTGGATGACCGAGAGTTTACAAGCGGCACCAGGTTTGGAGCGGCCACCAAGATATGCTAGGCATATCCTAGATATACCGATATGCCCACATACCTACATAAGCGAGGGTTTGCCCCCTAGGGCAACCCAAAAAGAGAACTAGCAAAAAATCACGCCCGGGCAATGGGCAATGTCGTATTTATGGAATAGTTAGATGGACTCCAGGCAACGAGAGCTGTTGGATAGGAATATTCACCCCTTATTCCTTAATCTACACCGTACGTAAAGTTCCTCGTTTGTGGAGTATGCAAGTACAAAATTTGCTATGCTGTATAATAAGATTCGCAAAATACTATAAGATTTCAAGCTTTAATACTATATGGTGTTGATTTTGTAATGCAAAATACAATTATGAGGGCTCTGCCGCCCTCGCCACCCCCGTCGAATATGCACCCAAACCAAAGGGGTTTAAGGGGATTTTAATTTAAATGTGTTGGACCCAGTTGGTTGTGTTAATTAATGTCAATGGTAGTTATGTGTTGGTTGTTAATGTCAATGGTTGTTATGTGTTGGGAGATTTAATTTTTATATGTTGGATGTTAATGGGGGGCCTTAGGGACATCCCCCCCCGGGTGTGACACAAAGTTTAAAATTCAAATCAGAAAAAAAAACTAGAATTCATTTGAGGCTTTCATCACCTGTAGCTTTTGAATTTCATCACAATAAAACAAATAGAATATAAGTAAAAGTTACCATAAATATAGAGCAGATTGATCCCATTATTCTGAAAGTCATAAAGTTTGCAACACCCATACACAAACATTTTTCAACTGGAATTTAACAGCAGCATTTGGCCTCCATGGATTCTTGTGGTGAGAAACCAAAGTGGGAAACTTTTCTGCTTGTTAGCACAAGGATCTAGAAGCCTCAAAATCTAAAAATGCATGGTAATTTTTTGCAAGCTTCATTCGGAATGAGCCATAAAACAATATCCAATAGCGCAATCCTGTATTAATCAACTGGTAGGATGTGAAAGCCTACCAAACCCGGCTGAAAACTTGCTGTTTTAGCATAGATAACATATCCATATCATACACCATCAAAAAGATCTCAGAGAGAGCTTTCCAACGCAATAAAAATCATCTCAAACAGAGCTCTGGATCAAAAGTTATGATAAGAAATGTGTTGCCAGCGGGGAAACTGCACTACATGCGCCCTTCAAGCCCTTCATGTGCCCATTATGCACCACACACACAAAAAGAGGGCTTTTGTTGTGAGCCATTGGTTGTTGACCATTATGCACCACACGCACAAAAAAAGGGCTTTTGTTGTGAGCCATTGGTTGTTGACCATTGGAAAAAAAAAAGGCTAAAATCAATGGTACAGAAATGGTGCACTCTAGATGTACGCATTAGTACATCCATTGGAATACATCACGAAATCATAGAAAAACCTTAGTGAAAAGCGTACAAAAACACAAAGAAAACCCCCTGTTATTATGCTACATATTAGATATTCATCTTTGTTAAAATATCATATCTAAGGTTCCTTCTTCTTCCTAAACCTAAATGTTACAATTGATTCATTTAAGCTTGTAGTATCATCTAGACCTAGATGCTACAATTGATTCTTTGAAGTTTTTACATTATTGTAATATCATTTAGATAAAGTGCTGGTGAATGTTGATTGATTCTTTAAGATTTATTTTATCTTTTTAAGATACGTAAAAGGTGTAGGCGGATGTGGACTAATTTATAGACCTTGATTGCTCCATTATCTCCTCCTACTTTTGGCAAAATTATGGAAGCATTGCATCAGAAGCATGCACACCTGACATGCATAAAACATTTTGGTTTCCTTAAGGTAATATTCTTCTAGATAGGTTTTTTTGAGGATAAAATGTTTTGCAGGAATGCAGTTAGAAGATGTCTCCAAGATGTTATGGTTGTTTCAACCTTAACAACCTGTGTGAAAGAACTTGCTAGTGTTTCCATGTTACCAAAAGGCAAATATGGAGAATCAATATTAGAAAAAAATTTCGTAACTAAGCTATGTGAGGATGCTATCATAGTGATAGAAAATAATAAACGAGACTCTAGACTTTGTTACAGACCAGTCTTCAGGCTCTGTAGACAAGGTAACACCAGTGAGAAATTTAAGGCAAAAAAAAAAAAACCAACTGCATAATAAAACAGTCAAGGGCTTTGCTAGTTTTATGCTTGTCTGAAACAACCATGAGTTGCCTCCGCAAAATGGCGTCAATAACCAACAATATTGAGCACATTCTGAACATCACAGTGATTGGATATGCTGCCATCTGAATTTGTAACAACATCAATTATGTGCTCAGCCAACTGTTTGAAAAAAACCATGTAACAAAACAACCAGGGCAGCCTTTACATTATAAAGAAGCGCACAAATAAAATGTTCAGGGGAATTCGGAAAAAATTCATAATTGTGCTTCTTGACTCCTTTGGTATGTACTGAGATAGCATTTTTATGATAGATGGCGCAACAAAATCCTAACAGTAAATGCTGACCAGTAGTGGTGATTGGTCCTCCATGCTCTTGTGAGACTGGTAAAAAGACCAGCAGAAGTTCTATAATTCTGGTTGTGTAAAAACAATGCTATTTACCAACATCTTAGCAGCATACTTACATTAATATGCATATGAAGGAGGAGTGACCCTGCAAACACAGAAAATACAATTTGCACATATGATTCTACCCGTGCTACTCGTGCCATCAAGTGAGAGGCCAGTGAACTCCCAAGCATAGATGCCACCATGAATGTAGCAAATATAAAACCTTGTGGAATACTATCTTGTCCATTAGGACTTAGTACAGGAGTGCATAGAGAAATAAAGTGTACATGGATCTTCGAATAAAGATTGTGTTAGCCAAGCAAGGCAATCTTTCCATCTATTAAGATCGAGAAAATTAGTCAAACATCCGTAGAAAGAAAGGAGATATTTTATAATACCAAGCGACTTGGAATTGGGACATGAGTGTTTTCTCTTTAGATGGGTCGCCATAGTTTTCTAGCTAGGTATATACATAATGATGGGCATTCCCCTTTGCTAAAACACAAGTTCTTGACATCAAAAGGTGAAATAGGACTAAGACCTAATGAGCCTGCAAGAGAAACAAAACGAACTTAGTGAAAGCTTTTAAAATGAATGCTAAAAAAATCTGAGGTGTTTATTACATATATTAAAATGCTTTCGACAACTAGGCAAGATTCAAAAGCGAGAAAATAGTAGAGATGTAGCAATTCCACCAAGGATATGACCCGAAATTTCTTGTAGGGGCGCTTTTAAAGGATAAGGGGATAGGGAGCTCGGCAAAGACTATTACCAACAACCTGTAAAATGCATAAGACTAGCTTAGCGTAAATTTGAGAAAGATCCTAGGGCTAGCAAAGAAAATTGATCTAAGAAAAAGCTTAGAAAACCCTCGAAAGAACTTCTTCTAAGGACAGTCAATAGGGTAGAAACTTGAAAGCATCGCATAAAACGATTGGTTTAAAACTGAGTTACAAGATTAATAACTTATATAGAAAAATTATTAAGGAAGCATGAAACCTCGGTGAGGAGGATAGCAAAGAAACAATCCAGTAGGGACCCTAAAAAATGGTCCATCCGCTGGCCATGATAGATTCGTCATGTTTGAAGATTTTGGCATTGAATTTTTGGTCAAAAAAGTAGCATTCATTCCGTGTATTTCTTAACACAAGGATGAATCAGGTTCAAGGTCTTCCACAATGATTGCTCCGTATTCCAATGTCATTTGCACATTGGCTAATTCTGGACTTGAAAGGCATGTTTCAGAGCTGACAGAGACTCTGCAAAATTATGCACAAATTCCAGCTTTGAACATCAAGTTCATCAAATTAAAATCAAACTTAGGTTTATCTTACTGAGGCAAATGGCATCTCTCATGCATTGCAAGTGTGGAAATTCTGCGGAAGCAAGGCGGTGATTCTAATGGAAGATTTTTATAAAGATAATATACGGGGAATGGGCGAAATAGGGGAAGAAGCTGCTTCTGAAAATGGGTGAAACAGGGGAAGAAGCTATAGAAGAAGGCAAGCGTTCAAACTCAGGCGTAGAATGATCAAAAGGAAATGGTGGAAAATTAGAGGAATCCAGCGTCGTTGCTATAGCCAGAGCTTTGTTCTTGAGAATTTAGTACGCCTTTTCTACATCTGCAAGAAGAGTTACTTTATCAATTCCATGAACAATCCCATTATGCGAAATGAAAGAATCTAGCATTAAGACAACAGAATCTTGAACCCAAAGACAACCATTTTCGCCAGAATACAAACGAATCTCTCTGTGGGACAAAACATGAAAAATTTGGGAGTGCTCCAAAGGCCACAAACTACGGCTTCATTTTTAGGGTTCAGAGTTAGGTTTGCTTGGAAGAAGAAGAAGGGTCGATTTCCAGCGCCATAGCCACGCCTCTAAGGAATGGGGGGATTGGATGACCCCAGAGTTTACTGAAAGACCCGGTTTAAGCAGCCAGGTTTGGAGCGATCCACCCGGCCATATGCTAGGCATATGCCTAAATATATCCGGATATGCCCACATACCGGGTTTGCCCCCCTAGGGGCAACCCAAAAAAAGGGGGTAATTTTGGCTTAAAAAAAAAAAACTTCAAATGAATGTATTGATGGGCACGTACATATGTGGCAATTTAGAGGGGTAAAATACTAACAATGCGTAATATTTTTGCATTAAACAGGTGCTTTTTTGCCCTACAATATTACAATAATATCGTGATAAATTTGACTACAGGGGCTTAAAATATTTACGATCAACAAGGAAAGCACCTGCAGCGAAGCGTACAGCCCATACATTCATGGGTTTTCGATCAATCACTCTGCAAAAAACCAAACAAATCCGGCATACTAAGTGGGCAATAATATGAATTAGAAATCTAATGCAGATTTTCAAGAACAAGGATTAGTGCTAACCTTCCGGCATCGCCAGGCTTAAGGATTCCAGCATTGAGGCGCATCATAGGCATGGGCTCTGCAGTCTTAAGCATAAGGGGCGCCTCTATTATAACAACTGCACTGCCCACCTTCAAGTCTTCCTTAATGTTCAAAAATTCCTCACTAGATTCGCTGTTTCCGCTGCTTAATTCCTCGGCCCTGTATTTTCTCCTCAATTTAAAGCTTTGAGATCCTCCGTGAATATTGGCAGATTTGGGCTGGATTATTGTGCAGGGAAATAGACATGGTTGAATTGAAGGATGTATTTGTGTGAGAAAATAAGTTTTAGTCATGTCTACCTTCTCTTTCACTTCTCTCTTCTCTTTCAGTTCTCTCAGTTCTCTCTGGATAAGACACACTGCATCTCTTTTTTAGGGTTATGACGTGTCATTTACTATAGGCCAATACTGCTTTCTGTGTGCCATGAGCTGTCAAACGGAGATAGGCTGCAGTAATTTTCGTGTTTGATATGCAGTTGGCTTGGTGGTCTTTTCAGATTTGATGTGTGGCGCTTAGTTATTCTTTGTTATAGAGGTTTGTACAACTGGACCCTTTATTCCCTTTTTGATGTGAAATGCTTCATTTTTATGCAGCTTGAAAGCATTGTACTAGCAGTAGCTGAATGCTTATCTACCATGGATTACTGGTCTAGCTCTTTATCCCATATAGCTCTTTATCCCATAGCATAATTGACCTTTATAAAGGTTCTGCAGTTCATATTTATGTCTAGTTAAGAATTAAAATTAATCTTTCAGACTTTAATATTTGTTTGCATTTCTGTTGACATGGTTGAATGGAAGAAAGTATTTTTGTGAGAAAACAAGATTTAATCATGCATTTCGCTTTTTAGGGAAATAGGCTAATGCTGCTTTCTGAGTGCCATGAGCTATAGGTTATAGTTATTTTCATATTTGATATGCAGTGGTCTGTTTAGATTGCTTGTGTGGCGCTTAGGTATTGTAAGAAATATATTTTCTATTCTAGATGTCTTTTTTTTTGTTATATTTTGTTTGCAGCAACAGAGGTTTATAGAAGTGGGCCCTTTATGCTTTTCTGCTCTACTCTTTGATGGTGAAGCTTTTCATTTTTATGAAGCAAAGCCTGAAGGGTATTGGCAGTAGCTGAATGCTTATATCCCATCGATTCTTACAGGTCTACCTCTTTATCCCACACATAATTTGGCCTTCATTTAGGTGTTTGCAGTTCATATTTCTACCCAGCTAGGAATTAATATTAATCTTTGAGACTTCAATATTGCTCTTTTTTTCTTGTCTCTGGCTTTTTTAAGTTGCATATTCATACCTTTTCATAGAAATATTTTCTAGGCTGTTTTAGTTATTGAGTATTGTTGATTCATTGTTGCTTTTGTCAAATTTTATATTCGTCGAGTATCTTACAGTGGATTGCTAAAAGAGTTTGCTTCTTTATCATGAAAAGAAATTCAAAATCACGCTTTCTAAGCTTCAACATGTCTGCCAACAATTGTATTGAAACCCTTCTGAAGGAGAAGACAGATGGTAGATCCGCTCCACGTATGCTGTACTGCAGATAAAATGGAGTGCTGTTCCTTTATTTCTTCTTATTGTAGTGCAGATTTGGAGTGTTGTTCCTTCAGTACTGGCCAGGAAAGTTCAGCTATCTTTGATATCAACATGCAGTTTATAGTGTATGGTGTATGTGTTGGCAAGGGTATCGATCTATCCTTGTAACTGTGCTCGAATATTTGTAGTGAGTGATTATATTTGATGCTCACAGTTCAGAATGGATCAATATATATGTTGTAGAACTTCTTCAGCAGTTATCTAGCATTGAGAAACTGATTGGGTTTATTTGTTGCTTGTATTCGAAGTGTCACAATTTGGAGCTTCTAACGATCAGTCTTGCATCTAGTTTGTGTGCTTTGAACATTTACATCTGCAATTATACAATTCAACGAATCAGTAAAGAAACAGCCTAACATATATCATTGAAGCAGCAAATATCTTTTATTGTTTTCTATGTTCATGGTCCTGCTGGGTTCAAATCCCAGAAACATGTTTTCTGCAACAAATGTGTCAATATCTTGTATTGTTTATTATATTCACGGTCCTGGTTGGTTCATATCCCAGATACATGTTTTCTGCAACAGATGATGTAAATCGAACATGAAACCCTTTTTCTGCAACAGATGGTGTGAATCAAACAAGAAACAACAGATGGTGTCAATCAAACGTAATATCGGATGTAACAAAAACCCATATAGAAGCTAAACCAAAAGCCATATATTTATGTGATATAACGAAAGCAAGCCATATAGAAGCTAAACCGAAGCCATATCGGAGCTAAAAATAAGGGCGTGGAGAAGGCCGAGAGCCCTTTTTGGCTTGGGCCTTTTGTGGCTACAAAAATCGGCCTTTAGGTTTTTCAAAGGATATGGCGCCGAACAATGGCTTAGTTTAGCGAAAAGGAAAAGGAATGGGAAGGAAAAAAATAGAGATCAGGTATCTAGAACGCCCAACCAACAGAAGGCAGACTTTCGTGAAGCGAGCTCGGGGCCTGATCAAGAAGGCCAAGGAGCTGCATCTACTGTCCGGCGCCAGGGTTCAGCTCAAGATTCTGGATGAGAAAGATAACTGTTTTTCGTTTGATTCTTCCGATCAGCCAACGCCTCCATCTTCTGTTCTTACTTCCACTTCTGATATCAACCCTAAACCTGAACCTCTGACTTCCTCTTGCACTTTGCAGCCTTATGGACAATTCCCATTGCTTGGTCATATTTGCAATGGCTTCCATCCTAACCCTTGGCTCCAACCTAAGCCTGAGCCCGAGCCCGATCCTCCGCCTTCCATCGGCCCTCAATTCAACTCAACTCAATTCAATTCTCCCTATGTTCCTCAATTATCCAATCGCCCTCAATTCAATTCAAATCAATTCAATTCTCCACATGTTCCTCAAGGATCCCATGGCCCTCCATTCAACTCAATTCGATTCAATTCTCCCTATGTTCCTCAACAATCCGCTTCCCTTCATAATCATTGCCACCCTAATGCCTATGGCCACGCATCTCCCCCTCGTAACTTGAGTTCTTTTGCACCTCTAGATCGCAATTTCGATACTGGATATTTGCCACAAGAGTACAAGCCAACATTTTCTAGTTCCTTTACACCACAAAAGCACGATCTCATGGTGTTGGTTGATGAGCTAAGCCAACCTAAAGGTATGAATATGATTTCTTTCAATTAATTTCAATAATTTTGCATGTTGTCTGGCATTATCCTCTATTTATTGTCAGCTCGCATTGACTTTTGCAATGGAACTTTTATTTGGTCAGATTCTACTTCTAGTGAAAAGTCCTCTATTTATTGTCAGCTCGCATTGACTTTTGCAATGGAACTTTTATTTGGTCAGATTCTACTTCTAGTGAAAAGTTGGACGGAGACCATAGTTCTACAAATTCCAATGATCTCATAACCAGCCAAAATGATAAGGTATTTTCTCAAAGTGGAGCATATGGTACATCTCAATTAAACTTAGGAGAACTTGAAGAAAATGATGGTAAAGAGTTTGATTTAGACAAGGATGTAAATCTAGACGGGTTGGATCCTCTAGATCGCAATCTCATTACTGGATATTTGCCACAACAATACAAGCCAATCTTTTCTAGTTCCTTTACACCACAAGAGCATGGTCTCCTGGTGCTGGTCGATGAGCTAAGCCAACCTAAAGATATGGTGCTTGATGAGCTAAGCCAACCTAAAGATACGATGCTAGTTGATAAGCAAACTCAACCTAAAGGTATGAATATGATATTCTTTCAATTAATTTCAATGGTTTTGCATGCTATTTGGCATTATCCTCTATTTATTGTCAGCTCGCATTGACTTTTGCAATGGAACTTTTATTTGGTCAGGTTCTACTTCTAGTGATAAGTTGGATGGAGACCATAGTTCTACAAATTCCAATGATTTCATAACCAGCCAAAATGATAAGGTATTTTCTCAAAGTGGAGCATATGGTACTTCTCAATTAAATTTAGAAGAGCTTGAAGATAATCAAGATAAAGAGTTTGATATGGACAAGAATGTAAATCTTGATGGGTTGGACTTAGACTTTGATAGCCCAATCTTTTATGATGAAGCCTTTAACAATGTGCATCTTTGGAACAACCACCTAAGCAATGATGGTGAATCCAAATTTTAAGATACAATGGATGATTCAAAGTCTTCGAGATCTGATTCTGCGATTCTGCGGAAATGCACAATGCACAGGTGAAAGTACAAAAGCCCGTCAAGATTCCACTTATGGAGTTTCAACCTATCATATTTTATGTATATAAATTGATTAGTGTAACACCTCCTAGCGATATTATTAATATTATTTTCTATCCATTAATTTATTTAGTTATATTTTGGGAGATGCATATTTATGCTCTAGGTATATGAAAAAGTAAGATTTTAGTACTTCATTAAATTACAAGAAATTTATCGCGGCGGCCTTGGCCAAATCATGAAGTTGGACTTTGCAATAAATTCCAGACCTCATTACCTATTGCAAGTGCATAAAACCAATCAAAAGCAATTAAAGTTGTCGTGAACATTTCTGTTTTTCGATTCTCCTTGGCCAGAATTCCCACTATTGAACTGGTTATTTTCCACTCAATTACTATATATTTTTTCAACCTCCACTCAATTACTATATATTTTTCAACCTCCACACGATTACTATGTATTTTTTGCACCAACCGTTTTGACCCTAGGGGGAGGCCATCCACAACCAATGGCTTGACCATTAGACCGTCTACATTTTTTTTTTACAATCTTTATTTTCTCCACTCATTTATAACTTTCTGCACCAATCGATGGTATCCAGCGGGTTTTGAGCTTGGGTGGGGGCCGTCCATAACTAATAATAATAATAATAATAATAATAATAATAATAATAATAATAATAATAATAATAATAATAATAATAATAATAATATGATCACGCCCGCAAAAGACCTTGAAGGTCATGGAGCGATAGTGTACATCAATCAATCAATCATGACCCAATTTCATAATGAGTGTCCTGTGTAGCTCAACCTGATGGAGGAAGTGGGTTAAAGCACTTGCTGGTTCCATCATCAAAGGAGAATGAAAACTTTGAAAACTTTGGCGACAAATACCAAGTCTATTTCTAATATCATCGTAAGCAGGGCATTCTAGAAACACAGGGAATTCATTTTCCACCTTTTGATGGTCACATAATGCACAGATTCGGCTCTTGGAATTTGCCTCCATCTTCCTATTTCAATTGCTAGATGGTGTGAGCTAGTTCTGTATCTAGCAATAATATGCCTGGCACGTTTTGAGATTCTGGCTCTCAGGTAGCATTGGTCTGTGTATGTTAACAAGGGATTAATATCCTCCAGATAGGTGAGCATCCGTGATCCATTCTTTTCCCATAAGATCTCTACCGCCTTGGTTTGGACCAGATCTCTAGCGCCCAAGTCAGTAGTAGGCCAAGAGTCTGCTGTTATTCCCCATCTGCCCGCCCACTTCATGATATCATGCCCCCATCCTGATGTGGTGGATGCTAGCGATGCTATTTTAGGCAGTCTATCTTCTGACATTAGATTGACTCTATTGATGAAATTAATTGTCTGATATAGAGCCTCAGCTTCTAGAGGAATCAAACCTGCTTCTGCCAAGAGTATAGTTTAAGGTGTCTGTCTTTTGACTCCTAGCTCTTCGTGGAGGAAAGATTTGAGCACCGTTTCGATCTGCCCCCAAAGCTTTAGTGATATGGATGGCCCCCAATTGGGAGCGCCGTACAAGATGACAGTCTGCACAAGAGTCTCAAACAACATTTTTTTCAAACTCCAATCACCCAAAGAGGCTTTATGGCATCTCGCCAACATACTATAAAGTGCTGCTTTGCCACCTGTAACACGTTTATGCACACAATCCTTCAATTTGTAGTTAGATGAAAATTGTAGCCCGAGATATTTGTAGCATTCTACTATTTCGAAAACGGAACCGTCATACCAAAAAGATTGCCTCTTAACTGTTCCAAAAACCATCACCTTGGACTTACCCAAATTTACTTTCATTTGTTTGGCTCTGCAGAAATCACATAAATTGTTCAAATGATCTTGAAGTCCATTTGGTGAGTCTGCTACTAGTACTACATCGTCTGCGTACAGAAGCAACTGAATAAGAAAGTCACCTAGCATCGTTCCTGCAAATCCCCTCTGTTGTAGCCATTCCTCCAGCTCATCGATGTACAGACCAAATAGCGTCGGTGATAATGGGCAACTCTGACGTACTCCCACTGTGCTTTGTACTGTATCTTCTAGTTTGCATGAAAGCTTGGCGATCACTTCCTCATACAATTTACTCACAGTTCCTTTAAGAGATAAGGGAACACCGATTTGATCCATACGTGCACCTAGATTATCTCGTGGCACCGTGTCGAACGCCTTCTAGAAATCTATGAAGGCCAAATAGAGGGCTTTTCTTGGTTCTTTTGCCTTTTCAATAAGAACCCTCAAAGTTCTTGCATGGTCAGTATTATCTTTGTCTCCTTTAAACACGCTTGGCATGTAGCCCTTCTTCCATACTCCTCATTAGCTGCTAATAAGCTTAACCACTAGGCCGCTATCATGATGCACATATTTTTTTCAATCTTAGCCTCTTTTTTTTAAACTTTATTTTCTTAAACTTCTTGTGTAACATTTTGCACCAACCAATTGTAGTCGGTGGGTTTTGAGCTTGAATGGGGCCATCCATAACGAGAAGAAAAAAAAAAATGTGTATGAGGGGAATCTCATGGTAATCAAACAACAAGCCATCTATTACATGGGCTGAAAAGTAGAAATGGGTGTAGGTTTTCTATTATACTTTATCGAGATAATGGTCAGCGTGCTTTTGGAAGTGCTCTCCATGGTGCTCGTGAAAAGGTGGAGAGTATACATTATTTGAAGTTAAGTTCCTTGTAGAGGACACCTTGCTAGATTTCTTATGTGACCTACACATATGAGAGCTCAAAAAAGAAAACCTTATCAACTTGAGTAGCTTCTTGTAGGCGATATTTCTAGTATGCCTCATTGTATTGTCCAGTGAGAGGAGGATGAGCGCATTCTCTCTCTTTCGCACATGAGTAAGAGCCGTGTATAGTTGGTTGTGTGCGGATACATTGGTACGCAGGTCAATGACAACGTGATCTAATGTAAGCCCACAGCGACTATTGAAGGTGATCGAATAAGATAGTCGGAGAGGTAATTGTCATCTATGGATAGTCCACGGATGGTTGTCTGATTAGTAGAATAAGTCAATTCTAGAGATCGGGTATGTACATGCATCTTCCTGGGATGCTTCATCATTACAAATTTTATTGCATTAACACGACCATAAGTCTATCAAACCCTTTTCCATGTCTAGCCGTTTCATAATGTGACATATAGCTCCTATTTTTTTTTACTTCGTGGTTGGGTAGTCAGTTGTGTGAAGTTATGAAGGAAATCTGATGTTGCATAAGGATGGTCATGTATGATTTCATCTTGCTCGGCGATGTGGTCATGGCTATAATATGGCTTATCAAGAGTAAGAAGTCTATCAAGAATACAACCGTTGAAGTTATCAATATTCTTATTATGGCGACAAAAGAATTCGTTTTTCTTGCACGTTATTGGCTCTTGAAGAATGCTAGAGTGATATAAAAATACAGTGGTCTCTACTACGTTAGTAGTTATATTGAAGATATTTAGTGAGATTGTAGATTCATCCCAGTTGTTTCCCATGCAATCGATAAATCACATTAGTTCAGGTCAAGATCATTTGCATTGCATATGGGTTCTTCTAGTCTCAGTACACGATGATATTATAGATGTATTATATGCTGCATTTCATTTCCCTCCCTTGACGATAGGCACAATCTGTCTGAAGTCTCCAGGTAATATAATGCTTGCCTCCAAAATAAAGGATTGTTCTGCACAACCATTGTAATAGATTATTGGTGCTTTCTATGACATCTTTGTTAGCCATTGTGAATGCATCCCAGATGATGAGCTTAGCTGCAATAAGCAGGTCTGCTGCTCCAGAATCATGTTCTATCATTGAATGGAGCCTTATGTTATATTCTTGCATAGGAATTTGGAGGAACGAGTGGGTCGTTTGCCCTCCTGGAAATTGGCGATCTGTTAATGTTGTTTAATTGCATGAAATAATTATATTTTGATTGCTTCGTATAAACAGGCATATGCCATTTAGCAAGAATATTTTCTCTCGACTGGCTTTTCCATCGATGAATATAGATTGGTTGCTTTGTGATGATTCAAGCCATTCTTGAATGAAGTTGTATCTCCTTTTAGTCATTCTTCATTATGCTCGTCATTTGCATCAAGTGTTTAAATATATCCCATGGTTTTTTATAATTCATGCATGATATTTCTTCCAAGACGAGGCTGCAGTTGAAGATTATAGATCCTATATTATAAAGCCGTGGCATCGGTCTGTGCGCCCGATCGACGGCCAAGATCGCCCCCAATGTCCTTGCCCCCCGGACGGCCCAGATTTGTCCGTTCGTCCATCGACGGCTTAGATCGTGCCACGTCCACGTTGAACAGTTTAAGCCTTTTAGAACAAAAAGACACATTTTTGTTTTTTCGAAAGGGTGCGCCTAGGAAATTTCCAACGAGGTTCTTTTCAATCAGACCGTCGATGACGTATATACAGGGGATCTTTCTTAAGCAATTTTGGCGCCAGAGCAGAGATCTTTCTTAAGACCAGCATATGACATGGATGCCGAAAAACTGTTAGATGCATAGTACATGAGCTTTCGAAAAGAAAGGGCTCTTCTTTTTTTGCTTGAGTCGTTATAACAATGCCTCTGATCAGGTATGAGATGAGAAGTGAATACCGTCTTGCCAATCCAGAGCTTTTTCAAGCAGTGTCGTGTGCCCAATGATGTAGTGGTGCCAGTCACTGGAACTTGATCGTGGGTTTCCATACTGATATGCTTCTCTGCCCCTCTTTGCTCGCATTGCTGCGAGGCTGGATTTCTGAGCCTTACCCAGTCGCTTGAAGCCTTTCCCGACCCGTTTCCATGGATGGGCAGGATGATCATGAATATGACGATCAGAGCAATAGCCCCAGCCCCCGCCGTGGCTATGGATCCCCAGGTATGCACCCCTCTTCTTGGATTTTCTCGCTTTTGGCTTCTTTTATTTGATCAAGAACTCATGGCTTTTGTGTTCTTTCCATTTTTTATTGTCTGCCTGACTGGAACTTGCGGGTTTGAAAGACAATGTATTTAAATCCGTTGTTTTGTCCATTGTAAAGCAGATATAGGTTACGAGTTTGTGCAGCAGGTGCGATATTCCCTCCCGTTGCGATATTCCATCTCTGTGGTATAATTTCGCAGGAGGTGAGTGCAGGGTTAGAATGGCTTTCCTTTCCTTCATTCCATGGATTAGAATGGCTTTTGGATGCAAGAATATCTATAGTAGTGGAGATTTCGAAGCTGGCTCATTCTTCTCATACCCTTTTTTTTTGTTTGCATGCATTCATTGGAATATTCAGAGCTATGGATTTCTTCAGAAACATGAAGTGCAAAACTTCTTGGGCAGTTGTTAAGGTGAATGCAACGAGTTGAAATAAGAATCCATAAAAAGTGAGTCTTGGAGTAACAAATCTGGCTGGCGGAGCATTCTTCCAAAGGTAAAGCTTAGGATGAAGACGTTTTTAAGCATTTTAAAGCATTTCTAAATCAAATGTTTTTGCATTCTGCGGCTTTGGTTCCTGCAGGTGAGTGATCTGTAAAATGATAAGCAAGAATTTATCTGAGTCCTGATATGCGAGCTTGATATGTCACCTCTGATTATCTTCTTATATTATAAAATTATAGCGTGTGTCTTCAATGGAGCCCTAAATCGGACGGTCGAGGATTTGATTGACCAATGGTGGAGATGATGTGTGCGTGTCTTCAACTAAAATTTCATCTTGACTATGGCTTCAATATGAAAGGGAAAAGGAAAAAGGGAAAGGGAAAGGAAAGGAAAGGAAAAGGAAAAGGAAAAAAACGATGAAAGGGAAAAGGGAAAAGGGAAAAGAGAAAAGGAAAAGGAAAAGGGAAGGAAAAGGAAAAAACGATGAAAGGGAAAAAAAAGGAAAAGGAAAAGGGCAAAGGAAAAGGTGAAGGGAAAAGGAAAAACGATGAAAGGGAAAAGGGAAAAGGGAAAGGAAAAGGGGAAGGGAAAAAGCGATGAAAGGGAAAAAGGAAAAGGGGAAAAGGAAAAGGGGAAGGGAAAAGGAAAACGATGAAAGGGGAAAAGGGAAAAGGAAAAGGGGAAGGAAAAAGGAAAAAGAAAAGAAAAGGGAAAGGGAAAAGGGAAAAGGAAATGGGGAAGGGAAAAGGAAAAAAGCGATGAAAGGGAAAAGGAAAAGGAATAAAAGAAAGGTAAGAGAAAAAGGAAAAAGGAAAGAGAAGGAGAAAAGGAAAAAGGGAAAGATAAAAGGAAATAGAAAAAGAATAGAATAGGCGAGGGGAAAAGGGAAAGGAAAAAGGGCACCATGAAAAGGGTAAAAGTAAGGATGAGAAAAAGGAGAAAAAGATAAGGGAAAATAAGAAAAGGTTGCAAAGTCCATGGGAAAAAGGAAAGTAAAAAGGAAAAGAGAGGGGAAAAGGGCAAAGAGAACTTGGGAAAAGGAAACGAGAAAAGGAAAAAAAGGAAAGGGCGTGAAAAAAAGGAAAGAGAGAAAGGGTGAAGAGAGAGAAAAAGCGGAAGCAAAAAAAGAGCATCAAGAAAAAAGGAAGAGGGAAAAGGATGGAAAAAGGAGGAAAAAGGGGTGGGGGAAAGTAGAATAGACAAAGGGTAGGGAGCAAGGAATAGGAAAAGAGGAAAAGAGGAAGGAGAAAAGGGCACGAGAAAAAAGGAAGAGGGAAAGGGTGAGGAAATAGAAAAAGAAAGGGAAAAAAGAGTATGGGAAAGGGAAAAGAAAAAAAGAAACAAGAAAGGAGAAAGTGGAAAGGGGAAAAGGGGAAGAGGATAGGAAAAAGAAGGAAAAAGAGTACATAAAAAAGGTTGAGAAAAGGGAATGGAAAGAGGCATATGAAAAGGAAATCCGAAACCTGAAAGGGAAAATGTAAAGGAAGGGAAAGAGAAAGGAAAGGGAAAAAGGAACAACATTAAGCAAAAAGGTGGGGAAAGTATGAAAAGAGAATAAGGAAAAGGGAAGCGGAAAAGGAGAAGGGAAAGCAAAAAAGAGCATGAGGAAAAGAGGAGAGAGAAATGGAAAAGAGATGGGGAAAAGAGCACGGATCAAGAGGAAGAGGATGGGGAAAGGAAGAAAAAGGGCACATGAAAAGGTAAGCAAAAGAGAGAACGAAAAAATGCATGAGAAACGAGAAAGAGAAAAGAAAAAGGAAAAGGAAGGGGAAAAGAGTAGTGGAAAAATGGGAAGAGCGGGGAAAGATAAAAAGGCAGGGAAAAAGCTGATAAGAAAAAAGAGAAAGAAAAAAAGGGCAAGGGGAAAGGGAAGGCAAAGGGAGGGAGAAGGGGGTTAGAAAAAAAAAAGGAGAATAAAAAAAGAAAGAAATTAAAGGTTCTTAATTTATGTCCAGCAAGGCTGGGTACCATTACTAGTCATTTAGATAAAAATATAAGCTTTGAGAGAGATAGTACTATAGCACACAGGCAGAGCCCACTATGTTCATCAGCCTGACACTTCTAGCTTAGTTCAGCAGTTGAGCATGTGCCTCCAAAGGTGGAAAATTATTAACATATCACTCACCTTTGTTCTATAGAATTCTGTCCATTAGCAGATGACGTCCTATTCTAATCTTTTCAATCCATTGTCACAGCAGTAAATTTGAGCATCCTCCAACACAGACGGACTAAAGGTTAGCTATGATCTTCCATCTTATGTTATCCTTTATAACTCAGCTTCTCTTATCTATTGATAATTATCGTCTATCTTTTGTGATATTGTCAAAGGATCTATATGATTATGTGATCTTTGCATTTCACTTTTATTTCCTATCAGATAGTATATGTCCAGATGGGATAAGCCTGTAGCCTATGACAAGACTCTGTGAACTTTCACATGAGCACACTAGCTATAACAAGGATATAGATCACTATAACTCAGGGATTGATTGAAAGCTAATTTAGTTCGAAATAACTCAAATCAGTATAAGTGAAATCAGTCCAATACAGCAGTAGTATTTCATGTTTGATATTGCAATATTCATCCACTTGCTGGGCCAATCTTAGAAGGCATTTTCATTCTGTAATTGTGCTCTATATATGTAGATTGAATTTGAAGCTTCACAACAAAGATAATGTTAGGCATATTAAGAGATTTAATACCAGACTTAGGCTTTTGGTAGACTCGTTTAGAATCTTACAGTGGAAATTCTCAGGTCGGCAGTTAAGAAAAGTTTTGCACTATGCAAAATTCGTTGCTCTATTAATGGCCAGACTGCCCAGCCAGTTTTGTTTCCACAAAAGCAACGAACAACCAAGAACAACACATTAAGGCATGTTAAATCAATATTAAGAGGCATCTCCATTGTGTTTTCTCTAAAGACATAGACTGCAATTGGAGTTACAAAGGCAATTGTGGGCGTATCAAGAAGTGGTCTTACCAATCACATCAAGGCCATAGTTGCTTTAAAACAGGTGAGCAAGTTTTGGGTTTATATTTTTCATTTTGGTCATACTTGGATGAGTTTGTATTTACTGTTATGTTACGGATTGATTGAAACTAAAGGTTTCTTTGCCTCTTTAAATTTTTCCAGCTTAATGCATAGGGTTGTCCACCATTTAATCTACATCAGTTACAGAATACCTCCAACACAGACGGACTAAAGGTTAGCTATGATCTTCCTTCTTATGTGATATTGTCTGCCAATGACTGTAGGAAACTTTTATATTTATCCTGCAGGGCGTTACAACTCAGCTTCTCTTTTCTATTGATAGTTATCTTCTATCATACGCCTGCTGCTCTCTCTTTGTACTTGGGTCCCATAGGCCAGTTGGTCTCCGTGGACGATAAAATCATATTCTATTCTATTCTATTCTATCTTATGTGGTACTGTCAAAGGATCTATATGATTATGTGGTCTTTGCGTTTGTTTCACTTTTATTTCCTGTCAAATAGTATATGTCCAGATGGCAAAAGCCCGTAGCTTATGACAAGACCACATCCAGCTTTCACATGAGCACACTAAAGTAGTTATCACATGATTTATCTGCGGCAAACGCCAGGCACACATTTGATATTTGTTATATCTACTTATTTACAATTATGATTTTGACAAAGAGTAGAACTCTACTCATTATTGACTTATCCCACCTGTAAATTGATTGATTCAATACGAATGGCGACTAATTGGTCTTTAAATATCCCAATAAATGAGTTTGTGCTTCCATTTTGTTGAAACTCTCATGGTCTTTGGCTTTCAAGTAACTCTCGCCCCGTATTATAAAATATGAAATGTACAATTAGATTTATGTGCTTGACAATGGGTATAAAATATGAAATGTACAATTAGATTTATATGCTTGCCAATTAGTAATGAGGATAACGATATGGCTTAATGTGTATATCACTTATATCAAAAGCATTAAGAATAGCACTTAAACTGCCTCTTACAAGCAATAAAAGTCTTGCAAATATATGATCAATTTGCACAACACCAATGCCAATCACATTATCATGCTTTCAACACCACAATCGGAAAACTCAGCAATGAGGACTAATTCTCTATCGATTACTATAACAAGGCAGAGGATGTTCACAAGCTCTCAGCCGGATTTCTGTGTTCAGAAGAAGGAAGCAATTACATTTATAAGGGCAAATTAACCTATTTTTGGGAGAGCCTTTTCTGATCGCAAATATCAACCCAAAAAGGTAGATAATCATCAATAATAGCAAATCGGCCAGAAATATCTAAGATTCAGCCTTTTTCCTGGCCAAATCGACCCTTTTTGCTTAAATCCGGAGGCTCTGATATGAATCCGCGTTGTTTCTTATTACCTAATATTAACATTGCGCTTATCACTATGGTATGCCTAATTTTAAGGCTCAGCTATGACTCTTCACAGAAATCTTTTTGCAACATATCAATCAAAGGGACCAGTGTATAAATAAGAAGGTTGTATAAATAAGAAGGCAGACAGCTTGAGATATGGCACTGGATCTTTGTATTATAAATGCAGGGTGAGGCATAAACTTCGTCCCTTAAGTAGATCAAAATATCCTCTTTTCCGTTATACATAGAGTCATGGTTGCTATTTGAGTTTACTTATCCTTTAACTTACTACATTATACATCAGCATGTGAAGAAATAATTTCCTATAATGCAGCTTCAGCTAACGTCTGTCAATTTGTTTCTTCCCAATTTCTTTTATGTTGAAGGTTCCACATTATTCTACTGTTCTTATCTTCAACATGCAACTTTTTGCTGCGATTTATATAAGGGACATGGCTGGGCAGATTGTAAGCTGATGGCTAAAAATGCAAGCAATTTTGTTTTTTGTGTTCATACTCTAATGATGCATTTTCAAAAATTTTCAAGTAATTGTGGACGCAACCATAATTACTATTGTTCTAAAGCTCCATTCCTGTTTAGAATCCTAAAATTTTGAACATTTTGATCTGGTTTAAGAAACAACATTTATTATATCGACAATTGGACTTGAACATATCTATTTATATCGTTAAATGCCCCATTTTTATATGCAACCACATGATGCATAGAAGTACGTGATCTACATCTTTAAGGGGCTTCCAAATGACACAAACTGTACCCCATACACATAGACAACAAATTAGTATAACTCACATAGAAATCCCACCAATGGTGGGCAATTTTCTAGTACCATATTATAAAACCGTGGCGTCGGTCTGTCCACCTGATGGACGGCTGAGATCGCCCCAATGTCCCTCCGCCCCTATCAACCCGTCCCTATGGACAACCAGATTCGGCCACATAGCATAGATGAAGAGAGACGTTGTTTCATTATTTTAACGTGGCATGGGATTCATTCACGAGATTTCCTTTTTTTGTTTATTTTTTTCTACTCCTTTTCTGGAGCCGCTATCTGGAGCCTTGCTTCGCACTGCTTTCAAATAATTCCCAAGCATTTCTAGATTTCTTTTTTGCCCTAAATTCCTTCAGTTTTTCAGTTTTCTTCTTACGAAATATGCTCCCAAAATCCTGGCTATGGCATTCAAAAATTTGATTCCAGAGGCAGGCTAATCATGTCTACCAATCCTTGCTCCAAGGCCGGCAAGCCTTCTGGTGTCAAATAGCAAGCCAGAGGGATCTGCCTTCGATTTAAGCAAATTATCCAAAAAATTACCTCCCATTTTAGAGGCACCAGAGGATTCTCGCATTAGAGGCGAAAGTTTAAGGCACAGAAAAAGGAGGTCCAAGAGCTTCAGCACCGTAACCTGCGAGACCCTAAAATTTCCGACGATTTCAGTAACTTTTTTTTTCAAGTAATTTCAAGGTCTAAGTTTCTGGCGGCGATCTGGTGGCGCCGCCCGAGTTTCCAAGATTTCGAGTCCCCTGCTCTGCTATGAAGGGCGTCTGCTCTGACGATTTCAGGGCTTCTTCTTGCACTGCAGATGCTATACAGAATGATTTAGATGCAGAATTTTTGATGTGGACCAATTTATGAGGGTAAGAGCTCTAAAACCTCTTTTTCTTGTGCCATACCGGAAGCTCTATGGCCAAGATTTTGCCTCTTTTTCAGAGACGTTTTTTGCCCTCTGCCATAGCCGAAAGTTCTGCTCCAAAAGATCTGCATGCTCTGCATCACTACCTAGCTATGATTCGTTCAAGCATTTCTTCATTTTCTTCAGCCAAAAAGCATCTCTTATCCTAGCCATGGCTGATCTTCTGCCAAAAAAAATCAAGAAACAACATGAATAAAAGGAGAAACATCGGATTAAAATGGCTTTCCTGCATATTTTTCTCACTATAGTTCAGGAATGGGGAAATTTTAGGGTCTAGCAGGTTACGGCGGGAAACTTCCAATCGCAGGGAGTTTCCGGAAGAAACTGCCCTGGCGGCGGCGCCGCTCGCGGCTGCCGCCGCTCTCGGCGGCGCCACCAGGGCAGTTTCTTCTGGAAACTCCCTGCTCCTGGAAGTTTCCCCTTCCAAAACCGGCCAGATTAGGCCTTAATTCCATCCAAATTCATGCTCTGGAGCTCAATTCGAAGATCTGGCAGGCCGGATTCCATCCACGAACCCATTTCTCTGATATATCAGATTTCTTTGAACCCATCCAATATCTCGATGCCATGTGTCCCTTTTTAATAACATAAAAAATACTAGCTAACATTTTTATCTTACATATTAATAACATTGGCCCCTAACTTATATTAACATTAATATTCTAATGTTAACCATGCAACCCTATAGAATCTCTTGCCCGCAACCCCGCTAGCTCTTTCCGCACTAACACTTAGTGATATTAGTGCCCTGCCTAGCAACCCATTACCCGTTACTTAGGCATTATTACTATTTACCCCACATCCCATCACCGTAGACTGATTACAGTCAACACGGCCCATTAAATCACAACTGCCCGGCAATCGCGACCAACAGGACCCCCATGCTCATGGACGTCCGTCAAGGGCCCGATTCCGGCTATGCCCTTGGGAGCACCTGTAACATTCCTCCCTCTCCTTTTGGACCTTGCCCTCAAGGTTGATCCTTTAGATGAGGGAACTGCTGCACAAATTCCTCCATCTCCCAGGTGGCATCCTCTAGAGACTAGTCCTGCCACCAGGGTTGCCCTTAAGGGGCTATTTATAGCCAAATGGCTATATTTTGAATATTTTCAAAAATGAGATACTAAAGCTGAATAGATTACTATTGAAAATAAATTATATTCTTTCGCCAAAATTTTACCATTTCGTCCGCCCGCCTTTCTTAAATTAGCCATGCATTCTTAAGCTCAGATCTAGAGTTTCGCCTCCAGTTCCATGGATCTAAGTGTGTAGGATCATAGATTATCCCCTTAACAACATTGTAGATCAAGTAATTGTTTGCTAGCTCTAGTGGACCATAGTAGAATACTCAAAAAATCAACAATTACTCAAATTTTGCTAAACATAATAGGCTTCCTTAATCCTGTAAGTTATATGTGAATTGACATCTAATTTATTTATTTCAATTACCACATTAACGTTGGCAAGATTCGCCCGAGTTTCTATGAAACAGTTCAAGTCGCAAAAAGTAATCGCCTACAAAATTAATATAGAAAGCTTATGATTCGCCTCACCTTCTAAATCACGCCTGTGCAGATATGGCCTTAAGGGCAACCCTGCCTGCCACTGAACCCGATGTTCTACCACATCCCTATTGCGCAGCTGCCGAACTCTTTTATCTAAAAGATGTTCTGGCATTACAGAGGAGTTTAAGACGATCGGTATACTTTGCGGAGTAACCATGTTAGCGGTATCCAGTATAGCCTCTCCAGCTGACTTACATGAAACACAGGATGGATCCCTACTTCCTGTGGTAAGTTCAACTCGTATGCTATTTCTCCGATCCTTTTAGTAATCCTAAAAGGTCCAGCATACCGCGGAGTAAGTTTAGGCACCCGATTCTTAATGCCAAAGGATAAATGACCCGTAAGAAAATGTAATCACCTGCTGATTAGCAGACCTGCGTGCCCTATCTTGAGCTTTTCGCAATGCTTGCTTGCATTTCCGCAGGATTGCATCCATATCATGAAGCATGTGTACTGCAACTTCGGTCCTAAGGTACTTATGCATACCAGAATAAGCCCTTGGGTTTCGGCCCATCATAGCCACAAAGGAAGTCATCCGAATTTCATGTGATGGCTATTATTATAAACGAACTCTAGATAGGGTAAATAATCCTCCCATCTAGACTGCTTCTCGTGGACAAAACTTCGCAACATTAAGATCATGTTTATGCGCTTAGTTTGCCCGTCCGTCTGTGGATGGTTTCCACTACTCATGTACAATCGGATCTTCAATCCTTTCATGAGGTCTCTCCAGAAATGACCCGTGAACTTTGTGTCCCGATCACTTATGATGGACAAAGGAAGTCCAAAGGTTGGAAATATGTCTTTGCATAGGCAATCTGCACGCTTATTCCTCGTAGACTCCCCTTTTAATGCTATAAACTTAGCATATTTGGTTAGCCGATCCACTACGACCAAAATTTGAGTATGTTGCCTAGCAGTTATAGGTAATGCGACTATAAAGTCCATACCCACGCTTTCCCAGCGTTCATTTGGTATAGAGGGGGGCTATAACAATCCCGGAGTTTTCCCATGATCCGCCTTCACCGTGTGACACACCAAGCAGTGACTTACCAAGTCCTTGACTTGACCTTGCAACTCTGGCCAGTAGTAGAACCTTTTTACCAACTCATACGTCTTCCATTCACCTCCATGCCCAGCTTGTGGAGTGTCATGGTGCTCACGTAGAATTGACCCTAAGATCCCCACTTGAAGGAACATAAATCCTTCCCTTATAGAAATGCATCCCCTCTTGCTTTCACCCACGCCTCCCGAAGCTTGACTATCGCCGGATCTTGATGATCCTCAGGATATGCATTCTTGATCCTTTGTAAAAGATCACCAAAGTTGTTAAGGTATTTATATGCTTAACTGTGGATAAAGCACCGGCAACTGGATTATTTTTGCCCGGCATATGCTCAATGGAAAAATGGAACTCATGGAAGAAGTCTAGCCACCTAGCCTCTCCTCGCTAATTTCGCTTGACTTTGCAAGAACCCCAATGGTTTATGGTCGATATCGACAATAAACTTGCGCGGCTCTTGGCTCGTCCCACTACGTAAGTAGTGCCTTCACGTCTTTAACGCATGCACAATGACTAGCAATTCTTGCTCGTAGGTTGCGTAGTTCCTTTCTGCAGGACTTAGTTTCCGACTTTCATAAGCCACTACGTGACCTTGCTGCATCAATACTGCACCTACTGCTTCCCCGCAAGCATCAGTATAAACCTCAAATGCCTGATTCAAATCGCACTTTAGCAATGGGATCGCCACCACCCGAAGTCCTTAACGCCGAACGCCTTTGCTACTCTCTCCCGCACACAAAATCGTGATCGTGAGAGGAGCAACAACTTTAGAAGATTTAGGTACAAATTTACGGTAGTACGTGGCTAACCCCAGAAAACTGCGTAACTCCGAAACGTTTTCCGGTGGGAGCCATTGATGTACCCTTGTATCTTGGCGGGATCTGGGGACACACCGTCACCAGACAGGATATGTCCCAGATAGGCCACTCGCTACTTAAAGAAATCACATTTGGAAATCTTGGCATAGAGCTTGTGGTCCCGCAAAATTCGAAGAATGTGATCCAAATGAGCGAAATGTTCTTCAACAGTTTGCGAGTAGACGAGAATATCATCTAAAAAGACCTCGACAAACTTGTCCAAATGCTCGGAGAAGACTTGATTCATTAATCACATAAACGTTGCAGGCGCATTTGTAAGCCTAAACGGCATAACCAGAAACTCATAATGTCCTTGATGAGTTCTAGATGCAGTTTTAGGTTCGTCCCCTTCCCGAATCCTAATCTGATGATATCAATCCACTGCGGAGGTCGATCTTGGTAAACCATTCGGCACCCCCAAGATGATCCAAAATATTATCGACCCAAGGTGAAGGATATCTATCCTTTACAGTTGCCTTGTTAAGCGCCCGATAATCTATGCACATCCACATAGTACCGTCCTCTATCTTAACAAGCAAAACGGGACTCGCAAAAGGTGATTTACTTGGTCATAGAAAACCTTTGCTTAACAATTCTCTCACTTGTTTGTTAACCTCTTCAAGTTCTAGAGGACTTAATCGGTAGGGAGCACGTGCCCTGGCTTAACCCCTGGTTCAAGCACAATTTCATGCTCAACCGCCTGAGAAGATGGTGGCCTTTTTCGCAACTCTTCCGGGAACACGCCTTTAAATCTTTCCAAAGATTTTGTAATTCGGATTTACATCCATAGAATTACAAGACTTAACCATTCCCATTTTTTTCGAACCCTATTAATTTACACGAAAAGGAGCACCCCGACCCGAAACTATCCTTAATTCGAATTTTTGTCTGTTATTGTGCATCCAAGCTTTCTTCCAGTTTTCCTTGGATAGCGAGTCGAGAACAAGAATGCAACTAAAACAAAGGAAATTCATTAAAGATTGAAACCAAAGCTCTAGTTGAAAAGGATTTTTTATTAATAAATTGAATAGGTACAATGTATTTTACATCGGACGAGAGACCATGGCGGTCTTCTTTGTCCACTACGCTACATCATCGTGGTAGGTGGTCCACCTTAGGGGATTAACTTGCGGCGCTTCTTCACGCCGACCGTAAGCCTTGGGGCAACCTCAAGAGTGTGGAATGCCTCACGGGAGGTGCCTCTCGAGCCACCGGCCGACTGGCCCACCCGACTTCTCCACTCTCCTCCCGCAGACTTTTCATTGAATATGCTCCTTCCCCAACCTCCGTGGATGTTATGCAATGCTTGCAAGATGCTTTGAGCTTTCGAATGTCTCTAATTTCTTCTCCTCTTCTTTATCCCGAAAGTGCATGGCGCCCTCATTCACACGAGCAACCTTATCCCAAAGGCTGGGCAAGAGTGTAGCGTGAGCGGGATCTGTGCCAGAACGGTATCTCTTCCGCCTTGAGCGGGATCTGTGCCGCCTGGAGCGGTCTCTGTGATGCCTGAACGGGATCTTTGCTGGTGTCGGATCTGTGCCTGAACCACCTGGAGCAAGGAGAGTCTATGATTAACAATTACGGTGCCATTAGTCAAAACGAAGAAAAGAATGGTGAAATCCAATTACAATAGAGAACATTCATTCCATATAACGGCATCCAATCACGCTGAAGTCTTTCTCGACTTCGCGAAATGAAAGGCCCGGAAAAGTCAAAGTACAACCATTCCCATTAGAATATGGTTGCATCCAATCACACATGGAAGCATACAAATGGTTGCGTCAACGAGACAAGCAGTGCCTTTCTCGACTCGCGAGTCGAGAAAGGCCCAGAAAACCCAATGTACAACCATTATCATAACAGATAGCAGCTGCATCCAGTCACACAAACAAACATATAAATGGTTTCATCAACAGGACAAGCATGCCTTTCTCGACTCGCGAGTCGAGAAAGCCAGCGAAAACTCAATATACATGTATATTCATTACAAAACATAGTACATTTCTTCACGTTTCTTTACAATATTCACACAATTTGACTATCTGAAAGCAGAGGTCACTCTTCTTGATCACCAAAATATTTGTCGTCCATAGCTTTCATGATCGCGCGGCTCTCTGGATCGGGATCCTTGAGGCTCGGATAGTTCGTAATCATACCGGCCACAAGAATGGCAAAGAGGGATTCCGCCAAGACAGGACAAAGTCCGAAAGACAACCACCTATCCGACTCATACTCTTCTGGTCGATAAGTCTTAGCAATGATTGTATTTTATGAAGTTATGATAGCACTTGTAGGCGGAGTCATCTATGACCAGCTGTTGTGTTTGCCATAGTCCGAATTGTTCATAAACCCCGGCCCAGCCTTTTCACCATAATATGCTTCCCCTTTGTGATGGTCGGATCGAGGTCCGACACATGCTCGACCCTTTTCGCTTCCCCAAACAAACTTGAACTTCAAAACCGAAGGCCGAGAACACCAAGAACATTGACAATATTTTTCTTTGCCATACAAGACCATATGGCCACTTCAATCCCCGCCGGTGCACCATTCAACAATTTCCTTTGCTCGGGGCCTCGGATACACGATTTTATGCTCCGCTTCTCGTCGGGATCTCGCGAGATGTTAAGCTTCGGGACGCCTTTATCGCGATATACCGAGCTAATACTCCATTGACGCCAAATATTACAAGCTTGGTGGGACCAAACGGATCCCGCTTGAGTTTGGCTCACGCATTTCTGGTTCATCGATCCATATGGGCGGGATCATTACTTTTTCGGATCCTTTCGGCTGCCCGCAGTTGTCTTGCACTTGATTGTCTTTGGGAAGTGCATTGTCCTCCTCGCGACGTGAACCGCCACTAGATATGCTCAATGATCCGGAGTTGTTGACATCGATCTCCCTGAAATGATGACAAATGTCAGATAGGAAACGAGTTTTCTCGACTCGCGAGTCGAGAATGGAAAAAAGTTAGTCCCGAAAGGAAACACCTAGACAGCAAAGTGAACTCACCTCAATCTCAGATTCTCAAGAATTAGTTCCGCAAAGATTCTGGTCTAAACCTTCGACATTCTCGCCTCCGCTATGTTTGTCTCCCTCGCCTCGTGTTTGTCTTCGCCATCATCGCCTTTTTACCGCTTCCATTTGTCTTCCTCCCTTTGAAATGCTCATGAAGCATCCGTATGACCGAATGGTTTCAACCATGTCCTTATTTCCAACCACGGATATAGGTTTCATTCTATACAAAGATAGCCCCCCTCAGAGAAGCGTGCCATTCATGTACCACTCGCATACAATTTGATCTTCCTCGACCAAGCTAGTTATGAAGTACTTGATAACTCTTGGCCGATAGGAATTCTATGTATAGGACCCGTCGCACCATCATTGCCGACTTTTGTCCATCGATGGCACATCCTCCATAAATCTGCCCCCTTCCGTGGTTCCATCCGCTCTTGAGAAATCATGAACCCGGCCGAGATAATGATGTTCGCTAGACCACCACTTGTCCAGTCTACAGCCCGATCTTGAAACCAAAACCAAAACTATATTGGCAAAGCTTTAGTGCCTTCGGCAAGCCAAGTCTACACTCATGTTCAAGTTCGATATGGAGTACAAGATCTTGTTGGTGAAGTTAATATCACCGCCTATTGGGAGACAACAGTTTGTCCGATTTCCCAAAGATGCAAAAGACAAGAAAACCGAAAGTATCCGTGTCGGTCATGTCCGCACATCGCCTTGTACCAACGCTCTATGTCAGCTTTCTCATAAAAAGGGTGGGGTCTTCAATCATATTGATGGCAAATAGTGCCACGGGCCCAGTGCCAGCCTGCACCACCAAATCCCTTTGTGTCCCAACGTTACTGGAATGGGGGGAGCTATCATCTACTTTAAATGGGACCACCCGAGAATCCAAGCTTCCTCTTCCAAATTGCCATAGCACGCTTCTGGGAAGGGAAGGGTTTTGACGTTACGCTTTTAGCTTGGTGTTGATGTAGGGTTGACATAGACGGTTCAATTCCTTCATGTCTTCCTCATCAAGGGCAGCCTTTTCCTTGTAATAATCAAAGTCATGGTATTCATTGGAAGCAACATTGCGTAACTCCGTGATGCCTTCTTCCAACGACGCCGCCTCTTTAGGACTGTGGCATAATCCTTTGCATCCTCGCATTTTTGAGCTTCTACTTTTCCTTAGCAGATTGTTCCATCCGTGATTCTCGCCGTAGATCAAGCGTTTCCTTTGGTCGGGCCGTGCCCTATCCTTTTCATAAATTGCCCGTCGAACAACTTTGGGTCCCGGCTTGCATGGAAATTCCCCATTGCTGTCCCTTCACTTGCCTCTTGTCCATTGAGCCCATATCTCAGGTCCATTTCTCCCGCATCGCCTCGCTAAGAATGAGGTCATATTGGTCCGAGAGAGACTCCCCCCTTTCTTGGTGTTTCTTCTTCTTTTTCCTCTTTCATCCTCCCCTCTTCATCTTCCTCGCCTTCCAAAGCCAGAACATATCTGCATAGTTTCTCAAAGGTCTTCCACTTATCCGAGGGAGCCCTGTTTCCTTTAGGACGCTGAGGGCAACCCAATGCTTTCCACTGTTGTCGAACGTGTATGATCTGGTCAGGATACGGGCTGCATTCAATAAATGTCCCAATGTTAGAGCATGAAAGTATCTACTAACACCCGAAGTAAACACGAAATAGGAGGATGTATGGGGGGTTTCTCATTTCATGAGTCGAGAATACCCACAAGGAGAGGAGAAAAACATAGGAGAGTCGGGCCCGAGAAGCATCACAAGATTCCCAAATCTTTGCTTTCATGCCTCTTCGAACGATGCAACTTAGGATATGAACTAAGCGACATTGCCCGAAGAGGCGAGGAAAGAAAGATTGGGAAGGCTCGATGCTTTTGCTCTTTAGCCATTAATCTCCAGTGTTCTCTCTATTGCCATGGGGTTTCTTGACTCGCAAGTCGAGAAAGTGAGAGGAGCACAAGGAGAAGATTCAAGGGACTTTCTCGACTCGCGAGTCGAGAATACCCTTGGGAGAACAGAGAACATGATGCGAGAGTGAAGGCCAGAGTGAAAGCACCGCTCATTCCCAAATCCTTTCTCGCCACGCCTCTTCGAACGATGCAACTTAGAATAGAAACTAAGCGACATTGCCCAAAGAGGCCGAGGAAGAAAGGATGGGAAGGCTCGATGCTTTCAATTAATCTCGAATGTTCTTTACCGCCCCGGGGTTTCTCGACTCGCGAGTCAAGAAAGTCCCTTGAATGTTTACTTTTCTTTTACTTCTATGGGTTTTCTCGACTCGCGAGTCGAGAAAGCTCCGCATCCTTTGACTTTTCTGTGTTCCCCACTACAAAACCAAAGTTCCTATTTATCGCCCGGGCGCCGTTTGCCCGCCGATGATCGACGCCAAAACGCCGATAAACGACGCCTATTTCGACGGAGGAGCGTCGATAAGCGACCTTTATCGCGCCGCTATACGCGCCGAAACGGCGGCGTCTTTTTGCTTACGACTTGACGCCGCTCAACGCCGCAAGATAATGCGGTCGTGCACGCCAAGATCGCCGCCAACAGACTCAGGCGCCCGGCGTGGCACCGCGGCGTATGAGCCGGGCAACGCCGCTCAATGGACGAAAAGTACACGCCATCATGTCCGCCCAGTCCAACAGGCCGGTAGCGTAAGGCCGACGTGGGCGCCACGCAGAAACGCCGTTCAACAACGTTCTTCGGCCGACGGGTCGCCATCCGCTCACCGCGGTGGCCGCCGCTGTCTGGCTCCGGCGCCACGAACAATAACGTCGCTCAACGACGCTGACGTATGGCGCCACGCAGACAACGTCGTTCAACGACGATTAAGGAATTTTGATAAAAAAAAATATTTATTTAATATTATTCAATATTATTTAACGGACAGTTAATATTCATATTCAAAATTAACAAATATTTAATATAAATAAATATTTAGTAATATTTATTAATATTAATATTATCAATAATATTAATAGTATTAATAAATATTAAATATGAACAAAATAAATCGAGAATAAATATTTAAAAATTTAAAAATTCGAAAAATAGAAACAAATATTGATTAAATTATATTAGTATTCAGTATCATGGTAGATAAGCATTATTGTTTAATATGTAATTAAATGTTTAATAAATCTAAGAATAAAAAAAAAATAGAATCGAGCATAAAATTAGCATAACAAAAAAAATCACAAATAATAAGAACAAAGCATAAAAATTTAGATTGAATTCAATTAATATATTTCACAATGTAATTTGCACATTACAAAATATATTAAGTCTTTAGTTGTTGCTCTCTAATTCTTCTTCTTCTTCTTCATTGGCTTCGTTTCATTTACCGCATTATATTGTATCGCAACAATTAGTTCATTGTAGTCACAAATAATTATCTAATGAATGATACACACTTCATCCCCCTTTCACGCTGCTAGAGCATGACGCTGGCGGCCGCATGACTGCCTTTGTTTGAAGGCCCTTTCGCTTCATCTTTAGCAAATTGAAGCGACCAAAGAAAATGACTTCTATTGAGAATGAGCACCAAAACTAATGTTAGTGTTCAACTCGAGAACCTACATTATAAACCAAATTTATACTTACAAATAGCTTATCCAGAAAGCCATAACCGCCAGACCCGGTCTGGCGCCACTTGTTTCGTGCATTGCACCGTCCAAATACCTGCCTTTGTTCTAGCTTCCCCTTTGATAATATGTTGGCCTTCAAACACTACAATGCAATACAAGGACTTAGTCCACATGGCATCATCTAATTATACGACTCATGGGAGAGATGATGTACTTGAAATGCCTCATTAGTCAACCCGGATAGGGTCATGCCACTTCCTCTATCGAGACTCCTCAGAGCTTTGGCAAGAGCTTTCAGCTGCTTCTTCTGATTACCTCTGCAAAATATAAATAAAATATGAGTACAATGAGGTTATAATGAAGAACGAAAGAGCCTAATACCTGGTGGCTTTAACATGTTTACCCTGCTTTGAACAAACCTCCCTCCATGAGATCTCTCCTGACTTGAGCTCGGGATATTCTGCTTCTAAAAGCTCCTTGATCCTCTCTTTTTTCCTCATCATAGGCTCCCCGAGTTCCATTCACCCTTGGGACGTTATGGCAAACGCTATTTGTGACACTTATTAGCCATCTTCCAAAAATTGTCGCCATCCGCAGCTTTGTGGGCGCGGCAACTTTTGCTACTACACTCAACATACGACTAACATATGAATATGTGTTAGTGAACAAAAAAGGGCATAATTCAAGATGAACTCACTCATATTCAAAGAGATGCCTTCGTGGAGGTGGTGCAGGTGGTGCACGATCTTTAACAGAGCTTGAAGAGGAATTGCGTCCACTCCGACGTGAAACGATTTGGCCGCCGCTTCTTCGGGGGGTTCATTCTCCTCGCTCTGAAGGCCCAAGATTGAATTCTCAAGGAGTGTATGAGCTATGACGGAGGGTCATGGGCGCACCTCCGCCTACTTTGTTCAACAAAATGCAAGAATGTCCATTTCTCAAGGGCGACATCCCAAATTGCAAGGCATTCCACCTATCTTCGTGGTTATCGCCTCGATATCTCTCGAGTTCCATGCTCTTCGCGCCTTCCCGGCGGATGCGAGGTCCTTTTTCCGCCTCTTCTTCGGTGGTGAGAAGAAGATCCTACCCATAACCACGACGGCCCGAACATTATGCATAGGAAAAGAAGGACGAAACCGCATTTACACGCTTACATTTAAAAACATTAGAACGTTAAAATAAATGGTTAACTTACATTTTATCCTTGAAAAAATCCATACCAAATCCACACAATGGTGGTGGTGGCGGTGAGCTAAACCCGAACGACCAACTTCTCGCCGCCTTTGCGTGTTTAGGGTCACAATAAGGCTACCAAGCCACGAGAAGTAAAGTTGTGAACAATAGATATGCCATCGTGTCGCATCCCATGGTTGTTTGGACATGTGCAAAACTTGCAAGTTATTTATATGGAGTGCGATGAATAACATAGTAGGAAAGCAACAAATGTTAGCAACATGGGAAGTTCATTACAAAAACATTGGGATTTGAATAATTAAAAGTGTCTTTATATATTTGGTTATTAGACAATGAAAAAAATTTAATACTCTTAAACATGGCAAGATATACATCATTGTATTCATTCTTTGAGTTGTGACAACAACAATTTTGACATCTCCAAGGCATCCATGCACTTCATGTGTCGTCTTTGTCTCACAACCATGGTAGAAGATATTCCAACACTTTGTAAGGCTTCAACAACTTCAGAAGCTTTGGGTCGTGATGAGAATACGCCTTCACGTGAGGCACATCATTCTTGTTTTTGCTCCTCCAACTTGTCAAGACGCTGTTGGTACATATGGATTGGATTAATCCATTGGGCATTGTTGTTATTATTAAACCACTCCATTAAATTCGATAGCTTGCATGAAATCCGTAAGCATCTCATAAATATATCCCAATGCATAGACATCATGAATTTCGTGTCCCCATACACGATCATCATCCTTTGATTTCTCAAACACAGTTTCCTCTAACCATGGATATTTTGCTTGTCCATCCGAAAGTAAGTACCGACACTTCAACAAGGGACGACGCTTTGGCGAAAAATGAATTGCATTGTCCCAAGCACCAATGGCCACCCACACATTTTTGTACTCATCATCAAAATGTAATTTGACTCTCTTGCAATTAAGCTTTGTGTGAGTGAAGTGGCCTTTGTGGATCTCAACGACACCTTCTGGGGGCAAGAGCTATCTCTCGAACATACTTGATATACAACTCGTGATTTTGCTCCTAAGTTCAAATTTATGTGTGTTGTCTTGGTTCTTCTTGGCCTAGCAATTGCATTTGACCATCTTCTAAAACGTGACAAGTTATTATTAGGTAAATAGTCAAACAAGTGTGCAAGTGTCTCTCCATTCATGAAAGGTAGAATCACCATTGGCCCTATGGTATCCCCACTAGAGCTAGCAACTTCATATGCAAGTCCAATGGATGTAGCCAAAGCAGGATGCGGCTCTTGAAGCGTATGTATCTTTGAGCCATCTCATACGCTCCTCCCCTTATCTTTGCCCTTGAAAACCCATCCACCGTATAGCTCATCATCTTGGAAGTGTTGTGTTCCGCTGATCTTGATTTGATACGTCGCGATGTGTTGGTTTCTCCTCAATAAGGCGATCACATCCACGGCCTCTACGCATGGGATCAACAAAGATTGATGTGTTCATGTGATTCTCCAAAGAAAAGTGGGCCTTGCTAGGCCCCGCCTCCACTAGAGCTTCCCCCTGATGCAAAGCATTTTTAATTACCTCCAACCGACGTGCATTGAGATCCGCAATGATGTTCTTGTGATCCAAACGTCGCTTCTTTGATGAATTCCATGAAGCTACCCATTCCTTGACACGAGCCCCAAGCATTGGGACTTTTAAGCCGCGACCTGAATGCTTCAAACATGTCTTCAGTTCATCCATGGGGTTTCCAATCATTTACATTTACATGTGTCAAGGAGAGAAGTCAACATTTCTTCTTGACCTGGCCATTTTGTGCTAACTCAAATTGGCACTTCCTTTTCACATGTCCGACAAAATGGTCGACACGTTGACCAGTTTGCATCTCCTACGGGACTTTCGTTAGCACATATCTCATTTATGACCATGCGTCCTAATCTCACTAATCATTTGTGTCTTCACAAATCGGGGCCATACCTACAAACCAATTTAGATTCATTAATCTTGCTTTGTGACTTTTTTCAAACCTTCATTATGAATCTTTACCTACTTTCTTAAGAGTTAGTTTCCTTTTTAATTTTTTTTTAAAACCAACTGCTTAAATTTTTTCTTGCTCTTAACCACTCCACATCGTTGTTTCTTTGACATGCCTAACATCTTTAAAAACAACATTCTTAACTAGAAACCCTAAAATCAATAATGCAATTTTTTTTTCAAAACCCCGCCCTTGTCCAATCCTCAGAAAGATTTCTATTTATTGATATATTAATAAAAAATAAACAAGAGAGAGGTGAGCTTGGACCGGAACACCTAGTCTTCTCCCACTCAAGGCGGAGCCGACCATGCCCTTGTCCAAGTCTCCCCAATTTTTTCTAAACTAAATACATTAATCAATAAAATTACAAGAGTAACGGTGAGCTTGGACCCGAACACCTAGTCTTCTCCACTCAAGGCGGAGCCGACCATGCCCCTGTCCAAGTCTCCCCAATTTTTCTAAACTAAATACATTAATCAATAAAATTACAAGAGTAAACCGGTGAGCTTGGACCCGAACACCTAGTCTTCCACTCAAGGCGGAGCCGACCATGCCCTTGTCCAAGTCTCCCAAGTTTTTTAACCTAAATAAAACATTAAAATTTTATTCTCCTACTCAAACTCAAATTCTTACCTAGAATGTCTTCGAGTGTTCGAACATAAAAATCGATTTCAAGAGCGACGCATTTTGTTATTAGTGTACATGCAAAAAATAAAGGCATTCAATAATTAGAAAACTTACATAAATAAAGAAATTAAAAAAAAAAAAAACAAAAAGACCATTCACGTTGAAAAGATCATTGACATTAAAACTATTTACATTGTTAATTAAAAAGAACTATATATTGACATGTAAAAAAAAAAAAAAAAGAAGAATATAAAAGAAGGGGCCTCGCCTTTCAACGACGCCCCTTCTTGTAATAAAAATAGAGGAAGAATGGGCCTCGCCTTTCAAACGACGCCCCTCTTCTTCCATGGAAAAAAAGAAGAGGAGAGGAGGAAGAAGAAGAAGAAGAAGAAGAAGAAGAAGAAGAAGAAGAAGAAGAAGAAGAAGAAGAAAGAAGAAGAAGAAGAAGAAGAAGAAGAAGAAGAAGAAGAAGAAGAAGAAGAAGAAGAAGAAGAAGAAGAAGAAGAAGAAGAAGAAGAAGAAGAAGAAGAAGAAGAAGAAGAAGAAGAAGAAGAAGGAGAAGGAAATATTACTTTTGGAACTGCATTGCAAAATGCTTGAGCTCATAAAATCTAGATCCTGATAGAGCTCTAAGTGTCTAAAGCAACATCTAGCTCTAAGTGCATATATAAAGGTTCGTGAGCAACTTTAGTTACATGTCTTGGGACCATACATAAGTGCATGAACATGAAACATGGTCAAGTTGGTTCAAATGTGGGCCATATAATTTTTGTTTTACATGGTTAGAAAATGGGCATATATTATATTCTCCATAAAGTAATTGTTTGGTTGCATGGGGCATGCATGTGTGCCACTTGTAACCTTCAAAACAAATGGGTTGCATGTACCTTTTCTAAACTATTTTGGGGCAACAAATATGCTTTTCTATAAACTTTATATCGTGAGTAGAATATGGGACGAATGCTCTAGAATACCACATATGGCTTAATTAATGGAGCTCTTAAAAAGCTTGGTTCTTTATATAGCATGTAGACTATATGGCTTCTTTCCTCTTCAAGAGCTACGACACTTAAATTGGTACTTTGAAAATAATTTTGCATTGAGACACTTGGGGAAATTTTTACATTTTTGAGAACTATGATATTTTTGCATAAATGGATTTTATGGTTCGAATAGTGGTTTGAAACCCTAAATTCGTTTTTGCATTTAGGGCTTTTGCTGAAACAGAGAGTTATTCTCCCTTTGCCGAAACAGAGAGCCTGTAGCCGGTTTATTTGGAGAGCTCTCAGCTGAATATCAATATAGGCGCCCATTTCTTGCCGTTTTGCTCTGTACACAGATCATTTATAGTGGATTGAGCCAATGATAGTTGCCACAAAGCTTGATTCGAATCTGTTTCATAAAAAAAAGACATTCCTATCTTATTTGGAGGTAGCCGACTTGTGCTTAGAGGCAAGTCGCTGTTGTTTTAAGAAGCCTGAATGCTATGCTGCAGCCAGAAGTAGATGTCATGATCCATTTCGAATATCTGCTGGTAGCTACTGTGGTTCAGAGTCAGGCAAGCATATTTATATTTACTTGAAAATTTTGTTTCTTGCTTTAGGCTGTGTTCCGATCATCATATATTATAGTGATGCCTAAATAGCTACACAAACTGTAGCAGTGAAGTACCAATGGAACGTACAACAAATAGTGCCAATAGAGCGTACAACAAGCAACAAGTTTTATTGCGGGAGCAACTTACTCAGGTTTTTATGGCTCATTTTGTCATTTTAGCAGATGAATGTAGATGCATATGATTTGACATTCTGGGCAGATGCCTATGAACCGTGAACGATTATATATTGAAAATATTACTTGGGGGAAGATTTAGGTCTTAGGCCTTGGTATATAGTGCATTGTTGCGCTCTATCTTAGCATTTGCTTTGGCAGGTTATAAGTTAACAGCTAGATCTAGGTGCTTATTCATGTTCTTAGATGTTGCAAGTTTTTATAAGGCTTTCCTAATATGAGGTTTCAGGTTGCTGTAGGTGCTTGCGCCTTGCTTTTGTTTTAATAATGCTGCACATTTCTCTGCATAATATGATGGCTTTGCACAGGGTTTTTATAGTGCAGATTGATTGATTGACCGCTTTGAATGTGCTTATGAGATACAAAATAGAGCTAATAGTGTAATGGTGCTTCCATTCCCATATTCAAATGCTGATTTTATGTGAAAATATAACATCCATCCATTTGGAATAGTTATAGTAGTTCTATTATTTGGTTCTTGGCATTGAATTGATGGTTAAGGCATTGACACAGGCAAGGCAGCTGCAAAAAGCACCTCATGTGTTAAATATTCTGGCTTTAAACCGGACTTAGTCATATTTAGTGACTTGAATATTATATGTTGTATCATAATTTGCTGAAATGCAGTACTTGTGAGGATGCTTACTTAGGCAGCATTCTTTTAGCTTATATTCTGTCTTGATTAGAATATAAGAATTCAGTAAGAAAAGTTTGATATTCTACTTTGAATATGACTAAACTTTAGGTGAAGGGCGATGAGCCATGTAGTTTTATAGCTTACCTGTCACCCCTCTCCTCGTTACCATTAATATGCTAATGTTGGTCTGTTTGGGTGCAGGTAACCAAGACTACATCTCCTAGATGTTTTGTCATATGCTGGGATGTACATAGCAGTCTTACGAGGATTGCTAATTATGGTACAAGATTATCTGGTGAGACCTTTCTGGTGGTTATGAAGGAATACAAATTCTGAAATTCTGAATTTTCGATTGTAAATCATGTGCATAGTGTTTGTTTTGTGGATTGACTAAGAATAATCTGAAATTATCTGATGATCCGAAGGAAGATTTGATTTTAACACTAGTATCATATTATATTTGACTTGTACACTATGTCTTCTATATTTTTACATTATGAATTAGAAAATATTTGATTTTAATTGAAATCTGATTACATTTGACTCTTGCATTCTCTTCTTTATTCATTGTGATAGTATATGTTTTCTTGAATACTTTGCTATGAATATGTTATTGCTGAATATTTGAATACTACAGTCAGTGTGGTTGTGGCCTGGCGTAAAACCCAGGGTGGATATGTCGTGTCAGTCATTTTCGCCTTGAACCAAATCCATATATGTAAAACTTGTTTTTCATATTGTGGAAAGTAATCTTGGTGAAGATAATCCGAAGAAGAAGAAGAAGAAGAAGAAGAAGAAGAAGAAGAAGAAGAAGAAGAAGAAGAAGAAGAAGAAGAAGAAGAAGAAGAAGAAGAAGAAGAAGAAGAAGAAGAAGAGGCTTCTTCTTGCTTATATGGTTGGCTAATAGGTAAGATTGAAATAAGGTTCATTCAATTATATAGTGGTCTACATATATGCCCTCTGAATGGTGCTGCAAATCCTAGTGAATTGGAAATATGAGGGGTAAATATATGGCTCTAGATGCACTCCCCGAATAATATTATAATTATCGTCCACTACACATGAAGATTGAAGGTTAACTGGCTATTGAAGGCTGGTAGGAATTATGCTCATGGAGCTGCATGGTGAGTACAATGCTACCTGGTTTTTGCAGTTACTGGCCAAAATATGTTGGGGTTTTGGACATTCTGAAAGGCTTAGGCCTAAGTTTGAGATTATATGGTTTTATTTCTTATAAAGAATGGGAGCATATACAGATGTAATGGTTGTTCTTATGGTTTTGGTAGTTGATACTTATAGTATCAACATATACTTAAAGGTTATAACTTGCTGAATTTTCCAAGAAAAATAAAAGTAAATATTCCGGAATTTCGATGTTCGTGAAGCATTTTGATGGTATCAGAAATCTATAATGGCTATTTGTACGTAATGGTTATTTTCTGAAATTATTATTTAATTTTCATGCATTTTGAGGTTCGTGTAGCAAATAGGCTCAGTTAAGCCCTAAGAGTTATGGATGTGGGCGGACGAAGTCCAATGGTAGCCGAAGGTATTCAATAGACTGGGATTTTGCTAATTATGATGGATTCCATGAGCGGGAATGGGCTTTGCCTTAGTAATATTTCAGATATACTGGTGAATGAGCGGCAAACAAAATACCACTGCTTCAGTCCGGAAAGGCTTGTTCTGATACTGCTACTGTCCGTTGGTGCAAGGGTGAGCAGGAGCTCTGAAGATATGCCTAAAGGTGTTTACGAACGTAAGCCTGGAAAGAAGAGCAAAGCTTTTCATGCTGGCAATTTACCACCGAGAAAGTTTGGTAAAAACAACTATGGCTCAAGAATTCCGACCCATTCAAGCGGCAATCCTGCAGGGTCTGGGAGCGCAAATACTCAGGTATAAATCATGTTTTAAGAACTTATTTTCGATTTAAAAATAAGAAGGAATAGTTCGCTTATAGGACATACAGATTAAGAAAAGATACTGCTGAATATGGAGAGCTCACAGATGGATAAACTATAATAAGATGGGTAAACCGTAAAAGCTATATTTGTGGAACTGAAAAGGTATAAGTTGGGATTGGATGTGAGTAAAGGGTCTTAACAGATAGTTGCCTTTTGTTTAACATGGGTCTTCTAAAGATAGCTGATATGCAGGCATGATGGTACAGAGTTCGTATGTCTTATTACTTCTGATACACGATGTTGCCTATGCTTTGTAGACACAAGTCTTTGCTTAAGTTAATACACTAGGACTTTATCCGTAAATATTTTCTCTATCTGATATATGACAACAGATTCTCTATGCTTGTAACCATTTGTGGCGATGTGGTTGTTCTGGTAACAGATGCAATAAGCCTATGTGTATGGTGCTGGATTTTATGATTTTAGGGTTTTATGGTTAAAATGCTTTGATCTTAGTGTAGATGATCATAGTTAAGCCTGCTATTCAGGGTTTACTGACATTTTGTGCTAAGATTGATATGTGATTGACATGGGTTTTATGCCTGGACACGATTCATGCTTTTGCACTTCATTAGCATATCATAAACGTGGAGCCTATATAGGTGGCTCATAGACAGACTTAGATATAGTCTTAATGTCCATAAAATGGATAGGTCCTGATAGCAGCTCACATAATATAGATGGCTGTTTTTTAGCTGGTGCAGGGGTTCTAATAGTTTAAATAGGTTATGGTACGTGGTTGTTGTTGGCATAATAAATATGAAGTACTTATGCAGATAAAACGGTATTGTAGGCAATGTATATGCTTATCTATGGTGTAGATGTGCTCAGGATCAGTGCATCAGGATAACTTAGCATAATGGCTTAGCTATATTAGTGGAATTACTTTGTAATCCATTTGGGCTAGATCGCTGCTGTGGTAAGCAGCATATGAGTTGGTATAATATCATGGTTTTTGACCTGCAAAATTGGTTATGATTTAACTGCTCTGATCTGAAATTAAGTAGCAGAATGTAACCAATGGGTGAAGGGCGATAAGCCGTGTAGTCTTACAGCTTACCTGACATCCCTTACCTTGTTACCATGATTTTTGCTAACATTGGTAGTGCTTGGGTGCAGGTAACCAAGACTACTCCTCCTCTGGTATTGGTTCTTTTTGCTGGTTGCTGTGAAGATGAACATGATTTGCCCCAATATTATCTGGAAGATAACAGGGGTGAGATCTTTCCATAGGTTCTGCCTAGCAAATGGCATATCAAATAATATGATTTGTAGGTTTGTATAAACACTAAAGGTTGCTGCTCAAAAGATGCATTGTTTGTAAAAGACAAGTATTTTGCAAAATCTGATTATATATACAGGCTGATATTGTGAAATGGGTAAAAAGTTACAAGAATAGGTAATGTATACGATGCATAATAAGGAAAATAAAATGATTTTTATGCTGAATATTGATGGTATATGTAACATGAAAATTTGATATGGAAATACAAGTCTATGCCTTAAAATACATGAGTAGATTTTGTCTTGTAAAACAAACTCAAAGCTATATTTGAAAAAATGGTTAGTATATCTTGGATCCATAGGTAGATCGGATTTGTCCCTATGTGGCCTGGGGTAAAATCCAGGGTGGATATTTGGGGAATGTCTTTACCTTGAACAATAGTTGTTATTGTAACTGGGTTACGTAGTATAGATTATTGTCTAGGTAAAAACGTATCGAAGAAGAAATTGTGACTTCCACTTGCTAGAGATATCTAGCAAACACATCATCTGATCTACCGTTGGTTTGGTTTGATTTGGATATTATATGCTGCATATGATCTAGTTCATTCTCTTATGGATATAGGCTTTGAAGAGGTGTACAATGTTCATAGCATTGATATTTATCACTAATGATTTGTATAATTACAGAAAAAAACTGTCTGGCTGAAACATTTGCTGGATATGGGATATGGAGAAGCAGGAGATGCTCCAAATATGGCTGTACAATCTGTCTTGTGTATGATCTCCAACAGTGATATTCACCAAGATATTCTTCGGAGGCATAGGAACATGAGTGCAGGGTATTTCTCACCTATTAACCATCTAGGCTTCAGCTCCTGGTTTGAAATTTTCAATAAGATGGATCAGAAGAACATGGACCCCGTTGAATGCATGAATATTATGGAGGAGGTATTTGCGGAAACCCAAGGTATCCTGGCTGATAGGACTGATATTGATGATGTTCTAGCCCTGGAGTTCAAGCTAGGTGTGACATACCTGGAGAAAGTGCATAAGCATGAGGATGTTACCTTTGAAGCTGAAACTTGTGTGCAAAATGTACAAAATAGTATCATTGAGCTGAATCCTACGCAGGGCTTTGCCAAATATCTACCAAATGAAGACCGGGAAGTGATGAGAAAGGAGAAGGAAGCCACTATGGTAGTACCTACTGCAGAAGGACTGATAAGACTTACTTTACACAATTGTCTTCGTTTCCCGATAATCTCTGAGATGGCTATAGAATGGCTGGGCGAGGAATTCCAACATGCGCTCTGGAGGAGCTTTAATTACGGCACTTTGGCCCCTATTAGTGTCAAGGCCTGGTGTATTATGGGGGCTATTAATGCTGAAGATATGATGATGATAACAGATTCTGCCAACAACCTTACTAAGCTGGTTGACAAAGTGGAATTTCACTTCCCTTTTAGCACCAATCTTTTTGACAAGAAATGTTTGAATAATACAGGTACTACCATGTTTGTTAAAGCCCACATGGGCTATCCGGACACGGAAAGAAATTATTCATATCTACATAGAATTTGGAGGAGCTTTAGTCCGTATTTCAAATGCAATTGCAAAGCTGCCTGCAATGATTCCATTACGTGGTTTGACCAAGCATTATGGTATGTGTTCAATCACTTGGAAGAAGTTTACCCAAGGTATTCACAAGCTGGAAGAATGGCCTCCTTCTTGTTTTACATACAACAAAACCTGAAGACACCAATTATGGCGCAACTGGCATATATGCAAGTTAGGGAAATGATGGTGAAAGTCACTAATAAGCTTGCTGCATACCCGGATGTTGACTTGCAAAGCATCTTTGGGAACTCTAAACTGGTAGAGGTCTGTGAGTTAATGATTAAGGACAAGGCCTTTATGGATAAAAAGCTTCAGAAAAATAAAGTTGAAGCCACACCTTCAGCTCCAACTCATGGCTCAAAAGGTGGTTGCTTGTCCTACTTGCCACCCAGGGTAGCAAGAAATAGTAATGAGGCTAGCTTCAGGACTGAAAATAATATAGTTGATCTATCAGATTCCATTGTCTCTAGTACTCCTGGTGAAGCATCAGTTAACAAAGGAGCACGTCCGGATGGGTTTCTTAGAGGCACTGAGCTGAAACAAGCTCGCCTGCAATATGGTGATAATAATTGGTAAGTTATGATCATCATATATATTCATGTTATTAGTCCACTGCACTAATACATGATTGTCTGCCATTGCAGAATGCACTTTTGGGCCCACTGTTGCCCTTAGTGCGTAGTTCATAAAGATATCTTTATAGCAGAATATACCATATCACATTGCGAGAGAACACACGTATATAGCAATGAAATTTTTGTAGTTTCAGCCATATGGAAGGCTGTTTTTTGTACCAGCTGTTTTTTGTACCAGCTATTTTTTGTACCAGCATCATACGTTGGTTACCAGAACTAATGTTCAACTTTTTGTACTTATATATCTAATATAATAAAATATGCGGCTTGGTCTTAGGACCTTTAAATAGAATTGCACGACATAATTTTGAGTAGAATTGATTATTTCTTATGTCTTGAAGTATGCGGGCTACATGCACTGCATGCACTTTATGGCCCATAAGACATGGCATAAGTTATTTGGAGTTTGAACACGGTAATTTAGTGATATATCTGTTAGTCATAGGGATATTCCAAACTGATATATAATGACTTGTCCAAGGTGGCACAGCATTGTTTACATAGTATTTTAAATATTCATGTTGCTCATTTCTTACATAAACGTACAGACTACTATATGACACTGAAAAATATTGTGTTCTACACAGGAGGATGTTCTACATGAGAGAAAGATTATACGGGCTTCCAATGGGAGGAGGATATTATGCAATGGAAAAGGAAATAATAGGGAAAAGGTCAGAATACATTTTACTTTCCTATCCAAAATAATGGATACAATTAATATTCGGCAATGTATTAAGGAATATATTCTGCTGAGACTTGGAGACTTTGGCGAGAATATAATGGCTGATACTGGATTTGGATGGAAATATGATAAACAACTTGTGGATTATGTCTATAAGCCTTTTCAAATCTTTGCTGCGGAAGAGGTCCCGAGATGTGTGTGTCATAAACCTGGCATGGAAAATTTTATTGACAAAGATATCGGACATGTTAGGACTATGGATCTGAACATCATCAAAGCGCGAGAGCTAAGAAACATGTTTAAGAAGGGACTGAACTTTATACCGGATAAACCAATATGCATAGAAGAATTTTTGGAAGAAATCAGTAATGGAATGGACACGTTCTTTGAAAAACATGAAGGGCGGGGTAGGATACTACACCCATATGAGAAAGCTGGTATTAAAAGTAGCTTTTTAAGACTTATGAAAGATAAAATGGAAGGGCTGATTAAATCACAGAAAAGGAGAAAGTGTGCTATATATGATACAAAAGTTATTAATGGTATGGACTGGCTTATTAAAAATCTTTATGTTGCTGGAGTAGATAAAGCTTCGAATGTGCCAGCATTCATATGCCCATGGCACATTAGGGAGATGGCTAGGATCAGACTGCATAGTCCTGACTTTGAGAAATATAAAATTAGCAAAGATGTGCTGATGAATAGGCTTGCAGATGAGCTCCTAACAAAATTTGGGTTGGATTGCCCATATAAAGAGAGAGTGTAACGAACCTAGTGGCTTACCTTGTTGTGCAGATCCTCTAAAGGCCTTGTTGGTATGTGTCCATGGGTCATGCTAGTGGTAGCATTTATTAAAGTATAAAAATATAGTAGCTAAGGTTATTTAAAAACCTTAATTTATGATGTCCAAATGGGTGAGCACCATAAAAATAGGGGAACCAAAATCGAATTGAGTTGAGAAGTATCGACAAGCAAATCGGGCCAAATAAAGCCCGATCTTGCGTGATTTGACTTGTAGCATGCCGGATTTACACCGGCAGGGATCTTCCGGCAGCAAGATAGCTTGCCATGTGCTGGTCATAAAGGTATATAAGAGGACAGAGGGGCTGGCCGAATTGGAGAAGGAAGTGGAGAAAACAAGAGAACCGTAATTTGGATGCAAAGGAGGCGCAGACCGATTTTGGAGCAGAGGCATATCTTAAAAACTAAGGTGGGGATTTGATGCATATTTGGGGATTGCTTGTGTGCATCTCATGGATTTCGAAGAAGAATTTAATTGCGATATTAAAAGGGCTATTGTGTTCATCCTCAGAATTACTTGCGAGGCCGAACCCAATTCGATGCCTTTGAAACACCCGACCCTCATGGTATAATCTGATTCACGATTATGTGATCCTCTCCGGCATGGGCTGCTACACCCGATTCTTGCTTTGAACTCTGCCTTTTCCAAATTTGTCCGTGGTAGAACTTAGTCTTGTTGCGAATAGCAAAATCATGATTGGGCCAAGCCACGGAACCCAAAGACCTCTCGATTTGTGAAAAGCGTGGCTGGTCTTTGCTTTAAGCCGAGCTTTACTTTGTTCCTCCAGATAGAATCCTCATGCATCTTACCTCCAAGAACAACCATAGAGCAATGCAACACAATAAGGTTCATACCAAGATATTTCATATCCAAGTGACAACACGTCATTGCACATCTCAAGCAAGAACAGGAACTCCCTAAACATATAAGCAGCCATAACTTTCAGGTAATATCTTAAAAAGGTTCATAAGAGTCTTCATGCTCAATGCATATACCAGCTATCTAGGCGCACAAATAAACACATGCCACAATGGCCAGCATACAGGTCAAGACAGATAGATAGGTTATCAACAATGGCATGGAGATACATACACAACGAGCCATTATACTAACCCAAGGCATGCCATTATAGTTAGGGCAACCACCTAACTATAACCCTAAGCCACGTTCAATAGTTTAGAATATATCAACATATCTTATTATGGTTTATTCCATTCGTTAGCTCAACTTGTTTACTTTGCTAGACACATGCTTTCTACTAAGCTTATAAGGTTCCATGGCTGCACTATGCCCAGGAGCTTCCATAAATTCCCTCAGGCCCTTCTTTCCCTAGGAGAAGTGGCGTTCAATATTATTAGGTAATATAATTCAACTTACCTCACAAGTTCAAGCATAAACAAATCTATTCTTAGACCGAGTTCATAAAAGATTCCCTTAACACAATACCACAACCCTGGCACTATCTCGGTTTCTATGGTTCCATATAACATGATTTCAAGCAAAGGCCTCTATAACTTAGAACTAGGAAGCAATATTCAAGTGGCCAAAACCTTAAGTTAATACTTTAATATAAATATAAGGGAATACCAGACCCTGGTATCCCCCTCTAAGTAAATAACACCGTAATGCATCTTCACGGCCAACAACAGCCGCTTCTGGTTTTCTATTCCCTACCTTGGCGTGCATCCGAAGCTATAACACAGGCTTTCCCATAAGATTGGATTGGCAAACCCTTATATCCGTTACAGAGAGTTCCATACCTGCTTGCCACATTTAAAGCCCATAAAGGCGAATATAGATGGATCACAAATGCTAACAGAACAATCTTCACGTTACCATCCAAGATTATAACTAGAGGACTTAGAGGAATTATGGAAGTGTTGCCAATGGCATACATGGAAAAATTGAGCAAAGTTTGTGTGTTATTGCCAGGGAAAGTTAATCCTTACTGGATTGTGGGCTCTACCTACGAGGTTATGCTAAATCTGCCCTTGAAAATACATAATGTGTTCACTGCTGATATCTCAAAATGCTATGAAAATATCCCCATTGATGGGAATGATGGCATATGTGCTATTATAAAAAAGGTCATTGATATGGCTGTGTCATATATGAGGGGAAATGGAGATACATGTAATTTATGGTTCAGAATTCTTGATGATGATATAACTTATATATGGGATAGTAAGAGGCAAGCAGGAGATTCATGGAGATGCATGGATCAACATGAGTTCTACAGATTAAATGAATGGCTCTTGAGGAATTGTTTCCTTGTACAAGGAGCTGACATATGGAGACAAAAGTCTGGAATCCCGATGGGATTTGCATGTTCGCCAGAATGGTGTAATATATTTCTGTCTTTTCATGAATTTATGTTTATAGAGAAGCTTGCTTTGCATGGCAGATATAATGACATTGTTAGGTTCAAAGATGCGAGGAGATTTATGGATGATTTGTTCATCCCCAATGGAGGCTGTTTAGATGTTTTTTTCCAGAAAGACAAGAGTAACAATGACTGTTGGAATATATACAATCTGCAAGTACTGCAGATCAAAGATGAAACTATCTATAAGACGACGGAAAATGGGAATGTCAATGATACATATGGGTTTAAAGGTAATTTCTTAAATGTTACATTTGAAGTAATTGACAGGGTTAGTGGGCTGTTCGTGACTACTAGATATGATAAGAGAACAAAACTCCCATTTAAGATTATGAGATTCATACATGCCAGCAGCTGCAGGCCTTATCTTAATGCAAGCAGGGTTATTATCTCACAGATTCTACCATATCTGTATGCCCATTCTAATCCTATTAACGCGGCCAGAGACATAAATGGGCTGATTATGGAATTTGAAAAAAATGGTTTTCATAAAAGAGATCTAATGGAAAGTATCATGAGAATGATGAACAAGGAAATATTTCCTGGATTATCATATGATATCCGCCTGCTAATCCAAAATTTATGCTGATTGTTATAGGTTAGGATAGTAGGACCCTTCTTTTCATAAGTTGGGTCCTACATCCTATGTTGTACCTTATGAAAAGAATGGTCCTACTACCCGAGGGAGGGCTGTGGGAAGAAGAAGAAGAAGAAGAAGAAGAAGAGGATATTCTCTTCTGGTCTTCTCTTCTTTGAGATGATAGAATGGTATAAAAGCAAGCTGATGGAATATAGCTTGGGACTTTGGAAAACAAAGAAGCTTGGTACCTTGGAACCATCATAATGCTGTTTTTCTAAGACTATTGCCATGGAAACATTCATGGGGGCATCATGGTTTATTAATGGATAATTTATGGTAGGGGGGATTTATGGTTACCTTAGGGGGCCAAATTTCCTCATAATGAAGAAGAGAATATTCTCTTTTGATTTTGCAAATCATTGGAAAGAGAACAGATCTTGACATGCCCCAAAACGTAATGTGGGCATGCTTGCATGTAATATTTCATAACACATGGTTTAATAGGATTTTACTATAAAAAGATTATGCATAAGAAAAAAGACCAAGATATGGTTTAGTAGGATTTTCCTATATACAAAGCTTAGGCATACGAAAAGGACAAAGATATTAAGTGCTTTGAAATGTTTATGGTTGTGTATGGATACACGTGAAAGCAAAGGAGAGACATGTAGTTGGTACATGGTTTAACTTTTATGAAAAGGCAAAAAGCTCTTTTAAAGTATTCGGGACTACTTTGAGATAAGCAAAGAAGCCCTTTCAAAATTGGCACTTTGCACTTGACATCGTTTGTGGGGCGTTAGCGTATATGGCAAAAGCTTGTGATACAAAGACATAGCAACAATAAAGGAGCCCGATGGCATCTTTTATATCTTGGACTTGGTGTTTAGAACCTTAATAGTGGTAAGCGAATAAAAGTATTTTTAGACTAAAATAATGTATTGTAATTTTTGTGACTCATTAATTGTTGCCTGGCCTTTCCACGTGAGGCTTGATTTTAATGGCTTCTATATGACTTGGTTTTTAGTAATCGGGATCGAATCTTGCGGATCGATGCCGATTCCATTTTGTTTTTGCACAAAGATAAGTTTCATGGCTTCAAAAAAAGATTAAAACCTTGGCGGCAAAGATATCCGCCAGAAGCTAATCGCGATCCAAACATACATAAATAGTTCCGGATTTGTTGTATATAAACAGATTTATGCACGCTGATTCATCCCGATGATGCCTATTTATATCATGTTTTTTGCAATGGTGCTTCCATATAAATGATTCGCTTGATGGTCAAGGATCCCTAATATAGCCTCTCCGGGCCGGGTATACCATTCCGGATACATATGAGGGAAGAGCATTCCATCAAAAATTTTATTTGCAAGCTTTGTGCTCCAAATGACTAGGTCTCAAAAGCTTTGCTCATCTTATTTGATGTCGATTATCTAGAAGAGCTATGACCTAATATGTGGAGCATAGAAATTGCCGATTGCAAGACATGTTGGTTCCCATGCCGAAAGAACAACGACCAGTATGGGCGATTGATGCCTTAAAAAAAAGGATGTGATCTTAGTGATATTTTCTTAGTTGTTAAAATTAGATTTGATGAATGTGGCATATAACGAGGCCTCTAAGCCCCAGCCTAACAAGAAATTGACTCAATATCTTTCTAAAGCAAAGACAAAAAGCAAATGCTTTGGTTCTCAAAGATTGATGAGTAGGCAAAGATCGAAAAATGCATCCCGAATGTTTGGAGGTTTCCACCGAGGATGCAAAGATTTATGGTACCAAGGCTTCTATCCGTGTCCGGGCTAAAATATCCGTTAATCCAATTAGTTCTATGCTCAGATTGAGTGTGCTACATATATGTCCTTTCTTATAGAGGTATTATTTTGTGCTTGATAGCATATTTGATTTTTAAAGGCATAAGAGATAGAATTAAAATACACCTTCTTCTATGGAGAAATAGTATACTTATTAGGCGTGGTTGATCCGGTATTGAAAGGTGATTCTGCCATACAAAATACGCTTGGTTGTTCCATATGCTTTGCGGAATATATGCTACAAATAGTGTGTGACATTGGGCTAATGCTTAAAGAAAATCCTACATGCACAACAGCTATGATCACCACTTACCTAGTTCTCTAGGATTTGAAAGGATTATTTGTTCTACTCCCCGATAAAAGCACATCTACTTTTCTACAAGCTAAAATGGTCATTCTATTGATGGATTTATGCTCTAAATTGATTTTATATCTTGAGCCTTATGCCAATAGAATTGAAAATCATGGTAACCAGCTAGATTTGGGGCCAAGAAATTGGTTCTCTTCTCATGGTACAACCTTTGAGTTCAATTTGAGAAGTTTAAAAATGTTGAGCACGCCATTATTCCAAATGCTTATAATCTTATACTTTATGATACAAAACTGTATGATACTTTAAATGCTTATAATCTTATACTTTATGATACAAAACTAGAGATTAATTGAGATGTTTATAATGCTAAAAATATTTGTTATTCCAGTTTTCTTTCTAGTTAATGTCTACCTCAGTATGAAAGGATACAATTGGTGATCGTGATGAGTCGAGAGACCCAATGTTTCTTTTGGCCCTTGCACATTTACCATTATCATGCTAATTGTGTATTGATTGGTCAGTGGTCTGGGTTTTCTCCTCCAATTGTCTCTTATTTGTTTATTAGAGTTAGCTAACGTGGAGATGGAATTATCGAAGCGTAACAAAGCTACACTTACTTTGTACCTCTATTTTTTAACTTGACACATAGATGGGAATAATTTACAAGTAATACTTTATGTCTTTATTTTGATCATAAATTAACAAAAGCTACAATTTACTTTGTACCTTTTATTTTTTTACTTTTGACACATAGATGGGAATAATTTATGATAATACTTTATGTTTTTATTTGGATCATACATTGGAATAATCTACATGAATATTTTTACGCCTACATTTTATATCTCTACTTTGATCATACATTGTTATAATCTACGATTAATGCATAGATCTTCTAAAATAATGCTTTGCTACTTTATTGTTCTACTTTCATAACTAATATAAATGTGTTTGAGGTAATGTGCCTTCCATTTGTGGCCCGGGTAACGCCAGATGGATATGTGTTGGGTAATCTTTTTGCCTTGAACAGAATACTTACCAGTAAAATGTTTTTACTATAACTGCTTAGTAGTCTTGGTGAAGATGTATCAAGAAGAAATCGGATTTCCATTTGTTTGGAGATATCCGCATGCACAATTGGTTGGCGCTACCTATGTAAGTTTTAGATAGCTCTACTTTTGATATGTTTACGGTTATCTCTTCCGATATCTTTATGGAGTTATCTAGCATATGAATCTTTTTTGTTACCCTAATGGAGTGATCCGGCAAACGCGAATCTCTTATACAAACCAGTCGGGGCTTTGTTTATTAATGCTCTTTTATAAGACTTTAGGTTCTCGAAGCAAGTGTTATGGTTAATATCAGAATCCGCTATCTATGGCACCCTAAGGGCCCACTATGCCCCGGTGCCTCACCTTCAAAAAATCCCGATAATTTGTCGGTCTTGAACTAGTCCACATGCTAGTTCTCGACTTATCTCTGCATGGATATGGTATTTGGGCAACCAGACCTTATACTACTTAAATACGGATGATAAAATAACTTGTTAATGATTTAAAAGATTCTATGAATCTATTTTATTTCGGGTAAGGAAGTAGGACCCCTCTTTTATGGGGGTCCTACTCTCCTTATAAAAAGAGGTATCCTACATCCCCGAGGGAGGGATTGTGGGAGAAGAAGAAGAAGAAGAAGAAGAAGAAGAGGATATTCTCTTCCGGTCTTCTCTTCTTTGAGATGATAGAATGGTATAAAGGCAAGCCGGGATGGAATATAGCTTGGGACTTTGGAAAACAAAGAAGCTTGGTACCTTGGAACCATCATAATGCTCATTTTTTCTAAGACTATTGCCATGGAAACATTCATGGGGCATCATGGTTTATTAATGGATAATTTATGGTGGGGATTTATGGTTACCTGTAGGGGGGCCAAATTTCCTCATAATGAAGAAGAGAATATTCTCTTTTTTGATTTTGCAAATCATTGAAAGAGAACAGATCTCGACATGTCCCAAAAACGTAATGTGGGCATGCTTGCATGTAATATTTTATAACACATGGTTTAATAGGATTTTACTATAAAAAAGATTATGCATAAGAAAAAGACCAAGATATGGTTTAGTAGGATTTTCCTATATACAAAGCTTAGGCATACGAAAAGGACAAAGATACTATGGTTGTATATGGATACACGTGAAAGCAAAGGAGAATTATATTGTTGTTACATGGTTTAACTTTTATGAAAAGGCAAAAGCTCTTTTTAAAGTATTCGGGACTACTTTGAGATAAGCAAAGAAGCCCTTTCAAAATTGGCACTTTGCACTTAACATCGTTTGTGGGGCCGTTAGCGTATATGGCAAAAAGCTTGTGATACAAAGACATAGCAACAATAAAGGAGCCGATGGCATCTTACTTGCGTTTAAAACCTTAATAGTGGTAAGCAAATAAAAAGTATTTTAGACTAAAAATAATGTATTGTAATTTTTGTGACTCGTTAATTGTTGCCGGTCCGCCAATGGAGGCTTGGTTTCTAATGGTCAGCCTATATGACTTGCTTCTTTTAGTACCGGGATCGAACTCGCGGATCGATGCCGATTCCATTTGTTCTTTGCACAAAGATAAGTTTCATGGCTTCAAAAAGCGTATTAAAACCTTGGCGGAAAAGATATCCGTCAGAAGCTAATTTCGGTGATCCAAACATACATAAATAGTTCCGGATTTGTTGTATATAAACAGTTTATGCACAAGATTCATCCCGATGATGCCTATGATTATATCATGTTTTTTTGCAATGGTGCTTCCATATAAATGATTCGTTGATGGCTGTAGATCCCTAATATAGCCTCCGGCCGGGTATAATGATCCGATACATATGAGGGAAGAGCATTCCATCAAAAATTTTATTTGCAAGCTTTGTGGCTCCAAATGACTAGGTCTCAAAAAGCTTTGCTCGAGCTTATTTGATGTCGATATTATCTAGAAGAGCTATGGACCAATATGTGGAGCATACACGTAAATTGGTCGACAGTAAGACATGTTGGTTCCCATGCCGGAAGAACAACGACTAGGTATGTATCTGATTGATGCCTTAAAACAGTGATGTGATCTTAGTGATATTTTCTTAGTTAGTTAAAATTAGATTTGATGAATGTGGCATATAACGTGCCCTCTAAGCCCTGGGCTTCTAACAAGAAATTGACTCAATATCTTTCTAAAAGCACAAAAGCAAATGCTTTGGTTCTCAAGATTGATGAGTAGGCAAAGATCGAAAATGCATCCCAATGTTTGAGGTTTCCAATCGAGGATGCAAGACAAGTTATTATGGTACCAAGGCTTCTATTCGTGTCCGCTAAAATATCCGGTTAATCCAATTAGTTCTATGCTCGCTTGAGTGTGCTACATATATGTCCTTTCTTATAGAGGTATTATTTTGTGCTTGATAGCATATTTGATTTTTTTAAAGGCATAAGAGATAGAATTAAAATACACCTTCTTCATGGAGAAATAGTATACTTATTAGGCAGAAGTTGATCCGTGTATTGAAAGGTGATTCTGCTCATACAAAATCTGTTTGGTTGTTCCATATCTTGGAATATATGCTACAAATAGTGTGTGACATTGGGCTAATGCTTAAAGAAAATCCTACATGCACAAATGAGATCACCACTTACCTAGTTCTCTAGGATTTGAAAAGGATTATTTGTTCTACTCCTGATAAAAGCACATCTACTTTTCTACAAGCTAAAATGGTCATTCTATTGATGGATTTTATGCTCTAAATTGATTACGATATCTTGAGCCTTATGCCAATAGAATTGAAAATCATGGTAACCTGCGCTAGATTTAGGGCCAAGAAATTGGTTCTCTTGATGGTACAACCTTGAGTTCAATTTGAGAAGTTTAAAAATGTTGAGCACGCCATTATTCCAAATGCTTATAATCTTATACTTTATGATACAAAAACTGTATGATACTTTTAAATGCTTATAATCTTATACTTTATGATACAAAACTAGAGATTAATTGAGATGTTTATAATGCTAAAAATATTTGTTATTCCAGTTTTCTTTCTAGTTAATGTCTACTCGGGGCAAAAGGATACAATTGGTGATCAACATGATGAGTGAGACCCAATGTACCTTTTATCCTTACACATTTACCATTATCATGCTAATTGTGTATTGATTGGTCAGCAGTGTACGGTTTTCTCCTCCAATTGTCTCTATTTGTTTGTTAGAGTTGGCGCTTAACGTGGAGATGGAATTCATTGAAGCGTGAACTCAAAGCTACACTTACTTTGTACCTCTATTTTTTTAACTTGACACATAGATGGGAATAATTTACAAGTAATACTTTTATGTCTTTATTTTGATCATATACAGTAACAAAAGCTACACTTACTTTGTACCTTTATTTTTTTTACTTGACACATAGATGGGAATAATTTTACGCAATACTTTATGTTTTTATTTGGATCATACATTGGAATAATCTACGCAATATTTTTTACGTCTACATTTTATATCTCTACTTTGATCATACATTGTTATAATCTGATTAATGCATAGATCTTCTAAAAATAATGCTTTGCTACTTTATTGTTCTACTTTCATAACTATAATATACTGTTTGAGGTAATGTGCCTTCCGGTTGTGGCACATTATTTCCTTTTATAAGGCTTTTGATAGCGGTAACGCCAGATGGATATGTGTTGGGTAATCTTTGCCTTGAACTTAATGGTATTTGGTTTAGTAAAAATGTTTTTTACTATAATCTGTTAGTAGTCTTGGTGAAGATGTATCGAAGAAGAAGAAGAAGAAGAAGAAGAAGACCGTATGGCCTATATGGCAGACAAATGCTTAAATATGCATCTAATATATGAGTTATGTACATAATAGGTTTAGGGCCAATTTGGCTTTTGGAAATGCAAAATGACTTAGTGCATACTACAATTTTAGCTGAGGGCGTCTATAGAGCCATGAGTCTATAGAGCCATGACTGCCATAATACTAGATGTGTTGCTTGGTCGGCAGAGCCACATTGCATGTTTCACTAGATGTAAGCTGAAAAATAATTTGGAAAATCCAAACTAAGGTAGATATACCAGGCTTTTTGCAAAAGCAGTGTGGCATCACATGACAAGGGGATGTTATAGACAAATAAAGGAATCCCATGTGTGAATATGACATTCGATATGGAAATTCATACAAAAAATTTCATGTGCATCTTGCTTGTGAATTTTGGCATGTAAAGGTTGGATTAATTCCATGGAGATGACTATAGTGCTTATTGGAAGGGATGTGTACCTTCAATGTTAGAACACTAATTAATGGTACGTTGAAACCATACAAAAATGTAAATATGCAACTTGGATAGCTATCTTTAGACGTACACTCAAATGTATAGCACATTAAATGAATTTTGATGCTTTCAAAAAATATTGTACTATCTATGTTGACTTTTTAACAAATTGAAATTATGGCAAACATTAGAAGGCACACTTTGCCTTAAGGAATAAGTTTGGGTTTGCTTAAAAATGATTTGTTGCCTATTGTCCTTTTAAGGACTTTGTGGCATAATAACCATGGCCGACATAGCCATGAAAGGGCCTATCTTTTTCTGACTTTGAGCAAATAAAGAGCTGCATATACCTTTTTCCGACTTTGAGCAAATAAAGAGCTCGATATATGTTTGGGTAATAGAAGCATTTGGGGCTTTTCTTTGTAACTTTTATGGCCGCTAAAGACTGGCCGCATGACATAGTTTTACCGCCCAAAAGGCCTTATTTGCTTGCTCTAAGATAATAGAGCAAGGATCGTGACTGCAGTTCGTGGCCATTATGCAGATGTTCCATGCACATGGATAGAGCCAAGCTGTTAAAAAAAAGGGGGATTACATGCCGATAAGCACTTCTGCCTTAAATGGCTTCGCCAAATGCTTACATACAGCTTTTTGATCTGAGACAAAGGTGCAATCTTTGCCTAAATGGTTATGTATAAATAACTTGATATGCCTTTTGGCAAAATCGTGGCATGTTAATCTGCTCTTAGATGGATTCTACAGGAAGTATAGAAAAGAATGTCATTGCTTGCCACGGAAAAATTCGTGCTTGCCAGGATCGCCATAGCTTGCCAGGTAAAAAGCTTGATTTTTCAGAAAAGAAATTTAAGAGATCCTTGTTATGCCTTGTTATGATTGAGAACACTGGTTGCTCTGAACTTTTGCAAAAAAACAGGTTGAAAATGTTTGTAGATAGTGCATATATGCTTTTTGACAAGCATGCTTTTGGCATTTCTCCATCCATCCTTTTATGGAAGATCTGAAACGAGTTGGGCCACTTCATCATAATGGTGGCTGGGCAAATGCAAATTGTTCTTGATATGAATGCAATAATCGGGTTAGATAAAATAATATTTGATTTAGTGCATAATATTTTGAAAAATGCTTTTCTCATAGCATTAGAAAATCCATTTGAAATGTATCACAGCGACTTTGGATAATGCTTTTCTTACAACAAAGAAAAAAAAGCCATCGATATATGCACATCATGTAATAGGCAAGAAGGCAAGAAGTCTTGGGATGTCACGTGGAGAGCTTTTCACATAATCTTTGCTTGTGCTTATTCTTTAAATTTTATAAAGAGTAGCTCTGCGTGCATCAAAGCGAAAATCGCACGAAACTTGGGCGAAATTATTCGGGGTTCACCTTATGTTCAAATTGCACATTTCTTCCTTGAATCTAGAGATCTTAAGCCTTAAGATTGTAGATGTTAAATGATAAATTGTTTTCATACTAGTTCTACTCTATTTGCTGGAAACTGTATCATTATACATGATCTACATAGAAGGAAAAATGATTTCAATTTTGGCCGGATATATTTTGTAAAAGCGTATTATGAGAGATCTTAAACTTTATGCCATACTACTAATCTAAGCTTTAAGGTCTAAACTTTATGGGAAGTTTTGAAACTAAGATTCCATTATTCTGTCTTGCTAACGTCACCTCAGGGCAAAAGGATACAATTGGTGATCAGTGATAAACTGAGAGACCCAATGTACCTTTTGGCCCTTGCACATTTACCGTTTTCACGCTAATTGTGTATTGATTGGCTGCAGGTACGGGTTCTCTCCTCCAATTGTCTCTTATTTGCTGTTAGGGTTGGCGTTAACGTGGAGATGGAATTCTTTGGGCGTAACTAAAGCTACATTTATTTTGTAACTCTACTTTTTCCTTGACACATAGATGAGAATAATTCTGAGGAATACTTTGTCTTTATTTTTATCATACATAGGAATAATCTACAATAATATTTTATGTCTCTACTTTGATCATACATGGTTACAATCTCTGATTTAATAGATCTTCTAAAATAATGCTTTGCTACTTTACTATTCTATTTTCATATCTTTTAGGTAATGTGCCTTCCGGTTGTGGCACAGGTAGCGCCGGGATGGATATGTGTTGGGTAATCTTTACCTTGAGCGAATCTGGGTTTAGTAAATTGTTTTTACTATAATCATTAGTAGTCTGGTGAAGATGTGTCGAAGAAGAATTAAGTGACTTCCATTTCTTTGGAGATATCGGCATGCACAATTGGTTGGTCTTACACATTTAAATTCGGATATCTTTACTTTCTCATATTTTGATGGAGGTATCTTTTTCAAAATCCTGATGGAGCTATCTGGCAAATGAATCTCTTATACAAGCCAGGTTAGTTTGTATATTATTTCCTTTTTATAAGAATTTAAGTTTTGATAGCAGATGTTATCATAAATACTATAACAGGTTGTCCATGGTACTTAGGGCCCATCGTGCCCCATGTACCTCATAATTATAAAACCCTGATAATTTGTCAGGTCTTGAACTAGTCCATTGTGCTAGTTCTCAAATTATCTGCTACAGCGGATATGGTATTTGGTCCACTGCACCTTATACTATTTCAAATACAGATGATACAAGAACTTGATACTGAGCTAAAGATTCTTTGAATCTGTTTTCTTCTGGTGTAAGGAAGTAGGACCCCTCTTTTTATAAGGGGGTCCTACTTTCCTTGTAAAAAGAGGTATCCTACATCCTGAGGGAGGGATTGTGGGAGAAGAAGAAGAAGAAGAAGAAGAAGAAACTCTTCTCTAATTTTTTAATGGCGTATGGCCTATATGGCAGACAAATGCTTAAATATGCATCTAATATATGAGTTATGTACATAATAGGTTTAGGGCCAATTTGGCTTTTGGAAATGCAAAATGACTTAGTGCATACTACAATTTTAGCTGAGGGCGTCTATAGAGCCATGAGTCTATAGAGCCATGACTGCCATAATACTAGATGTGTTGCTTGGTCGGCAGAGCCACATTGCATGTTTCACTAGATGTAAGCTGAAAAATAATTTGGAAAATCCAAACTAAGGTAGATATACCAGGCTTTTTGCAAAAGCAGTGTGGCATCACATGACAAGGGGATGTTATAGACAAATAAAGGAATCCCATGTGTGAATATGACATTCGATATGGAAAATTCATACAAAAAATTCATGTGCATCTTGCTTGTGAATTTTTAACATTTAAATGTTGGATTAAGTCTATGGAGATGACTATAGTGCTTATTGGAAGGGATGTGTACCTCCAACTAATTAATGGTACGTTGGAACCATGCAAAAAGGTAAATATGCAACTTGGATAGCTATCTTTAGACATACACTGCTTTTTGATGCTTTCAAAGATATTGTACTATCTATGATGACTCTTTAACAAATTGAAATTATGGCAAACCTTAGAAGGCACGCTTTGCCTTAAGGAATAAGTTTGGGTTTGCTTAAAAATGATTTGTTGCCTATTGTCCTTTTAAGGACTTTGTGGCATAATAACCATGGCCGACATAGCCATGAAAGGGCCTATCTTTTTCTGACTTTGAGCAAATAAAAGAGCTGCATATACCTTTTTTCCGACTTTGAGCAAATAAAGAGCTCGATATATGTTTGGGTAATAGAAGCATTTGGGGCTTTTCTTTGTAACTTTATGGCCGCTAAAGACTGGCCGCATGACATAGTTTTACCGCCAAAGGCCTTATTTGCTTGCTCTAAGATAATAGAGCAAGGATCGTGACTACAGTTCATTGGCCATTATGCAGATGTTCCATGCACATGGATAGAGCCAAGCTGTTAAAAAAAGGGGGATTACATGCCGATAAGCACTTCTGCCTTAAATGGCCGCCAAATGCTTACATGACTTTTTTGATCACGAGACAAAGGTGCAATCTTTGCCTAAATGGTTATGTATAAATAACTTGATATGCCTTTTGGCAAAATCGTGGCATGTTAATCTGCTCTTAGATGGATTCTCTGGGAAGTATAGAAAAGAATGTCATTGCTTGCCACGGAAAAATTAGGTGCTTGCCGGGATCGCCATAGCTTGCCGAGGTAAAAGCGATTTTTGGAAAAGAAATTTAAAGAGATCCTTGTTATGCCTTGTTATGATTGAGAACACTGGTTGCTCTGAACTTTTGCAAAAAAGCAGGGTTGAAAATGTTTGTAGATAGTGCATATATGCTTTTGACAAGCATGCTTTTGGCATTCTCCATCCATCCTTTTATGGAAGATCTACGAAACGAGTTGGGCCACTTCATCATAATGGTGGTTTTGGGCAAATCTGCAAATTGTTGCGATATGAATGCAATAATCGGGTTAGATAAAATAATATTTGATTTAGGTGCATAATATTTTTTTGAAAAATGCTTTTCTCATAGCATTAGAAAATCCATTTGAAATGTATCACCTGTGACTTTGGATAATGCTTTTCTTACAACAAAGAAAAAAGCCATCGATATATGCACATCATGTAATAGGCAAGAAGGCAAGAAGTCTTGGATGTCACGTGGAGCTTTTCACATAATCTTTGCTTGGTGCTTATTCTTTAAATTTTATAAGAGTAGCTACTGCGTGCATCAAAAGCGAAAATACGCCTGAAACTTGGTGAAATTATTGAGGGTTCACCTTATGTTCAAATTGCACATTTCTTCCTTGAATCTAGAGATCTTAAGCCTTAAGATTGTAGATGTTAAATGATAAATTGTTTTCATACTAGTTCTACTCTATTTCTTTGGAAAGCGTATCATTATACATGATCTACATAGAAGGAAAAATGATTTCAATTTTGGCCGGATATATTTTGTAAAATTTATGAGAGATCTTAAACTTTATGCCATACTACTAATCTAAGCTTTAAGGTCTAAACTTTATGGGAAGTTTTGAAACTAAGATTCCATTATTACGTCTTGCTAACGTCACCTCGGGGCAAAAGGATACAATTGGTGATCGGTGATAAAGGCGAGAGACCCAATGTACCTTTTGGCCCTTGCACATTTGGTTTTCACGCTAATTGTGTATTGATTGGCTGCAGTGCGGGTTCTCTCCTCAATTGTCTCTTATTTCTTTGTTAGGGTTGGCGTTAACGTGGAGATGGAATTACTGGGCGTAACTAAAGCTACATTTATTTTGTAACTCTACTTTTTCCTTGACACATAGATGAGAATAATTCTGAGGAATACTTTGTCTTTATTTTTTATCATACATAGGAATAATCTACAATAATATTTTATGTCTCTACTTTGATCATACATGGTTACAATCTCTGATTTAATAGATCTTCTAAAATAATGCTTTACTACTTTACTATTCTATTTTCATATCTTTAGGTAATGTGCCTTCCTTGGTTGTGGCACAGGTAGTAGCGCTTCGGGATGGATATGTGTTGGGGCTCCTAGTAGGAATTATGCTCATGGATTGAAGGTTAACCTGCATGGTGAGGAATTATGCAATGCTACCTGGTTTTTGATTCTTGGCCAAAATATGTTGGGGTTTTGGACATTCGAAAAGGCTTAGGCCTAAGTTTGAGATTATATGGTTTTATTTCTTATAAAGAATGGGAGCATATACGTATGTAATGGTTGTTCTTATGGTTTTGGTAGTTGATACTTATAGTATCAACATATATTAAAGGTTATAACTTGCTGAATTTTCCAAGAAAAATAAAAGTAAATATTCGAATTTCGATGTTAAGTGAAGCATTTTGATGGTATCGAAATCTATAATGGCTATTTGTGCGTAATGGTTATTTTCTCAAATTATTATTTAATTTTCATGCATTTTGAGGTTAGTGTAGCAAATAGGCTCGATTAAGCCCCTAAGAGTTATGGATGTGGGCGGACCCAGTCCAATGGTAGCCAAAGGTATTCAATAGATCGGATTTTGCTAATTATGATGGATTCCATGAGCGGGAATGGGCTTTGCCTTAGTAATATTTCAGATATACTGGTGAATGAGCGGCAAACAAAATGCCACTTCTTCAGTCCGGAAAGGCTTGTTCGATCTCAAGCATCATCATTGGTGCAAGGGTGGCGAGGAGCTCAAGATATGCCTAAAGGTGTTTACTGAACGTAAGCACGGAAAGAAGAGCAAAGCTTTTCATCTTTGGCAATTTACCACCGAGAAAGTTTGGTAAAACAACTATGGCTCAAGAATTCACCCATTCAAGCGGCAATCCCCGAGGGTCTGGGGCCTTAAATACACAGGTATAAATCATGTTTTAAGAACTTATTTTCGATTTAAAATAAGAAGGAATAGTTAAACATAGGACATACTGATTAAGAAAAGATATTTCTTTGAATATGGAGAGCTCACAGATGGATAAACTATAATAAGATGGGTAAACCGTAAAAGCTATATTTGTGGAACTGAAAAGGTATAAGTTGGGATTGGATGTGAGTAAAGGGTCTTAACAGATAGTTGCCTTTTGTTTAACATGGGTCTTCTAAAGATAGCTGATATCATGAGGCATGATGGTGAGGAGTTCAGATGTCTTATTACTTCCGATACACGATGTTGCCTATGCTTTGTAGACACAAGTCTTTGCTTAAGTTAATACACTAGGACTTTATCCGTAAATATTTTCTCTATCTGATATATGACAACAGATTCTCTATGCTTGTAACCATTTGTGGCGATGTGGTTGTTCTGGTAACAGATGCAATAAGCCTATGTGTATGGTGCTGGATTTTATGATTTTAGGGTTTTATGGTTAAAATGCTTTGATCTTAGTGTAGATGATCATAGTTAAGCCTGCTATTCAGGGTTTACTGACATTTTGTGCTAAGATTGATATGTGATTGACATGGGTTTTATGCCTGGACACGATTCATGCTTTTGCACTTCATTAGCATATCATAAACGTGGAGCCTATATAGGTGGCTCATAGACAGACTTAGATATAGTCTTAATGTCCATAAAATGGATAGGTCCTGATAGCAGCTCACATAATATAGATGGCTGTTTTTTAGCTGGTGCAGGGGTTCTAATAGTTTAAATAGGTTATGGTACGTGGTTGTTGTTGGCATAATAAATATGAAGTACTTATGCAGATAAAACGGTATTGTAGGCAATGTATATGCTTATCTATGGTGTAGATGTGCTTTCGGGATCGATTACATCGGGATAACTTAGCATAATGGCTTAGCTATATTAGTGGAATTACTTTGTAATCCATTTGGGCTAGATCGCTGCTGTGGTAAGCAGCATATGAGTTGGTATAATATCATGGTTTTTGACCTGCAAAATTGGTTATGATTTAACCGCTTTCGATTTGAAATTAAGTAGCGTAATGTAACCAATGGGTGAAGGGCGATAAGCCGTAGTAGTCTTCTGACTTACGACATCCCTTACCTTGTTACCATGATTTTTGCTAACATTGGTAGTGCTTGGGTGCAGGTAACCAAGACTACTCCTCCTCTGGTATTGGTTCTTTTTGCTGGTTGCTGTGAAGATGAACATGATTTGCCCCAATATTATCTGGAAGATAACAGGGGTGAGATCTTTCCATAGGTTCTGCCTAGCAAATGGCATATCAAATAATATGATTTGTAGGTTTGTATAAACACTAAAGGTTGCTGCTCAAAAGATGCATTGTTTGTAAAAGACAAGTATTTTGCAAAATCTGATTATATATACAGGCTGATATTGTGAAATGGGTAAAAAGTTACAAGAATAGGTAATGTATACGATGCATAATAAGGAAAATAAAATGATTTTTATGCTGATTTTTATGCTGAATATTGATGGTATATGTAACATGAAAATTTGATATGGAAATACAAGTCTATGCCTTAAAATACATGAGTAGATTTTGTCTTGTAAAACAAACTCAAAGCTATATTTGAAAAAATGGTTAGTATATCTTGGATCCATAGGTAGATCGGATTTGTCCCTATGTGGCCTGGGGTAAAATCCAGGGTGGATATTTGGGAAATGTCTTTACCTTGAACAATAGCTGTTATTGTAACTGGGTTACGTAGTATAGATTATTGTCTAGGTAAAAACGTATCGAAGAAGAAGAAGAAGGAGAAGGAGAAGGAGAAGGAGAAGGAAGAAGGAAGAAGAAGAGAAGAAGAAGAAGGAGAAGGAGAAGGAGAAGGAGAAGAAGAAGAAGAAGAAGAAGGGGAGATAGGAAAAGAAGAAGAAGAAGAATAAGAAGAAGAAAAGTGGTGAAGAAGAAGAAAGAAGAAGAAAATGAATAGAATATTGGAAGAATGAGGAAGATTAGAAGGAAGAAACCAATGATTGGAAGAAGAAGAACTGAAGAAGAAGAAGGAGGAGGATTGATTCATACTAAGAAGAAGGAGGAGAAATGGATTGAAGAAAAACAAGGATGGAAAAAAACAAGGATGGAAAGGGGAGGATAGAAATGGGATGGATTGAAAACAAACAAGAAAAAACAAGAAGCCCCTAAATCTATCAAACAACAAGCCTAATTCAAAAATAGAGTTGATTGATCCATTGAAATACCTTTGGATGCTTGCTTGAAGCTTGAAAGGACCGCAAGGATGATCCGGCGCCAAAAATGCGTCACTTAAAAAACGCTCCTCCGGCCCGCTTAGAACCAAAAAAACTAGGCGCGGAAAAAGCCGCTCGCTTTTTTCGATAAAAGTTGGGACGTCGTTAAACGGCGTCGTGAGGTCGGATGAACGACGCCTGTTATAGTCGTTGATTGACGTCCATAACGACGTCTTTGTGTTAAACGACGTGCCCTTTTTTTTTATTAAGTTATAATTATAAGTTATTATTATAATTATAATTATTATACAAAGAAGGATTGTTACCAAGTGGAGGGTCATCATTTATGCAAAGAATCTAACTTCAAATTTGCTCTTGAACAGGATGTTGAAAGTCCGGTTTGCCTCCACCTCCAGACATTTTTGTGATAGAAAATGTAGAAATCAAACTCAAATTTTTTATCTTTCGACGAACTTAGATGATTAAAAACAGCTTTTCACCGATGGATCGGAGCTGCAATATTCGATCTGCATAAATAGAGCAGAGAAAAGAGGTGGGCCGTATTTGCGGGAATGACGCCAATGTGTATACCGACGTGTGTTTTTTTTATTAAGTTACCAACTTAGATCTATTTGTTTTATTACTTATGTTTTTTATCTATATTGTGGTGGCACAAGATAGACCCTTCACCTTAATATAACATATCCTACTCACCTTGAATTTCGAGTTCGAGATATTCAATTTCGTACACTCCATAATGAGTCCATACGAATGTGACCGCCACGGCAATTAATTTGTTGTCAGTACCGGATTTGGACAGTTAAGCTATACCTATTCTAGAGCCCGCCCTATGCTTTCATTTGATGACGTTTTGGTTTATAACGACGTGTCTTTTTTTTTAATTAAGTTATTATTATTAGCAATCTTTTTTTTATACGACGTCTGTAATTTTCGTTGAAAATTTTCGTTGAACGACGTTTATAACGATGTTTCGGTTCCAAACGACGTGTCCTTTTTTTTAAGTTAATATTATTAGCAACTTAGATTTGTTTCATTACTTATGTATTTTATCTATCCTTCTTTATCTATCCACTTAGATTTCTCTCCATCCTTGTTTATCTATCCACTTTAAGATACAGGGCTAACAGTGAACCTAGCAAAAACAAAGATAGTGATCTTTGGACACAGGAACAGGCATAAACCTTTCAGATATAAAGAGAAGGAGATAGAGGAAGCAACAGAATATCTGAATATCTAGGTTATGATGCACATGGCACAGGGAAGTGGGCCAAAGGAGCTAACGCCAGATTCCAATCAGCTATAGGAAGTTACTTTAACATGAAAAACTTCATAATGTAAGTCGAATAACCTGATTGGGACATCAAATGCTACCTATTTAGTGCAGTTTTAGCCACCACCCGTTATGCGGGAGGAAGCATGGGGGCGGGCTGAGAAGAAACTGGGAAAAGGGGAAGGAATTTTTTAGACAATGGCACGTACGAGGAATTCAATGGTAGGACAAACACGCCTATGTGACAGTCATGGTCCTCGAAACAGGGCAAAGGCCGATGGAAGTGAGAGCATGGGAGAGAACCATAAGATACACCTTCTAGACAACGCCCCATCCAAGGGAAACGTCCAACATTGCAATCACCGAATCAACAAAAATCACACATCCTTGAAGGCCTTTGGATGGTTCGGAGAGGTGGCAACATGGACCGTGGAAGATGGGACTAAACACGAGTAACCTGATAGAAGAAGAGCGAAGGAATGAGGATTGGGCGGATCATAGCGACAAGAGCATGGTCTGCAGAGACATACAGACCCAAGACAAACTGGCTCATTACAAGTTTTTTAATCGGACCAACAGATGGGACACCGGGTGTACCGGGATAACATATTGGGGAAGAACGTAGGGACATACTTGGGTGGATTCGGGATGGGAAGTCACGATCTAAGAATCGAAAAGGACCGATGGAGAGGGATAGACAAGGAGGATAGGATATGCGAGAATGTGACCGCGGGGAATAGAGGATGAAAACCATATGATTAACGATTTTACGATCTATGGGGACATCGAGGGCATATAGAAATATAAAGTGGGGGAACCAATCCACGGGATGATGAAGATGATCCAATCGTTACGGGATCCGGCGAGATCCGCATGATCCAAAGAATGATGACCCATAGAGAGGTACCACAGTGAAAGAGGGCTTGTAATATGATGCATACAATACGGGTCATATAGCCCCACAAATTAAATTGCTCAAACTAAAAGCTGATTGATAACGGCCTTTCACCGCACGGCCAAAATGAGGTAAAAGCGAGAGCCTTTGGTATTAAAGGAAAAAAGTCGCCTTCAAAAGGCTACATTAAAACAAATGATGTGCTAGTAGCACCCCTTGTAGGAGCTTCGCCCATGCTACATTAAGTCCGGGGGGCCTTACGGCACAAAGGACATAAATGTATTCTATTCTATTCTATTCTATAAACCGGACTTGTGCACCATTGAGCTTCACTCGCATACTTTCATACTAAATCAAGCTTGCCAATCACTTGATCATATGGCTATGCTTGATTAAAACATATGGCTCACCGTGTTGCTCTTCAAGCATACAATCTACACAAGGCATGCCCGACTCTATCCATGCAAAAAACTGCAAGAAGAGCTTCTTTGATTTGCCATATTCTCTCGTGCATGATCACATACAACTTCATATATGGTCTGCGGCCTCTTCATAGATTACTTGCTAAGGGTTTTGGACCGCGGCCGGGGGTTCAACGACGTCTCACCTTGAATTTGAAGTTCGAGATATTCAATTTACGTACCTCCATAATGAGTCCATATGAATGTGACCGCCCGCGGCAATTAATTTGTTGTCGATTACGGGATTTGGACCCGGTTAAGCTATACCTATTCTAGAGCCCGCCCTATGCTTTCATTTGACTTTTTTTTTGGTTTATATCGACGTGTCTTTTTTTTTTTTAAGTTATTATTATTAGCAATCTTTTTTTTATCACGACGTCTCGTAATTTTAGTTGAGCGACTTTTATAACGATGTTTGAGGTTCCAAACGACGTGTCCTTTTTTAAGTTAATATTATTAGCAACTTAGATTTGTTTCATTACTTATGTATTTTATCTATTCTTGTTTATGTATCCACTTAGATTTCTCTTCATCCTTGTTTATCTATCCACTTTAATAAACCCGGACTTGTGCACCATTGAGCTTCACTTGCATACTTTCATACTAAATCAAGCTTGCCAGCCACTTGGTCGGCGTTAAGGTCCATTGGCGGTCCGGTCAGCGATTCGAGGAGAGGGAGGTCCCCGGTCCGGTCCCGGGGCCTTGAGGGAGAGGAAATTTGGGGCAAAGCAGCCTCGGGAGGGATTTTAGGGGTCAGCTGCGGCGTCAACACCCCAACTCCACTTCAAGACACGGCGCAAGGTCCCAGCGAATACGACAAGGAGGGGCCTCCCGGCGTAAACCACAGTGGGTTGCCCGAGGGCTCTAGAAGGGTTTACGTTTTGGGGGGCAGTCTGGTCTGTTGCACTTGGGACACGGCGGCGGCGGTAGAATAATACGGAGCAAGAGGCCCGGCGGAGCGAGTTTGGGCCTTTCCTCCTCCCGTGTGGCAAGTAGAGGTCGGGCGCTTTGCGATGGCAAGACATTACGTAAATTACGCAATTAATGCATTGCACGAAAATAAATTCGGTTTTGCCACTTGGATCCCCTAATTCATCTCCAGCACACGGCCCCAATTTTTCGTTTTAGGAGAAGGTCTAGGTCAAAGGGTTAGCATTAGAACGGTCCGGGGCGGCGGGTTCGCGAGGCAGCCGAGCTGGCACCCTTCCCCAAGTCAAACGAGGGCGGGGACCTTGCGGGGATTCCTCACAAGAGGGGAGAGTCCGGACCCGGGGGCCGGGATCAAAAAAGTTCCCGAGCTGACCCTTCTGGCGGCGCTCCCGGTACTGCAGCTAATGACCACCCTCCGGGCGGTTCCCCCCTATCCGGCAGATTGGATCCTCCGGATTCAGGGCCCCTCTTGGGGAAGGTCCAAAGATTCCCAGATCGGTCCGGGAGAACTTGTCAAACCCAGCGGGAAGCGTCGATGTCGGCCTTAGAAACATGCTTTATTTTGTCGTTGGTGCCGGGGATACTCGGAATGGCAAATAGACCACCGCCAAGTCGTCCGGAATGGCGAAATTACCTAGGGAGCAAGTTACCGCGGTCGGTTTTCGCGAAAGAAGAAACACTCACGCCCTCGGCGATTATCATGCACATCCTAGGCGATTATTTCTGAGTGTGATGGAAGTGAGCTACTTTGGCGCTTCTTGGAGTTGGGTGGTCTTAAGCCCGCGAACTTGGTCCCCGGGGCAATGTCGGCGTTCTGAGTCCATTGGCGAGTCGGTCGTGATTCGGAGGAGATGAGTAATCCCAGCGAGGGGCCTTGGGGAGAGGGAAATTTGGGGCAAGCAGCCTCCCAGGAGGATTTTAGGGTCAGCTGCAGTCAACACCCCAACTCCACTTCAGAACCGCGGTGCATCGGCGGAATCGACAAGGAGAGGGGGCCTGCGAAACGTAAACCACAGCCGGTTGCGAGACTCTAGAGGGTTTGCGTTTTGAGGAAGCGGAAGTCTGGTCTGTTGCATAGGACCTGGCGGCGGCCAGTAGAATCACGAGCAAGGGCGGGCGGAGTTTGGGCCTTTCCTCCTCCCGATGTGGCCAGTAGGGGAGCCGAGTACGGCACTGCGGTGGCAAGACATTAGTAAATTACATAATTAATGCATTGCCACGAAAATAAATTCGGTTTTGCGGTGGATCCTAATTCATCTCCGACTACGGCCCAATTTGAATTTTTGGGAAGAGTCTACTGGTCAAAGGGTTAGCGTGCGGCGGTCGGGGCAGCGGATGCGAACAGCGGCGGCACCCTTCCCAAGTCAAGCGAGCGGGACGCTGAGGGGGCTCCCTCCCACAAGGGGAGTCACAGGACCCCGGAGGCCCGGATCCAAAAAAAGTTCACGAGGCAGCCCCTTCACAGCTCCCGGGGCTGCGCTAATGACCACCCTCCGGGCGGTTCCCCTATCCAAGAGCTAGTTGGATCCTCCACGTTCCAGGGGCCCCTCTTGGGGAAGGTCCAAAAGATTCAGTCGGTCGGGAGAACTTGTCAATAGCTGAAGTCGATGTCGGCCTTGTAGAAACCGCTGCTGATTTTGTCGTTAGAGACGCAGGGATGCTCTGGAATAGCAAATAAACTACCAAATCGTCAGGAATGGCGAAATTACCCTAGGGAGCAAGTTACAGTGCGGTTTTGCGAAAGAAGTACTCCGCCCTCACAGCCTTGATATTAGCATGCACATCCCTAGAGCCCAGTGAGGCCTACGAGTGTGATGCGTGGGCTACTTTGGCGCTTCTTGAGTTGGGTGGTCTTACGGCCATGGAACTTGGTCCCCGAGGCAATGTATGGAAGCGTTACGAGGTCCATTAGAGTCAGTCGCGATTCGGAGAGGGGAGTTAGCGGTCCAGTCCCAGGGCCTTGGGAGAGGAAATTTGGGGCAAGCGACCTCAGGAGGTTAGGTCCGGCGCTTCTGGCGTGCTTACTAACTCCACTTACAAGACCGCGGCGCAAGGTCGGCCGAATCACGGAAGCAAGAGAGAGGAGCCTCAGCGTAAACCATGGGTTGCCAGAACTCTAGAAGGGTTTCACGTTTTGGGGGCGAATCTGTCTGTTACGCAGGACAGCCAGAAAGCGGCAGTAGGAATCACGAGCAAGGGAGGCAGCGGGCAGGTTTGGGCCTTTCCTCCTCAGGCGTGGCAAGTAGGAAGTGGGAAGCACCTACTGATGGCAAGACATTATTAAATTAGCAATCAATGCATTGCGAAAATAAGTAGATTTTTTACCCATTTGGATCACAATTCATCCTCGGCCTACGGCCCAATTTTGAATTTTAGGAGAAAAGTCTAGCTCAAAGGGTTAACATTAGAGCAGTGGGGCAGCGGGTTGCGAGAGCAGCAAGCAGCACCCTTCCCAAGTCAAAGCGAGGCGGAACCTTCGCGAGGACCAGGCGGGATCCAAAAAAGTTGCGAGGCGACCCTTCTGGCGGCTCCCCGAGGCTGCCGCGCTAATGACCACCACTCCGGAGCCCGGTTCCCCTATCAGGCCGTTGGATCCTCCGTTGAGGGCCCCCTCTTGGGAAGGTCAAAGATTCCCGGATGTCGGTCGGGAGAACTTGTCAAGCCGTGATCACGATGTATGCGGCCTTGTAGAAACACGCCTTTATTTTTGTGGTTGGGCAAGGATGCTCACGGGTAGCAAATAGACCACCTTAAATAAATTAGAATAGGCCGAAATTACCCTAGGGAGCAAGATTACACGGTGGTTTTTGCGAAAAGAAGGAAACACTCACGCCCTCCCGCAGCGGTATCCATGCACATCCCTAGGCCAATTATTTCTGAGTGTGATGGAAGTCCCGACCCTTTGGCTTCTTGGGATTCGGGTGGTCTTAGCCCGCGATTTGGTCCCCGGGGCAATGTCGACGTTAAAGTCATTGGCGGTCGGATGTCAGCGGTCCCGGAGGGAGGTGGCGTCGGAGTCCCCAAGGCCTTGGGGAGAGGGAGGGTGGGGCAAGCAGCCTCCGGGAGGGATTTTAGGGTCGCTCACGGCGTCTTTAACTCCATGAGAACCGGCGCCAAGGTCATTGCAGTCGGCAAGGGAGAGGGCCTCAGCGGCGTAAACCACAGTAGGTTGCCGGGGCTCTAGAAGGGTTTCACGTTTTGGGGGCGAGTCACGGGAATGCATTGCACTTAGGACACAGTAGAAGCTGACAGCCGGGAAGAATCTGAGCAAGAGGCCAGCGGGCGGAGTTTGGGCCTTTCCTCCTCCCGTGTAGCAAGTATTGAAGTCGGGGAAGCACTGCGATTAGCAAGACATTAAGTAAATTACTTAATTAATGCATTTACCACGAAAATAAATTCCAGTTTTGCAGTGGATCCTAATTCATCTCGACTGCACGGCCCAATTTTGAATTTTTAGGAAGGTCTAGGTCAAAAGGGTTAGCATTAGAGCAGTCGGGGCAGCGGACTGCGGAACAACCGGTAGCGCACCAGCTTCCCAAGTCAAGCGAGGCGGGGACCTTCGCGGGGGATCCCTCACAAGAGGGAGAGTCCCCGGACCCGGGAGGCGGGATCAAAAAGTTCAGAGGCGGCCCTTCGACAGCTCGGTTTTGCCGCGCTAATGACCACCCTCGGGCGGTTCCCTATCCGGCCGTTGGATCCTCCGTTCAGGGCCTCTTGGGAAGGTCAAAAGATTCCCGGATGTCGGTCGGGAGAACTTGTCAAGCGCGGGCGTCGATATGCGGCCTTGTAGAAGCGCCTTTGTTTGTCGTTACAGACGCGGATGCTCCGGAATGGCAAATAGACCACCAAATCGTCCAGAATGGCGAAATTACCCTAGGGAGCAAGTTACCGCGTTCGGTTTCGCGAAAGAGGAAACACTCCGCCCTCCGCGGTGATTATCAGCATACACATCCTAGGCCAATTATTTCGAGTGTGATGGAAGTAGGCTACTGGCGCTTCTTGGAGTTGGGTGGTCTTACGGCCCACGGAACTTAGTCCCGAGGCAATGTCGGCGTTAAGGTCCATTGGCGGTCCAGTCAGTGGGAGAGGGAATTAGCGTCGTCCCAAGAGCCTTGGGAGAGAGAAATTTGGGGCAAGCAGCCTCAGGGTGATTTTAGGGTCGCTCACGGCGTCAACACCCCAACTCCACTTCAAGACCTGCGAAGCGCATAAGGTCCCGTACGAATCACGACAGGAGACCTCCAGAAAGTAAACCTTGTGGGTTGCAGGGCTCCTAGAAGAGTTTACGTTTTGGGGGAGCCCGAGTCACAGTACGTGCCCTTGGGACTGGCCAGAAGCGTGTAGGGAATCTGTGAACAAGAGGCCCGGCGGAGGCCGAGGTTGGGCCTTTCCTCCTCCAGATGTGGCAAGTAGAAGTTGGGGCGCTTTTGCGGTGGCAAGACATTAAATAGAGGTCGCGATATGCATTACGAAAATAAGTCCCCGGTTTTGCGGCTGGATCCTAATTCATCCTCCGGCCTACGGCCCAATTTAGAATTTCGGAGGAGAAGGTCTAGGTCAAAGGGTTAGCATTAGAAGCAGTCGGGGCAGCCGGGTTGCGGAGACAGCAAGTGGCACCCTTCCCCAAGGTCAAAGCGAGGCCGGGGACCTTGCGGGGATCCCTCCACGAGAGGTGAGTCCAGGACCCGGGGCCCGGGGATCAAAAAAGTTCACGGCCTTCACAGCGGCTCCCGTGCGCATGTGACCACCCTCCCAGAGACACGTTCCCTATCCGGCCAGATTTGGATCCTCCGTTCGGGGGCCCCTCTTCCGGGAAGGTCAAAGATTCCCGGTCGGTCAGGAGAACTTGTCAAACATGAAGCGTCGATGTGACCTTGTAGAAGCCGCCTTTGTTTTGTCGTTGAACGCAGGATGCTCGAGGAATGGCAAATAGACCACCTTAAATCGTCAGGAATGGCCGAAATTACCCTAGGAGCAAGTTACCGCGATTAGGTTTTCTTGAAAGAAGAAACACTCACGCCCTCCCGCGGCGATTATCGCATGCACATCCTAGGCCAATTATTTCTGAGTGTGATGGAAGTCGACCCTTTGGCTTCTTGGGATTGAGGTGGTCTTACGGCCCGCGGAATTTGGTCCCCAGAACTTGTCTCGGCCCGTTAAGTCCATTGGCGGTCGGTCAGCGGTCGGGAGGAGGTCGCGTCAGGTCAGGCCTTGGGGAGGAGGAAATTTGGGGCAAGCAGCCTCAGGAGATTTTGGGAGGTCAGCGGCTGGCGTCCAGCACCCCAACTCCACTTCAGAACCGGCGCCAGGAGTCCCGTGAGATGAAATGAGGGAGAGGCCTCGGCGTAAAGCCACGTAGGTTGCCCCGGGGCTCTAGAAGGGTTTACGTTTTGGGGTAGAATCCTATTCTGTTGCACTGGGACACGGCCCGGCGGCAGCCCAGAGAATACGGAAGCGAGGGGAGGCTGGCGGAGGCGGAGTTTGGGCCTTTCCTCCTCCCAGATGTAGCAGAAGTAGAAGTCGGGGGCGCTTTTCAAGTGGCAGAACGCATTAAGTAAATTACGCAATTAATGCATTTACCTGAAAATAAATTAGGTTTTGCAATTTGGATCCTAATTCATCTCAACACCGGCCCAATTTTGAATTTAGGAGAAAGGTCTAGATCAAAGGGTTAGCATTAGAGCGATGGGGCAGCGGATGCGGGCAACCCGGTGGCGCCCTTCCCCCAAGTCCAAACAGGGGCGGGACCTTGCGAGGGATCCCTCACAAGAGGGAGAGTCAGGACCCGGGGAGGCGGGATCCAAAAGTTCCCGGCTGACCCTTCACGGCGGCTCCCGTGCGCTAATGACCACACCCTCGGGCCGGTTCCCTATCCGGCCAGATTGGATCCCCTCCCGTTCGGGCCCTCTTGGGGAAGGTCAAAAAGATTCGGTCGGTCAGAGAACTTGTCAGAGCAGGCGTCGATGTCGGCCTTGTAGAAGCCTTGCTTTGTTTTGTCGTTGAAGACGCAGGATGCTCAGGAATAGCAAGTAGACCACCTTAAATCGTCGGAATGGCGAAATTACCTAGGGAGCAAAGTTACCGCGGTCGGTTTTCGCGAAAAGAAGGAAACACTCCGCCCACTCCACGGCCGGTATCCAGCGGCACATCCTAGGCCAATTGACTACGAGTGCTTGATGAAGTGAGCTACTTTAAGCTTCTTGGAGTTGGGTGGTCTTACGGCCCGCGGAACTTGGTCCCGGGGAGCAATGTCGACGTTAGAGTCATTGGCGGTCGGATAGCGATTAGGAGGGAGTGCGTCGTCCCGGGGCTAGCAGGGAGAGAAATTTGGGAGCAAGCAGCCTCAGGAGGGATTTTAAGAATTAAAGCGCTCTGGCGTCAGCACTAACTCCACTTCAGACACGGCGCAAGGTCCGGCCGAATCGACAAGGAAGTTACCGAAGCTTATAAACCACAATGGGTTGCAGGGCTCTAGAAAGGGTTCGTTTTGAAGACGATCTGATACATTGCACTGGACACAGCCAGGCGGCCGGTAGAATCACGGAGCAAGAGGCCCGGCGGAGGTTGGGCCTTTCCTCCTCCCGGAGTAGCAGAGTAGAATTGGGGGCACTGCGGTGGCGGAGCGATACGTAAATTACTTAATTAATGCATTACCGCGAAAATAAATTCCGGTTTTGCGAGGTGGATCCTAATTCATCTCGGCCTACGGCCCAATTTTAGGGTACGAGGAGAAGGTCTAGGTCAAAGGAGGTTAGCATTAGAACGGCGGGGCGGCCGTTGCGGGAGCAACCAGGCTAGCACCCTTCCCCAAGTCAAAGCGAAGGCGGGACCCACAGGGATCCCTCACAAGAGGGAGAGTCAGGACCAGGTAGGGATCAAAAAGTTCGTGACCCTTCTGGCGGCTCCCGGTACACTTGCGCTAATGACCACCCTCCGGGCGGTTCCCATGTCAGGCCAGTTGGATCCCTCCCGTTGGGGCCCCTCTTGGGAAGGTCCAAAAGATTCGGTCGGTCAGGAGAACTTGTCAAACGGCGTCACGTGTCGACCTTGTAGAAAGCACTTAGCATTTTATGCGTTAAAGACGGGATGCTCGGAATAGCAAATGAACCACATAATCGTCCAGGTGGCAAAATTACCCTAGAACAAGTTACAGTCGGTTTTGAAAAAGAAGGAAACACTCCACGCCCTCCCGGCGGTATCCCGCATGCACATCCTAGGCCAATTGGCTACGGTGTGATGGAAGTGAGCTACTTTGGCTTCTTGGAGTTGGTGGTCTTCTGGCCCGCGGAACTTAGTCCCGAGGGAGCAATGTCGACGTTACAGGTCAAGTGGCGGTCGGTCCAGCGGTCAGGAGAGGGAGGTACGTCAGTCCCAGGGCCTTAGGGGAGAGGGAAATTTGGGGCAACGCTGACCTCCGGAGATTTTGGAGTCCTTTCTGGCGTCAACACCCCAACTCCACTTCAAGACACGGCGCAAGGTCGTGATGCAGCAAAGAGAGAGGGCCTGAAAGCGTAAACCTGTGGGTGCGAGGCTCTAGAAAGGGTTTACGTTTTGGGGCCAAAGTCTACCTGTTGCACTAGGACCTGGCCGAGAAGCGGCAGTAGGAATACGGAGCAAGAGGCCCGGCGGAGCGGAGTTTGGGCCTCACTCCCTCCGTGTAGCAGAAGTAGAATTCGAGCTGATGTGAACATTAAATAGAATTAAATTAATGCATTTACACGAAAATAAATTCAGTTTTGACTGGATCCCTAATTCATCTCGGCCTGCGGCCCAATTTTGAATTTTCGGAGAAGGTCTAGGTCAAAGGGTTGGTTAGCATTAGAGCAGTAGGCTGACGTTAGAGCAGCCGTGGCACCCTTCCCAGAATCAAGCAAGGCGGGGACAGCGGGGATCCCTCACAAGAGGAAGTCCGGACCCAGGAGAAGCGGGATCCAAAAAGTTCAGCTGACCCTTCTGGCGGCCTCCCATTTTGCGCTATCAACCACCCTCGGGCGGTTCCCATATCCGGCCAGATTGGATCACTCCGTTGAGGGCCCCTCTTGGGGAAGGTCAAAAGATTCCAGATGCGGTCGGAGAACTTGTCAAACCCAGCGGCGTCGATGTCGGCCTTGCCAAGAAACCACCTTTGTTTTGTCGTTGAGACGCAGGGATGCTGCTTTCGAATGGCAAATAGACCTGCCAAATGATAGAATAGCAAAATTACCTAGGAGCAAGTTACGGTCGGTTTTGCGAAAGAAGAAACACTCCGCCCTCCCACGGCCGATTATCGCATGCACATCCTGAGCCCAATTATTTCACGAGGTGTGATGGAAGTGAGCTACTTTGGCACTTCTTGGAGTTCGGGTGGTCTTAGGCCCCGCGGAACTTGGTCCCAGGGCAATGTGATTACGAGTCCATTGGAGTCGAATCGCGATTCGGAGGGTCGCGTCCGTCCCGGGGGCCTTGGGAGGGAAATTTGAGACAGCGACCTCAGGAGATTTTGGGTCACGGCTGCGGCGTCCAGCACCCCAACTCCACTTCAAGACGAGAGCGCAAGGTCCGGTAAGATAAACGGAGGGGCCTCAGAAGCGTAAACCATTGTGGGTTGCGAGGGCTCTAGAAGGGTTTCACGTTTTGGGGCCCAGAGTCACAGTCATTGCACACTTGGGACACGGCGAGAAGCGGCCCATTGCAGGAAATACGGAGCAAGAGGCAGCGAAGCCCGGAGTTGGGCCTTTCCGCACCTCTCCTCAGATGTGGCAAGTAGAAATTAGGCTTTGCGATGTAAGACATTACGTAAATTCGCAATTAATACATTACTGCGAAAATAAATTCCGGTTTTTGCATTTGGATCCTAATTCATCTCAACTGCGGCCCAATTTTGAATTTTAGGAGAGTCTAGGTCAAAAGGTTAGCATTAGAGCAGTCGGGGCAGCGTTGCGGGAGCAGCAGTACGACACCACCTGCAAATTAAGCGAGGCCGGGACCTTGCGGGGATCCCCTCCCGCAGAGGGAGAGTAGGACAGGGAGGCGGGATCCAAAAAGTTCGGCGGCCCTTCACGGCGGTGCTCCCAGGGGCTGCAGCTGGAATCTTTGAATGCCATATATATTCTTTGAGATGCCATATATATTGCCCTGTAGTCCTCCGACTTCTCCCGTAGCCTCCGTCCTGCAACTCCTAGCCCTCCGGCTTCCTCACTCCTCACTCCTTACGTCCGAGCTCCTCACCTACATACGCCATGGCGCTTCTCACGATGCATGCACGCTTGATCACTTTTGAGCCGTCACGAGCGGCTGCTGGAGCACACGAGCGCCTCGATGCGGAGTAGCTAGAGAGCGAACCTAACCCAAGAAGGCGGAGTTCAAGCAAAGCCGCGGCAAAGCGCGTGATAGGGGCAAGAAAAGACCTGCTCGCGCGTATTCTTGGGGCCAGAACGCCTTCCCTCAATACTGAGGGCCTCGAGGTGCACGAAGAAATGCATAGTGAGCTCGTTGTGCTTGGCAGGTATGCTAGAGGATAGGGGCCTTTGGGAAAGAAACATTCTTTGGCCTACTTTCAAAAGGCACGGACTTCAACCATGGCATGCAGGGAAGTGCTGCGTACATGAATTCCTTGGGGAAAGCAGACACCGCAGAACTTGGATTCCATGCCGGGGAGAGCTTATTACGGCGGGGTGGAGAAATCACTTGGTGAGCACCAACCCGAGCTTCTTGAGTGGATCCTGCTTGAATCTTTGATATATACGCTAGATGTGCAGCATCCCACTTTGTTTCCAGTATTTGAATTGTGTATGGGTTTTTATATGAATTTTGTATTTTGAAGGGGCTTACATATATGATTTTTGTATATGAATCTTGCATTTTGAAGGGAATCTTCATTTTGTGATTAATTAAACATAAAAGTGATGTACTCAAGCGTATGTAGAACTGCCGTCGGCTCCCAAACCATGAGTACATACTAGGATGCCAATTAACTTGGCATAAATGTCTATGATAACCGAGAAGTTGCAATACTAATGTTGCCTAATATGGTTTGTAGTATACACAAATTAGCATGCCAAAGTATTTTCTTATTCATATGTGGGAAGAAAATATAATCATAATAAAGTAATGAAGAGTTGTCCGTGGTAGTCTTCTATCACTTGACAATAGATACACTAACCTCCATATTCAGCCCAGCCATCTCTTTAACTACACCTTCAAATATGCGGCGGGAGGCGGAGCCTTACATGGAACTACAGACCTGATCTTGCAAGGGATGCGGAGCGAAGGTGACCTACAAAACCTCTATTACATTAGTTCCTTTGTTAATGACATATATAATTTTTTAGCCCATCAAGTAAACATACTTGTTCACATTGCTCAACCCTCCCACGAGTGTGTCTTGACCCGCGATGCAGAGCGAGTTGAATCTAGTGAATACATGCCACTTTCGAGGATCTTTCGTGTCGTAGCACTTGAGCACCCCGATTACACACAAGATCAAACCATTGGCATCAAACAACATTGTTTGAATGCACTACACAGGCAGTAACCTCCATGATAGTTTTATAGTACCAATCCATTTCCAACATTGCCTCGATTGGGTTTGGAGTGCACTACGGTCGGCAAAGCTGTACTAAACTTTCTTTGATATACCACAATCATAGAATGCGTTTGCCATGATCCACACTTTGTAGGTAGTAGGCACCCGAGAAGACCATATTAAGTGCATATGAATTATACTACAAAGTAAAGGAACAAATGTTCAAAATAACAGAAGCAAAGAAACTTCGTGAATTATATGCTATTAAGTTGCACTTACAAATGGTAACCACGCCTTTAGCATATACAAATTCTCGCTAGAAACATATTAAGCCCGCGTTGCCTTACCATCTCTAGTTGTTGGCGACCATTTATTTAATTTTATCTCACTTGCGAGGACCCCTAAGATGATAAGAGTGGTGCATTCTTTTGTCGATAGCGTCTTCTCTCCTCATCTCTCTTTATTTTTTTCTTCCTCGTATTTTTTTATCCATTTCTCCGTAGAATTAGGTTGTAGATGAAAACTTATTGACTTTTACCATTCTTCTAGTGTAGACAATTTTATACGTGGTCTTCCTTGGAGACTTCTCAATTATAGTTGGAGTGTCTTCATCGGTCCCATAATGTTTGAGCATTGGGGTGTAGATAGGCCAAGAACTTCGGTGACATAGATAATGACTCTCGTGCTAACCAACCCTCGGCCATGCAACCTACGGCACTGTAGCGTCACAGTCGCCAGGGACCTTGAGAAGCGTTCTATAAGAAACATCCATCTAGAGTTGTTGTACTGCAAGCTCTGCACCGTCCACTAAATGCACTAGTAAGTGAGTTTTGTATGTCGAGAGAAACTTGTTGGAGTGCTTTCTCTAGCATACAACATGCCTCAACGGCAACAATACGTAACTGAA